>JAAGEH010000311.1:21088312-21319369 GCA_011751065.1 Lasiurus cinereus | reverse complement strand
TATGATATTTACTGAGAAGTCTTTGTAAACAAAAAACTGAAACCAAGAATCTTATAAGAATGCAGTTGAATCTGGCTTTTGGGCCTTATTTTCTTTAAAGACTAAACTAAAATCTACCACATACATTCCCTGTATTTTTTTCCTTTATTGTTTAAGGTATTACATATGTGCCCTTATCCCCTGATTACCCTCCCATCCCCCCACTCATGCCCTCACCCCCCTGCTGTCTGTGTCCATTGGTTAGGCTTATATGCATGCATATCAGTCCTTTGGTTGATCTCTCCCCCTGACCCTCACCCTTACCTACCTTCCCTCCATCAGACCGTCCCTGTATTTTTTTTTTTTACTAAAACAACCTCCACCAATTTGAGACAGTTCCCTTTGGCAACTGTGAGGATATCATGAGCTTAAACTCAGCAGTGAATATAATAATAAAAGATTCTGTTCAGGTCAGGGCATCCCTCTTTAGATAATATGAAGTTATTTAAAATAAAGTCAATTCAGTTGCCATTTGCCAGATCACTAAACACTGCTAGCATATTTCAACTAGTTTTGCACTAAAAATATTTTCATAAAGTTTTAAAATTAAGATTTTTAGAGAAATAGAAGAAATAATACTTGGATATTATTCCAATTTAGCATTGATCAGGAAGCCTACAAAGAAAAGAGTAAAATCAATTAAGATAGGTTATTACAGTCCACATGGTAGAAGAATACTTGGTGAAAACAAAATGGTTAAATAAATTTGGTGATGTGACTTTTAGAACTAGATATTTGTCAAATATTTGTGTGCATCTTTATCAATACAGTGAAATTTAGCAATATTTTATAATCATAACACATTATTCTTAGTTTTGTATATTTAAAAAAACAACAACACTTACTTACAGAACTAAAGATGATGCAGATGCCCCCGGAGAAGAAACA
Source organism: Lasiurus cinereus (assembly GCA_011751065.1). Taxonomy (NCBI): domain Eukaryota; kingdom Metazoa; phylum Chordata; class Mammalia; order Chiroptera; family Vespertilionidae; genus Lasiurus; species Lasiurus cinereus. The sequence continues at coordinate 21,318,442 of JAAGEH010000311.1, read as the reverse complement.
GTAGAAAGGACAAGAAAGCCAAGTCTTTCTGAAAAGAGGAATAATCCATCAAAATGGGATGTTTCTTCAGTGTAAGTTGTCTACCTTCCAAATTCTATCACTTTGGGAAGGGCAAAGCAGGGTTAACAGTGTTACCCCAGATTAAATTACTTTAAAGACCTGTCAAACTGCAAAATTTAAGATGAACAACGAACTTCAAATGGTCTGCAGGGGTTATTCCTGAACCTGTGAGTGACAACAGGGAGGAGCATCCAGTGCGAGGAGCCTGGTCCTGCAGCCAGGAGCCTAGTTCCACACCCAGCTCTCCAACGAGCTTTGTGGCCTGGGCATGTTCACCCAATTCTGTGCACCTATTTCTTCATCTATAAAACAGGGGTGATACCAGTACCTTTGTCCTTGTTCTGTGGTCATGATTACATGAATTATCATGTAAAATGCTTAGCACAGTTTCAAAGACTTAAATGATGCTGTAAATAACTTTTTTGGGTGGGAGACTCTAAAAGAAATAGAGTTTAAATATTAGTACACCAAACATCTAAGGTATGGCAAGAAATAAATGACCTATTAATCTATACACTAGAGGCCTGGTGCACAAAATTTGTGCACACGGGAGGGTGTGTGTCCCTCAGCCCAGCCTTCACCCTCTTCAATCTGGGATCCCTCTCTCAAATCCAGGACTTCTAGCTCCCAACTGCCTGCCTTCCTGATTGCCCCTAACTACTTCTGCCTGCCAGCCTGATCACCCCCTAACCACTCCCCTGCCAGCCTGATTGATGCCTAACTGTTCTCTTGCCAGCCTGATTGCCCCCAACTATCCTCTCCTGCTGGCTTGGTCACCCCTAACTGCCCTCCCATGCAGGTCTGGTTCCACCCCTGATTGCTCTCCCCTGCAGGCCCGGGTCCCCCCAACTACCCTTTCCTGCAGGCCTGTTCACCCCCAACTTCCCTCCTAGTCACTTCTGTCTGGCCTGATCACCCCTATCTATCTTCCCCTACAGGCTTGATCACCCCCAACTGCCCTCCCTTGCAGGGCCTGGTCCCTCCCAACTTACGTCCCCTGTTGGCCATCTTGTGGCAGCCATATTGTGCGTTGGAGTGATGGTCAATTTGCATATCACTGTTTTATTAGATAGGATATGTCATACACATATATTCTACTTTATTCAATAAGTAATATTTTTGTTTTCACTGTAGGAACATGCTGCCTTACCTGAATAAGATAAATAGTTGTATGTACTTTTTAGGCGTTAAATGACACCTGAATCACAGCATTTTCAGATTCTGACCATAACAACATGTTATTTCTTTAATTCTGACCATTATAAAGGGGGGAAGATTGTGGTCCAAACCAAGACAATAGATCACATTATGTAGTTTATTACAAAGCAGTGTTGGTCAATGACTTGATTGGTATTGTTGACAAAAGAAGTGTTTCTAATAATGGATTACTATGATGATCAAATTCTGAATCTGTATTTTCCTTATAGCTATGACACAATAGCTTCCTGGGCAACAAATCTCAAGACATCCATCGGAAAGGCTAATAAAGCACTCTGGCTTTCCGTTGCATTGATTGTACTGTTTGCAGCTTTGATAAGCTTCCTCACAGGCCGATTTTTCCAGAAGTCTGTGGATGCTGCCCCCACCCAGGATGGAGACTCCTGGATGTCTCTAGAACATATCTTGTGGCCATTTACCAGACTCCGACACAATGGGCCACCGCCAGTGTGACTGTAGGATATCCTAATGTGTGTATCTTGATTTTTTAAAGTTTCAGGGTCTGAATTTTGTGAATGAGTAACATTTAGCTGGGAGAGTAGAGCCTGGAACCAGAGGTTCTCAGAATGATTAATATTTTTAAATTCCTTCTTTTTGTGATTACTTTCCCATGACCTTTTAATGAGCTTATTGAGAAGGATTTATTATATATGTTGCTTGTTAATTTTGTTGAAATAAAGAATCATTAAATCTCAGTGGGCCAGTGTTCATAGGAAAAAAAACCCATGTTACAAAATAAAATTTGAGTAAAAAATTCTGATTAAATCATTTTAGTAGCTTATTTGAAATATAGACACTTGCTACATTTTATTGAGAAAATATCTGATTTTTTCTTCAAGTTGCTTGATTCTTCATGTTGAATAAAGTTTAATCAGTAGAGATTAAGAATAGCTGAGTATTCTAATACAGAGTAGCATGTGGCACACGGAGTCAATAAACTGGTAGTCAGAACCTTTGATTTTCTCCATTGCTTCTTGAGAAGCAAAATCTTTAATCATGTGATAGAGAGTAGAATGAAACTCAGTTTCCTCTTTCAGGGCCTCAGTGAATGCCTCGCTGTCTTCGTCAATCTTGAGCCTTAGTGCTCGGTTGCCACTAAACATTAAAAGAGTCCAATTAGGATCCTGAATAGGTTCCTCTTCATTAATAAGGTGTTCACTCACCTAAAGAAAGAAAATTAGAGAAATCTGTTATTCTAATTAAGTAGTTTGGCAGAAGAGTATTAGTTGAAGGGCTCAACTCAATTCACAAAATGCATTTAATTCAATCAACAAATATTTATTGAGGGACTGTCATGTGCCAGATACTATTCTAGTTGCTGGGAATATAACCAAACCAAACAATCAGTAACTAATGATTGTCCTCAAAGAACTTAGGTTCTAGTAGGAGAACCATAATAAACAAGACAAATAAATACAGTGGCTAATTTATGTTCAAACATTGATTAGTCAGCTTTAACATTTATCAGGTAAGTAGCAAATGTGCCCAAAAAATTCATGAAACATTGATACATATTCGCATTAAAGGCTTCCATTTGTTCTGGAGTCACTATAACGAGATAGAAGTACTCTAGTGTGAAATCAAGAGAATTTGGTACCATAATGGGCAATGAAGGTACAACCCTTCACATAGTAGCTTTATATTTTTGACAAAATTTTAAAAAATGGTTTTAAAACTCTATTTTAAGTGTTATCCCCCCTCCTCTTTTTAAGAGGAGAAAACAGTCTATATTCTTTTAGCTTTTGAGTACCTTTTCTTTTGGAGGACAAAGTAGTGTTATGGGTTTTTGCATACTCTACCTTAAATATAACTTTTCCGGAACCACATTGCATATTCCATTTGCTCCAACCAAATGCAAAAGCAGAACTTAGCAATGCCATTTGTCGATAAGCTTTCATTTCCACCAAAGGATCCTGTCGATATAAAAGTCAATAGAATTGATCATAGAGCCTTCTCAACAAGTCTCCCTTCCATCGTTGGCCTCCTACAGCTTATTCTCAACACAGAAGCCATTAAAATGTCAGTCAGATTCTATGACTCCCCCCTCAAAATGGGGCAATGGCTTTCCCTTGCTCTCAGAATAGAATCCAAAATCCTAACAGTGATCTGTAAAGGTCTGTGTAATCTGAAACCCTCCCACATACATCTTATTATCTATCTGACCTATCTTACACCTAGCTTTTCTCCTCTCTTTGCTAACTCCAAACACCTGGCCCTCTTGCTGTTCCTTCAGTCTTCTAAGTTGCTCAGCCTGGAACCTGCTTTCTGAGATATCCACTCGGTTAAATTCCCCACCTTCATGTTTTGCTCAAATCTTTCCTTTTCACTGAGCCCCCAATGCCCTTTTTGATATTGTACACTGCCCTAACCCCGGTGTTCATGATCTATCTTTTCTTTTACCCATAGCATTTATTTACCTTTGACATGAAATCACTTTTCATGCTTATAGCTTATTTTTGTCTCCTTCCCCTAGAATGTAAGCTCCACAAGGGCAGGAACTTTAAAAAAAATTTACTAATGTATCCTAAGCATCTAAAACATGCCTAGATCACTAGAATATAGGTGGTCAGAAAAAGAAATTCTCGGAATGTTCTAAATAAGTGAAGACTACACTACATTCAGCATTTGCAAAGTAACTGGCAATTTAAGTTACTAAAACCACGGTGGTAACCCCCCACTCCACACACACACGTGTACATACCCTTGATATAATTTCAGATGCTACATGAATGTCTACTTATATTGTCATTTTTTTGGTATAATATAAACTTGTTCTTGAGTATTGAACTCATCTGCTCAAAATATCTCTCGTGATTAGAAGAGAATTTGTCTTCATTCATATGTCAAATATTACTAAACATCTGAATTCTAGGAATATGTGAGGTGCTAGAAGAATCCATCAAAATTGATCAAAAGGTAGTTCCCATCCTCAAAGAGCTTACAGTTTCAAAAGGAAGGATTCATTTAGCTACAGCCTTACCAGTAACACAAAGCAGACTGTGTTTTGTATATGTCTATAGGGAGCCTCTGCCCAGACTCGGGAGGAAGTGGGTTGTGTCCCAGTCGTCTGTATGTGTGTTTGATTTCATCTGACTTATCCTGTTTTGGGAAACTGCTCAGTCATTTACTCTTTTAAGAAGTCTTACATATATCTAGTCTGGAAGAAGCAAGAACATGTATAAAATGTGATGTGGCTCTGACTACCATTGCACTAACACTGACCAGTTGTGGGTGTCCTCCTTTTGTCAAGTGAAGATCATACTAAAGACTTACTTTCTGTGGAAGATTATTAAATTTTAGAGAACTCTGAATTTCTGATCTTGCCATTTATTCCTTCCTTCCTAACTGTAATCTTATATAAAAGAATATAGAAAATCCATGATATCCTTTAAGATTTATATACAATTTAATACTTGCTAGGATTCTAAATGTCCATCACATGAAGTTTGGAAAGATTCATTCTTTTTATTTTTTTAAAAATATATTTTATTGATTTTTCACAGAGAGGAAGGGAAAGGGATAGGAAGCCAGAAACATTATTGAGAGAGAGACATCAATCAGCCACCTCCTGCACGCCCCCTACCGGGGATGTGCCCACAACCAATGTACATGCCCTTAACCGGAATCAAACCCGGGACCTTTCAGTCCCCAGGCTGATGCTCTATCCACTGAGCTGGAAAGATTCATTCTTACCTTATAGTTTGTAGCAACATAAAAATGAGAGTATTCAGTAGGGAAGATATTCAATCCAGCTTCTTGCAAAGTAATAATGAAATAAATAGGAGTCATCCATCTTCCTTCCAACACAGAGAGATGCTTTGTGTCATTGATGTTTACTGAAGCTAACATGCAGAGACCTTCCTAGTATCAATGAGGAAAAAAATAAGCTTTCATACAAGTTAAATTCTTACTTCATCGTCATCCTGGTTCTAGCCTTTGGGTTCTTTATACCATTTTTAAAAAACCCTAGCTCATTCTATAGTAAAAGGAATGCAGGGCAGATATGTCTTAGGACCAATCTGAAAGCTCTGCCACAAAGTTGCCATGTTACCTTTTGGTACTTTATCTGAACAATAAGGGAACTGAACTACAGTATCTTTCAGATCTCCTAATTTTATAAGTTATGATCTAAGAAGACTACATATGCTCCTATTGAATTATAATAGCTATTTGATAGCAATCATGCTATACCTTTTAAGGATAATTTTTTATACATAATGCAAAATTATTTTACAGTTTTAAAGTTTGCAAAGTTAAACTGGAAGTTCGGAGGTGTACAAAATTCACACCTCTCATCTGCTTTCAAAAGCAAAGCTTGATTAATTCTAGTCTTCCTGCCACATTCTTAAGAATTTCAGGCTCGCTCGCTCTCAAAACAATTTTAGTGAGGTTTACTTTACATATCATAAATTCATCCATTTCAAATGCAGAATACAGTGATTTTTTTTTAAACTTGACTGGGTGGCGCAATGAGCACCATAAATCAGTTTTAGAACACTTCCATTCTCCTCTCAGCCCTCATGCCAACGTATAGTTAATCCCCATTCCCACCTTCATCTACTTTTTGTCTCTAGATTTCAGGCTAATTTATGACTGCCAAGTAATACAGGCTCCTTGAGAGAGAAACCAAATGGCGTGGTGATAAAGATCAGGACACCTCGTAGAAGTGGGTCAAAAAGTCTCTGAAAGTCATACTGTAACCATGCTTGTACCTCCATTAATTGGTCCTTCCTAGTCACTTTAGGGTATAAATTTGTGTCTCTCTTTTTACATGTTATTTCTTATCTAATATTTTGTTTAGAAATTATAGCTCAAAGTATATATTAAACATATTTATAAAAGTCATTTCAATAGCAGTTCCCTACTGAAGCCTGGGCTGCAGCCCTCATTGCTTAGGCCACTGAATGGGTAGAAATGACCACTTACAGGTCTTAGGTGTTCTTACACAGACTTTTAGATAGAAAGTGAAAATAAGATGGATGGAAAATAAAGGTTCTAAAAAAAAACAAACCAGACATTTCTGTATGTAAATGACAGTGATCGATTGCTTTCACACCCTCTCTTATAATGATCAATGAAGCTTATCTCTTGGATATGACTTGCTATAACAATGAATTACCTTAATTTGTATTTGAATCTCAGCAAATACTGTAGTCACAGTCAAAAGTACTTTATTCACATCAAGGGGTTTTAGTTCCCATGACTGGTATGGCATGTTAACATGAGTATCTTGAATCAAGGTAACAGGGCCAAAAGTGTCCAGGCTGAATGTTATAATTCTTTCTTCTGGTTTATAAAATATATTGCTGATGCCATCAGTTTTCCAATGTTTATCTTTTAGATTAAAGCAAATAACATTAGTTTCATTTTTCCCTATATAAAAATAAGTTGAATGAAACCCAAAAAACTGCAATCCTATCTAATAAAAGAGTAATATGCAAATTGACCATACCTTTGCTACACCCACAAGCCATGCCCACCTGCCAATCAGGAGCAAATGTGCAAATTAACCCAATCAAGATGGCCCCGGCCACAGAGCAAACAGGCAGCGTGGATTTCCCTAGCACTGGAGGAAACCAAGCTTTCCACACACGCTGGCTGGGCTAGGCCTCCACTGGAAGCTACAAAGTTTTAATTATCTAAAATAAATAAATCCCAACAAAAATGGCATCAGCCACAGAGCTGGAGAGAGGAGGCTTGAGTTGCCCCCAGCAATGGAGGAAGCCAACCTCTGCAGCGCTGGCCTGCCTTGGCCTCCACTCAAGGCTACAAAGTTTCCATTATAGAAGATAAATAAATCCCAGATACTAGGATCTCTGCTTAGGTCACTGGGGGGCATGGCCAGTCTGCAAACCACCACAGGCCCCTCAGTCAGGCTGCCCCACGCCACAAGGGAACCCCCACCCTGATCCAGGACACCCATCAGGGCAAACCAGCCAGCCCCCACCCGTGCACCAGCCTCTATCCTATCTAATAAAAGAGTAATATGCAGACTGACCATCACTCCAACACACAAGATGTGATCAAATATGGCTGCCCCCATGTGGACACAAGATGGCCAGCAGGGGAGGGCAGTTGGCAGGTACCAGGCCTGCAAGGAAGGGCAGTTGGGGGTGATCTAGCCTGCAAGGGAGGGCAGTTAGGGGTGACCAGGCTGGCAGAGGAGGGCAGTTAGCAGTGACCAGGATGGCAGAGGAGGGAAGTTGGGGGTTACCAGGCCTGCAGAGGAGGAAAGTTGGGGGGGGTGACCCAGGGCTGCAGGGGAGAGCAGTCGGAAAGGACCAGGCCTGCAGGCGAGAGCAGTTAGGGGTGAACAGGCCTGAAGGGGAGGGCAGTTTGGGGCAAACAAGCTGGCAGGGGAGCAGTTAGAGATCAATCAGGCTGGCAGAGGAGTGGTTAGGGGGGATAAGGCTGGCAAGCAGAAGTGGTTAGGGACAAGCAGGAAAGCAGGCAGGGGAGCAGTTGGGAGCCAGCAGTCCTGGATTGTGAGAGGGATGTCCAACAGCCCCTGTAGGCCTGATTAGATCGGGCCTAAATGGGAAGTCAGATCAGGCCTAAACGGGCAGTTGGACATACCTTGAGCGGGTCCCAGATTGGAAAGGGTGCACGGTGGGCTGATGGACACCTCCCCGCATGCACGAATTTCATGCACTAGGCTTCTAGTATATATATATAAAGTTCTCTTTTACATTTAGAATAGAATCTCAACAAAAAACCAACCTTGCTGGGAATTTCTTCCTATCTATAGGGTCAAGCTTGGTATGCAAGACCTTCAAATGAAGCTTTGATTCACATTTCTAGCTTTATCCCTTACTACTTCTTCACACCTGGTTTCAGCCACTGCTTTTTTCCTTCCCTAACAACTTCATGCACCTGTGTGCCTTTGCACATGCAGTTCTTTCTCCCTGTAGTGCTCTTCCTTCATACATAACCTCTTACAGAAACTCTCTTCATCTTTTTTTTAAACAGCTTTGACATTTACCTGTCTTAAGTATACAATTAAATTATTTTAGTAAATTTACCCAATTTTGCAACTATCACCACAATCCAGTTTTTAGCACATTACTATCCTCCTGATAAGTTCCCTGTGTCCACTTTTAGTTCATTCCCATTCCCACCTTCTAGCCCCAGGAAACCATTAATATACTTCCTGTCTCTAAAGATTTGCCTTTTCTGGACTTTTCAAATAATAAGTGGTCTTTTATGTGTCTTACAACTCAATAATACAACCCAGTTTCAAAATGAGTAAAAGACTTGAATAAATATTTTCCCAAAAAAGGTATATATATAAGCATAATAGATACATTTAAAAAATGCTCAACATTATTGGTCATTAGGGAAATACAAATTAAAACCACAAGATACCACCTTATACCCACGACAACGGTTATAGTAAAAAAAGACATAACAGCAAATGTTGACAAGGACATGGAGAAATGGGAAAACTCATATTGCTAGCAAGCATGTAAAATGGTACAGCTACTTTGAAAAAACAATTTGGCAGTTTCTTAAAAAGTTAACATATATTTCTGATTCAACTCAGCAATTCCACTCCTAGGTATATACCCAAGAGAAATAAAGATGTATGTCCATGCAAAGTCTCATAGGAGAATGATCTCTTAGTCTCTTGAGAACTTATTCAATATTTCATCTTTAACCTTCTAGACTGACTCAGTCACCATTCTGCTCTACAGCACTTCCATCTCTGGTAGCACACCACTGTGTCATGTTGTGATGTTTTTCTCTAAATGCCTCTCCTACAACTTTGAACATTCCCAGAGGAAAGCATGCATCTCTCTACTTCTGATTGTTTAGCATACCTCTAATTACATAATTATCAAAGCTGGAGTACCTTCAGCATCCCATCTTGCCACCATGGGATTCTCAAAAAAGATCACGTTTTCATGAACCTCAAGCATGACCTCTATGGGTGGGAAAACGCTTTCTGTTTCTAAGTCTTCTATATTTGCTGGAGGATAAATAAATTTCTGTAATCCATCTCTGAGTATCTTTTAAAAATGACCGAAATAACATCAAGTTAGAAGCTGATTGGTGTTATAACTAACGATGTAAATATTACTGAATAAGCTATATAGTTATTTTTAATAAGTACTAAAGTTTGGTCCCAACTATAGATTGACTAACAAAATATTATAACAAAATGTAAGATAATGATTAAGGGGAAGAGCACTAAATTCAAATGTAATTACAAAACCCTTTTATGAGCCAGGTTCTAGGCTGGGACTTACCCGCATTTTATTCCAAGCATATGTTTAACAAAGCAGGTGACTGGGTGAATGGGGTAAAGCAAATGAGAAGTACAGATTGGCAGTTACAAAATAGTCATGGGATGTCCAGTTAATTGTGTAATAACTGTGTATGGTGCCAGCTGGCGACTGGAAATATCAGGGGGAACAATTTCTAAAGTAAGTGACGGTCTACGTCAAACCTCAGAAAGAAGGTGGGGTTTGAGGGAGTAAGAGATCAACCAAAAGACTTGTATTCATGCATATAAGCATAACCTATGGACACAAAGAGTAGGGAGGTGAGGGCATGTGTTGGAGGGTGGGGGAGGCCAGGGAGAGGCCAATAGGGGGAAAAGGAGACATATGTGATACTTTAAATAATAAAGAATTTAAATTTAAAAATACTAATAAAGTATATGGCAGTTTAACTACTATGCTGTATATCTGAAACTAATACAAAATAATATTAAATGTAAAATGTAATTTAAAAAGTTTTAATAAAAGAAAAGAAAGTAGGTAAAGTGGGATTTCCAAAAATCTAGTGATTTGCCACAAATTATAAATTACTTCAAAGAGGCATTAGAACTCAAAAACAGAGCTATGGGACCCCAGATACCATGTTCCCATACCCTGACTAGGGTGTATAGGTGAAGAGAGAAAAAAAGTATTAACAGTGTAACAACTGTAGAAATGAATGGATGAAAGTAAAACTCATCACAGTGTACATCTTAAACCTACATGTCAATTATATCTCAATAAAGGAAGGAAAGAAAGTGGAAGGAAGGAAGAAAGGAAGGAAGGAAGGAAGGAAGGAAGGAAGGAAGGAAGGAAGGAAGGAAGGAAAAATGGATGGATTGGGGACAAATTTTAGAGGAAGGACAGATTATTGAAAAGATACTTGAAAACAAAAACAAAAACCCTGGCCTGTGTAACTTAGTTGGTTGAGTGACTTTCCCTTATACCCAAAGGTGGCTGGTTTGATTCTGGTCAGGGCACACACCAGGTGGGAGTTCGATCCACAGTTGTGATACATATAGGAGAGACCAATAGAGGTTTCTCATGCTCTCCTTCTCCCTCTCCCTTCTTACTAGTATCTCTGTAAAACTCAAACACACACACACACACACACACACACACACACACACACATATATATATATTAAAGATTCTTGGAAAAAAGTAGGAAGACCTCTTTCTTGCAGGAGAGGAAAACAGGTGTGAGCAGGATACTCTGTGCTCAAAAGGAGAGCACAGGCTGGTGGTCTCAGGACATTCTCACAAAGATCTTTGGGTGAATCCTGAAAACGCCAGATCAGGCTGAGACCTTCCTATGGAGAGAGTCACCAAAAGAATGTCTGTTTTGAACTCCCCATTATCCTTCAAGTGTCCCTGAGATAGGGAAGGTTGCTTCAAATAGATTCTTCAAAGTGGCTATTGACCAGATCATCTCCCCCTAGGTGTGCTTTAATAAAAACATTCTCATTGGTGGGGATAAGGGGAAAGGAATGACAATATCATCCCCATTGGGGGTGAAAATTAGTTTGAGGGGAGCGTGAAAAAAATCTTACTCTTTTATGTATAAAGCACAGATATGCATACAGCACACACAGAGACATGCAGTCTATCTTTGGTATTAAAGTCCTTGGTGGTGGTGACTAGGAAAAAATGTTTACAAGAGCGATGATATGGGGGGAGCGGGGAGTTGAGAAATACTGCTCTAATACAAGAATGCATCAACAACCTACAATTCAGTGAGAGGTGCTGGGCAATCTATGTATGTGACGTGTTAGAGGAGGCGGAGAGGGAAAGAGGAAAAAAAGACAGCAGGGCAGGAAGGGTGACAACAGAATTGGGTATATTTGGGACACAAGCCATGAGGTAATGTGGAACCAAGCCAATCCTAGTGCAAATGCTACTACCTACTAAACCAAGAGTGAGAAAGTCCTCGATAGAGATCTAACAGCTGCTATGGTCAGTATCCTTAGTACTCCAAGTGCAGTCCCTTCATGAAAATTAGTCTGGGGGAGTGCTGGCATCACCAGGATCTGTGCTTCTCAACTTTGATATGCATATGAATCACCTGAGGGTCTTGTTAAAATGTGGCTTCAGGAGATCTGAGGTGAAGCCTCAAATTATGCATTTATAACAAGATCCCAGATGTTGATGCTGCTGACCGATGGACCACATTTTATATAGCAAGGATCCAGACTGGTGCTTTAGTTGTGTTTTGCTACAACGCAGACTGCTGAGTCTCACCTCCAGAATTTCTGATTCAGTAAGACTGAGGTGGGGACCATGAATCTGCATATCTAGCAAATTCCCAGATGATGCTGGATGATGCTGATGTTTCCGGTCCAGGGACCACATGTAGGGAATCACTTATCTAAGACCAGAATCCACAAATGATGGTCCCTGGAAAGCCTGGCCCACCACCAGTGTTTGTAAATAAAGCTTACACTGGAGCACAACCATGTCTATTCCTGTAAATATGGATGTTTTAGCATCACAATGGTAGATCTGAGGAGTTGCAACAGAGCTGGGATAGCCACAAGGCTGAAAACATTTACCAGCTGTCCCTTTATAGAAACAAGTTTTTCAGCCTCTGAAACATTATCATTATCAAGGCCAAATTGGCACAATCTATATTGGCACAAACGACCAGTCACCATGAGGTGGCAATGAGCACCTCTTGGTCCCTCCCCTCTTCCCCCGCCCTCAAGCAGAGTGGGGTGGGATTGGGAACTGGAGAGTGGGCTGAACAACAGACCTCTTGGTCCCTGCCTCTGGCCTGCAGGCTCTGATGGATCAGTGCTGGTGAACAGGGGAATCGAGGTGAGTAGTGGGAGGTCCAGGCTGGCTGTCAGGCCATTGGGATCACCAGCTCATCCCTGGCTGCCTGGGGGCGCAGGCCTGCAGGAAAACAGGCACCAGCGACTTCACCTCCACGCGCACGGGCAATGGGCCGGCCGCTGATGGAACATGCTGCTTGCTCGGGGCAACTCACACCGGAGTGGGTAGGTCACAGGTGCGCCCCACAGCTTCCATCAATGCCTCAAGCTGCAGCGGTGGCAATGGTGCCCCGCTTGAGCGGCCCTGAGCAGGCAGAATGTTCCATCAGTGGCCGGCCTGCACACACATGGAGATGAAATCACCATCGCCTGCTTTCCCACAGGCCTGAGCCTCCAAGCAGCCAGGGATGAGCTGTTGATCCCAACGGCCTGACAGCCCCATAGAGGAGGCAGCGTTTGGCCTGGGGATTGGCAAATGGGCAGAAGATGGCCCTGATCGCAGAAGGTTAGGCCCTAGGGACCTACCCACATGATTTGGTGAGCTGGGCCTGTAGTGTAAACATAATGCTATAGGTTTACAATTAACATTTAGTTTTAAAGTCCATATTATTTTATGTGTTTTTTTAAATTGATTTTTAGAGAGAGAGAGGAAGGAAGAGGGACAGAGAATCATTGATGATGAGAAGGAAATTTGGGCTGCCTCCTATATAACCCCTATTGGGGGTTGAGCCCGCAACCTGGATCTGTGCTGAACCAGTGAGCCACATCAGCTGGACTAAAAATCCTATTATTTTATATTCCTTCCCATTAATTCTGATTCAAATTTCATAAAATTACATTTTCCTTTGTGCTTACTTAATAGAGTTAAAATTCATTATGTGTTAGAGACGTTGATATAAAGTAAAAGGGTGAGAAGTTATTTTACTCATAAGTTGTAAGTTTTAAGAATCAACCTACTTCCATCATCATCCAGCCCTTCATCGGTTTACACTGTGGGGGAAGCTCCAGAATATCCAAGTGGTACACTCCACCCAGAGTTGTGAATTGGCATACATCAACCTCACCGTCTTCAAAATCACGTAGCCTCTCAGGAGCATTCTCTAGCAGCAACAGCTGTGCTAAAATTAATCAGGTTAATTCCATTTCTAAATAGATCATAACATTTTTGTATATTTTTAGGAGGGAAATAAAATACCTAGCACTGGCACAGGAAGTTTTTACTTAGGTACTAACACTTTTTAAAAAAGTGATTAACTCTCTTCACAAAGCTGATGATGGGACTGGAAGTGGGCCTGTGTAATGGCAGGATGCAGGGGAGGGCTACTTCATATTTTATATGGTCACATTACAGAATTTTGTATACAATAAGCACATGTTATTAACAGAAAAACTGTAAAATAGATCTTAGGGAAGAGGAAATAATTTCCCCTCTACTCTTGTGAGTTCTTGGCTGAGACCTCCGAAGTAAAAGATTAATAAGAGAAAAACACAAGTTAACAGGGGTGCCTCCTGTACACATGGGGTATCCCCGGGGAGAAGCGGAGTAATTCAAAGAGGTGGCGTAGAACTCCAGCTCATATAGCATTTTCAACAAAGAACAGTCAAGTTGTGGGAAAATGACAGGACAAAGGAACGCTGTTGGAGGTTTCTGAAGGTCAGAGGTAATGGCTAGGTTATAGTTAGTTATGTAGACTCTTCTGGTGCCCTCTCCTGATAGGGTCTAAAGTTGTCTCTGAGAACTAAGTTTTGTCCTTCTTAGTCATGAGCAAAGTAATGATACTTTGAAAATTGATATCCTACTTTTAGGCAAATAGCAGAGGGGTAGGGAGCTTTTCTTGCATCTATAGGTTTTCAGTTGCTTCCAGCTCAAAATAATCCTTATGCCAAAGTGGTATATTTGGGGGCAGCATATTCTGCTACCTTTTATTATAAAAGGTCAAAAAAATGGTTTAACACAAAATTTGATAACTGCTTAATTAATGTCTTAATATTGGACCTTATGGTGCTAAATATCTGGAGAAAAGCAAAATTGTAAAAAAAAATAAATTTTGGTGTATCTATAAAATTAAAGCTAATTTTTTTTTCAATAAAAATAGGTTCAACTTGTAGAAAAACAGAGATGGAGGCTTGAAAGTGAAGAAACTAGATTGGATGGATAATCTTCATGTTCAGACATTTTATGAGGAAATTCTATGAGTTTTTAATGCTCAATGCACAAACAGGGGAATATCTGAAGTCACATATCACTAGGACATTCCTGCCTTTCACTAAAATTCTTTCAACACAGTGCAATGAGTAAGAATGGGAAATCAGACCACTTACAGGTCCCACTCTTGTGCAATATATGCTGATGAACATTTCAGTTCGTTCTTCTACAAAATGGGTATAATAGTAGTACCTATCATAGAATTTGGGGGTGGTATGAGTTCATACGTGTAAAGAATTCAGAACTGTTATCTGACCTGGTAAAAACTCAGGAACTGTTAGCCTTATTTATATATCACTACAATTTTTCTCTCTCATAAGAGGAAGCACACTGAGATGAATTGAATTTAACCCATGGAGATTAGGCACTGAAAATTAATGGAAATATTCAAAGCAAATACAGTTTAGGAATTTCAATTTTTTTCCTTGTGTATATTCAATAAAATGTAGATTTTAATTAATTTTTCCATTGTGTCTAATTAATAACCCATTTACCTGAAAAGAAAGTAAAAAAGAATAGTGTCAATTTTAGACATTTATGACATATTAATCGGATATCAACATGTAGAAAACCTTGATATTATAACAGAGGCTATGAATTGACTATAGAATCGTTTTTAATAAGAAAATTACCTCATAAGGGTTATAGAAAATTACAAAATATAAACTTAGGTGACTGCAGAAATAAAAGGGTGTTGAAAAAAATAAAGAAGAAGAAAAAAAGACTTTTATTAAAAATATGCTAAGAAATATATAGAAAATAGATTCTTTAGAAATTCCTGGGAAAGCAGCATAATGATAAAGTTAATGGAAAAAATGTACAAAAAATATAAAACTAAAAGATTGCAAATGATACATCACTATCATGTTGACACTTTTAAAGTATACCCAATTGTTATTTGCCAGGATAAGTTGAATACGAAGGTGTTGAGAAATCTCTGAGAATATATGTATACTTGTGAATGTTCATTGAAACATTGTTTACAATGTTAACATATTGAAATAACCTTACTGTCTATCAATAAAGATTTGAATAATATCCCATTATTGGGTGGAATAATAGAGCTACTAAAAAGACAGGGTCACCAATGAGTTCTGACTTAGAATAATGTTAAATATTATTAATTTAAGTAGGATATGGACTGTGTTTTGTGTATATATACTAGTGGCCTGGTGCATGAAATTCATGCATGGGGGGGGGGGCGTCCCTCAGCCTGGCCTGCACCCTCTCCAATCTGGGACCCCTCAGGGGATGTCTGACTGCCTAAACCGGATAGCTCTCCCACAATCCAGGACTACTGGTTCCTAACTGCTCACCTGCCTGCCTGCCAAATTGCCCCTAAATTACCCTCATGTCAGTCTGATCACCCCTAACCACCTCTGCCTGCTGGCCTGATTGCCCCTAACTGCCTCCCCTGCCAGCCTGGTAATCCCCAACAGCCTCTTTCTGCTGGCCTGGTCATCCCACACAGCCTGCTGTGCACTCACCAATCTGATGATGGCCCTGGATTTTTATATATTAGGATGAAGAATGTGATTTAGCATTACAAATACTGTTAGGTTTGGAAAAAAATATTTGTATATGATATGATCTCATGATTTTATTAAAAATCAAGACAGCCCTAGTTGGTTTGGCTCAGTGGATAGAGCCTCAATCTGTGGACTAAAGGGTTCTAGGTTCAATTCTGGTCAAAGGCACATGCTGGGGTTGCAGGCTTGACCCCCAGTAGGAGGTGTGCAAGAGGTGTACAGGAGGTTACAGGATTCTAATCATTGATGTTTCTACCTCTCTTTTCCTTTCCCTTCCTTGCTAAAATATAAAACTATATTTTTTTATAAATATACAGAGAGAGACAGGAAAGGAAGCAAGCATAAGTAAAAGGAATTGTTAACATTGGTTAGTTCAGAAGAGGGATTGTAAAGAATTTTCACTTTAAATATATTTCTGAAACATCTGAATTTAGAATGATCCTGCCTTTCTTTGTAACCAGGAAAATCCCAATAAAGTAAAAAATTAAATTAGAAGAATACCTGGTGGAATTGTTTCACTTAATGCTTTCATCTCCAGGTCATGTGCTATGCTTTTAGGGTCTTCCTCGACAAAATTCTAAAGAAAACACAAGGAGGAGTGGGTGTGATTGTCAGTGTCTTCTTCAGCCCAAATCCATTCTCCACTGCAGACATTGGTTACCTTAATTCTAAGACCCCCCCAACTGACACTTGCTCGGGCATAAAACTTGACTTCAAAGAACATAGTTTAAAAGTTAATCAAAATGAGAGCACATCTCCACAGAACTTCATGGAAGCAGGAGCCAGCCTGCTCAGATTCTCTGCTGAATACTCTCCTGTGTAAATCAGAGACACTGGGAAGCAATGCAAGCTATAAAAATATTATTTACATTTGCATTTGGGGTTTTGCCAAGTTATAGATTTTATTTATTTGGGCAATCAGCTGTCTGATAGAGTAATTACAGAGCCTACTTTTTGGTAAGCCTGTCAAGGAAATGAAAGATGCTGTGTACCAAGTATATAGAAAATCCCATTATACTTGAGGGTAGTAAAAGGATTCCTATCTAATAAAAGAGCAATATGCAAATTGACCATTCCCCCACTATAGTCCAAAGCCACACCCACCAGCCAATCAGGAGCAAGTATACAAATTAATCAATCCAAGATGGCTATGGCCAGAGAGAGAGCAGGAGGGAGGCTTGGGTTGCCCTGGCAATGTTGGAAGCCAAGCTTTCCACACATCCTGACCAGCTCAGGCCTCTGCTTAAGGCTACAAAGTTTCAATTATAGAAAATAAATTCCAACAGAAATGGCTCCCATCTCAGAGTGAGCAGAAGGCTTAGCTCTGCTCCAGGCCACAAAGTTTCAATTGTAGAAGATTGAAACCACCACAGGCCCCTTACCCAGGCCACCCCACGTGCAAAGGAACACCCACCCTGATCTGGGATACCCTTTAGGGCAAACCAGCTGGCCCCCACCCATGTACCAGGCCTCTATCTTATCTAACAAAAGAGTAATATGCAGATTGACCATCACTCCAACACACAAGATGAGTCTCCATGTGGATACAAGATGGCCACCATAAGATGGCCAGCAGGGAAGGGAAGTTGGGAAGGAACTGGCCTGCAAGGGAGGGCAGTGGAGGGTGATCAAGTCTACAGGGGAGGGAAGTTAGGGGTGACCAAGCTGGCAGAGGAGGAAAGTTGGGGGTGACCAGACCTGCTGGGAAGGGCAGTTAGGGGGGACACAGGCCTGCAGGAGAGAGAATTAGGGGGGACTAGGCCTGCAGGGGAGTGGTAACAAGGCCTGCAGGGGAGGGTAGTTAGGGATGACCAGGCCCATAATGGAGGGCAGTTAGGGGCAAACAGGCTGATAGGAGAGCAGTTAGGCATCAATCAGGCTGTCAGGGGAGTGGTAAGGGGGTGATTAGGTTGGCAGGCAGAAGTGGTTAGGGGCAATCAGGAAGGCAGGCAGGTCAGCAGTTGGGAGCCAGCAGTCCTGAATTGTGAGAGGGATCCCAGAATGGAGAGGAAGCAGGCTGGGCTAAAGGACACCCCCCCACCCCTGTGCACGAATTTTGTGTACCAGGCCTCTAGAATATACTAATAAAAGGTTAATATGCTAATTAGACCAGACATCTTCCAGACATCTTCTGGACGAATGTCCTTTCAGCCAAAGCCACGATGGCAGGGGCTGAGGCAGAGGCAGTTAGGGGCAATTAGACTGACAGGGGGGAGCAGTTAGGAGGTGATCAGGCTGGCAGGGGAGGGCAGTTGGGAGTGATCAGGCTGACAAGAGTGGTTAGGAGGCCATCAGGCCGGCAGTGGAGCAGTTAGGGGGCAATCAGGCTGGCAGGGGACCAGTTGGGGGGCAATTAGGCCAGCAGGGAGAGATGGTTAGGGGTGATCAGTCTGGCAGGTAGAGGCAGTTAGGGGCAATCAGGCAGTCAGGCAGGCAAGTGGTTAGGAGCCATCGGTCCTGGATTGCAAGAAGGATGTCTGACTGCCAGCAGTCAGAAAAAAACCTGGATTGGAGAGGGTGCAAGCTGGGCTGAGGGATGCTCCACCCCTTTCCCCTCCCCATGCATGAATCATGAATTTCATGCACTGGGCCTCTAGTACTATATAATAGGACAATATGATTAGAATATACTGTATATCTCAATTTGACACTAAGTTATCTTTGTGACCTTGAGCAAGTCATTTATCCATTAGGAGCCTCTGATCTAACAATACAGTCACACCTCAATTGTTGAACATCTTCCATCTCAAACAATTCAGTTCTCAACTAAGTTGTTCACAGAAAAAATGTCTCAGTTGTCCAACAAAACTTCAGTTCTGGTTTGACAACTCTTTCATGCTGATATCTGTACAATCAATAAAGATTCATGCATCTCTCAGATGACAAAGGAGAGAATATATGAGTATGAGTCAGTTTACCACTAAATCTCATGTTGTTAACATCTCAGAAAATTATACTGTGAATATTTTTTATTTTGTTTTGTTTTTTTGCTTTTGTTGTTCTCAACATTAATGTTCTAGAATATATGTCATTTTTCATTTGCTTTTTGTTACATTTTCATTTATATTTCATTAGCTTTTTGTCTTTAAAATGTTTATTTATATGTGATTCCATCAGACATAGAATCATTTGGGAATCTGGACCAGATTAATTCTTTATTTTTTTTAATAAATCTTTATTGTTCAGATTATTAAAATTGTTCCTCTTTTTTCCTCTCATAGCATCCTTCCACCTGGTTCTCACTCCACCCTCTGCCCTCACCCCCTCCCACTGTCCTCATCCATAGGTGTACAATTTTGTCCAGTCTCTTCCCACACCCCCCTTACCGCTTTCCCCCCAAGAATTGTCAGTCCATTCCCTTTCTATGCCCCTAATTATATTATATTCACCAGTTTATTCTGTTCATCAGATTTTTTTATTCACTTGATTTTTAGATTCATTTGTTGATAGATATATATTTATTGTTCATAATTTTTATCTTTAACTTCTTCCTCCTCCTCCTCTTCTTCTTAAAGAATATCTTTCAGCATTTCATATAATACTGGTTTGGTGGTGATGAACTCTTTTAGCTTTTTCTTATCTGTGAAGCTCTTTATCTGTATGATAGCTTTGCTGGGTAGAGTACTCTTGGTTGTAGGTTCTTGCTACTCATCACTTTGAATATTTCTTACCATTCCCATTTGGCCTGCATAGTTTCTGTTGAGAAATCAGCTGACAATCATATGGGTGCTCCCTTGTAGGTAATTAACTGGTGTTTTTTTTCTTGCTGCTTTCAAGATTCTCTCTTTGTCATTTGCTCTTGGTATTTT
Source organism: Lasiurus cinereus (assembly GCA_011751065.1). Lineage (NCBI taxonomy): Eukaryota > Metazoa > Chordata > Mammalia > Chiroptera > Vespertilionidae > Lasiurus > Lasiurus cinereus. The sequence continues at coordinate 21,298,586 of JAAGEH010000311.1, read as the reverse complement.
AATTATGATGTGTCTTGATGTGGTCTTCTTTGGATTGCATTTGTTTGGGGTTCTGTGTGCTTCCTGTATTTATAAGTCCATTTCTTTTACCAGGTGGGGAAAGTTTTCAGTCATTATTTCTTCAAATAGGTTTTCAGTATCTTGCTCTCTCTCTTCTGGCTCCCCCATAATTCAGATGTTGGTATGCTTGAAGTTGTTCAAGAGGCTCTTTACACTACCTTCATATTTTTGGATTCTTTTTGCTTTTCAGGTTGGGTGTTTTTTGCTTCTTTGTATTTCAAATCTTTGACTTAATTCTTGTGATCCTCTAGTCTGCTGTTGGATCTCTGTATATTTTTTTTTCAGTCAGTGTACACTTAATTTCTAGTTGGTCCTTTTTATATCCTCGAGGGTTTCACTAAATTTATCAGCCTTTTTTAGAAAATTCTTGAAAAACCTTACAACTGTGGTTTTGAACTCCATATCCAGTCATATGCTTTCCTCCATTTCTTTCATTTGTGACCTATTTCTTTGTCTCCACATTTTGGCTGCTTCCCTGAGGATAGAGTGGCTTTGTGTGCTAGGTGTCCTATAGGGCTCAGTGGCTCAGCCTCCTCAATTACCTGAGGTAGACACTCTTGGTGCACCCCTTTGTGGGCTGTGTGCACAGTCTTGTTGTAATTAAGCCTTGATTGTTGTTGGTATCACTGCGAGGAATTGACCTCCAGGCCAACTGGCTGTGAGGATCAGCTGTGGACTATGATAGGAGAACTTTTGTACTGGGAACACCATTATGAGATAAGACTTGCTTCAGTGGGGTTTTGGTGCTCACTGAGTCTGCCTCCTGAGTGTGTCCATTATGGATCTGAGGAATTGTAACCTGGATTGTCCTACTCTGACCCCTGGGTACACTGACTCTTGGTTCTCCAAGGAGGTGCTAATTTAGCCTCTGCCTGAGGTCACCCAACAGGAGCTCCGGAGAGATCTGCAGATTCCTCTTCTTTGTTTGGATTTTGGAGGTGCCCAGATGAGGTCCAGCTGTGAAGTAGTGCAAGCTGCTGCAGGGCTTTGGGCCTTCTTTTGGATGATCTGGGTCTCACTGACTCAGCTGCAATTTGTTAGGTAAATTTAAAATCCAAAGGACCAGGCTATTCATATGCAAAAGCCTCTGTGTTCAGCTGATGGGGTGGAGTCTCAGGGTGAAGCAAACAGCAAAGGCTTTCCATCAGCCCTGCCCTAAGAGGCCCCTGGGTCTCAGTGTCCCGCAGTAATCGCTGCAAGCACCTCTGAGAGAAAGCTGCCCTCAAGTTTTGCCTGCTACCAGACACCATTTTCTTCCAGTATGAGTTTGGGTCCCCAAAGTCTCTCCCAGAACTGCAGTTCAGAGCAGTCAGGAGCTTGTGTGTCTGTGGATTGAAAAAGCAAGCTGCGTACTCAGTTGCAGCCCTGTCGTGCGCGCCTCCATACCTCTGCCTTTTGCAGCTCCTGAGAGTCTCCATGTGCTTTTCTCTTGCCTTCTTGTTGTAGAATTTTCACTCAGCCAGCCTTCCTGTGGCTCTGGATGACATCTGTTTTGTCTTTTAGTTTTAGTTTTGAAATTGTTGTGTGAGGCAGCAGTTCAGGTGTTTACCTATGCCACCATCTTGATTTCTCTCCTGGACCAGATTAATTCAATTTACATGATTTCTAATGGGAAAAGTGATTCAATTTTCAAACAGCCTTCCAGAACAAATTAAGTTTGAGAACCCAGGTGCCACTGTATTTGGTACTCAACTGTGTGCCATACATATAAATACATCTTGCAAACAATCCTAAGAAATAGATGTTATCTTAATTTTACCAAAAAGGAAATTAAAGCTTCAGGAGATAACTGCTCTAAGGGTCGAATAATAGAAAAGAAAAGAGAATGTAATAGTGTTAAAACCAGTCCAGAGAAAGATAAGGACAACACGGGGATGAGAGTAAGAAAAAGGAAAATTTACTAAAGGGATGTGGCTTTTATGGTGATTGATGATCGAGGCCTGGTGTGATTAACTGGTTTTAAGCTTCTGACTAGAATTCTGGTGTAAGATTATTATATTGTTATAGAAGTTCAGGTCGTAGTTGAGATGAAATGAAGTTTGCTGATATCATTCAGTTTGCTAATATTAACATACACACCAAATTTTTATAACAGCACATTTATCTAGTGCTTTACAGTACTCTGACAACTCTTTCCATTGTGCCTCTGAAACTTCTCACTTATTAACTCATTCATTCAAAGAATTTCCAGAGTGCCCAATTTGTGCAGGCATTGGTAAGTACTAGGAATAAAAGAAAAAAGCATATAAGATATCTGACTTAGGGAAATTCCGGTCTATTAGGGAAGCAGATAATGAACAAACAGGTAGAATGTTTTTGTGGGTGTATAATAAAAAGTGAGGGGTGCACAACAGGAATATAAAGGAAGAATAGTCAATTCTGTGGGTGGGTGAAGATATGAAATGATACCCAATGGTGATGAAGTTTAAACTAAATCTTGAAAGATAACTAGATCATCAAAACAAAACAAAAAACAAAACAAAACAAACAAAAAAAACAGTGGGAGATAATTTCAAGTATGCTTAAAGGCAGATAGGACTGGAGCAAAACAGAGGGTTGCAAGTACCCCCACGCAGTCAGGTATGGTTGGGTGAGGCATGCTAGGAGGGGGTAAAGATCTGAAGCAACAGGCAAGCAGGGGCAAGCTTATGGAGAACTTTGGATGCCACTCTAAACACTAGAATTTCTCCTATAGGTAAACAAAAGTCCACAAAATGCTTGTGATAGAAAAGTATCCTGAATGAAGAAATTTGCATTTGTAAAGGTACTCTGGTAGCCAACTGTTGAATGGACTGCTTAGAGGAGAGAGATGAATCCAAGGTAAGAGGATGGGGCCATTAGAAGCATACATGTAATGATAATAAGCAAAATCAACATAACTTGGATGGTGATTGGATACAAGGAGCAGTCAAAGCCTAATTTTTAGGTATCTGGCTTAAGTTATATGGTGAGGTGGTCCAATTATCCAAAAAAGAAAAGGAGAAAGATCAGGGTTGGGGAGAAAGTAGTGAATTCGATTGTGGATATGTTGAATTTAAGGTGCCTAGGTACATCCAGGTGGGCTTTCATATTATCTGCCATTAAAAAGCATGTAATGTTGCATTTCTTTCTAACAGGGATTGTGATCGTTTAAAATACCAAAGATATCAGATCAATAAGCAAGACAGGCTTTCCAATTCACATCTTCAAAGAGAAGTTCTTTCGGGTTTAGATCAAACTGTTTTCTTGCTTTGTAGGAATACTAAGAATTCAGACTTTCTTAACAGAATCTTCCTCTTGATAACCACATTAAACATGAGGAATTTATCAGCTTCTACGTTGACACATAATGGAGAGAATAATCTTGTAGTTAACACATAGGCTTTACATAATTAAAATTTTTACTGTTTTATGTCATCTTTAGTTCAATTGGCTTTTGGGAAGTGAATTTCTTCATGAAGGAGGCAATAAGCCCATTTACATTCTGGTGCAGCTCACTGATCTTAAGAACTGCTCCAGAATGTGCTCCTGTCATTGCCACTGTATCATCAGAACTTATCGTGACTAAACAAACTCCAGATCACATTTGTTGGCAATCTAATTACTCATAGTTTTGTGTGTTATAAAGTTCCTTATATTTGTTGGCACTGGAGCTGAAAAAAAAAAGTTTTTTCTTTATATTATCATGTTTTATATTTGGTAATAAAAAGTCCTCTTTCCACAATTATTTTATAAAAAAATAGCTATTTTCCATGTATTATTTTCTTCTGGATAAACTTTAATGGTGTTTTACAATAAATATTTTATTTTTATATAAGTACTAGAGGCCTGGTGCACGAAAATTTGTGCACTTGGAGGGGTCCCTCATTCTGGCCTCCGCCCTCTCACAGTCCAGGACCCCTGGGGGATGTCCACCTGCTGGCTTAGGCCTGCTCCCTGGGTGACTGGGCCTAAGCTGGCAGTCAAACATCCCTCTGGCAGCCCAGGAGCCCTCAGGGTATGTCAGACTGACAGCTTAGGCCTAAGCTGCAGTTGGACATCCTTAGCACTGCTGAGGAGGCGGGAGAGGCTCCTGCTGCTGCCAGTGCGCTCACAACCGTCAGCTCAGTTTGTGGATGAGCGGAGCTCCCCCTGTGAGAGTGCACTGACCACCAGGGGGCAGCTCTTGCATTAATCATCTGACCCCTAGTGGTCAGTGTGTGTCATAACAACTGGTCGTTCCGCCATTAGGGTCACTTTGCATATTATCCTTTCATTATATAGGATTTTAGATTTCTAAATCTACTAAAAAACAAACATTTTCTAAAAATCTTTGCCTGGAAATGTTAACAGAATATGAAGCAGAGAAGGTAGCTAAAGTATAACTTTCCATGACACAAAGCTCAATAGATATTGGAACTGGCTTATGATATGGAAGAGCTTCATGGAACAATAAAAAAGTATTTTTCACTGCAATTTGATAAATGCACAGATATTGTCACATGGAAATTATTTTAGTCTATATGCAATTTGAATTTGATATGAAAATGTGACTTGGATCATGAATAAGATCTCTGGAAACAGAATGGAGATTCCAGAAATAGATCTTAGGATCCACTTGGGAACTTGGCATATGGCATTTCAGATCAGCGGGAAAAGCCTAGGTTGATATGATGTTTTGAGATAGCTGGCGAAGATTTTAAATCAAAGAAGTTTATATTCTTTCTCCCCACTTTATACTAAAATGAAGTCCAGATAGATAAAATACTTAAATGTAAAAACATAACTAAACTAATCAAAGATGACAAAAATCATGCAAGGATCTGAAAAGATACTAGGTGACTGATATGAACAATTATGAATGGTGTAGGTCAAGGATCTGAAAAGATACTAGGTGACTGATATGAACAATTATGAATGGTGTAGGTGATCTTGATATTGCACATTGCAAAATGTCAGCAATGAACGCTTTACAAATTTGACAGACTGTCTTGAATTTTATTCCATCAAGAGATCTATACAAAGGAATTAGCTGATCTGTAATCCAATTTTTTCATCAGAAGGTAATTTAAATTGTGCCAGAGCTTCAGAATAAATTGTTTGAATTGGCTTTTGATAAGGAATTAAAGATGAATTTTGAAAAGTTAGCATTACTGCTTCATTTTGAGTAATAGTTAAAAATTATTATCCTGAGTTTGCTCAAATCTCATTCAATCCTATAGCTTGAATACTATTTGTAGGCCAGGGGTTCCCAAACCTATGCTAGTGAGGTTCTTGAGGCCTCACAACCCCTATACTGCTTAACTGGAGAAGTGCAGGATCTGCACAGGGTTATCAGCTGTGTCTGACTTCTCTCAGAACTCCAGGTTCACATTTGCTTACCTGATTGACATTTCCATTTGTGTGTCCCAAATTTGCCACTACCAAAACAAAACTCCTTTTACACTGTTACTCACAACCAACTCAGCCCATTCCTACCCATCCCAGTAAATTAAACCACCATCTGCTTTGTTTCCAAAATAAAAACTCAGCTGGATTTTTGCCTCTAAAACCAATCCCAAACATATCACCTTTCCACGACTTACTACCACCTTGGTCCAAGCCACCTTGACCTCTCATGCCTCCCAAGCACTAGATACTGTGCTTCCCCTATGCAGCCCCCTCACAATTCAATCTCTGCTTAACAGCCAGAATAACCTTTCCTAAAGATCATGCCACTCTTCTACTTACAACCTTTTAATTGCTTCCCATGCATTTTATCTAATAAAAGAGAAACATGCAAATAGACCGTACCTCCGCTATGCCCACAAGCCATGCCTATCAACCAATCAGGAGCAAATTAACCTAACACAGAAGGTGGTGAATTTGCATGTGCAGGCACTGAGCAGCCTGGGTCCCAGGAACATACTTGGGACCCTGGCTGCTTCTAGCCTGTAGGCCCACACTTAGGCCCTGAGTGGCAGGGGTCCCAGAATACCCCCGGCCACGATGGGATGGGCTGGCTGCTGGCCTCTGGGGCATACAGAAAACCTGGGGGTCACTGCTACACACAACCCGGGGGTCCCCACGTGCTTCCCAGCCCATGTTCCCACCCTACCCCCCCACCACTTGAGCATGCTCTGGCGCCAAGTGGCCGTTCAGATCCATGCCCCCAGCCCAGTGACCACGAGGGGTCTGGCTGCTGGCCTCAGGGCATTCAGAGGCAGAAGTGTTCCCGCCTTGTTCCCAGCTGCTTGCACGGGCTCAGGTGCTAAGTGGCAGTTGGGGTCCATACCCCCAGCCCGGCACGCATGACTGGGAGCTGGCTGCTGACCTCTGGAGCACACAGAGACCTTGGTGGCTGCCCTGTGTGTGGCCCAGGGGTCCCTGCATGCCTCCCAGCTTGGCGCCCATGACGGGTCTGGCTGCTGGCCTCTGGAGCATTAGGAGACGGGGTTGTTCCCGCTTGGCCCTCAGCCACTTGAGTGTGCTCAGGCGCCAAGCAGTTTGGGTCCACACCCCCAGCCCAGTGCCCACAATGGGGGGCGCTGGCTGCTGGCTTCTGGGGCATAGAGAGAGCCCGGTGGCTGCCGCTGCATGCAGCCTGGGGGTCCCCGCATGCCCCCATCCCAGCACCTAAGATGGGGGCCTGGTTGCCAGTCTCTTGGGTGTACGAGACCCCAGCGGCCACCATGGGGTGGCAGGACACCCCCTAGCGCAGTGGATACAACACAGGGGCTGCATGAGCTGCAGAAGAAACACCATTTAAAAAAATATATATATTTTTTATTTTTTTACAGAGAAGAGGGGAGAGGAATAGATAGTTGGAAACATCAATGAGAGAAAAACATTGATTAGCTGCCTCCTGCACACTCCCCACTGGGTCTCCAACCCAGTACATGCTCTTAACAGGAATCAAACCTTAGACCCTTCAGTCTGCAGGCCCACGGTCTATCCACTGAGTCAAACCAGTTCTAGCATAAACATCTTTTCTGATCCTCATTGGCTAAACTCTGTACGCCACCACTTGCAGTGTTCTTGGTAACTTGGGTTATAAAATCCAAGAAGGTGATCTAGGGTTTTCCCACCACACTCCTGGAGGAAAAAACGAAGGTCCGCTGCTGGATGGAGCTAAGAAATGTCATATCCTGCCCCAGCTGGTTTGGCTCTGTGGATAGAGCCTCGGCCTGCTGACTGCAGGGTCTAGGTTAGATTCTGATCAAGGGCATGTACCTAGATTACAGGATCCTCCCTGGCTGGGGCCCAGGTCAGGGCTCATGCAGGAAGCAACCAAACAAGGTGTCCCTCTCACATTGATGTTTCTCTGTGTTGCTCTCTCTTCCACACACTCTAAAAATCAATGGAAACATATCCTCAGGTGAGGATAAAAAAAAAAAATGTCGTATCCTATGAAAGACACGTCTTAAAGATGCCTAAAGAAAGTTGTCATTTTTTCACAGCAAAGGGACTAGAGTCCGTGTTGATGAAAACACCTTGGCAGCTGCAGTGGGTGCCAGTGGCTGTAGCAGTGGGGTGATGGGGCTGGCGCCTTCCCATGATCAGCCCAGTCACCTCCCACAGATAGTGGACAGACTCTGGCCGTCAGAAGGACATCTCCTGAAGGCTCCCAGCCTGTGATAGGGGGCAGGCTGGGCTGAGAGGATCCCCAATTATGTATGAATTTTATGCACCGGGTCACTAGTTTACAATAAAATCCTAACTTGTTACTGTGGCCTGCATACCCTGTTTCATTTGGCTTCTGCTTCCCTCTCTGACATCATCACATATCATTTCTTTCCTTACCGACCATCCATCCATCCGTCCACTGGCTGCCTTCCTGGTCTCCATTTCTGTCTTATGACCTTTACAGTGACTGTAAACTATAATATTTTTAACTAATTATCATAGAGCTTATCTTTTCTGGTCATTTGGGTCCCAACTTCAATAATAACTCACCATATAAGTCCCCCCTAATCACCCACCCAATCTAGTAACTCCCTATCACATACACCTGTTTAATTCTGTGCACTGCACGGCATTTATGACTGCCTCCTATTGTCCAATTCTTATTTGCCTTTGGTTTTTCCTGACTTGTATGTACATTGTGAGAGCATAAATCTCATTTGTGCTTTCACCACTGTCCCCTGAGGACCAGAGCAGTGCCCAGCATATAGAGCTAGGCATTCATTAACTAAAAAGATAAGAACAAGTTCCAGGAATAAGACCAAGATCCAGGGCAGGAGCATGAAAATGGGTTGCTGACGTTAATTTGTGGAAAGAGGTCGCTACTGAATGTTAATGCTAGCTTTCCACCTGGGCTAGTCTCAGAGTTTTAATATGTCTGTGATGATGCCAAGAAGTCCCCAAATCTCTACAGCTATTTCCTGGCTCCACACTTCCCTCCGGTCAGAATAGCTGCTTTGCCTTCACAAGGAAGCTCCTCCTTGCCTATTAGAAGATTTCACTCTAATGCCACCTCAGTAGGAAAGACTTCCCATCTGTTCAGTCCAGTTTTTTATTTTGGACACTTTTATCTTAACTCCCACACATAATCTCTCTCATTTCACATATTGGGACATATAATAACTGTTACTCCTCCACAAGATTGTTACCTCATTAAAAACAATGATCATGTTGAATTCCTTATAGAAGGTACTTAGTAAATGCTTTCTCTATATAAATATATATTCATATTTTTATATATCCATTTATGAATAGACATTCATATTAAATATGTAATATATACTTGTATTTATAGTAATTCTTGTATCTGTTTAATAGTATCTTAAAGGCAAGGACTTTTTTTTTTTTAACTTTAACTTTTTAAAGTTCAAAGATCCACATACTATAAGGGATTCCCCTTAGGATCACTAATCTACTGCTGAAGTTGATTAAATTTAAAAAAAATTATTATAAATGTGGTATACTTAAGTTAGGCTTTTCTAAAAATTTGTAAAATATATTTAATGGGAAGTCAAGTATATCTACAATATTATTGTTATTACACATTTAAATTAACTAAATTATGGTATTAAGAGCCCTCTAGTGGCAAAGTTCTTAATAAACCCATGGAAAAGGAAAGTTATTTTGGACCATTTTCTAAATCTAAGAAGAGATTTACTTTTTAAACTTACAAAGTCCTAAATATCTATTATTTGTGATTACAAGTCAGCTATTTTTTACCATAAATTCCTACATTATTATACTAATAATAACTTTCAATCTGCCTCTGAATGCATTTAAAAGATGAGAATTGTAATATTTAAATATGCTAACCTAAATTATAATGGTAAGTGGTTTACCCTTAAAAACGTAAAATTAGAGAAATCTCTTTCTCTAAAACCAAAACATAGTAAGTGCGCCTACAGATCTTTCAGGAGCCCCTTAATTTATACAGACACTCGCGGAAACACATGTACAGTGGTACCTCGAGATACGAGTTTAATTCGTTCCGTAACCTTGCTCGTATATCAAGTTGCTCGTATCTCAAAGCCAATTTCCCCATTGAAATCAACTGAAATGCCATTAATCTGTTCCAGCCCCCAAAATGCCACCCCAGTTGTTCTTGTTAAGTGTTTTTGAATAAGAAAAATGTATTTATAAATGACAAATATTGTATAAAAACGTAATAAAAGAGAATGTAAAGGAATAAACTGGTTTTATAAAGTGTATTTACCTACTCGTTACACTCTTAATGCTGCACTTTATCCCTAAACTGAATGTAACTTAACTAATCTTCACTGAACTTAATTGCTACTGGTCTTTGCATTTTTGGCCGATTTTAAAAAAAAAACGTGTCCAATGAGGTTTCCCTCTTCCTCCCTTTCAGAATGTTTCTGAAATGGGTGAGGCAAGTTTCACTGAACAGCTTCGATGCATGACCAGTAGCAACTTTTTCGGGGTGTTTCTTTTCTACGAAGTGTGACACCCTCTCCCACATTCCTAAGATCTCCTTTATCTCACTTGTAGAGATCTCCTCCACCTCTGGCTCCTCGAAATCAATTTCTTGGAGAACCTCCTCCACATGTTGCTGAGACTGCAACTCTTGTAACTCCTCCATGGTGAGTTCCAGAGAGTGCTCCTCCACGAGCTCATTCACGTCTCTGTCGTCCACCTCCAGGCCCATGGATTTTCCCAGAGACACTATCTCCTCCTCCACTGGCACCTCGGGTTCGAATCCTTCGAAGGTCCTTTCAGCTACGGCCTCAGGCCACAGCTTCTTCCATGCAGAGGTCAAAGTCCTCTTGTAACACCCAGCCAGGCCTGATCAATAATTCTGAGGCATATCACGATGTTAAAGTGGTTCTTCCAGAACTCTCGAAGGGTGAGGTTTGTGTTCTCCGTCACCTCAAAGCAGCGCCGGAACAGTGCTTGATGTACAGCTTTTTAAAATTAGAAATCACCTCCTGATCCATGGGCTGCAGGATAGGAGTGACGTTGGGAGGTAGGTAGACAACCTTTATAAACTTGAACTCTTGGAGGAGTTCATCTTCGAGTTCGGTGGGTGAGCAGGAGCGTTGTCGAGGACAAGGAGGGATTGCATGGTTAGGCTGTTTTCCTGTAGATATTTCTTAACAGAAGGGCTGAAAACCAGGTTTACCCACTCCACAAAGAACTGCCTGGTGACCCATGCCTTTGGGTTTGCCCTCCACATAACTTGCAGTTTATCTTTTAAAATCTTATGTGACTTAAAGACTCTGGGTTTTCCGAATGGTATACGAGCAAAGGCTTGATCTTGCAGTCGCCACTCGCATTGGCACACAGTGCGAGAGTTAGCCTATCCTTCATGGGTTTGTGGCCTGGCATCGCCTTCTCCTCTGCTGTTCTATAAGTCCTATTTGGCATCTTCTTCCAGAAAAGCCCTGTCTCATCACAGTTGAAGACTTGCTGGGGGATATATCCTTTGGCTTCTATCAGTTCAGAAAAAGTTTTGAGGTAATCCTTAACTGCTTTCACATCCGAACTTGCTGCCTCATCATTCCTGACGATGGAGTGAATGCCGGACCTTTTCCTGAAGTTATCAAACCAGCCTCTGCTGGCCTTAAATGAGTCTTTCGATGCTTCGTCTGTGGAAGTGCGCGGGGTCTGCTCCAGCAAATCACCGTAAATCGCTCGCACCTTCTCGAATATGATGCCCTGTGTTAATGTATCTCCTTTAAGCTGCTTCTCCGTCACCCACACCATCAGTACATTCCCCATCTTTTCATGGAGAGAGCTACGGAGCTTAGAAATTATTGTAACGCCCTTAGCTGGCGTTATACCCTTTATGGACTCCTTCTGTTTAAGCACAGTACATATCGTTGAAGTACTATGCCCGTACTGCCTCGCCAAGTCAGCCACTCGCACACCTTGCTCATATTTTTCTATGATTTCACGCTTTAATTCAATAGACATCATCCTCTTCTGAGCACTGATCTTTCCACTCGCTTTCTTCAGACCCATGGTTATAAAAAGGAATGTGATAAAGTATGTAAATGCACAAAAGATGCTTCGACAACCAGGTAAACAAGCACACTGACTGAGGCGTGGGAAACTATGAGATGCTCAAGTCCTGGTAAACTGGTGGGTCGTGTGCAGCCGGCCAATCAGCTCGATTACTCGTATCTCAAATGTTGCTCGTATTTCAAAGCAAAAAATTGCTCGCTCAAGGGCTCGTATCTAAAAAATCTCATATGTTAGGGCACTCGTATCTCGAGGTACCACTGTACTAGTACAACACACACACAGATAAGTTAAATTTCATGAGTTGATATGCCGGTTTTTGAAATGTAGAATACATTTTTGCCACACAAAGTGAACAGAGGTATGAATAATATTTTGGATTATGAATATCCCAATATTGCTGTGATTATAAAGGAATTCAAACCTAACTACCATCCATAACTACTACTTCAAAATGGAGTGCAAGGAGCACACTGTTCCTGAGGTGGCTGTGGGGTGGTAAGGACTGCTAAGGAGAAAGGTCTCAAGAACCTCCTGGGACAAGCTGGTAGATTCCCTACATATAGCAGATACAGCTCTCAGGACACGCGACTGTAATTGAAACGGTCGTAAATGTTTTCCAAAACACAGAATACGTTCATGTGGGTAGTGGCTGAATTTCTTGATATAGGTTCTTTTTTGCTGTTGTTGTAGTTGTATGATAATTTTTTCCTATTTTAAACATTCATTTAATTTTTCATTTACAGTTACCATTGGGTGACTGTTCTATGCAAGTCAGGGTCCATTTTTATTTTTATTTTTTTTAATATTTCATTGATTTTTTTACAAAGAGGAAGGGAGAGAGATAGAGAGCTGGAAACATCGATCATGCCCACCACTGGGGATATAGCCCACAACCAAAATATATGCCCCTGACCGGAATCAAACCTGGGACATTTCAGTCCGCAGGCCGATGCTCTACCCACTGAGCCAAACCGGTTTTGGTTGGGGACCACTTTTTTTTATTTTTTATTAATTTTTTATACATATCTCCCCATTGCCTCCCTTCCCTCCCAGGCATACAGCAACCCCCCAGTGTCTATGTTCATTGGTTATGATTATATGCATAGATACAAGTCCTTTGATTGATCTCTTACCTACCTCACCTAACTTTAATCTTCCTGCTGTAATTTCACAGTCTGAAGCTTTACTGTCTCTGTATCTATCCTTTTGTTCATCAGTTTATAATGTTCTTTATTATCCCCCAATGAGTGCGATCATGTGATGCTTCTCCTTAATTGACTGGCTTATTTCACTAAGCATAAGGCTCTCCAGTTCCAACCAGGTTGCTGCAAATGGTAAGAATTCCTTCTTTTTAATGGCTGCATAGAATTCCATTGTGTAGATGTACCACAGTTTTCTGATCCACTCATCTGCTGACGGGCACCTAGGCTGTTTCCAAGTTGTGGCTATTGTAAATTGTCCTGCTATGAACATAGGGGTGCATAAATCCTTTCTGATTGGTGTTTGTAATTTCTTAGGATAAATTCCTAAGAGTGGTATTACAGGGTCAAATGGGAGATCCATTTTTAGTTTTTTGAGGAAACTCCATACTGTTCTCCACAGTGGCTGCACCAGTCTGCATTCCCACCAACAGTGCACAAGGGTTCTTTTTTCTCCGCATCCTCGCCAACACTTGTCGTTTGTTGATTTGTTGATGATTGCCATTCTGACAGGTGTAAGATGGTATCGCATTGTTGTTTTGATTTGCATCTCTCGGATGATTAATGACTTTGAACATGTTTTCATGTGTCTCTTGGCCTTCCTTCTGTCGTCTTTTGAAAAGGTTCTATTTAGGTCTGTTGCCCATTTTTTTATTGGATCCTTCATCTTCCTTTTATTAAGTTGTATAAATTGGTTGTAGATTTTGGAGATTAAACCTTTATCAGTGATAACATTTGCAAATATGTTCTCCCATGCATTGATCTTTCTTGTTGTTTTGTTGATGGTTTCTTTTGCTGTGCAAAAGCTTTTTATTTTGATGTAGTCCCATTTGTTTATTTTTTCATTAGCTTCCATTGCCTTTGGAGCAGTATCAGTGAAGAAGTTATTTCGGCATATATCTGAGATTGTGCTGCCTGTGGATTCCTCTAGTATTTTTATGGTTTCCCTTCTAATGTTTAAGTCCTGTATCCATTTTGAGTTTATTTTTGTATTTGGTGTAAGTTCGTGGTCCAGTTTCAATTTTTTGTATGTATCTGTCCAATTTTCCCAACACCATTTATTGAAGAGGCTATCTTGGTTCCATTGAATGTTCATGCCTCCTTTGTCAAATATTAATTGAGCATAGTGGTTTGGGTGGATATCTGGGTTCTCTATTCTATTCCATTGATCTATATGTCTGTTCTTGTGCCAGTACCAGGCTGTTTTGAGAACAGTTGCTTTGTAGTATAGCTTAAAGTCTGGTATTGAGATCCCACCTACTTTATTCTTTTTTCTCAGAATTGCTGTAGCTATCCGTGGTCTTTTTTTGTTCCAGATGAATCTATGAAGAATTCTTTGTAGGTCTGTGAAATATGTCGTTTAATGGGTAGTGCGTTGAATCTGTAGATTGCTTTGGGTAGTATGGACATTTTAATGATGTTGATTCTCCCAATCCATGAGCATGGTATGCTCTTCCATCTGTTAACATCTTCCTCTATCTCTTTTTTCAGTGTCCTGTAGTTTTCTGCATAAAGGTCTTTTACCTCTTTAGTTAGGTTTATTCCTAGGTATCTTAATTTTTTTGGTGCGACGGTAAATGGGATTGCTTTTTTAGTTTCTCTTTCTATAATTTCACTGTTAGTGTATAGAAATGCCACAGACTTCTTAGCATTAATTTTGTATCCTGCTACATTGCCAAATTCATTAATTAAGTCAATTAGTTTTGGAATGGAGTCCTTTGGGTTTTTTATGTACAATATCATGTCATCTGCAAATAAGGACAGCTTTACTTCTTCTTTTCCAATTTGGATGCCTTTTATTTCTTCTTGTTGTCTAATTGCAATGGCTAATACTTCCAGTACTATGTCGAACAGGAGAGGTGAGAGTAGGCATCCCTGTCTTGTTCCTGTTCTTAGGGGAAATGGTTTTAGTTTTTGCCCATTGAGTATGATATTAGCTGTGGGTTTATCATATATGGCTTTTATGATGTTGAGGTATGATCCTTCTATTCCCACTTTGCTGAGAGTTTTTATCAAGAAAGGATGTTGGATTTTGTCAAATGCTTTTTCTGCATCAATTGATATGACTATGTGATTTTTATCTCTCAATTTGTTTATGTGATGTATCACATTTATTGATTTGCGGATATTGAACCATCCCTGCATTCCTGGGATGAATCCTGCTTGGTCATGGTGTATGATCTTTCTGATGTACTGCTGGATCCGGTTTGCTAGAATTTTGTTGAGGATTTTGGCATCTATGTTCATGAGAGATATTGGCCTATAATTCTCTTTCATTGTGTTGTCTTTATCTGGTTTTGGTATTAGGGTGATGCTGGCTTCATAGAAGGTGTTTGGTAGTATTCCTTCTTCTTGAATGTTTTTGAATAGTCTGAGGAGGATAGGTTTTAATTCTTCCTTGAATGTTTGGTAAAACTCTCCTGTGTAGCCATCTGGACCTGGGCTTTTATTTGCTGGAAGCTTTTTGATTACTGCTTCAATTTCTTCCATAGTTATTGGACCATTGAGATGTTTGGCTTCCTCCTCATTGAGTTTTGGGAGGTTATATTTTTCTAGGAAAATGTCCATTTCTTGCAGGTTGTCCAATTTGTTGGAATAGAGTTGTTCATAGTATTTTTTAACAATCCTTTGTATTTCCACAGGGTCTGTTGTTATTTCTCCTCTTTCATTTCTGATTTTATTTATTTGGGTCTTCTCTCTTTGCTTCTTGGTGAGCCTGGCTAGGGGTCCATCAATCTTGTTTATCCTTTCAAATAACCAGCTCTTTGTTTTGTTGATCTTTTGAATTGTTTCTTTGGTCTCCAAGTTGTTTATCTCCGCTCTGATCTTCACTATTTCCTTCCTTCTGAGTACACTGGGCTTTTCTTGTTGCTCAAGTTCTAGCTCTTTGAGTTGTAGGTTTAGGTGATTTATTACCATTGTTTCCTGTTTTTTGCAGTAGGCTTGTAGGGCTATGAACTTCCCTCTCAAGACTGCTTTCACTGTGTCCCATAAATTTTGTATTGTTGTGTTGTCATTGTCATTTGTTGCCATGATGTTTTTTATTTCTTCCTTGATCTCTCTGGTTACCCAGTCGTTGTTTAAAAGCATGCTGTTTAGTCTCCAAGTGTTTGATTTTTCTATTGTTTTTATTATAGTTGATTTCCAGTTTTATGCCACTGTGGTCTGAAAAAATGCTTGATATGATTTCTATCTTCTTGAATTTGAAGAGACTTTTCTTATGACCCAACATATGATCTATCTTTGAAAATGACCAATGTGCACTGGAGAAGAATGTATATTCTGTGGCTTTGGGGTGAAATGTTCTGAAGATGTCAATTCCATCTGGTCTAGTGAGTCATTTAGGATTGATGTTTCTTTGCTGATTTTTTGCTTAGAGGATTTGTCCAATGGTGACAGTGGGGTATTAAAGTCTCCTACTATGATTGTATTGCTGTCAATCTCTCCCTTAATATCCTCCAAGAGTTTTTTTATGTATTTAGGTGCTCCTATATTGGGTGCATATATGTTTACCAGAGTTATTTCTTCTTGTTGGATTGTTCCCTTTAGTATTATGAAGTGGCCTTCTTTATCTCTTGTTATGTTCTTCACTTTGAGATCTAATTTATCAGATATAAGTATTGCAACCCCAGCTTTTTTTTCATTTCCATTTGCCTGAAATACCATGTTCCATCCCTTCACCCTCAATCCGTGTGCATCTCTTTTCCTAAGGTGGGTTTCTTGCAGACAGCAGATATATGGATCATGTTTTCTTATCCAATCGGTTACGCTGTGTCTTTTGATTGGAGCATTTAATCCATTTACATTTAGTTATTATTGATAAGTACTTATCTGTTGCCATTTTTAGTCCTTACCCCCGAGTTCCTTCTTTGCTTCCTCTTTCTTCTTATTACAGCAGACCTTTTAACATTTCTTGCATTGCTGGTTTGGTGGTAATATATTCCCTTAGTCCTTTTTTGTCTCTGAAGCTTTTGATTTCACCTTCAATTTTGATTGAGAGTATTGCAGCGTACAGTATTCTTGGATTCAGACCCTTCCTTTGCATGACTTTGTATATTTCATTCCATTCTCTTCTGGCCTGACGAGTTTCTGTTGAGAAGTCAGTAGCTAGTCTTATGGGGTTCCTTTGTAGGTAACTTTCTGTTTCTCTCTGGCTGCTTTTAAGATTCTTTGTCGTCGGTGTTTGCCAATTTAATTATAATGTGCCTCGGTGTCGGTTTGTTGGGGTTCATTTTGCTTGGGACTCTGTGAGCTTCTTTGATTTGTGTGGGTTTTTTCTTTTCTATATTGGGGAAATTTTCTGTCATTATTTCTTCAAACACGTTCTCTAATCCTCGTTCAGTTTTCACTCTTTCTGGAACCCCAATTATGCAGATGTTATTTTGTTTCATGTTATCCCAAAGTTCCCTTAGACTCTCCTCCTGCTTTTTAACTTTTTTTTCTAGAAGCTGCTGTACTTGGGTATTTTTTCCTACCGTGTCTTCTAGCTCACTGATGCGGTCCTCTGCTTCTTCTAGTCTACTTTTGATGCTTTCTATTGTGTTCTTTATAGCAGTGATGTCATTATTCATTTCTTCTTGTTTATTCTGCAACTCCTCTAGTTTCTTCTGCGTTTCTTCTTCATGCTTCTTCACCTCCTCTAGGTTCTTCTTCATTCCTCTTGGCTCTTACTCATATTGTCAAATTTGTCTTCCATTCTTTTCAACCACATTATGATAATTTCTCTGAACTCTTTCTCTGGTAGGCTTATTTGTGGTTCTATTTCGTTTACTTCCTTTTCTGGTGAAACCTGCCTTTCTGTCTTTTGTGGGCTGTTTCTTTTTCTGCCCATGGTCTTTCTTCTCTGGGTGTCTGGTTATGTAGTGCTCTCTCCTACGTTGATTGAAAGGCACAAACTACAACACGACCAGGTACAGCACACAAGGCAGTGAGTAGAAATGTATTCAAGATATTAATAATCACAAATAAGGTGACCACCAATGAAGGACAAATTAGGGGTAAATAGAGAAAGAAGAAGAGGAAAATGAGGAAGAAAGAAAAGAAAGAAGTGCCAAAATCAAATTGGGAGAGTGAGAAAAAAAAAGATAAATAAATGAACAATAAAATAAAATAAAATAAGAAAATAAAAAGGAGTAAAAGGAGAAGGAAAGAGGAAGAGAAAAAAGTCAGAGAGAAAAGAAAGTGTATAAGAGAGAAAAGAGGAACAAAATATAGATGTCAGGAGACAACTCCAATAGAACAGTCACTAATCCCAATAAAGTCCAGCAACCAGTACCTAGAGATTAATGCAAATTGCAAATAGCAACTTGTATCGAGGGAGATGAGGGAAAAGAGAGGTAGAAAACAAAGCAAGCAAAAAGCAAAATAAAACAAGTAGAATAAACTAAAACAATCTCTCAAAAAATTTTTCAAAAAATCGATATAATCACTTTTCAGGCAAATAGCAACAAAAAGACAGAGAAAAAACAACTTTTTGGCTAGTGAAGACAAGAGGGGAGAGGTTTGTGTGGACTTGTAGTAGGGGATTTGAAATTAGATATATAAATGGGGTGAAATTTTAACCAGGTAAAGAGAAAAATAGGGAGAATCTAAAGTTGGAAAAGGGAAAGAGAAACAAGACAGCAAAATGGGGAAAGTTAGGAGGAAAGTGTTGGCATAAAGGTGGAGTTGAGTTGGAGTAAAATTATGCTAAAGGGAAGATGAAAATAGAATGTAGAACTCTAATCCCAAAATAAAATAAAGAGAAAACAAAATGACACCTTTTTTCCCCCCAAACGGTAAAGTACTAGTAGTAATTAATAATACTAGTTTAAAACAAAAATGTAATAATTATAAAGGTAAAATCAATTGAGGCAGAAAGAAAAAAAAATTCTTTTAATTAAAATATGTGAAAATGAAAAATAAAGAATAATTTAAAAAAAGAAGAAAGAAAAAAGGAAAAATAAAAAAATAAAAAAGAAGAAGAAAAATAGAATGGTCCTTCACTTCCACTATTATTCTGCTTGGCACTCCTGTTTCCCAGTAGGGGAGGTATTGCAGTTCCCTGTGTTCCCCTCTTGGTGTTTTAATCTCTTTATTCTCTTGTGGTTATGCGAGAGTCAATTTGTGTGTCATCCATTGGGTGGCAGTGTTTCGGAATTGATCTCTGAGACAAAGCACAGGACCTCTCTAGGCTGTGCTCAGATCCTGCTACTCTGTGGTTCCCAAAACCAGTTTGTGGGGGTTTTGCAGCCTGGACACTGCAATAACTCCCAGGTTGTCCCTCTGCCCCAGAGAAAAAGAAAAAAAAAAAAGTCGTTTTCCGGAGCTCTCCTCTGTCAACAGCTCAGAGGGTCTGCCTTCACACTCAGGGATCTCGCCCTGACCACCTCTGGGGGCCACTTTTAATCATTTGACCATCCATTCATTCACTTATCCCTTTACTAATTCAATAAACATTTATTGGGCCCCTACCATGTACTAGGCCCTGTATAAGTATGAAACCTATCAAGATATTCTTGTTTTCAAAGTCATAATTTCATTTTTAAGGTAAGAAAGAATTAAACAGGATAACATGAGCATAGTAGAGAGATATCTGGTTTAGTCTGACAATAACTTTGTGGATGTAAAATTTAAATCTTGAGAGATGAGTAGAAGTTAGGGTAGAAGAGATGATCAGAGGTAGGGAATTTCACAGAATAGCAAGTGGGTCTTAGAGGTCTACCATGCATAATCCTCCTTGGAAACCAAAAAGGAAAACACATTATTTTATTTTCTATTCGGAAAGAAATGTGTGTTCAGAAGTTATTTACTAAAAATTAAAATAATGTAGAAGTATAAAGAGAATTTTTTTAAAATCACTGATAAAATACCACCATCCTATCTCCCTCCCTCTAATGACGAAGCATCCAGATTTTTTCTATGCAATCACAAATAAGTATTTTTCTCCCTCACAAAAGCAGAATCCTATTGTAAATAGAGTTTGATAGCTTGGAAATAATATCTTAAAAATACATCTTTGGTATCTTACTATAGAAAAGTATACAGGTTCTGATAAGCTATACGTGCATATATCTCAATGAAAAGAAAAAATAGTGTTTGCCATGTAAATACAATATCTCACATTATATACATTTTAATTATTATTTCCCAATTTTAAAAAATTAATGTAAAATTCTAATTATGATCAAGGGACTGGAAGGGAGACATTATCCAATATTTTTATCAGATCAAGACCAAACACTTTTAGATACTCTTTTTTATATGATTTTGATACATTTTTAATTCATTCTTTGTTTTTATGAATTGCCAATTACAAACCCTGCCAAATTTAAAGTTAATGAGTTGTGCGCTTGTTTACTGCATATTTAAATAATGTTAAGTCCAGAGTCCATTTCCTCACTTTTAACCCCTTCCCCCGCCCCCATTTAGAAATCAGTACTATGTCACTTCTACTTACATCTTATCATATATAGCAAATCACACAGTCACACTTAACTTCAAGAGGGCAAGGAATGCAATGGTCTTGTATGTCCCAAAAAGAGAAGAGAATTGGAAGTATTGTTGACCACTAGTAAAGCCAACATGCTGTCTAAAAGGTAAACTATTTTTTTAAGCTATAGAATTGCTTAAAAGCTATGAAAAAGAAAGACCTCTTATCCTTTGAGACAGCATGGAGGGAACTGGGAAGTATTATGCTAAGTGAAATAAGACAGTCAAAGAAAGATAAATACCATATGATCTCACTTATATATGGAATTTAATTAATAAAACAGGCCCAACAACATAGATGCATAGAACAGACTAATGAATCTCAGAGGGAAGGAGGAAGAAGGGCCTGGAGAGATTAACCAAAGAACTTATATGCATACTAGAGGCCTGATGCATGAAAATTCATGTAAGAGTAGGCCTTCCTTCCCCTGGCTGCCAGCACCAGCTTCCCTTCAACACCCGGGACCCAGACTGACTTTTCTCCAGCCCGGCTTCATCAAGAAGGACGTCCAGAGATGTCTGGTCTAGTTAACTTATTACCCAAATATAATTATAGACTAGAAGCCTGGTGCACAAAATTCATGCATGAGCGGGGGGGTGGGGGGGAGCGGCCCTCAGCCCAGCCTGCATCCTCTCCAAACTGTAACCCTTTAGGGGATGTCCGACTACAGGTTTAGGCCCTATCCCCCTAACTGCTCTCCCCTGCCATCATGATCCCCCTAACTGCTCTCCTTTGCCAGCCTGGTAGCCCCTAACTGCTCTCCCCAGCTGGCCTGGTAGCCCCTAACTGCTCTCTCCTGCTGGCCTGATCACCTCTGCCTCGACCCTGTCACCATAGCTTTTTTAAAAAAATATATTTTATTGATTTTTTATAGAGAAGAAGGGATAGAGATAGAGAGTTAGAAACATCAATGAGAGAGAAACATCAATCAGCTGATTTTTTACAGAGAAGAAGGGATAGAGACAGAGAGTTAGAAACATCGATGAAAGAAAAACATCAATCAGCTGTCTCCAACTGGGGATGTGCCTGCAACCAAGGAACATGCCCTTGATTGGAATCGAACCTGGGACTCTTCAGTCCACAGGCTGACACTCTTTTCACTGAGCCAAACTGGTTTGGGCCATGGCTTTGTCTGGAAGGACATCCAGAAGGTTGTCCAGAAGATGCCTGGTCTAATTAGCATATTACCTTTTTATTAGTATAGAAGATATCTCATGGACACAGACAAGAATGGGGGCAAGGCCTGGAGTAGGGTGGGAACCAGGTGGTTAAAGGTAATAGGGGGACATTTGTAATATTCTCACAATAAAGATGAATTTTAAAAAGAATATTTTTAAGTGACCAATTTTTAAAGAGCAAATCACTTATTTTCCCTAAAATATCAGCTATATTAAAGGTTTTTGGGTTTTCCTCTCCTTATGCCTCATTAATTTTTATAAGGTTGTAATCATACTCTAAATACTATTCTTTGTACTGACCATCATGTTATGTCCATTTTCTATATGTTATAGAACTTTTATAATTTATTTTGATATAATATTTAAAATGGAATTTTCAATTAATTATGTTCTTAATTCTTATTCTGATTTGAAACTTGTATTCAATCTAATTCTTATTCCTTACCTGTGTTTACATAAACTAATACACTTCATGGCTTAAGCACTTACAGGAAAACCTGCTCTTTCTGGTCCTCCCTAAAATGCAAACTGCTTATGGCCAAACAAAGGAGCTACTCATTCTGAGAAAGAATTACTAAATTATAAACTATTTATTCTAACTTAATAAGTAGCTTAAGAAAGAAAAACAGAAACTTAAAGGAATATGATTACTAAATTATTCAATGTATTATTATATCTAAAGATGTCAAGTTTTAAGAGTATAATAGTTTAAAAAAAACCTAATTTTGACTTTATAATATTCATTCTTACAAAACCAAAAGCTAAGTAAGTAATAATAATGTAAGCTAATCCCTCAGTTTGTGAAAGTACTTACCACAAAGTTACATTTAATGGCAAGTTCCCTTGAGTTTGAAATAGAACAAATACACAAAAAGTGAATTTGAAGTATAATAAACACAAAAATTAAATGACTTCAAAGCTGTTCCGGAGTATCCCTAAAATAAAAGTGAGCAACTCCTATCTGGAACTTTAGGATGTCGAAGCAACAGGCTCAACTATGAACAGTGACCAGTAATAGAAAGGAGGAGGGAAAATACACACTCAAAATTAGGCCACTGGCAGAAGATGGATTTTGAACAACTTCTAGTTGTTTAGGAAAAAAAAAATCTTGAGAATGCTTCAGGGGAATCTAATAAACATTTATTACATAAATAAAAAAATATATTTAAGTGTGTCTTACTGCGTGTACTTCAACAGTATCATCATCTTGTTCTTCAGATTTTATTTCTTCCTCCTGTTCTAAATTAGACTCATCTTCTGGTCGTTTATTCTCTTCTTGGAGCTCTTTGCTGATTGTGAATTGTATAGGAATAGATTCTTCATGGACAGAGGGAGATTCCACGGGAGTGACATCTTCTTTTAATACTATTGCAATGGGGCGCAATGGCGTGACATGATCATAGTGAGTATGTAGAAGTCGTAAAGCAATATCACTTGCTGCTAATATCCTTGGAATTTCAAATCCAATTTGCATTTCATTGCATCTGATACTTCTGTGCCTGTTAGTAATTAATTGTAACAAAAAAGATGAGGCCCAGGGAAATGTTAGAACTGTTGCAAATTTATACCTAAGTAGTATCTCTCCACTTTAATTTTTCCAGTTTTAAATCCCGATCCTGACTTGCTTTCTTTGCAGGGTTTGGACCCAGGTGCTAATGTTATAAACCTCAAAACACACTCTTGGGATCCATAGTCCAACTGTTTTCTCCATCATGGGCAGCGCCTTCTCTGTTTCCTCTGTATGGCCATCTTCCTAGCCATCCTTTAAATGTTGATATTACTCAGCTCGCTATCCCAGACCCTTTGCTTCTTCCTCTACATAATATCCTTAATTACTTCTATGGCTTCAATGATCCCTTAAATTATTAGTTTTTAACATGAGTTCTATGTTTTCTAGGGTTGGGTAGGGGGAAGAAACATCCTGAATGAACTTTCAGGGATTCCAAAATGCCCTCACAATGTATACAGGGTACTCAAAAACATGTATATACATACTCTGAATAATTATAAAGGCAGTGCTTACTAAAATACATTTCATTTTCAAAACTGAACTATCATCAGCTCTTAAAGTATATATAAGCATTTTGGGGAAAACACTATATATGTGAGCATATAGAATGATTTAAAGTTCGTAAGAGTCTCTAACTCCCAAAAAGTTAAGAACTATTGATTTATATGCTAATGACTCCCCAAAATCTCAGATTTCTCTGAAGTCTTTCAGACAGTTGCACTTGATATTTCATAGGTACTTCAAACTCAACAAGTCCCTCCCTACAACTCCCCTCATCATCACCATCAAAATAAAACAGAAGGTTTTCTGCCTCCACTACTTATAATCCTCGTAAAAGGACCCCTAATTCTCTTCTTAGATGTGGGTAGTTAATAAAGGGCTATTCACTTTCCTTTTACTCTTTTATAATTACAAAGATTAATTCTCTTCATTCTTCAGTATATAAAATATTTCATAATAAAAAAGTTATTTTGCTTGTTGTCTCTAATTTAGATGTAAACCACAGAGAATTTTGTAGCAAATGCAATGTGGAAAATACTTTCTTGCTTCCTTTTACTACATATCAAAAATAAAATCCAGTTTCTTCCATTGTAATATGACCAGTCTTTTCAGAGCTAAGACCAGAACCTCCTAATTTTTACTCTGGTGATTTTTTCTTAAAACATATATCCCTACTAATTCAATTAATTTCAAGTATTTGAGATCAAGCAGCAACTGAGTGATCATGAATTTAGCATTACTGCTATCATCCCTTAGAAAACTGTTACTTTGTTAAAAATAAAACATCACTTAAATAGCTAAAAATAAAATATATGAAAGTGTTATCTTGTGGAATTATTTTTAACAGTTCACACAAAAAAAGGTGTTTTTTGTTTTAAGTTTGAGATTGCCATGTAGAAAGTATTTACCGTGTCTACTTCAGGAGGTGAAGAGAAGGGGAAGACCTGATATTTATTCAGCTTATATTTGCACTAGACACCATGCTTTGACCATTATATGCATTAACTAGAGCCCTGGTGCACAAAATTCATGCACAGATGGGGGAGTGTGTCCCTCAGCCAAGCCTGCACCCTCTCCAATTTGAGACCTCTTCAGGGATGTCGACTGCCTGGGATCAGGCCTAAACGGGCAGTCAGACATCCCTCTCACAATCCAGGACTGCTGGCTCTCAGTCACTCGCCTGCCTGCCTGCCTGATTGCCCCTAACTGCTTCTGCCTGCCAGCCTGATCACCTCCTAACCACTTCCCTGCCAACCTGATAGATGCCCAACTGTTCCCCTGCCAGATGGATTGCCCCTAACTGCCCTCCCCTCCGGTCTGGTCACCACTAACTGCCCTTCCCTGCCAGCCTGGTTGCCCCCAACAACCCTCCCCTTCAGGCCATCTTGTGGTGGCCATCTTGTGCCCACATGGGGGTGGCCATGTTTGACCACATGGGGGCAGCCATCTTGTGTGTTGGAGTGACAGTCAATTTGCATATTACCTCTTTATTATATAGAATATTTAATCCTCAACCAAATCATATCTAAATCAGGAGTGAGTATGCAAATTAACCCAACAAAAATGGCAGGTCAATTTGTATACACAGGTGCTGAGCGGTCAGGGGCAGGATGCTTGCATCTGCCTCAGCCATTCTGGGCCTCTGGGCAGTGTGGGAAGGTGGAAAGGTGACTCTGGGCCAGAGCAAAGGCAGTGCCAGCAGCCAGAGGAAGGAAGGCCCATTCTTGCATGAATCTTTGTGCATCAGACCTCTATTTAAGTAATATAACTATGTTAGTACTGTTGACATACTAACAAAGCCTAACAAAGCTATGTAACTTTCTCAAGATAAAAGACAAGTCTATGATTCAAAACCCCTCATGGTTGATTTCTTAATATGGGTTTTTTCCAGGGATGCCATTCTGTGATTCAACAGGCATATGCTGGCCACCATGATGTGACTCTAATGTCTTTCAACTTCCAGCATCTCCTATATGAATACCTTGGATTCTTCTTGAGGTTTGCCCACACATACAGGGTAATATTTTCATCTCGAATAACTTTTTCCATATCTCCAGTGTCCAGATCTGCTAAAGTACTAGCTTGCTGTGAGAGAACAAGAAAACATTATGAAAGATCAGAGGCCTCATAAATTATACAACCTAGATAAGTTACTTCATCACTTAAGGGCTGGATTCCCTTCATTACTAATAGAGTATTTGAGTAAAAATAAAGTTCAATCAAAATAGCAAACAATTGCTTTTAAAAATCTCAAAATGATATAAATATATTTACTTCATTAAAATGGCTTTCCCTTTTTCACTCAGTTTCTCCTTAGGTGTCTAAGGATTAAAGTTGCCCTACATACCCAGGTAGCATGTATAGATTACTATTATGTTACCCTTTTCAATGTTAACCTCATCATGACTTTTCATTCTAACTATACACATGCTACTTTATCTGCACCTTATTAAATCATAATTATGCTACTGCAAAAGTTTGCCTATTTCTGAATATATAAAGGTTAGACA
This sequence comes from Lasiurus cinereus, assembly GCA_011751065.1. Lineage (NCBI taxonomy): Eukaryota > Metazoa > Chordata > Mammalia > Chiroptera > Vespertilionidae > Lasiurus > Lasiurus cinereus. Next base: position 21,272,775 of record JAAGEH010000311.1, on the reverse strand, counting down.
CAAAATATCCAGTTTATAAAATCCAAATGACTTTTATATTTTACTAGTCCAATATTTGGTATCTAACATTAAACATACAACTTAAGAATGTCCTTAAATTTGTTTTAATAAAGACTAACATAGTTTGATGTCTATTGCTCTCTTAAAGGGCTTAAATAAGCTAATATGTATTTGGTTACTATAAAGTAAAAACTTAAAAGTATTGCAGGTAAATTACTTTTTTTAAAAAAGATTATCCTCCACCCTCACTTCTTTTTCTCATGGAATTAACTTTTTGAAGTGTCCAGGATAATTGCCTTGTCAAATTGTTTCACATTGTGGATTTATCTGATTGTTTCCAGATGGTATTGTGTGTACTGGAAGTTAGGTCTAGATACGTTTAATTAAATTCAGATGAAACCACTTTTAGCAAGAAGGCATCATAGGTTTTGTTGTGTTCTTCAGGAGGTATATTATGTCCCATTATTAATTATGTGGATTTCATCAATTGGTTAGGATGGTAACTACCCACAACTTTATGCTTCCCAATCAGTAAGGAGTAATCTGTGGTCTAAAAGTTTGGCACTATGAGAATACCAGGTAAGGTGTTCCTTAATAACTCAACTTTTCACTAATTATTTAGGTAGCCATTAATGATCCTTATTAATTATTATACTAGGGATTGAAAACTGGTGATTTTTCTAACTGACCATTTCTCCTATATTTGTCATATAATATTCTTCTGTATATAACTGTTCTCCCCCACTCCCCACCCCACTTTCCTCCTATGGAGTAATGATTTTTCATTTATTTAATGTGTTATAATCAATTTTAATCATTATTCTTCCTGATATTCATATTGTCCCAAATTGGACTAGTAGGAGACTCTTTAAGCTAGTCATATCCCTGTGGATATGACTCCATTAGATTTTGAGCATTTATTTGCTTTCTTGTACAAGAAAACTCAACCTTATCTTTAAATAACAACCTTATCTTTCACTTTCCTAGTCACAGACCTGGAATTAGCCATTTACCCTTTATAACACCTGATTCGTTTAGCCTATAAAATAAAGCGGTAATATGCAAATTGACCCTCATACCCCACAAGATGGCTACCCCCATGTCCTCACAAAATGGTCACCCCCATATTGTTCACAAGATGGCTGCCAGAAGATGGCCACCCCCACGTTATCACAAGATGGCCACCGTAAGATGGCTGCCCCGACATGATCCCAAGATGGCCACCCCCATGTTGTCACAAGATGACTGGCAGGGGAGGGCAGCTGGGGGCAACCAGGGTATGCAGGGGAGGACAGTTGGGGGAGACCAGGCCATCAGGGGAGGATAGTTAGGGGTGATGAGGCAAGCAGGGGAGGGCAGTTGGGAGTGATCAGGCCAGCAGGGGAGCAGTTAGGTGTCAATCAGGCCAGCAGGGGAGCAGTTAGGGAGTGATCAGGCTGGCAGGCAAGTGTGTAGTTAGGATCCAGCAGTCCAGATTGTGAGAGGGATGTCCCATATTGGAGAGGGTACAGGCTAGGCTAAGGGACACTCCCCACCCAGTAAATGAATTTCGTGCACCGGGCCTCTAGTATGGAATAAAATAGAGTTCATACTGACATTTCTGTTTTATATATATTACAGTATTTTTTTGTCAATCCTCACCTGAGTATATTTTTTCCATTTATTTTTGAGAGAGAGAATGGGAGGGAGGGAGGAGGAGAGGAAAGAGAGGGCGGGAGAAGGAGATGGAGGAAAAGGAAAAGAGAGAGAGTTTAAAACACTGATGTGAGAGAGACATCAATTGGTTGCCTTCCACACAGGCCCCTCACCAGCTCCAGGATCTAACCTGCAACCTAGGCATGTGCTTGACTGGGAATCTGACCTGAGGCACTTCTAACCACTGAGCAAAACCGGCCAGGGCAACATTACAGTATTTTTTCTAATATTTTCTTTTACATACTATATCACTTTTCTCTTACAATAAATATCTTGACTAATAATTATAGTTTATTACTTGCTTTTTCTTACAATATAAATAAGATAGTTGCAAAGTTATAATATGAATATCATTGCTAACAATGAACTTAGTGAACTTTAAGTCTTCTTTGGAATTCTTTAAGCAATTAGAACATATGCTACCAAGATTATACCAAGACCAAGACTGCTTTCTAGACCAAAAGAAAAAGAAGCAGAATAGCCAAAAGCAATGTGACCTTAAATGGTTTTCTGATTTAAAAATATAAAACAAATTGTGTTATAGAAGGTATTTATGGAATATTAGGGAAAATTTAAATAAACTGGATATTAGAATTTTTATGAATTTTCTTAGGTACAATAATGGTTTTACGATTATTTGAATATTATCGTTAATGCTAAGATATTCAGAAAAACAGAGTGACTACAATAATTGTAATCCTGCACCAACTGATTTATCAAGAGAAAATACCTATAATATAATATCTTGTGAGTTTATTTTTATAGTAATCCTAGTAAACCTTATCAAAGAAAGAAAACTAGATTTTAGCTATATTGGTGTTTTATTTGTTTAAAAATAAAATATTCACAGTTGTTAAACGTGGATAAATACATGTACCTTATGTTATTCCACTGACTTTTCTGAACCCTTTAATTTTTGAATAAAAAAAAATACTGTATTTTAAAATTACATAACATACTCTTATTTTAACCCTTATAAAAGTTAATACTAACATCCGAGCAAATCGGCACTCACCCTGAGCAGCAGCTCCGTGGCGATGTTGAACTTCAGGTGGAGCAGCTCCTGCAGCTCCACAATGGAGCCCTGGTACTGCACGATGGTCTTTCCTTGCAAGTCATTAGATGGAGTTTCCAATAAAATTAATTTCAACTTCTCAATTAACTATAAAGCAGGAAGTAAAAATATGAAGTAAAAATGTACTATAAAAGTAAATCAATTCTGACAAACAAAAAAAGGTAAAAATGGGGATATTCTAATATTTTTTTAATCGAACACATCTTATTGTCAGTAAAGTAAATATAGGAAATAATTTTTATATTATTTAAGAGCACAGAAAAACAGTTGCTCCCAGAACTCCATGGTAAAAATTCTCAACCAGGTATAACAGAGCTTTCCTTACCGAAGACTGGAACCGCACCAACAGGAGAAGCATGGGAAGAAGAGGAAAAGCACTAGCGTTTACTGAATGTTTACCAGGAGCGGGGAACTATTCTAAACGCTCTCTGTGTTTTAATTCACTTCATCCTCTTCATAACTCTGTTCCGCACGTCCTGGCATTGTGCCTATTTTATAGATGAGAAAACTCAGGATCATCTGGTTCCGCCTGTAAGAAGCTGGGAGGACGCCACTCTGTCCCAGCAAGTAAAAAGCAGCACACACTGGAAAGTCAACAACTCTTCTTTGATCCATAAGTGAGGGGTGACACAGGGCAAGTCCCTGCCCCCAAGATTGGAGAGACTCCCAGGTGAATACAGGGAGTCCCAGCATAGGAACGCGGACCCACAGGAAACCCTGAGCTGTTAAGAGACGAGTTGCTGGAGGCTCAGTGCGGGCGACTCCGGGAGGACACAGCGGCGGGAGCAGGGGAGCCCACAACACCGTGGCATGTACCCGCTGGAGCTCCACTAGGTCCCCACAATATACGCAGGAAAAAAATCCCCTCGTGCTCAGGCACTGGGAAGGGAAAGGGAACCACTTTGCAATGCACGGGGACATTCTGTTCTTCACGAGGCCCGAGCTCGGGAAACTAATTAACCAGAGCCTGACCTGGGGGAATCAGTTGGAGTTTTATCAGACCAACCTCACCTGGGGAACAGGAAAGAGACGACTCCAGCTGGCTCCAGTCATTCTCCCCCCCCTCCCCCCCCACTGAGAGAGGTACCAGAAGTTAAAGTCACGTGTGAAGTCCTCTCCCGGGGCACAGGACTGCTAGAATTGAGGCCCATCACCGGACTAGAGAACGTTTCCTCTACCCTCCTGCCCCTCACCATCACCTTATTTAACGCCTTTTACAGCAGTTCCTTTTACCCACTACATCAGGTCCTGCAATCAAGAAAAGATGAGTAGGCATGCCAAAAGGCAAAAAACAAACAAACAAACAAAACCACACACAATTTGAAGAGACAGATCAAGTATTAGAATCAGACATGGCAGGGGATGTTGGAGTGATCAGACCGGGAATTTAAAACAACTGTATTGAACATAGTATGCTAAGGACTCTGTGGATAAAGAAGTCACCATGCAAGAATAGGTGGATAGCCGAAACCAGTTTGGCTCAGTGAATAGAGCGTGGGTCTGTGGACTGAAAGGTTCCAGGTTTGATTCTGGTCAAGGGCATGTACCTTAGTTGCAAGGCACATCCCCAGTAGGGGGCGTGCAAGAGGCAGCTGATTGATGTCTCTCTCATCGATGTTTCTTCTCTCTATCCCTCTCCCTTCCTCTCTGTAAAAAATCAATAAAATATATTTAAAAAAAAATAGGTGGATAACGATAGCAGAAAGATGGAAATCCTAGGAAGGAACCAAAAAGATCATAGAGCTCAGAAACACTGGAACAGAATTGAAGAAAGCCTTTGGTGGGCTGGCTAGCAGACTACACTCAGATGAAGAAAGAATATCTGAGTTGGAGGACATATCAATAGAAAACCAAAAGCAAAGGGAGAGAAGACTGAAAGAAAAACAGAACAGAATATCCAAGGACTGTGAGACAATGACTAAGACCAGTCTCCACATAATGGGAATACTAAAAGGAGAAACAAAGACAGTAAGGGATAGAAGAAATATTTGAAATAATAATGACTAAGAATTTCTCCAAATTAATGTCAGAGGTTCCACAACGCTCAAAGAACATCAAGCAGGATAAATACCTCCCCAAATTATACTTAGACATATCATTTTCAAACTATAGAAAATAAAAGGTAAACTTAAAAATCCTACAAAACAACAAGAAAGCCCATTGCATGAGAGAACATATTTGCCAATGTCATCACAGATAAGGGCTTAATCTCCAACATTTACAGGGATCTCATACAACTTAACAAAAGGAAGATAAACAACCCAATAAAAAATGGTCAATGGACCTAAATAGATACTTTTCGAAAGAAGACAGAAGGAAGGCCAAGGGACATATGAAAACACGCTAAAAGTCACTAATCATCTGAGAGATGCAAATTAAAATGACAATGCAGTGCCATCTCACACCTGTTAGAATGGCTATCATCAACAAATCAACAAACAAGTGCTGGCAAGGATGTGGAGAAAAAGGAACCCTTGTGCACTGCTGGTGGGAATGCAGACTTGTGCAGCCACTGTGGAGAACAGTATGAAGTTTCCTCAAAAAACTAAAAATGGAACTCCCATTTGACCCAGTGATCCCACTCTTAGGAATATCTCCTAAGAAAGTAGAAACACCAATCAGAAAGGATATATGCACCCCTATGGTCATAGCAGCACAATTCACCATAGCTAAGATTTGGAAACAGCCTAACAGCCCATCAGTAGATGAGTGGATTAAAAAACTTTGGTACATCTACACAATGGAATACTATGCTGCAGTAAAAAAGAAGGAGTCCTTACCATTTGCAACAGCATGAGTAGAACTGGAGAACATTATGCTAAGTGAAATAAGCCAGTCAGAGAAAGATAAATATCACATGATCTCACTCATTTATGGAATATAATGAACAATATAAACTGATGAACAAAAACAGATCCAGAGATAGAGAAGCATCAATCAGACCATCAAAACTCAGAGGGAAGGTAGGGGAAGGTGAGGTTAAGGGGGAGAGATCAACCAAAGGACTTGTATGCATGCATATAAGTCTAACCAATGGACACAGACAATGGGGGGGGCGGGGAATGAGGGTATGAGTCGGGAGGGCTGAGGAGGGTAATGGGGGAATAAGGACACATATGTAACACCTTAATCAATAAAGAAATTTAAAAAAAAGTAATCCTGATGTAAATCAGTGGAGAAAAAATCTTACCTTTAGAGGAGCAAATGGTTATATCCAACTGATCAGAAACCACACAAGGAAGGAAAGAGGGGCAAGTTATTTAAAGTGTTGGGAGGAACTGAAGCACAGCATGATCAAGGAACAACTAATAAGTGTCAGAATTTAGCTCTGAGCACTGACACAGCTAATAAATAAAAAACTTCTACTAAATTAGGAAAGGCAACATGGTAGTGTAGAGTAGTATGGACTCAAACCAGGCAGTGGGTTTCAGCTCTAGCTACCTCTTACTACCAGTGTGATCCTGGGCAAGATCTTTAACATCTCTAGGCCTCAACTTCATCTGTAAAATGGGAATGATGGTGCTTTCCTCACAGGGTTATTATGAAAATTCAGCAAGTTACTATTTCCAAAGCCTGGCATGTTATCTCACAGCTTGTCAAAGAAATAAATTGGATAACTTGGAACCTGATGTTTACCATGGGTTTGCTATTATCCCATCCTTTCTGCTTTAGTTTTCTATTGCTGTGACTTCTCTCTTCTGCTGTCTCCTTTTACTTATCCTTTTCTCATCATCCTCACTACTTATTACTTGTACTTCTGTACCCTACGTTTGTAACAGGAAGATACCACTTCTTGCTCATCACTAGTGAACTCCAGTGCTATGTCCCACAGCTTCCCTGCTAATGGCAAAGCAACAGACTCCTGGCCCAGCATCGTGCCATGGCAGCCTCCTTGTAGAGAGCACTTTCAATGGCGAACACTGTATGACGAGTCCATTGATGTGAAATACCTCACAGTGTGTGGGAGGCTCTACTCAGCAAAGCTATTATTTGGAACTGAAGGTCAAATAAAGAGCTTCACAGAGAAGACAAGGCTAAAGGAGCTCACCACCACCAATCCAGTACTACATGAAATGTTGAAGGATCTTCTTTAACAAGAAAAAGGGAAAAAAAAGATAAAAAATATGAACAACAAAATGGTAATAAATACATATCTATCAATGATTGAATCTAAAAATCAAAATAAAAGAAGGAATCTAATGAACAAAACACAAAACACACAGATGAATAAAATAGAAGTAGAGGCATGGAAACATGAGAGAGACTGATGAATCTTAGAGGGAAGGGGAGAGAGGGCTAGAAAGAGATTAACCAAATAATTTATATGTATACTAGAGGCCCGATGCACAAAAATTCGTGCACTGGGGGTGGATTCCTCCGCCTAGCCTGCACCCTCTCACAGTCTGGAAGCCCTCAGGGGATGTCCTACTGACGGCTTAGGCTGCAATCTAGCCTCTCTCTGTGGGAGGCCACCAGCCAATCAGGGGAAGGCACCACCCATCACCCCCTCACTGCTGCTGCCTCTGGCTTCCCTCTGCAGAAGGTAGCCCAGTGGTCAGGGAAAGGCAACGCCCTCATTATACATCTACTGTTGCCACTGCCGGCCGTGATGCTGCCTGAGCCTCAGCCCTCGCAGCCACTGTGGCTTTCCTAAACCTCAGCCCAGCCCTCGTCACCTGAGCCTCAGGTCCTCGCAGCGGCAGCTGCCATCCACCATCTGCAGTTTGCCTGAGCCTCAGGCCAGCCCTGGGCAGCTGCAGCTGCCATCCACTCCAGCAATGCACCTCCTGGTCAAGTCCCCACCAGGAATGCAGCATCAAGTCCCCGCCCACCCACAGGCACCTGCTGCACATGTGATGGGTTGTGATGGCGTGAGGGCATCATGACTACATAGGCTTTTATTAGTATAGATGTGCATCAACTATGGACACAGACAATAGGATGGTGAAGTCCTGGGTGGGCAGGATCTGGGTGGAGGAGGGCAATAAGGGGAAAAAAGGGATATCTGTAATACTCTAAACCTGTGGTTGACAAACTGGCTCATGAGCCACATGCGGCTCTTTGGCCCCTTGAGTGTGACTCTTCCACAAAATAGAAGAAGTTTAAGTTTAAAAAATTTGGCTCTCAAAAGAAATTTCAATCGTTGTATTGTTGATATTTGGCTCTGTTGACTAATGAGTTTGCCAACCACTGCTCTAAACAATAAAATTTAAAGGAAATAAAACAAAAAGAAGAGAAAACTTAAAAAAAATAAAAATAAATGAAAAATGTTTTCTAGCATTTTTAAGTCTATTGTAAAGTGGTAATTTTTCAGGCTAGTCTGTCCATCCTATTTGCAGAAATTGAACATAGAATATTCTTAATCATCTTTATACTTTCCTTGCCTGAATGAGTAGGTGTCTGGCACATAGTTAACAATGAAAACATGTGTACACATTACTGATAGTAAAATTATGCACTTTCCCCCTAAATTATTTACATAAATAGATGCAACTTAATTTTTGCGCTTGAATTAGATACACATTACAATTAAGATTTCACATTTATGTTATGTTGACTTCACCTTAGACATCGAGGTTTTTAGGAGTTAAAAAACAAAAGGTTAGCAAGTATTTTTGTCCATAGCCAAGGAAGCAGCAGTGCTATTAATTGGCAACTATCATATTTATTTAGTTTTTATTTTTAGAATTAATTTGTAATTTAAGTAATTTAAAATTGCAGAATAATACTTAAGTACTTACATATAGTACTAGTTTACTCTTTGCAATTACTTCTTCAAACGTCTCATTTTTTTCCTCTCTCCACAAGCTAATGAAAGTATTGATTTCCTGGGCTACTGAGGGGTCAGGACTCCCATCACATATAATGTAGTGTGTCCACTGTAGAGTAAAAATGTTTGAAAGTTCACACTGATGAAATTCAACCAAAGAGTAAATTACTTCTTGTTTACATATGAGATCTCATAACCTAGTTTTCCAATTTAGGCTAAAGATATATTATGACTTTAACCAGTTACTTGATTTATCTCTAAGAGAACCAAATTCTTCTTCAGAAAAATAATTTTCAAGCATTAAGATAAATACATATTTATTGTCATTTTAATTTTTAAAACAATTTATGAGCTAGCTTTGTTTTTGCTTTCCTCTCTCCTCATAGAGCTCCTATATTTACAAAAGCCAACATGGGCTAATCTCTACTTCTTAAATGATAGCTAACTGTTCATTACCATTAGCATTTTATTATGAACTCTTTCAGTCATTTTGTAATCTATGCAAATTCTACATTTGTAATCATATTCTACTTAAATATTTTGCTTAAAATGATACTATAATTATATTTTGTCATATTATTACAGTTTTTCCTTTTTCTCCTGATAATCAGCTATATTGTTTCTAAAGTTAATGCCATTTTGAGCAACACTAGATTGCCTAAAATCCAGTTTTTATATTTTTAATTTAGGATAATTTCCTCAGTAAAGATTCCAAAAATTAAATCTAAGGATATAAATGTTCCAAGGATCTTATTATTGACAAATAGTTGTCTGCAAAGCTATAAGCAATCTGTCATATTAGAGATTTTTTTCATAGACAAATTTAGAATTTCTTAAGACTAAAAAAGATATTGGACTATAACTCCCTCTTGTGGTACAAAAGTATTATCTCAAAAAAATAATAGTAAGTTTTACCTGAGATTGCAATCTATGTTCTCGTTTCATTTTCTCTGCTTCAGAAAAACAATTCTCTAATGTATAAAGTTCTCCAAGTTCTTCATTTTTCCTTCCTAGATCCTGTTGCATCGGGATACATAAATTTATTTTTTAATTTCAGCTTTGTGCTTCATAAGTAGCATAGAAAATTTCCCTGGTAAAGTATTTAGTTTCAGAATAAATATTATAATTACCTTGAATGTAACTAATATTTCTAAAAAGTTTCATCTGAAACAGGGGTTTGCAAAGTGTGGTCTGCAGATTCCTGGTGTATCCCCAGGTTCTTTTGGGATGTGTGCAGTCAAATATCTTTTCACAATAATACTGAGAGTTTATGTGCTTTTCTCACAGTGTACACATTTGCACTGGTGGTGCAAGATGGTATGAAACTGCAGCCGACTTAGCATAAATCAAAGCGCACACTGTACTAGTGGCCATATTCTGCCAGTTTCAGGTGCAAATGACCAGATGAAAAGTGATTATTAATTTTATTAAATTTCAACCTTTAAATATATGTCTTTTTAATATTTTCTGTGATAAAATAGAAAGTAAGCATAAAGTATGTCTGCTGCACATCAGCGGACAATACCATCTTGAGGAATAAATTCTTGAGTACTTATTTAAGTATTTTGGCAGACATTCTCTCAAAAATGAATGAATTGAGCATGTCATTTCCAGGAGACAATTTAAAGCATTTGTTTCCAATGATAAAATTCAAGCTATCAAATAAATTTCAAATTTTAGAAAACTAGTGTGCCCTTGACCAGTGGTAGCATTATGAGAGTTTTGAAATCCTTAAGAACTTTTTCTGATTTAATTAGAGATTATATTAATGTTTGGGGTTTTTAAATTTATTATTTTTAATCCTCACCTGAGGATATTTCTTCCGTTGATTTCTATAGAGTGGAAGGAAGAAGGAGGGGGGAGAGAGCAGAGAGAGAGAGAGAGAGAGAGAGAGAGAGAGAGAGAGATGTCGACTGGTTGCCTCTCACATGTCCCCCTCACTGGGGCTGAGGAACCTACAACCAAGATATGTGCCCTTAATTCGGAATTGAACCCATTACCCTTGACCTGAATCAAACCAGAGACCCTTTGGTCCAGAGCTGGTGCTCTAACCATCGAGCAACTGGCTAGGGCTCTCAGTTTTAATGTCTACTAGGGTAAATGTTGATAGATATAACTCATGTAAAAAAAGCGCCCTGTGGGTCTTCAATTTTTAAGAGTAATGAGGTTGTTTTTTTTTCTAAGATCAAAATACTTCAGAACCACTGATCTGAAAAATTCTGGTGAAAAAGAGAAGTGAAACTAAAAAAAAGAAGTAGAATTTGAAAAAAAAATTTTTTTTTGGTCCCTGTTTATTCTGTCTAATAAAAGAGCAATATGCAAATTAACTATCCACTACACCCAAGAGCCACACCCACCAGCCAATCAGGAGCAAGTATGCAAATTAACTCAACCAAGATGGCTACGGCCATGGAGCTGGAGATTGCAGGAGGCTTGAGTTTCCCCAGCAATGGAGAAAGCCATGCTTTCCACACACCCTGCCCAGCTCAGGCCTCCATTCAAGGCAACAAAGTTTCAATTATAGAAGATAAATAAATCCCAACAAAAATGGCTGCGGCCATGAAGCAAGTAGGAGGCTTGGCTCCACTCAAGGCTACAAAGTTTCAATTATAGAAGACAAATAAATCCCAGATCCCAAAGCCTCTGCTTGGGTCACCAGGGGGCGTGGCCAGTCTGTAAACCACCACAGGCCCCTCGCCCAGGCCACTCCACACCCCAAGGGAACCCCCACCCTGAATTGGGATACCCTTCAGGCCAAACCAGCTGCCCACACCCATGCACAAGGCCTCTATCCTATCTAATAAAAGAGTATGCAAATTGACCATAACTCCAGCACAAGATGGCTGCCCCTATGTGGTCAAAGATGGCTGCCCCCATGTGAACAAAATATGGCCACCACAAGATGGTCAGCAGGAAAGGGCAGTTGGGAGAGACCAGGCCTGCAAGGGAGGGCAGTTGGGGGTGATCAAGCCTGCAGGAGAAGGCAGGTAGAGATGATCAGACTGGCAGAGGAGGGAAGTTGGGGGCAACTGGGCCTGGAAGGAAGGGCAGTTGTGGGGGATCCAGGCCTGCAGGGAAGGGTAGTTAGGGGCATATAGGCTGGAAGGGGAGCAGTTAGGCATCAATCAGGCTGGTAGGGGAGTGACTAGGGGGTGATCTGACTGGCAGGCAGAAGTGATTAGGTGCAATCAGGAGTCAGGCAGGCAAGCAGTTGGGAGCCAGCTCTCCTGGATTGTGAGAGGGATGTCTGACTGCCCGTTTAGGCCCGATCCAGATTGGAGAGGGTGCAGGCTGGGCTGAGGGACACACACACCCCCATGCACAAATTTCATGCATCGGGTCTCTAGTTTATCTGTAAAACAGATTGAAAATAATAACTTAGTGTTTACAAGCATGGGCTCACATAGAGTACTTATGTCTAGGTCTGGCTCTACCTAGCTTGATTTCTCTATTTCTTTAACTGTGAAATGTGGATGATATGTCATTAATTTTAGGGTAGGATTAAATGAGTCAGGCCACTTCAGATAGGCCTAAATGTTACTGGTAGCTCCTGGAGGAGAATGACATTAAGTGGCCCAACAGATCTGATAGCCATATAGTTTGTCTTCACTAGTAACTCCATTAACATTTATTTACTTTTGCTTCAAGTTGTTGCCATTTTTCTTTCTCAATTCGTTCTATTTCTAGCCTTGCTAGTTCTTCTTTTTCATATTTCACACGGGCTTCCTCTAAAGAACAAAAAGACATTTTTTTAAGTGATAAAATCAATCTATTTTTAAGCCCTTAAAGTTATTTCAGATATTTGCAAGCTAAAATGATGGTAATATATTTTACAGAAGTCATTACCTTTATTATGTGATAAAAATAAGACAAGTGCTAGATTTATTTTTAAAAAGTAACCTGATTAAATGTATCTGCCAAAAAAAATAGACCCATAATAATTTCTCTTTTCTATAAAGTTAATAATGATCCAATAATGATTTTATCTGATAGAAAAATGACAGATCTATCATGAATAATTAAGGAGAGGTAATAGCTCTAGAAGATTTCTATGATCTTATGATATCTACATCATCAAAGCAATGACCTTAATCTTCTCTTGCACTATCAAAAGGAAAATATGACACATATATTAAAGAATGTAAGTTTAACCCAATAGAATAAAACATTCACCAAGTCCTATATCCTAATGTTCTAGTCTTATGAATTACTTAAAAAGGATTTATATAATTATACATAAACAATAAGCATGGAATCTGAAGACAGACTTTTAAAACCCGAATCTGAATCCACAGATATTTTTAATGTTGAAAGCAAAAACCACTCAAAATATTTAAATTTTTAAAATAATTTTTGGTTATTTTAAATAATATATTTTTTAATTTTAATAGATATTTTAAACAAATGAAATTTGTTTAAGTTTGGCAAATAAATATTATTAAACTATAAGAATCGAGGCACCTGTGTGTACTTCTTGCTAACGTATATTTCCCATACTTAATGAATTTTAGTTTCAGAATTCTCAATGCACAATTAGCACCACTGCTCCTATTTCACTTGTAAACATAAATACTTCAAGTAAGATTGCCAGAATTACAACTAAAGATAAAGGATACTCTGTTGAATTTGAATTTCAGATAATGAACTGGGTGGGTTTTTTTTTTTTTAAGTAAGTCCCAAATATTGCATGGGGCAAATTATACCATTATCTATTATTTATCTGAAACTCAAATTTAACTGGGATTCTGTATTTTATCTGACAACTCCACTTCAAGATGTATCTGAAAGTGATTTGTGTGTACTATCAACTTTCTGGGTACCCTTTAAATAGTAGGCATCTGTTATAAAAAAATTAAACTTGAAAAATTAAATAATTTTGAAAATTCTTTAAAAATATTTTGACTACATTACAGGAATACCAACCTATGGTTGGTATAACCTATATATGAAATTAGTATAACTGTGTATTTTGTACCTTCCTCTTTTTGTCGTTTCTCCTCCTCCTCTTGTAGCTGCTTCAGTCGTTCAGCTTTGGAGAATTTCTTTTTTTTATTGCCAGTTTTCTTGAAGGCCACAACATTCAAAAAGAGGTTATTAACATACACCCAAGTAACTTAAAAGTACATATTCCTCAAAACATAATTATGAAAAGCAGTTTGCTCCCATGAATCCGGTCTTTCACTTATTCAAATGAGACAGCCTATTATGTGCAAAGCCTTAACTCGGTGCCTTAAGGGACAAAGTATGAAAATAAGTCTGAAAAATAAGCATATAAATTATTCAACAGCAAGAGTAATATTGACACGTATGTACAATTTAAGTAACTCTCCCATTCCCAGTTTTCACATCTTTAAAGTGGTGCTAAATAGAACCTCACTGTTGTAAGAATTAGAAGATATATGTAAAAACAGTTTTAATACTGCAACATGTCTACAAAGATTAAAGAAATTTTTATGACTAGCACATAAACAGAGAATTATTTTGCAAGTTTGAAGGAAGGAGAGATTATTTTCAATAGCTGGGATCAAGTAACATTTTACAGAGCAGATAATACTTAAGTTTGTACCCCCAAAATGCTAATACTAAGATATGAGGGGCAGATATCCCAAGAAGAGGGAAAGAGAGTCCTGTTTCCCCCCCGAATAGCTTATGCTGCTCTTCTGGTTAGCGCTGTGCCAGGACCTTGCTGTAAGCCCCTGACCCCAGAAAGCTGCTAAGTCACATGGCTGCTGTCCAGAGAGGATACAGCAGCACTCCAGCAGGTTCGAGCTGAGTTATGGGGTCAGAGAGAGGGAGTTTTATTTTGTTTTGAATCCTAGGTTGAAGACATGCTTAGAGAGTAAAAGGGGGAGAGAGAGATTGCCCTGGTTGCCTTCTGCAGGTGCCCCAACCAGGGATCAAACCTGCATGCCTATGCCTGACGGGGAATTGAGACTGGCACTGAACCAACTGAGCCAGTCTGACTGGGCAAGAGTGCTTTGTTAAGCTTGGGTTTTATTACCTGGGGTTTGGGAAGGACCAGGAACTTCTTTAACCTAACCAATTAACTTCCCAAGCTCTAGTGGGCTGATGCTGGATCCTGGAACCAATCCATGTTGTAGATCTTCCAGAGTTCTGTGTCCCTTACCCAATCTGCTCCTTTTTCCCAGACTGGACAGACAGGCCTTTATGGTCATTATCTTAACATCTGCTGCGGATGCCTCAAAGTGGAAGTACCTCCCTGGCTTCCTTGATTTTTAAATTTAATTTCATACACACTGTGAATTGTTTCAGTTCTTTGAAATTTGAGAATAGGTTTATGTCACAGTATACTGTCAATTTGGGGGGAAAATACCTATTGCTTATATATAGGTCAGTGTGGCTCAGTGGTTGAGTGTGGAACTATGACCCAGGAGGTCATGGTTGGATTCCCGACCAGGAATCAATGCCTGGGTTTCAGGCGGGATCCCCAGTAGGAGTTGTGCAGGAGAAAGCCAATCAATGTTTCTCTTTCATCATTGATGTTTCAATCTCTCTCTCTCTCCCTCTCCCTTTTTTCTCTGAAATCAATAAAAAAATATTTTTTAAATTTTTCTGTTTGTTGGGTACCATGTTCTAAATATGTCTAATTCATTAGACTTGTTCTTTATGTTATTCCTTCTAATTACTGAAAGAGGAAATCTCCCACTATGATTGCCTACTTTTACTGCTATTTCTCTAAATTTTTAGTGTATTTTTCAAGCCTTTGTAATTAGGTACATACAAATTTAAAATTTTATATTTTCTTAGTTGGTCACATCTTTGTCATTACAAATGACCCTCTTTATTTCTAGAAGTGCTTTTTGCCTTAACGTCTATTGTATATAATATTAATATAGCTTTATATCAGCTTTCATTTTTGTAGAATTTGCATAACATGTCTTTTTTCCATCATCTTATTTTCAACTTTTCTGTATTTTTGTTAGCATAGTGTCTGCAAAAAGATTATTATTGAATTTTTTTCACCATGGGAGAATTGGTGATTTTTTTTTTTCATGGAATTAAGTCTCTGCATTTCCAAAGTCCCATTAGGCCAGTGAAAGAAGAAGTATAGCTGAGAGCTCAGTAGGATTGGAAGCAAAACCAGCGTCCAGTTTCCTTTTCATGTTGGAGCCGGTTGCAGTACAGCATCAACCTAGTTGTAGTCCATAGTTTGTGGGATCCACATAGCCTTGGGCCATGTAGGCAAATGCAGGAGAGTGGGACAAAAGCCCCACCATTCACCAAGAAAGCCAAGAGCACAAAAGAACCAAGAAACCAAGAGGTGGATTTTATTTTTTATCCAGTCTGACAAGCTTTCTTTTTTAATTTGGGAGTATTGTTTGGTAGTCATTTTGTATTCTTTCTTGATATCTTTTTCATTGACTATTTTTTGTGAATACACTATTTTCCCTCTACTAGTTTTGAATTTATATTCTTTGTTTATATCGTTTTAGTGGCTATTCTAGAAAGTCAACATATAGAACTAATATATAATTACATTTATCCTACTATGAGACCTTACATAGACTTTAGAACATCTTAACTCAATTTATTCTCTCCCTACTCAAATCATACATGTTGTTGTCGTGTATCTTTTTATAACAGTTTTACTGATATATAATTCACATGCCATACAATTAACCCAGTTATAATCTACAATTCATGACTTTAATGTATTCACAAAGTTGTATAACCAACCACCAGCATACTTAATTTTACATTTTTATCACCCCAATAAAAGAAATCCCATATCTTTTTGCAGTCACCTTCCCTATTCCCTCCCAACCTTCTGGCCTAGGAAACCACTTATCTATTTTCTGCATAAATCTGTCTATTCTGGACATTTCATATAACTGGAATAATACAATGTGTGGTCTTTAGTGAATGGTCTCTTTCACTGAGCATAATGTCTTCAAGATTTATCCATGGCTAAAAAATATATATATATTCCATTGTATGTGTGGTAAGCAGTTAGACAGACATGAGCAAAGCATGGATGATAGGCCAGGTACAGAAGATCAGCAGGGCAGAAAGCCCTGGGTGCCTAGCAAAAGACAATTGCAGAATGAGACCTTGCCCCCAGAGTGACCTTTCCTTCCTAGAAACAATATTCGGGCCTCAGTTGTATTTCAGCCCCAAGCCCAGAAAAGCAGCAAAACCAGACAAGTGATGCCACAGCTGACTTGAGGACTAACTGCATTGGATAATGACCCCCTGCCCTGCACCCACCAATCAATCAGTGGAGACCTAGACCCTAAAAGGACACACCTGGAAAGCTGCTGAATATTCTGTTGAGATCTTCCCCTGGTGCCTCCCCTAAAATATCCACCCTTAAACCCTTAGAAGGGAGGATGCTGTGCACTCGCCCTCCAGGGAGGAGGGCTGCACTTCTCCTCACTCTCCTGTCCTCTCTCAATCCCCCCAGGCTGGTTACTATTAGCTTCCTCGCTCTCAAGTTCCAAAGGCCCTTCCTTTACCTCTATAACTTATTTCCTAAGCCCATTTTTTTTTCCTACAAATTACTTATTCTACCTCTGTGATTTTCTAAATAAATGTTCTCTTGAGGTTTGATTCTTGGCTCTGAATTCTTTCCTAGCCAGAACTCAAATACTGAGGTTGCTAAACCCAGGTCAGGCCTAACACCTGGTGCTGTTCCTGCTACCTACAACATGTGAATATACCACATTTTCTTTATCTATTCAGCAACTGCTGAAAATTTTGTGTGTTGTCATGCATCTTAGTTTATTTTTTGAATCCACATATTATTATGATGATGATTGTTTTTTACATTATTCATGTGCTTTGTTTTGCAGGTGGAAACTCAAGTTTTGCCTGAGAAAATATTATTTCACTTTTATTTTTGAAAATCTTTGAACTGTTGCAGAATTCTAAATTGGCAGTTATTTACTGCAAACATTATTTCACTGTGTTTGGCTTCCATTGTTGCTGTTAAGACCAAAGTTCAAGTT
The DNA here is from genome assembly GCA_011751065.1 of Lasiurus cinereus. Classification (NCBI taxonomy): domain Eukaryota; kingdom Metazoa; phylum Chordata; class Mammalia; order Chiroptera; family Vespertilionidae; genus Lasiurus; species Lasiurus cinereus. The sequence goes on along the minus strand of JAAGEH010000311.1, from coordinate 21,255,266 downwards.
TTGCCCAGGTCTGTAAATGACCTCACAATAAAAACAGTGCTTCTGTTACTTCTTCAATTTCTCCCTTCATACAGGGTTTCTTGTGTTAATTTCTTACTATATTATTAGCTCTTAAATGCTTTTTTTTAAAATATTGATTTTTCACAGAGAGGAAGGGAGAGGGATAGAAAGTCAGAAACATCGATGAAAGAGAGACATCGATCAGCTGCCTCCTGCACGCCCCACAGTGGAGATGTGCCCGCAAGCAAGGTACATGCCCCCGACCGGAATCGAACCCGGGACCTTTCAGTCCGCAGGCCGACGCTCTATCCATTGAGCCAAACCAGTCTCGGCTTAAATGCTTTTTAAGATGACAGTTTTGATCTATATGTATATTTTAGTCAGCACTATTTGTTTTCAGCATACAAGTTGATTCAAAAAATATTTTAAACCCAACATTACTGGAAATGGAAAAAATAAAAATATTTTTTATAAAATTCTTTTACCTCACCACTTCCTTTAATTTTAAGTTGATCAAAACTTTAAAGCTGTAGACTTTGCTCATTTAAAAAATAAAAAGTGTCTACTATTTACCTATTACAAAGTCTGGCTTTTGAAGTTAAACCAATTGGTCATATCACAATTAAACCAAATGGCCACATCACAATTATAGAAGACAGTCTGACCTCATTTTTAAGTACAAATAAACATGTTAATATGTATCTTCATGACAAGCTACTTCAATTTGTATTATGAGGTCAGGTGTGAGTTTATTCCATTTCTTTATACATTGTTTTTAAAAAGATGCAATTTTAATGACCTGAACTTAATTAACATCATTTATATTTTAGGGTCAACATTGAATGTTCCATAGAAAACAGGACTCAAATTGTAGGCAAACAAAACTTATTTGTGAATATTGTATTCCTAAATTAAAATAGGATTTAAAGTACAGTTCCATACCTGAAGGTTTTTAGTTACCATTCTCAGTCTGTTCAAATAAAGTTAATTCTAATAAAAGTAAACCAAATTCTATAAAGTCTCTTCACAAGATATATTCCTAAAAATATTTCAAATATCAACATTTCTTAATATAATTTTCTTCACTGGGAGAGCAATTATAAATTAACTGGGAATAATAGAAATCATTTATGTATTCATCAATCTGTAAGGCAGTTTTCCTCTACAACCTACTTAATGTCTTCTGCTATTTCATGTATCCTATGAAGTGCAGTAGTTTTTGGAAAAAACAACATATTGATGTAAATGCAGTGGTGGATCTTTCAGCAGTGCACCTGGTATTCTAACCTATGCTGTAGTTCTGTACAATTTCCTAGCTTTTGCAATGAGTAATATTAATTCAAGTTGTATGAAGTTTCAAAAACGACTTTAAGGTCTATGTAGAAATATTAAGCTAATTTACATATTTATTAATACTCAATATTTTTTTAATTAAAAATTGTTATTTTTGAGACCTTATATGCATACATGCATAACCCATGGACACAGACAATAGGGTGCTGAAGGCCTGGGTTGGGGGGCAGGGGAGAGCTGGAGGGGGTCAATGAGGGGGAAAGGGAGACATATGTAATACTTTCAACAATAATGAATTATTTTTAAAAATTGTTACTTTTGTAGTCTGGATATTTTATTAATGAATTACATTGTGATAGTTTTTTGTGTATCATTGTTTGACAATAATCGCAAAAATTATTACCAGTTCCACCACTCTACCCTACAATACATAAGAAATACAGAATATCTCAAAACTTCTAATGCCATATTTCAGCACTTACAAGACATAACTAACGAAAGGTTTGCCAGAATAAATGTTTTGAATCATCCATTAGTTTTATAGCCCAGGTCTGAGGGTAAGATTAGAATGGTTGAGAGATATGCCTTTGTTTTGAAAAGCAAAAGGGTAATTGTGAAAGGGGAGAGTGTAATGGTAAAAGGCAGGACTTTGAAACCGTAGATTTTCCCCAGGAAAAGATCAATGTGCAAGCTGATTATGTGCAAAGTGATTTCCATAAAGCTCTCTGTGTCCTTGTCTCCTTAGAAAACCTTTGTGTGTCTCTGAGAGTCCTCTTTACTTCTAGAATTTGATTTATTTCAGTGTGAAGACTTGGATCTAGACTGCTGCAACAGCTTCCCAATTAGTCCTCCTACTTGTACTCTTTCTTCCCTAGAGTGTAAATCATATGTCACTCTTCTGTTTATAACTTTCTCAGGCCCTCCATTACCCTCAGAATAAAACATTTCATCTTGGTCTACTTAGCCATGAACTGTCTCCTGTTATCTCCTACACCCACACCCCATATTTTATTTTTCACTTTCTACCTCTCTCACTCTAGTCTAAACACTCTGGTATTCTCACAAGATCTCTGCCAACTTTGCAATAATGGTTTCTTTGGTCTAAAGTGGTCATAAGCCAGGTAATTATTGACTTTCTTACTTCATACAGGTCTCTTCTCAAATTTTATTTCCTTAGTCACCCTATATGAAATAGCGCTGTCCTCTACCACACATTTCTCACTGGAAACTTTCTTTGTTTTCTTCATATTCAAAGTTATTTAAAACTAGAGGGCTGGTGCACAAAATTCATGCACTGGAGGTGGAGGGGTGTCCTTCAGCCTGACCTGTGCCCTCTGGCAGTCCAGGAGCCTCTTGCAGGGAGCAGGCCTAAGCCATCAGGTGGACATCCTTAGTGCTGCTGTGGTGGCAGAAGAGGCTCCCACCACCCCCGCTGCACTCACCAGCCAGGAGCCTAGTTCTGGCTGAGCAGTGCTTCCCCTGTGGGAGCACACTTACCACCAGGGGGCATCTTCTGCGTTGAGCATCTGCCCCCTGGTGGTCAGTGTGCATCATAGCGACCGGTCATTCCGCCATTTGGTCGATTTGCATATTAGCCTTTTATTATATAGGTTTATATTATTTCATCACCTCCCTTCCCCAGATAGAATGTAAACTATATGTAGTAAAATCACTTTCTTGAAGAGATACCTGCATCCCCATGTTCATTGCAACATTATTCAAAATATCATGAAACCATCTAAGTGTCTATCCACAGATGAATAGATAGGGAAAAAAAAAACCTACAATAGAATATTATTCAGCCATAAGAAAAAGAACAAAATCTTGCTTTTTGCATTAACATGGATAAACCTTGAAGGCATTATGTTATGTGATCTAAATCAGAGAAAGACAAAAATTGTATGATCTCACTTAGATGTAAAATCTAAAAAAGCCAAACTTATAGAAACAGAGAGTAAATTGGTGAGTGCCAGGGATGGAGGAAATGGGCAATGCTGGTCAGTAGTTATAAATTTCAGTTATGAAATGAATAAGTTCTGAGGATCTAATGTACAGCATGGTGACTATAGTTAATGAACTGTTTTGTATACTTGAAAGCTGCCAAGGCAGTAGATCTTAAATGTTCTTACCCCCCCCCCCCCCCCCCCCCCCCCACACACACACAATGTTAATTATGTAAAGTGACGAATGGATTAACCTCATGATTTAAACAGCATTAATGTCTACAAAGTAAGCTTACTAAACTCTATAAAGTATAATAAAACTAACTAAAAATGTTTTAATATTCTGTTTATACAATGCCAGTAATTATAAAACTATGATGAGAAAATTTCTACCTACCTTCTTTCCTTTGGCGCTCTAAAATTTGGAAAAACAAAAGAATTGATAAATGTTTTGAAAAATCAAATACTTGTAACAAAAGTGCCCTGATTATGTAACATGCTAAAATTAGGAGAAGTTGGGTAAAGAATATAAGGGAAGTCTCTGTACCATCTTTGCAACTTTTTTGTGCATCTAAAATTATCTTAAAATAAAAAGTCTTTAAAAAAAAGAATTTAGATAAAACTAGAAGCAAGTCTAGGAAAAACTAAAATAAAATAGTTTACTTGCTGAAGCATCTTTTATAAGTAAATTTTATACTCTTTCTTAATACAATCGTTCAATGATCCATGTTTAATCAAATGTTCTATCACTAACCAGAGTACCAGTCAGAAAGGCACTAGTTTAAAGGGTTCCAAAGAACAATAAGTCATTGAGTGTTGGTACTAATTCCAGTTTGAATGATCTCATAGAAAAATCTTTCTGTGAAATGATTGCTTATTTTATAAGAAAGAAAATCAGAATTCAGCAATGTGTGGAAATTATTTTGGAAAGCAAAGTATTTCGATAAATAATTACAAGTATTTTTCGGTTACACTATTTGTAATTTCCTGATCAGGCCCATGTGTCCATTAGGTTTATGGTAAAGAATTTGTAGGAGATCATGTAACTATAAGATTATAAACTTTACATATGTGAAGACTTAGGGCAAATTACTGGTTCAAGCCATAAGATTATCACTGTATAAAATATAAAAGTTTAAAATGGTACAAAGCAGATCATACATTCTTGAAAAGTGCACATATTTACTAATGACTTACACACAAGACACTCTAAAATGCTGGAGATGATAGAAAGAGGAAGAGAAGAGAATTTGCTCTCACACAACTTTTACAAACGGGCTCCATTTTTATTTCATATTTGCTATCAACAGTTAACGCACTTCCCTTTTGAAGTAAGTACTACACAGCAGACTATATAAATAGCATTGCCCCTGCTCTCAAGTAGCCATATTTTAAAGATGGGCAAACTGTCACCTCTCCCTCGTGCTTTTGATGTGAAGCAGGTTTGGGATAAACACATAGGCTCACCTCCCTGCAAATTACAAGAGCATCAGTTAGTGAGTAGTGCTCAAAGTTCAGGGGGCATAAGTACAAAGAATGAACTTCATATTTTCCGATAATTTTTAAGTAATTAACTAATTACACTTCCCCTTCTTCTGATTTCAGTCACAGAAGACGGGAGTTACATTTAAGAAAAGTGGGGAAAGATATTAATCTCATTGCTACATGTTGGCCTCTGTTCCTGGAGAAGACAGCTGAGGAGTGTAGGGGGGGGAAACGAGAAGCTTTATCGTAATTAAAAATCCAGGGCAGGCTGTGTACCTTGAATCAAAAAATCACTGTGTTCACTCGGCTTTTTAAACCACGTGATTAGGACCCCATCTGACCTGCCCGCGGACTGAGAGGAGGCCTTGCCCCCCCCCCCCCCCCCGCAGCGGCAGGGGTTCTTGCCCAAACCGGCCTGCTCCCCTCTAAAACAAGGCGGGTTCGTATCATCATGACCACTGGGGAAGGAGAATCAGTGCTCGCGCTTCACCGGCTTCCCCGCATTCCCCGCTCACCATGCCGAGGGAAGCACCACCTCAGCGCTCGGTCTGCAAGAGGCCAAGCCGAGCTGTGTGGACCGAACGCTCTGGGGTTGCCAGGACGACCAGCCCCGCCCACTGACGCCGCAGGAAAACAGCGCTTTCCACCCGCACGGTCCGCGCAGCCGCGCTGGGCTCTTCCGGGCGGCGCCCCGCCCCCTCCCTGACAGCTCGCCCGCCCCCGCTCCGTGCTGCGGGGGTGACACACGGAGTGGAGGCGTCGGGAAGTCTTCCGGCTGCGGCGCGCCGGAAAGTGCGTGAGTGCACGCCCGGGTGTTTTCTTCTGCTTTGCGGACCCTGGGGGTCTGGAGGCGGTGAAGTTCCTACGCTCGGGGCGAGGATGTTCTCGGGGTGTGGGCGAGAGTTTCCGGGTGCCCCTGCCCGGCGGGTCTCCTTCCCCGGAGTGTGTGGGGCGCCTCTGTGTCAGGGCTTCCAGAAGGACAGGGGCCACCCCGCTACCCAGGTCGGCTGCTGCCCAGCTACCCGGGTCCCCACAGCTGAGGCCCGCGCGGTGCCGGCCATTTAGATAAGAGGTAGATTGGCTCCGAGTGGCCTCTATTATTTTAAGTGAATGACCTTCGGATTCCTCTCCCAGCACCTGTTCCCGTGCAAGGTATGTGTCGTTTTCCTAAGAGCCGCTGCAGACAAGAACTGGGAAGGGTCTGCAGCGATCCCTGGGTGAAGTTATGGCTTACACAGGAAGGTCGCTGAGGCCCAGCCGGGGCCATTATTTGCCCAAGGTCAAAAATGGTGATAACCACTAGCACAACCTTCAGAATGTGACTCCTCCCCAAAGGAAGAAACACTGACGGCTCAGACCCACAGAAAACTGCAGTGAAGCGAGTTAAGAAACTGAGTGCCTTCCCCATTACACCTGTCTGAGGGAAAGAGGCACACGTCCTTACTCTTACGCAGCAGCTTGCAAGAGAAATACTACAGGAGAACCTAACTGAATTCTCCATGGTTTTAGGACCCAAAACCCTGTTCCAGCATAATATGATATGAAATACTTTCAAACTGTGGACACCTTTTCTCATCTCTGAATTCTAATTTTATAATACTCTTATCCCAACGTCATTGAGCAAATATATTAATAAATATTACTTACTGAGCTAGTCTTTGTGGGTTACAGCGTCATATCTCCATTGTAAGAGAAGTCCAGGTTGTGGAATGGTTGACATCCACCTCCAAATTCCCAGTAGTAAGATAAATATATAAATATTGACTTCATCTACTTCTGAAGCCGTTTAGAATGGAAGTAAGCTTTTGTTTTGAATTATTTTTCAACCAAACTACTTTTTATGATACAAAACCTCAGTCCACTCAACTAATACTGATTGGAGAAAGGAGGTGATAATTCCAAATTACCTTAAAATGGTAGGCCTCCAGAGAGAGGTCTTGCTCAAACTCTCTTACCAACCTCCCCGCTTGGCATTGCTCTGGAAGTGACAGAACAGGCTGGACTGTGTTCTAGGGGTCACCGCACGCTAAGAGATTATGCCAGTGGGCTTGGTTCTCCTCTGGTACTTTCCTTGCAAGCTGCGTAAAAATAAGGAAGTGTTCCTTTTTCCTTCTGACAGGTGTAATACCCACCCGTTCCGAACATAAAGAAGCGTCTCCTTTCAACTCACTCACATCATCTGGCTTCTAGGTCAGACTAGACCAAGCTGTATGCCAGCCTTTGGGAGCAACATCTCTTGCCACCAACCTCTCTGATTACATATCCTTCAGTGCTGGCAGTTGTGTTGGAATACATTTTTGTGGGAAGCTTTTTAGGTTTGACTACTTTGGGGATATGTGCTTCCTCTATTTGAGTCAAGTCTACCAGATCCCAATTAATAATAATATTGCATTGCCCTTCTTCGCCAGTTTTCTTTCCGCTCTTATTGCCATTTGAACTGTATGGGGAAGAGTGATTAACAACAGCTTTGAGTACCATAATCCCTAGTAAAATGACAAACCTTGCTTAACCCAGGATTGGAGCTGATGAAGTCTTAGCTTCTTAGCCCAGTCACTAGAAAAACTGTTATCCCCAGCCTTTGCCTACTATGCACAACTGCATTCTCAGAATGAAGGGAGGCTTCTTTTCATCCCTAACTCATCTGACTATTTGCAAAGAACAGAAACCACCATAAATTGATGCAAGGTTAAGAAACAGTCCCAGGTCCCTGTTGCACTTAAATTGTGCACCAATTGCAAACCCAGGAGACCGATTGTTCCCAAAGGCTAAAATACACATAAATGCCTGAATGTCAGTGTGCAATAATAAAGATACACTGCCTTAATCTGATAAATTAACATAGCAAATAATGGGAAAATTTACCTTAGTCTCATCAGCTACTTTTTTTTGCTGGGAAAACCCTTTATCCTATCTAATAAAAGGGTAATATGCAAATTGACAATCACTCCAACACACAAGATGGTCACCACCATGTGGTCAAAGATGGCTGCCACAAGATGGCCAGCAGGGCAGGGCAGTTGGGAGGGACCAGGTCTGCAGAAGAAGGCAGTTGGGAGCAACCAGGCCAGCAGGGGAGGACAGTTAGGAGTGACCAGGCCTAGAGGGGAGGGCAGTAGGAGTGACCAGACCTGCAGAGGAAAGCAGTTGGGGGGACCAGGCCTGTAGGGAGGGGCAGTTAGGGGGGACCAGGGGAGGGCAATTAGGTGCATTTGGGCGGGTAGGGGAGCAGTTAGGCATCAATCACACTGGCAAGGGAGTGGTGATTAGGCTGGCAGGCAGAAGCAGTTTGGGCCAATCAGGCAAGCAGGCAGACAGGCGAGCAGTTGGGAGTCAGCAGTCCTGAATTGTGACAGAGATGTCTGATGATAGTCAGACATCCCTTGAGGGGTCCCATACTGGAAAGGGTGCAGGCTGGGCTGAGGGACACACACACACCCCTTGCATGAATTTTGGCACCGGTCTCTAATTTATTTATAAAAAGAACAACAGCTAAAAAGGACAATTTAAACTGTATCTCTAAAAGCTTTCGCAAATTTACAGATTGTGAATTAAATAAAACTGCTCATTCCCAGGAATAAAACAGGCTATAATTTGAAATTATACCTATGTAGATTTAATTTAGAATTATTTTAAAAGCACATGGTTTTAAGAGTCACTCTTCAATAAGATTAATTGACATTGGAAAATGGTTCTCAGCCAAACAAGAAACATTTTTGAAAATGAAATTAGGTATTGATATAGTGGGTTAAATACATCCATCTAATTTCACTCCCTTCCAAAACTCCACTAAATTTTCATTAAAGGGGCGATAAAAATAAATTGGAAAAATTAGAGGTGAGATAATAGACTTTGAAGCCTCAAATCAGGTGACTGACTTATTTAGCCACCAGCAAAGCTCCATTTCTACTGCATCATTCTCAAAAGGCACTGGAACAGGGCCATTGGAATTGGAAATGAAAAATGAAGCAGAGGATTAAGTGTAAGTTCTTTGAGAAACAACTCCAAGTGACTATGCCCTTTTACTCCCATAGAAGACTGGAAGTTCATTTATGGACAAAATCTGAACTGGGGTATCTTTAGGCATACTAAGTACATGAGAACCACAGTGAAAAGAAATTAAGTGAATTTGGGCATACATAATCCTGAATGCAAGGCCTCCGTTAATACTGAATAAGCAAATCCTCAGAACAGTGGTTGGCAAATTGCGGTTCAAGAGCCACATGCAACCCTTTGGCCCCTTGAGTGTGACTCTTCCAAAAAATACCACCTGCAGACATGCACGTACAGTGTGCTTGAGACTTCATGGCCCATGTGTAGAAGTCGGTTTTCGGCTCTCAAAAGAAATTTCAGTCATTGTACTGTTGATATTTGGCTCTGTTGACTAATGAGTTTGCTGACCACTGCCTCAGAAGATTGGAAGATACTTCTTTGGGGAATCTGACTAGCCCAAGAGGAAAAATCTAAGATTGACATTGGAGGTTCCCCAATAGAGAGCCCACTCAAATCCCCCAGATGAAGGTCAAAGTCTCTAAGTTGCAACCATGCAGATATTCTAAGATGCTTTTCTTTTGCCTTTTACTTCTAAGAATAGACTTAAAAGGTTTACCAGTCTTTAGAGGAAAGCTCAGAAATGATGCAGCAAAAGCAAGCAGAGGGGGAAAAAAGCAACTTGGAGGAAAACAACAGAAATTGAGAGTAAACTAACATTAATGAACTCAAAGGAAAAGAAATTGTTTTGCTTCATTGTATGCTTGTTATGTTAATTAGTTCATAAACTACTAAAAAGGGGACTGTAAAGTTTTAACATGGATGTTGGTTCCTGTGATTTATGAACTTCAGCATAAAATGAAAGTCTTCACTTAGTTGCTCTACTATCAGCAGGAGTCGTTCAGATATATATTTTTAAATTTTTAAACAGGTGCTTACACTCAGGGCTTCTTCCCCAGAGAAGAACACCCCATTGTATGCAACTATTGATTGGTGGCAGACTGAACCATCTACTCAGTGTTGAGTCCAAAGGTTTTCTTAAACCAGCGGTCACCAACCTTTTGGACCTCATGGACTACCAGTGGTGTGACCGCTGTATAGCTCTCTACTTCCATGTGTACCTCAGTTTCTACCAAACCTACTTTTAGCATTTAAAAAGTTTTACTGAGATATAATTGACATAGAATAAACTACATTTATTTGAAATATAAATACAATTTGATAAACCAAATATATGCATACAACTATGAAATCACAATCATGATAAATATCCATCATTCCCAAAGACTTCCTCCTGCTTCTTTTGATCCTTTCTTAGTCTCCAGCTCCTAACTCTATTATTTTTAGCAGTTTAAACATCTCTGTGAGTCCCCAGCTAGGCTCAGAGAAACTCAAGTGATCCAAATTAACTCTCCAAGTACCAGTTTCTGTTTATTAGTTGTTTAATTGCATAGGATTTGAGTGGTCTGTCCCAAACCTATTTCACCCCAAACCCTGTTATTTTTAATGTTTTTACAACATGAAAGGTTTTTCAGGAACATATATAGTCTCAAAGTACTTCTCATAAAATGCTTACTAACTTCAAAGCAGGGGGAAGTAACTTTACAGAGAATTTAAACCTTAATCTAGTGATCAAAACTAACATCAACCATAATAAACATGTTGGAATTGTGTCCGCCTGATAAGATGCAATAAAATGAACAGACCATCATGTCTATAATATGTTTGCCCAAACTACACAACCTTAATCTATCCATGAGTTAACATCAAAATGAGACACATTGTACAAAATACATGGGCAATGTGTAATCTTGAATTGGATCCTTTTGTTATCTATATATATAAAACCCTAACATGCAAATAGACTAAACAGCAGAACAACCAGACAACTGGTCACTCTGACCACCAGGGACACATGCAGAACATGGTGGGCGTCGGCCATAGGCAGTAAAGCATGGAACATGGTGGGCGTCAGCCACAGCGGGATGGTGGAGGTGAGCAGGGGTGCCAGATCAAGGCGGGGCGCTGGTTGCTGTCATCAGGACGAGCCTCTGGTGGTTATTGGAAATTCTTTGCTCCTGAGCACTGAGGCCCCGCCCAGTGCTTGCACCTGCTGCCAGCGCCAGAGCCACTGCTTGCACCTACTGGCGCTGGCCCCAATCACTCAGTGCCATCAGCGGGTGAGAATGGCAGTTGCCAGCTCCAATCACCCCTCAGGGCTCTTCCACCTCCTCCTGCTCCTGAGGGGCTATCGGGGCCAGCACCCGCTGTTGGCAACGGCCCTGCTTGCATCCACAGCTGGCGCCAGAGCCAATGCTCACACCCACTGCTGGCACCCAGCGCCAGTCCCGATTGCTCAGCGCTGTCAGCGGGTGTGAGCAGAGGCTGCCAGCCCCAATTGCCCCTGAGGGCTTCTCCATTTCCCCCTGCTTCCAAGGGGCAATCCGAGCAGCAGCCACCTCGCGCACCTGCTGACAGCATCAGCCCCAATCACTCTTTGCTGTCAGCAGTTGCAAGCGGGGTTGATGTGTGAGAGTGATGACAGTAGGAGCAGGGCTGCTGGCAGACAGGGGACCGGGAACCACAGGAGGTTCCCATCCAAGCCCACTGAAGACTTGTGGCTCACAGTTCGTTTCAAGGTGCACAAATTCATACACTTAACCCTTATTGAAATAAGGGCATCTTTAGGACAAGTGCCAGAACATGAAAGAGTTGTTGTTCAAATGGGAGTAATGTAGCAGTGTTAATTTCCTGATGCTGATTGTATTTTTCTATATGAAATGTTGTTCATGAACAACACTCTCTAAAGCTGTGCTGTCCAGTGTGATAACAACTAAGTCCTGGGTACCTGTAAGCCCTTAAAATATAGCTAGTGTGACACATTAAAATAGCATTTTAAATATAAAAATGTCACTAAATGATTTTATTTTATAATATGTACTACTAAAAAATGTAAAATTACATAAGTGCCTCTTATATTTCCATTGGATGGCTATGCAAAGTATTCAGGCTGATGGGACAGCATGTTAGAAACTTCCCAAATGGTTCAGAAAAAAATATTAGTATGTTGCAACTTCCCCGTAAGGGTGAAGTCATCTATATATATAAAAACCCAGTGACCAGAATACTGTAACGACTCAAACAACTGGTTGCTATGACACCTACTGGGGCCAACAAGCCAGCCAGATCTGGGAGTGCAGCTGGCCAGCCAAATCCCCTTCACCCCTCTCTCCTGCCCTGATAGCTCCTCCCACCCCAATAGGGGGCGGGGCCTGCCAGCCAACCTCCTGCAGCCCTTCCCCTACCCATTCCTGTCCCCTTTGAGCTTCCACCACCCTGATTGGCCCAAGGCCCCTCCCCCCACCCAGTTCCACCCCTGATTGGCTCCTCCACTCCAATCAGGGCAAGGCTGGTGGCCAACCACCCATGGACCCTCCCCCTGGCTGCTGGCCCCCAATCAACCACTCTACCCCATTCAGGGTTGGGGCCTGCCAGCCCATCGCCCACAGCCCCTCCCTATGGTCAGCTCCCACCAACCCTCCCTCCAGCCAGCTCCGCCCCTGATCACCCCCCACACCAATTGGGTGGGGCTGGCTGGCCCACTGCCCACAGCCCCTTCCCACAGTGGCCCTGCCCCCAACCAGCTCCCACCATACCCCAATCAGGGGCAGGGCCCATTGGCCAACCTCCTGCCATCTCCTCCTGACATGCCCAACCCCAATCCACTGATTGGGGGTGTGGCCTGAGATCCCCTGGCCCCAACCGGACCCCAACCATACACAAATTCGTGTAATGGGCCTCTGATCCTATCTAATAAAGAGGGAATATGCAAATTGATGCCACACCATAACAAAGATGGCTGCGCCCACTGTGGAGGCCAAGTTCCTGTAACGAGCCTTAATGAGCAATCAGCAGAGACCTGAGGCTGCGTGGCACTGGGCCGGGGCCAGGATCTGAGGCTGCACTTCCCGCCTGGTGGGGCTTGACAGGGGACCTCAGGTGGCACCCCTAACTCAAGGGGCTTGATGGGATCTCAAGCCGCACCTCTGGCCCAGACCAGAGGACCTCAAAGCACAACCACCAGCCAGGGCCACACCTCAGGCCACACCTCCTTCCCCATGCTGGGCCAGACGACCTGAGGCTGCACCTCCCACCCAACAGGGCTTGACAGGGTTGGGGCTGGCTGAGTCTGGGTCTTGTATAATTTCAAGGTGCACGTGGGTGGGCAGGGACTTGACTCTGGGTCCCATGGCATGCCCCAAACTCTGACAGAAGGAAGATTTTTATATACATTTTACTAATTTTCTTTCATCTCTGACTTTTCTATTACAGAGAAAGGGCAAATAGCAATATTAAAATATTTCCTCTAATTAATCCCCTTTTAATGTGCATGAATTTCATGCACTGGGTCACTAGTCTATAATAAAAGCATAATATGCTAATTAGACTGGGTGCCTGCCAGTGGCGGGAGGGAGGTCCAGGTCCTGGGTGCCTGATGGTAGCTGGAGGGAAGCCTGGGTGCCTGCTAGTGGCTGGAGGGAAGCCTGGAGTCTGGGTGCCAGAGGAAAGCAGGTGCCAGCAGCCGGGGGGAAGAAGGCCTACCTTTGCATGAATTTCATGCATCGGGCCTCTGGTTTCAAAGTAAAAATTGTTAATGAGGGACTGTTTTCATAGGTCATTGGGAAAATTGGAATTACACAATTTTAGAGGAGGTTATCAATGACATTAACATTTACTTTGAGTCTGCTTATGTTGGGCTTTTATGGCTCAATCCCCACAATTATAACAAGTATTAGGAATGAATGTCTATGTTTAGGATATCCTGGTTCATTAACAAATTATACCTGAGGTATAATCTATCCTATTTGATGTTGCCTGCTCATGTAATCCCTTATGGGTTGTTCACTTGACCTCTTTACCGCCAATCTTATTGCCCATCTACCATTAATTGTGAGCCTGTTGGACTCACACAGCAAATTTCTCCTACTTTTTAGCCTTTCTTAGGATAGCACCCTTTTAGATTTGACCAGGCCTCTTCTCAATGTCCTCCAGATCTGACCTTGCCTTGAGAGCAGAAAAAATACAATCTTCCTTTTAATGATAAGGAAATTGAGGCTCAGAAAGGTTAAGTAACCTATACAACAGATTAAAGCTGGCAATCAAATCTAGTTCTAATACATTCTACTGTGGTATTGAAAGGAGGTATACCTACATATCTGACAATTCATTTTCTCTCTTATTATCCTAGTTCCCGCATGGGACTTGGCAAAATTCATAATTATCTTGTTTGTTTACGTCTCCCCCAGGAGATGTTAGATCTGTGAAAGCAGGTATCTTATCTAACCAATATTCATAGATATATCCCGGTGCCTGGAACATAAAAGTGCTCAAAATATTAATTGGATTAAAAAAAAAAAGTTAGCATTTTCCCACCATGTACAATCTGTTTTCCTTAATTTTTACTACAATAGTTTTTGCAAAAAAACCCACAAACTTTCTTTTTCTTTAGGTATGCTACATATAAGTGGATATTTCCCATAAATGAAAATGGCTAATTCTTTAAGAGGAGAAGTACTGAATCTTTATAAAAATGTAAGTAATTGCATTACCAACTTTATAGATGTTATTCCTTGACATGGATTGTTTAGAAATATATAATCTTTTTCTTTTAAGCTGCTGTACCTTGGACGAGACTATCCAAAAGGAGCAGACTATTTTAAAAAGCGTCTGAAGAATGTTTTCCTTAAAAACAAAGATGTGAAGGACCCAGAGAAGATCAGAGAACTTATTGCACGGGGTGAATTTGTCATGAAAGAGCTAGAAGCCTTATATTTCCTTAGGAAATACAGAGCTATGAAACAGCGCTATTATTCCGATACCAAAGACACTAACTGATCTTTACTACAATTTCACTAAAACCAAAGCCAGCTGTTTATGTATAACAAATATAAAAATAATTCTAACTTAAAATGGCAACATGTATACAACATGTAAAAAATACTTAAGCTGCCTTAACTGAGCTAAAACAGAGTTCAACTTGTATTTATACTGAGTTTTATCAGCAACCCTTTATGCAACTTTATACTAATGTAATGTTGCCAACTACAAATTATATATTGAGTACCTAATTTCAAATGAAAAATAATGTACTTAAAACAATTGTAGCTTAATAGGTTTTTGCCAATTATTCTTAGCACATTTCTTCATCTAACTGACAATGCCATTTAATTCACATGAAACTAGGCAAAATAATCTTATACATTTATTCTCTTAATTTTTGAAGGAGTACCTTATTTTTTACCCCATCTGGTATGTTAGAAAGGTTCACTACAAAACAAATAGCACCTGGTCATGATTTTAGTGCAGTTATAGGAATAATACATATGAAAATTACTTCTGATCTTGAAATAGCTTGCCAGTGATTGGCATTACATACATACCTATTCAGTATCTCCATTATTTTGCTTCTAGCTTCTTTTGGGTCTTAAAACAAATCACCTGTTGTGTATCAATTACCTTCTTTGATAAAAATAAAGTTATTTTTTTGTCATAAAGATAAGTCTATTTTGCACCTACTTTTAAATGAGTTAACAAGGCAATGGAATTAAAACTTAAGATGGTCTTAAGCTTAAGCAAACACTCCTTACAAAATGTTCACAGCACCTTTCCTAAATAATGTTTCTAACTTATAAGCTGCAAAAAAAGATTTACATACTCTAGTATCTGTGATTATGAACTATTCCCATGGTCGGCAAACTACGGCTCGCAAGCCACATGCAGCTTTTTGGCCCCTTGAGTGCGGTTCTTCCACAAAATACCAGGGCGTGGGCGAGTAGAAGTAGCGTTAGAAGTAACTTACAAAATTTGGCTCTAAAGGAAATTTCAATTGTTGTACTGCTGATATTTAGCTCTATTGACTAATGAGTTTGCTGACCACTAAACTATTCCATATCAATTGTTGGGCAAATGTTTCAAATTTCTATAAAGAAATACACTAACCCTCGTTGGTTTGGCTCAGTGAATAGAGAGAGCATCAGCCTGCAGACTGAGCTGGGTTTGATTCCGGTCAAGGGCACATGCCGGGGTTGCGGGCTTGATCCCCAGTAGGGGACGTGCAAGAGACAGACAATCAATGATTTTTCTCTCATCATATATGTTTCTATATCTACCTCTCTCTTCCTCTCTGAAATAAAAAATATATATATTTTTAAAAGAAATACACACTAGCATAGTCATCATAACTATTTTTATTACATTACAATAATTAGGAGCAGTACAGTTCATGACAAAAATATTACAAGTTTCAGATCACTTCACAGCACATACTCCTATAAACATTTCAAAGTTAATTAAAAGAGTGGTCATTTTTAAATGTAATGTTTGATATGACCAACATTCCTAGGTCAGCGCAAACAAATGATGGAAAACAACTGGATCACACTGCGTATGTCCCACAAAAAAAGCACAATGTACAAAATGTGCATGTTTCAGTTTACACTATACAAAAATAGTTAAAATACATTCCAGGTAAACATGTTACATTAAGAAATAGTACTAGTAAGAAATTGGCACTCAAAGGAAAAATGCAAAAGTATTTTCAACATGAAAACACAAGACAGTGGAACTGGAAACTTTTGGATAAAACATTACATAATCCATTTAACTCTATGGGAAGAGGGGCCCTCTGTAATTGACATTTCTGCAGGTAATAATTTTGTTTTCCCTAAATTCATTTAAATTACCTAGTATCATCCCAAACAGGCACTTAAAACTATTAAACTAAAATAAGTATTAATCTAGTTATCAGTATATTTTAAGAACTGATAAGAATATATCTTTAGAAAGAAATAATTCCATTTTCTGAAGGAATTTGCAGCTACCAGTTGTATGCTGTTCAATTTATCAAAGCAGATTTCATGCTAGCCAATATTAACAGAGAAGTTATTAAATTCAGTTTTATAGTAACTGATAGGTTCTTAAAAATCAGCAATATATAATTACCATGACAGTATTACTTTTTGACAAATGTAAATGACAGCTTTTATTACCTACAAAAAGTGAATGTGTAGAAAAATGGCTAGAAGAAAAAAAATTACTGGAATACAAATGAGATGAACTTGTACAAACTACAACTTAACACGCCTCACAAGATTTCTTTATATATTAGGACAAAATTGTGCAATGGTGGCAAAGATTATAACCTATAAAAGTTGGATTCTAAATTCCTATGCAGTGTGACTCAGTTAAAATATAGCCTAGAATTCCCAATTGTGAATATTCATTCAAATTTTACAACATACTCCTGATACCTTCTTCCACAAACATGTTTATGTCTAAGACTATAGCATTTTTTTAATTTCAACAAGGATTTTTATCTTTAAGTCTGTAATAATTAGATAACATTTATATTACTTCTGGGATGATCTCTCCTCTTTTAAAATCTCTATAAAAACAAACCTGTGTTAATTCATTCGAAATTTAGATAATAAAGGATAATTACTACTGTTTTAAAAAAAAATTGCCCAGCTACAACAAAAATTCAAGAATCCTAAAACATCCCCTCCCTCAATTATACACTGTTATTCTTGAAGTATAGCCATTTCTTTATCTTGGGTAGAAATAAGAGGTGGTTCTATATGTCTTAATACTCCACCTAGATAATGTTTCATGAACCTTAGTTTAGCAAATCATTTCAGAAATCATAATGATTTTTACACAGAAATATTCTTTTCTGTGAATTAGTGCAGGCATATGTTTAATCATCCTTAAATAAACATGACTTTCAGAATTCATTATTAATTTTGAAGTCTATTTTAATTACTTATACAAAGAGACCAACCAGAATATTACACACTTGGGGATTTTAATATTATGACATACAACTTAATGTATACTATAATTGTCCCAATAGAGTCACACAATTATGCCAAATAAAAATACAGTCAATCTTACTCCTTTAAAACAATGAAAAATGATTCATATAAAGTAGCTTGATTAAACAATTACATTGGAATCAGAGCAAAATAATTATTCCAAAAATGGAAGAAATTTTAAGAGACCGACTCCCTTCCCTACGAAACTAAACTATGCATGGTTATTTCTGGGTCATGTGCCAAATGCCTTACAAAGATATTACAAACCACTCTAGAATATAAAGACTACTTTAGCATAAAGATTACGTCCCTTTTACCATAATATCCTCAGTGCCTTGTGTGGTGCCTGGCATTTAGAAGGCACTCAAATATGTTGAATGAACCATGCTAAAAAGCTTTATAAATTAAATTTTAAAGTATTTTTCACTGTAAATGTTATTAAAACAATACAATGTGTCCTATTACCAGAGTTAGTCCTAATTATAGATTATCTAAGGAATTCTTTCAGCGCTACCTTTATTAAATTCTTTCATTGGATAAGGTTCTGTCTATTCATAGCAGGTATGAAAATTCCTAGTCACTAATGGACCAGTCAGCAAACATGATATTCAGACGCTCTAGATTAAATTGCTACAGCCACCTCAAAAATTAGCCATTAGGTCAAATCCCTTTGTAGTATCTGTCAGATTATGTTGAGCTTGAGCAAATAAGATGTAAGGCATTCTGATATGACTTGATGTGAAGCCTTCAAGGAGATACCCAAAACATCAATAAATCTTGAGGTTAGGGGGAATTAGATGTATTAAAAGCATCAAGTCATTGACCATAAAGAAGGGTAGGCAGACAAGATGACACTAAAATGGGAGGAAAGGTCTTAAATATGGAGAAAGGATATTCAAAAATAAACTTCACCTCTTGCATAATTTTGCCTAAAACTGGTATTGAAAGTAATAACACAGGTAAAAAGTTATAGGTTACGCTGAGATTGACAAACAGGTATATTTTTATGTAAACTGAATGTATATCACATAATTGTAAGGCTAGCCATGGCCTTGAGATGACTTATTTTAACATGAAGAAGTGATAAGTGATCTGCCCAAAATCAAAGTTGTAAAAGACACCCAAATCTAAGTCACCTTCCTCCTAGTTCAATGATTTTTTTCACCTCTCGCTTCAAATGTACGTACCATCTCACTTTAAATATCTTAAAATAAGCAACATTTCAAATGCATTGAAAGAACCATTTTGTTAATTTTATCTATTTTTAAGACTTAGATATTCTTTAGAAATGGACCAGACTTGTAAAGTGTTTATGAAATGTTACTTTAGCATGTTAAGAGAACTAGACAACATTAGAGACTTTGAAACATTTTCCCTTCATTATTTAAAAAAATTAAAACTTTTGCCCCATTTTCCAAACCTCTTTAAAATATATACACATAATTTAAGTTCTATTGTTGTTTTTAAGTTATGTTCCTGATCTGTCAGCAGAACCACCACATAGTGAGAATGTATCTTGCCGAGCTAGGCACATCTCTTCCAGTCCCCATTTTTGACCAACCAATGCTTGACAACATGGGAGACCATAGGGATGCAGTCTGTTCTGTGAAACTCACAATGGAGCTCAGGGGTTCACTCAAGGGCCTGGACTTCAACTTGGTCTCTTTAACACCTACTAAACTAATGGACTCAAATAATCTTTAATATCACTACCAGAATTAAAATTATTTTTAAAGACTGAAGTTCAAGAAAAGGTTTATTTAAAGTTATGCTAGGAAAGAGCACTCTGACACAGGGAGACTACATTTAATTCCTACGAGAATTTTTATACACGTTAAAATTTTTTTAAATTATTACAAAAATTTAGTAGCATGTAAATATACCCCCCAAATGGTTGCTAGACTCATTACATACTGGGTCTGCATTAACAGGAAAAGCTAGTAAGAGTATTATAGGAATTTATCTATGTGGAAAGTAAATGGCCTTTTAATATTTTCCATTGCCTTGTCTTTTTTTCCTTTTTTTCCCTTTTATAGAAAAAATATATTATTTTTGGGAACATGATTATGACAAATAGCAGTGAAAGAGGAAGAAAGCCTTTGTGAACAGTGTAAATTTACATTAAGTAATGGCAACTGAAACTAGAGGACATAATGGTTACAAGATGAATCTACAGGAAGCTCAGAAATTCGTGTCCCCTTACTGTTCTGGCAAAACATTAAATCTCAATTGAAGTTATAATTAGTAATTAATCCTTGTAGGTGACTAGATAAAACACAGAATAGGGAGGACTTAAAAGCTTCATTAATTTGTTTCACACTAAAGTTCACAACTGGTAAGAAAAATAGGAAGTAATCAACTGCATGCACCAAAAACCCCAAGAAAGAAATCTTAGGTATTGTTTCTTTTTCACAGGCATTGCTAGTTCAAAAACCAAAAACTCAGGGAATACTGGCACTTAGAGAAAAAAGTTTCCACTGTCATTTTAAAATAAGCATTCAAGATAAAAGCTAATAGTTTGAATGGAGCAGAAAAAAAAGTTAGGTAATGCTAAAGTAAAACGAATGCTAATAATTTAGTGTAATGTACAAAATTACCACTTAGTATACCTTAAGAAAAAAGTATAAATCGTATTTACATAATTACACACTTTGTCTTTGACTTCTTTTTCTTCTTTTTACCATCTTTGCTGATCTTTTCTTTATGTTTTCGAATTTCTCGAACTAATGTATAGAAGGCATCATCAACACCCTGAAATATAAAACAAGTATTAAAATGTGAATATATATGATGGTTTGAGGTATACAAATAATAGGAAAGGGGTATCAATAATGGAAACATTAATACTGAGAAAGAATAAGGACACCACACATTTCTCTACAGGCAAATGAGTATTTATCAGACATTTAAGATTCTTTAATGTCTTCCTCATAGATATTTTATCAATGTTAAAAATAGGAACACTGATTTTAATAAAAGGAAATGAAAAGCAAAGGCATAGAATCTTACATAAGCTTCACAAATGACTTTTTCCCACAACTTAATTTGCTACTAATTTTTACATATCAGCACACCTTGGTAACCAAAATGCAAATGTGTTTGTATGTGTGATGAAAATGTGTTTACACTTAATTATCCCTGAGTTTCTAGATATTAAATATTAAGCCTGCAAGTATGCTATTTCATAAATATTCACAGTAATAATATTTGAGCTCTGGTTCAATATTTATTTACATATGTCAGATAATTACCGAGAATTAAACAGTATTTTTTTCCTTTTTTAAAAAAATTTCTTTATTGATTAAGGTATTACATATTTGTCCTCATCCCTCCATTACTTGAATATATGTTCAGTTTTCAAATATTACATACTGTAGTAAGGCATTAGTTTCAATTATACTTAATCATATAAGGAAGAAATTTAAAGTGATCCAACACAGATACTACTTTGAAAAATATAATAATTTATGGAAAAAGAAGCTAAATTATTTAAATAGGGGTGTAATTTACCAATTTAGAGAATATTCTATTTTACTTATTTAGTTTCTGTTTGGTATATTAGGTATTCAAAAATTTGCCATATAAAGCCAAATGCTGTATCTTCAAAAAAATATCCATTTGGTCATTTTGGCTGACATCTACTTATGATCAAAGCAATGTACCAAAATCAGTAATGGTGAAAAGTGATTATAAGTCAGAATAATTTTCGATCTAGTAATTCATTACATGAAAAGTAGCACTCTGAATATGGTAGCTGGAAAGTTTTAACTGCAATACTGAAATTATATAAGATCTATACATAGTCAATTCTTTTCATGTCCCCATTAGAACAAATTAAATATAAAAGCAAAATAAAATTAAAGAAAAAATATTATCACCTATATATTTTTAAATCTGTTCAACTATTTTTAAAAGCCTGTTAATATAATGATACTTTTTAGCCTGGACACTAGAGGAAATCTTAGAAACAAATACCCAACAATTAAAGTTACATAAGTCAAGTCACCTTAAAAACAATGAACATTAGGTTTTTACTCATTTTAACCAACTCTGTTGATATTCATATAAAGACATTTGTTATCTTGAAAATAATTTAAAATTTAAGTGATATGATTTCTCCTTTATTGTATTATTAAAATCTTCCAAAATCAGTATTGCAAAATTAAATCAGGGCATTTTCTTCAAGTTTCATTTATCTAATTGTCACAACAAATCTAAAATTCAGAGAAGTATTAGCAATATTTTTTGACTGAATACAGAGCGGTAATGAGAGGAGGCTTATTCACATTTAAACAAATAGTAAGATAAAACCAGCATTACTGATATGAATATTAGTGAATAAACAAGCTTCCCACTTTCTGAAATCATTACTACACTCATTGAGTGCTTCCCACTCATTGAGTGCTTCCCACTTTCTGAAATCATTACTGATACAACATATGCTTTTGTTTCATCCAAAGTAGTGAAAAAAAGTAATGGACAATCAGCAATACAATCAAGGCTTAACACACACACACACACACACACACACACACACACACACCTACCTTCATGCTAATCTCTTTAAATAAAAAGCAAAAAACTTCCAATGATATAGTAAAGAATAAATTTATAGCTCACCAACCCTTGACTAATTTATGAAAGTAAATCCTTAAAATGGAATAAAGAGGACCTAATCTACCTCACTTAACCTGCATAAATGCTCTGATTACAATTCCATACATAATCTACTCCATTTCAACTTTTATAAGGAAGAAGAATGTCAATGGTACTAAACTGGTAAAGCAGATGAAATAAAACACCACAAGATAGATATAAAAAAGAACACACTCTTAAGTTGAAAACAACACACAAGTATTTAGGATACAACGAAAACTGAATCTATTAACCTAACGTTCTTTTAAGATTCTGACAAATATTTTAGGTTCACATTGCACTGAATTCTCTTTTCTAGGCAATCTTACTAAAATTAAATAATTTCAATGATTAGGAAAATGTTACAATTAGTCAAAACAGAGCAGTAAATGCCTTTTTTAAATATGGAAACTAGTTTATTCTCATACATATATGACCAAAGTAGTATTCAGTAATTATTTTATTTAAACTCATCTATTTTAGGACTATGAAAAATTAATTTGTAGCTATCATTATCAAGTTTTATAAAAACATTCTTATTTAAAATGTTAAATATTACAAATAACTTTTTTCTTTACATAAATGCTATCCATGTCCAATGAAAAGACATGAATTAAATTCATGTCCAACAATTATTTGACATTCATACTACATAAAGAAAATATAGTTTGCACAAATGAGAAACTTTAGAAAAGTATGATTCCATCTTTGTTTAAATAAAAATTTAAAGCATGAAATTTATTTTATTCTAAATAGTTCTACTTTAAAAATCACCTAATATGTAGTAAGATAACAGGAGAAAATAAAAAATTAAAACAAAATTAAATTTAATTAAAATTATACTTAGTCACTTATATCAGGCTCATGGCTACTGTAAAGTTTTACTTTTCAAAATGCATTGCAAAATTCAATTTTATCACAACTTCCAAATTAAGATATGGCTTTAGATAATGATACTAAAAATATCAAGAGTTCATAAATCTCAATAAAAATTAATGTCAGTCATGCTTTATTTCTTCTTCTGAATTTATGTTAATACTAGAACACACAATATCTTTTGGTATAGAAGCTACTATTCAGATGTGTATTTCATACTTTTGGGAGCTACATTAATTATTTCTGACCACAAATTCATATAATAAAGTCTACCTACCTTTAGTTAATAAGCACAATAAATGATATCCTATAATTTTATGTATATTATAAATATACATCAAAATCTAAAGCTTTGGCATAAAATTTATGGCATCTATTGAGTGATAGGTTTTCTGAGCAAGACCAATATAATATGGATTGATTTAGAAAGGAAATTGAAAAATCACATGCAATAAATTCTAATGGGGCAGCTCTTAAGTACCAGGAACCTCTTTAGGCATGGACATGTAAGAATGAAAAAATATGTGATTCTGGCTCTCTAAGATTCTACAGGACAGGAATCAAATATAAAAGAGGTTATTCCAAGTAATATGGTAAGCATGTAATGTTTAAGAACAGTAAGTATACTGGGAATACACAGGAAGGGCATTATATTCAATCTAAAAGTTTAAAGAAAAATTCTTTAAACTTTTTTTTAAAGGCAGAGATTACAGAATTACAAAAAAGTATTAGCTAATTTATAAGACTAGGGAATAAGAATACTAGTATTCCAAACAAGAGCAACAGTCAAGACTCAAGGGACAGAAAGAAAATACATGGTGTTCATTTATATAAGGACAAAGTAATTTCCAAGGAGTTTTTCGAGATAAGGCCAGGGATAGGAGGGAGTTAAGAGCCTTAGTAACACTACAGGCCTGCACCTTCTCGCAGTCCAGGAGCCCTCGGAGGATGTCTGACTGATGGCTTAGGCCGGCTCTCCCCACGGACAGTAGGACATCCTTAGCACTGCCCTGGAGGTGGGAGAGGCTCCCGCCATGGCAGCTGAGCAGCAATCCCCTGTGGGAGTGCACTGACCATCAGGGGGCAGCTCCTGCATTGAGCATCTACCCCTTGGTGGTTAGTGCATATCAAAGTGACCAGTCATTCTGCAGTTTGGTCAATTTGCATATTATATTATATAGGATATTATGAAATTTGAGGTTTAACTCCATAGGAAGTTAAATAGGAAGTCAGTGACTGGGTTTAAAAATAAGAGAATGATATTTAAGTATATCTTTCTGGTTGCACCGTGAATGAAGACAGCAACAGGTAAACCATATAAGAGGTTATAATAGTCCCAGCAAGAAATGAAATGGGGCTGGACTAATGATGTGGTAAAAGTTAGAATGTAACATCATCAGAATTTGTGGTTGTCTCCAAATGGGGGTAAAAAGAAGGAAGCAGGAGTCACCTGAAGACTCCCAGTTTCTAACCTGGGTGAAAAGAGATGTTGATGCCAATGAATTAGAATTGTTAACAATTACCCTTTTCTACCTTCTGGGCCATTTCAACCTTATTATAAACTCTATATGGTTTCTTTGATTCTTTTCTCCCTAGACCCTCTGACAAATGTAATCTATAGCCAACAAAACTGCCTCTCTTTTAATTAAAACCCATTAAACTAAAAATTCTAATATACTAATTATGGAAACATACTACATGGTTCTTTTTTTTTCCCCCAAGAAAAGATACTTCTTTTTAACTTTGAATTCTTCCAAGAACAATTTTTTTTAACCTCTTATTCCTCTTCACATTTTTCATCCATCCCTCCACCCTCCTCAAATTTAAAGCCCATAACTAGGTAGTAAGTCCTAAAGTGGTTGCTCCTTTGTTATCTTTGAAAGACACGTACTTTCTGCCAAAATTAATATACTGAACTTACCAGATTACATTATAATGCATTTTTTAATTTTCACACAGCCAGGAGTCTTTTCTTCTTTGCTGATTTTTTTCAATCTGTATTGTCGGATCTCTCTCACCAATGTATAAAAAGCATCCTCCACTCTCTGCATTGTAAAACACAACTTCTTTAAAGTCTGTTTCATTGGTAATAGTAATTTATTGGGACAGCCATGTGTAATAAGTTTGAAATTATGAGCTTTACTTAAAATTTTTTTTTTAAAACAGACATCAGATTGCTTGAATAAAACTGAGGATGCAGTTTTAAAATATGGCTTAAATCCTGGTTTGTTCTTGAAAATCAGTTTTATTTTGTAATGTAATTAGAATTTTTTTTTTTTTTAGAAAATTCAAATTAGCAATTAGGGGAGATCCTGAAAAACTTCAGTACAAGTATTAGTGCAATAATTTTAGTTTGCTAGTCACAGAATTAATCAAAACCTAATGTTAGATTTAAATTATTTCTTTGACTTAGGGAAAACAAATGCTTTAGATAGCAGTGACCCCCATCCCTCCCACTCCAACCCCACACGGGGAGGAGAAAAGTGATACAAAAAGGATTTTAACCTTTGTTTAAAAAACAAAACAAAAAAACACACCCCACACACACCTCAAAATAAAGTCAGGTTAAGAGATTGGAATCTTGAGTTCTATCTTCAATTACAACACTGTCCAATGAATTTCTAGGATGGACAAGTGAAACTGAAACTGGGACTTTTGTGGCTGGATAACTATATTCTTTAAATTCTAAACATTGTAAACTGTTCGATATACACAAAAAACAGCAGCAGTGCATTATGTATCTTTATAAGTCTTAAAAAAATTTTAGAACATTATCCAGTTATTCTGATCTTATACTTTCTAGCATTCTAATTCAAATATTCTAAATAAGCAAAAGGGACTTCTGCTTAAGGCATGGGAAGAAAATTATGGCGACAAACACAATTATATATGGATATCAACAACATATTTTCCAGTCCAGAAAATCAGCCAATAGCCAAGTGGGACAAAGTGTTTAGTTAACTGTACTGCTGCTTTGTCTTGAAAAATATACCATCAAAGTAGAAGCTCACATCTAAAAGAGAAACTCACACAAACATTTGTCTACATGTAGTGCAAATTAACTTAAAAGATGTAATACTTGTGGGTATTCTTCTCAAAGAATGAAGTGTTTAAGAAAGCTGGTCTACTTTATTGCACATTTAATTTCAAACTTACTTTTTTTTTAATTTTAACTTTTATGAATGAATTACTATAGAGATTGGAATATTTTATCTCTAAAATTGACAGGTAAGGTTTAATTTCTTTATGCCAAAGTCATCTAATATCCATTGCTTGTAATAAAGGAAGACAAGGTACTTCAGTTCATTAATTTTTATTTCAAAAATATATCAACTGCTTTGGTAGAGTTTGGTAATTTACCATTAAAGTAAAACTTTAACTTAAAATTCATAAAAATAAGTTTCAGTTAAGTGGGCATTTAAGTAATATTTTGATTAGATATTAAAATGTACACCTCAAAAGTTACTTATATTTCTATTCAGCTATCTCATATAAAAATCACTATAGCCCTAGAAAATGTGCACCTTATTTTTAATGGAATCAATTTAATCAACTACTAGCTAACTACACAATAAAAATTTCCAATGATTTTTCTGAATCATTAAATATAATGTACTTTAAATTACATTACCACTTGTACTTATATATAAAATATTTAATATTTTATATTTACCATTAATTCTCAAGGAAAGGATTTACTTTTACTCCTAAGTCCTTAAAAAGTTATATATTAGAAATAATCACTGCTAAATAAAATATTTTAAGACATTAAAATGACTTTTATAGAGCATGTAAAATGTAAAGCATGAGCTAGCATTTAACATATTTTCACAAATAATACTTTTTAAATTTGAAAATGCAAGAAATTAAAAAATATATATATATAAAACAAACCAGGTAAAAGCTCATATTTGTTAAGAATGTAAAGATTTACTACTCCTGTTTTTAAAAAGTTACAAGGTCAATGTAGAAGTACTTATTCTATGAGAGAAGGAAAACAGGGTTTTGGTCCTCTACTAATTTAGCAGAAGCAAAGTTTGATTGTAACTTATTTCTAAAATCAATTTGAAAGAGTCTACTTTATAATAGTGTGCACACCCCCATCACCAATACAGAATATATAATTTTGTTTCCAGCAATGCAGAGAGAGAATTGGAAGACAATGATTAAAAAGAAGAGATTATTACCCACCACCAAAATATTCAATATTAGCACCTTCAATATCAGTTGCTAAAATGATTAACACAGAAAAAAAGTTATTCCAAAATGACTTTTTCATTAAATTTGACTAGTAGAAAATTTAAATTAGATTTTAAGGGAATCAATTATTTACCATATTTTCTCAGATTTAAATACTTCTTATTTCTTGGTAATATGCTTTAAGGTTATACTGACATCAAGAAATTATTATGTATCCTTGTGTGCACCTTAAACTACTGGCACTGGCACAGACAATGGTTTCACATTCCAAAATTTGCAGGTAATTTTTAGCTGAAACCGGTTTGGCTCAATGGATAGAGCATCAGCCTGCGGACTGAGGGGTCCCAGGTTCAATTCCGCTCAGGGGCATGTACCTTGGTTGTGGGCACATCCCCAGTGGGGGGGCGTGCAGGAGGCGGCTGATCGATGCAGGTCATTTTTAAAGAAATTATAGCTGAAACATTCAATACCCAACTGTGGACAGTTGCTAAGCATTAACTGGCACTTAATAATTTATTCCTGAGAATATGGCTTCTTACTGCATATACTCATTTTCAAATGTCACTTTTCTAAACATTAAGAACGGAAAATATTTATGAAGGAACAAATGTGTACAAGTTTATATAAGTAAATATTTTTAAAAACAAGATATTTGACAATATTTTCAGCTCAACTACTATCTGAAAACATACTTTTGAGACTAAGGTAATAGAGTACTCCTCACTAGATAAAAAACTATTAACAGCATCATTCCATATTCTAGTGTCTTATAATGCTTTCAACTAAGAGATTTCATTTTAACCGAGTATTTGTTCCTACTGAATGGCTTATTACCTGCAAAAATTCTTGCAAACTCAAGGAAATAACATTCTATTAGACAGTCACATGCAAGAATACTAGCCTTTTTAGGGGAGAAGAATGGGAGGAACAGGGTGAATTCTAAAAAGGAACTGTGCATTGCCAAATTTCTCAAAAAACTTTGCAAATTACAGCCTTGAAAATGTAAATGCAGCAATACCACTAATTGGGAAGCTAAGTATGGCATACTGGAGGTGCTCAGTAACTGTTCTATTTTTAACTCATAAAATGCTAAAGTTCAAAATATTGACCTCATGTACACAAATTCAACTACTTAAAACAAAAATATGGTACATAAGGTTTTTTGTTTGGTTTATTAACATGATATGATCAAAAACTTTCTTTAATGGAGTCCTTATAACAACTAATTTTCATATCCAGAAATTACCAATAAAAACCAGGATCACTCAACATTTTTAAGTTCATAAAACTAACTTTCACATTATGCTCAAATTGAGACTTCCAGAAAGCAAAAAAACTGAATCAAGAGTAGCAATTATCTAAGACTTCTGCTTCTGTCATCCACTTTACTGAACCTCCTACTTTTGATTCTAGCATACTGGAAAACACACAGCTGACTACCATGGTGTCAATGTTTTGATTTTAACAGCCTTTGCCCACACTGCCATGCACTGCCCAAAGAAGCCGGGAAAATCTGGCAGCTGCTAACTGCCCACATAAATGTAAACTAGGTAGCAGTCTTTACATAGTAAGAGCATGGGGACCACACACAATGCATACTGGCAGAAAATAAACATTACTTTAGCCTTTAAGACATGGATTAAAATGATTGTAAAGAAATATAATTCACTATATCCTACCATGTAGTGGGCTTTTTAATGTTGATGAAATATATATTCTGCAACCCTTATCTTAAAAAAGTATTAGGAAAAATGTCCCTGTTTTCTCCCCTCCCACTTCCCTTTCACAGAATGCGTAAGTTTTACTTTAGATTTTTACAGGCTAACATTAGTAATTTTAAGTTGAAAAGTCTTCCCTAACTTCTAATGTATAACCAAACAATACAGTTCCCTAGAGAATCTGGGCATCAGTACATTACAACCAGAAGGACAAATGTAGCCACATTTTGTGTGTGTGTATGTGCTGCTCAAAAGCCAAGAATAATTTTTGCATTTTTAAAGGGTTACATAAGAAAAATAAATGCAACAGATACCGCCTGTGGCTCACAATGCTTATTATCTGGCCCGTACCAGAGCAACTGTGCCAGCCCTGATTTATGAGAAGCTCTAAATGAATGTCCTATTCCTACTACCTTAAATTTAATTCTTTTTGGTGTTTGTGTTTAGGTTCATGCTCAAGACCAAAATTTAGGGCATGAAATGTTGTTGTTGATAAAATACAACAAGGATATGCATATTTATTTTGTTCAAATAATAGCAAATAAACAAAAAATAAAATGCTCTGCAGAAAATAGGGCTTCAAATTTTCACAAAAAAATAGATATAAAATTTTAAAGTTTATATTTTAAATTTACAATTTCCACAATTAATATTTCAATAAAGTCTCCCAAAAGCATGCAAATATCAAATTAATTTCAACCGAAGAAGATGAATAAACTTCTCAAAGGCAAATCAACAAGTCTATGTAATAAAACAAAGATCAGAAACTAAATATCTTCATTATAGCTTAGCAACATAAATTACATAGAGATATCAATAAAACAGTATATAAATATAAAGTGAGCACTAGAAGGTTAAGAAGTAAAGAATTTCTTACATTACTCTATATTTTCATTAGATGATCCACATAAATGTCTACCAAGCAAATTTAAGTTAATCCATTTCCAAATCAAAAACACTACTTACAACTTCCTTACCTCCCTCCCCCACCAAAAAAACACAGCATAAAGCCTACAAATCTATTTTAAAAGGAAACCAAGTAGTTTTCTAATTATGAATGCTGTGGTATATTAAAGTATTAATATCAAACTCTAAGAATGAACTAATACTTCTGCAATAGTAACCATAGAACAAAGAAAGACAGCTATTTTAGGTTCATCAAATGAGAAGTGGAAGGCAACATTGTGGGAATAACAAGACTTCTTTTTATTGTCCTCTATTGCCTTTCTACTACAACTATATATAGTCCAGGTACCAAAGATAGCAACACCTGAGAGACAGTTGGAGACTCAGAATCACAGGTCCCAAAGTAGACCCACTGAATTAGAACCTAGATCTGAATAAGCAGCCCAGTTAATTCCTATGCATATTAAAGTATGAGAAGCACTGCTCTATTTGCAATTCTTTACATTAGGCAGTCTCCTGGGTTTTTTTCTTTATAAAATTAAACTAAAAGGTCAACTAGTTTAAAAAGTATCTTTAAAAGTTACAACTAGTGCAAACCACTATAGGGGAACACAATAGTTGTTAATTAAAAATTTGTTAATGGTAGTAGGTTTGTAAACATTTTCAATAAAATTCCTTTAATTTTATATTTGTAAATTTTTCATAAGAAAATGGTGAGGGGTAATAAATATTATAATCATGTTTTTTGAATATCTCCCTCTAACTGAAAACAAGGAGTCTGATCAGAGACAACCAATAAAAAGAAGACAAAACCCAAACCTCTTCCTAGCCTATGGACCCGGGAATCAATGTGAATAAGATCTTAATTCCTCTAAAGTAAACTGTGGTTGCTGTATATCAAGTATTTCTTTAACCTATAAATCAAAGACTTAAAATAGTATTTTTTCTATATATTAAACTCTTTATTTCATACAGGTAGGTTAAATAATAAACAAATTATTTTATTTTATCTAAAGAAAAGTTACTTTTAAAATTAGGTAATTTTTGGCCCTGGCCAGTGTTGGTCAGTGGTTAGAGCATCAGCCCAAGCACCAGAGGGTCATGGGTTTGATTTCTGGTCAAGGGCACATACCTGTGTTGCCTGTTTGATTCTGGCCCCGGTCAGGGTGTGTTCAGGAAGCAACCAATCAATATCTAATTCTCACATTGATACTTCTCTCTCCCTCTCATTCACTCTCTCCCTCCCTCCTCCACCCCACATCTCCCTCTCCCCCTTCCTCCCTCCCACTCTTTCTAAAAATTGATGGAAACTATATCCCAGGGTGAGGACTAACAAAAAAAATAATAAACAAATAAATAAATATAGTTACTTTTAAAAATAAAAGTCAAGATCAAACTGACATTAATTTTTGTCAGAACAACCCAGTAAATGAATAACTGAGAATTTCAATTTATTTTCTAAATAGTCTCTTGCTTTAATGAAAACTTGCTCCTAAAATATATCCTTAAAAAAACTCTACCAAAGTAAAATACTTCAAATACAACAAAATTTAATCTAGAAACATATGACATAAGACTCTTAAAAGCACTTCTAAAACAGGGAACTCTATATTTGTTCCCCTGTCCTTTCACTTTATAAAAATACCACAGCAAAAATAATAATAATAAATAAAAAATTCCCACATTTTTTGAATGTAAGATGTGCTGAGTTGAAGAGAATGTTCCATGTGGAACGAAACCAAAGCCAAAAGTAATAGCATAGAGACTGGATTAAGAAGCACTGCCCTCTCATATCCTTAAGGGAGCATTTTCCAAGTAATTAGTTTTACTTCCTATTTTTAGTATAGCAGTAAAAAAACCTGATAAAGTACACTGAATAATGAAACAGTTATGCTTTCAGGTTTGTACATTTACTTATGTTTAGCCTTCCTGCCCCCAAAATGACATTATTAGGAGATGGTTAATTAAAATCACTTGATATAGATAAGAGAATAAATATGTATTATTTACAATTTTACTTACCTGTCTTGTCTTTGCTGATGTTTCAATAAAAGGAATTCCGTAACTTCTTGCTAAGTCCTGAGCCTGTTTTGTGTCTACTGTTCTAGAAGGCAAATCACATTTATTTCCTACTAGGACCATAGGTACATCTTCAGAATCTTTAACTCTTTTTATTTGTTCTCTGGGGAGGAAAAAAAAGTTGCATGAGAAGTATTAGAAATACAACAATTGTACACACCTTTTCTTATAAAATATGGCCTAATGAAGACTTTTAAATTAATTCCTGGTTCCCACCACACCAAATTGTCCTTGTTTCTCCTTTTCAGTATTGTTTTCATCTATCTTAAAGAGCGCACTTCTATGTCTCTTAAAAGATCAAATACCTAGAAATATATTAAAACTACAATCTAATATGTTCCTATATGTAGTTAGGTCACATGGTAAAACAGAAAATATTGAAAATCCTAGACCAAAAAAAAAGGTATGCCTAATTTTTAAAATTATAATTTTAGAAACATACACTATACTATTAAGTGTGTGTATAAAACTGTTTTTATAAAAACATGAATTATAATGTTAATTTTCACATTTTTCTCAAAAGAGGCAAGTGGAGTTTTATTTCTATGTGTACTACTCTGTTTATTCTGTAAATGTCTTTTTTCAATAAGATGTACATAAACTCTAAAATCTGTGGTAAAATTAATTCCTTCAAAATTTTAAGTGAATTTCAAAGATGCAGCATGAAATAAAAAGTCAATTTTTCTACAAAAATATTACCAACCACCCAAATTTCTTTTTCTGTTACTAGACTAGAGAGAAAGCATGCTATAAAAAATGTTAAACCTCTTTAAGTAGGCTAACTCACTGTTAAAACATAACCAATGAATAGGATATTTGCTGAATACATAATTTTATGAAAACTGTAAAACCTCAAAGAAACAATATAAATTATACTTAATAGTGATTACCTTAAAAAAAGTTAGTTTTAGGTTGATTTATCAGTTTCTTTAAAATCTGTAATTATTCTAATACCTGTCTTTTACAACTTCAAAGTTGTGTGTTGTTTTTTTTTTCTCTTACACAGCTAATATCCAATTCCACGAAATTCTACACTAAATATGCTTGATTATTTTTTAAGGCTACTTAAGTGTCACTGCTTCAATCTCATTTTCCTATTTTTGTTGATGGTTTTCATTTTTATGATAGCTCTAGCTTACAGCCTTATTTCTCTAGTGCAGAGTGGTTAAAAGCACAATTTTTGGAGTCAAACTGGCCTAGGCTTCAATCCTAGCACCACCATCTATGCAAGCTGGAACAAGTTACTCAACTTCTCTAATTTGCAAGAATTTCATCTGTAAAACAAGGATATTGCCTACCTCATAAATATTCTAAAATTTAAATTAGATAATTTATGTATGGTGATTAGCAAAGATTCAATAAATGAAAGATATTAGTCCTCAATGTCAATTTATTATGTTCAATTTAAACCCACCTATAATGGTGAATATCTTCAAATGATTTAGTATTATTTATGGCAAATACACAAAGAAAGCCCTCCCCAGTCCTCATGTACTGGTCCCTCATTGCACTGTACTCCTCTTGACCTGCAGTGTCGAGAATATCCAAGAGACAGGTTTCTCCATCAATTACTACTTGTTTCCTGTAGGAATCCTGAGAAGGGAGAAACACAGTCTAGATTATTATGGTACTTTTACATTTTAAAAAGTGCTAAGACACCACTCAAGAAAAAGAACCTAAGTCACAGCTGGGCAAATGTCGTGAATAGACACTCTCCAAAAAAAAAAAAAAGACAAATGACCAATATACATAGGGAAATAGGTTCAACATCAGTAGGGAAATGCAAATCAAAACCACAATGAGTTACAGCTTCACAGCCATTAGAATGCCTATTTTTTTTTAAAAAAAAAAAAGGAAAATAATGTGTTCGCAAGGATGTGAAGAAACTAGATCTCTGTCCACTGCTGGTGGGAAAGTAAAATGGTGCAGCCACTGTGGAAAACAATTTGGTAGTTCCTCAAAAAGTAAAACATAGGATACCATATGATCCAGTAATTCTAATCCTTGATATATAACCAAAAGCATTGAAAGCAGGGTGTCAAACAGATATTTGTATCTATTTGATTTGTATCACAGCAACATTATTTACAATAGCCAAGATGTAGAAACAACTCAAGTGCTTATTAACAGACTAGAGGCCTGGTGCATGAATTCGTGCACAGGTGGGGTCTCTCAGGGCGGCCTGCGGGAAGCCGAAAAAACCAGCAGTCCAATGACGCCTGCAGCTCCTACCTGCCTCTCCTGCTTAGGCTGGCCCCACTGCACCTGCTGCATGCTCACGCCCCATCAGTCCCGATCGGTAGAGGCTTGCATGCCGCCACCACAACAGCAGTGCTCGCCAGCCAAGAGCCCTCCTGAGGGGAGTGGCCTGTGGGATTGAGCTGAAACTGGCTCTCCAACATCCCCTGGATTGCAAGAGGAGTCCTGGATTGCAAGAGGGGCCAGGCCAAGGGACCCCACCAATGCACTATTGGGCCAAAGGGGGACTGCAGGAGGGCTCCAGGACATGTCCAACCCTGTCTAGCCCAGTCTCAATCGGCCAGACCCCAGCAGCAAGCTAATCTACTAGTTGAAACATCTGACCCCTGGTGGCCAGTCCATGTCATGGCAAGTGGTTGAGTAGCCTTAGTATATCATTAGCATAGTACACTTTTACTGGTTGAACAACTAACTGTTCACTGGATGACCAGCCACTCAGCATATTAGGCTTCTATTATATAGGATGAGTAGATAAGCAAAGTGTAATATATAAATATAGTAAAATATTACTCAGGCATAAAAATGAAAATTCTGATATATGGTACAACATGGATGAACCTTGAAAACAGTAGGCTAAGTGAAATAAGCTAGACACAAAAAGACAAATAACTATTATTTCACTTACATGAGGTACCTAAAATAAGTCAAATCACAGAGACAAAAAGTAGAATAGAGGTCACCTGAGGCTGGGGCAGGAAGGGTTACAGAGTTATTGTCCAGTGGATGCAGAGTTTTAGTTTGAGATAATGAAAACAGAGCTAATGGCTGCCCAACACTGTGAATTTACTTAATGTCACTGGATTGTACACTTAAACATGGCTACAGTAGTAAATCTCATGTTATATATATTACCACAATTTTTACGAGGCTGTTACATAGAGATGCAACAATGGAAGTACACATATTAATAATAAGAAGTCCCAAACTCTTATAAAAAATAGTTATTACAAAAATGGGATAGCTCTACCAACTCTGTTATTTAGGATGGTTTAGATGGCAAGAAAAAAAATTCAATCAGCTTACAAATAAATGTCATGAATCTATTTTACTTATAGTCAAAGGAATACAAAGAGAATGGTCAATACTGAGGATTGAATGCCCTTATCAATTTCTGAAATCCTGGGAACAGTATCTCACAGCCAGGTGGATATTATGATAGCTCTAAAGAATAAGACTTTTATCTGCAAATTCTGTGGGGGAGAATAGATGGATATTTAAAAAAAAAAAAAAAACCTATGCAACGCTAAGACTGAGTAAGGAAAGGGGTTGGATAACATCAACAGAATCTTAAAATGAAAATCTGATTTTCTTGATTTTCTTTGACTTTTGATTTGTACTCATGCTTAAAGGATTTCACACACTCTCTGCTAAAACAAATCTCAAAAAAATAAGGAAAATGGAATGGTGCAATGTGAAGTCATGGAATAAGAGGCAGGCTGATGATGGGTATAAAGTATACACCAAAGGCACTGTTTTTTATTGTTTTACATGAGGGCTTAGCACTAAAGTGTCTTTATTTGATTAATTACTTTATAGACCATCCATCATTAAAAAAGAGAATGGTCATTAAAGGTCATGTTTTTGATAAAATATTTTTTAAATGTTCACAGAATACAGATATGTATCACAGAGATGGACAAAAGTAGGTTTACAGTTGTTAGTATGCAAGTTTATTCCTGCATTATTTATTTATTTTTGTATCATTTTCCATAGGAACTGTAACCTACTTTTGCCTACCTTGCATATGTAACATGGTCCCTATAAAATATATGTACATATCAGTATAGCTGTACCTGTACATATATTTAAAAACTTATGGTATTACATAAAAATGTTAAGAAAGGCTGTTCTCTATTTTTTGTACTAGATACTATTAAATGTATTCCTTTTTTGGCTTTTACTTTTTAAAAGTGTGAAAGATGCCCATGTTATACTGTGATCTAATGCTTATCTTTTCAAGTAAACTGCATCTTCCATACTGTCTGTAATAAAATTATTCTACTGCCAGAAAAGAAGGACGAATATTTATCTTCTAAGCAAGGAGCTCTGCAAGCAGCTCTTTACTAAAAACTCAAACACTTGATTGACATTTTATTATTTTCGCCTACTTCCTTAATTAACTCCCATCATATATTAAAAAACAGTGTATTTGAAGAATAATAAAGAGCAGGAATTAAAGGCAAAGTACAGTGTCTTAGAATCAACCCATTCATTACCCAGGTATGGCTAGAAATCAAAAAGACTTTCCTTAGCTGTTGCTGTCACCTCATGTTCTTCACTTACCAATACTAACCTAAGTTAACCTTATAGCTGATAGTTAGCTTACTTTTTAAATATAAAATGTTTTACCAACAAAATTAAGACTACAGTTTCTGGAGCCACACAAGTCTAGTCCTAAGGTGTGGCTGGGAAATTATTCACCATCTGCCCACATATATAATGTCTCCAAAATGTAGCTCAATAAAGTCTCATTTACAAAATTTTCAAATACTCTGTTTTAAAAATATTTAATGTGGAATATTTATAGTTTCTTTATGTATTTCATAACACATTTCCATGGTGAATATCCATCGAAAAGACTAAAATTTGGGAAAGCAGTCCCTCCCTATTCACCCATCTATCTCATTTCTATTTCCTTTTCCCTTCTAAAACCTAAAGTTAATAACAACTAAGATATGTGTTATATCAGATTACTGAAAAAAGTAATCTACAACCTACATAAAAACAATGAGTAGAATCTGATTAAAAAGAATAGATATAGGTTAAGACATCATTATTTTCAAAGTTAATGTTAAGGAATCACTGAGCTTTATAAAAAGGCAGTGCCACTTGGTAAAAACTTAAGAACAAAGATGTTAAAAGGCAAAGCATATCTGAAAAAAAGAACTGAGAGGTTTGATAACAAAACAGAAAACAAGCACAACAAAAACAGTATATAAATACTAAAGATTTTGTTCCAACTTCAGGTTAGACATTAGGAAAAAGTATATGGAAGTAAAAAAAAATTTAGTCATCAGTGTAAGGTGTTTCCAAAGACTAGAGTCTAAATAAGAGTTCAGCAAACTATTGCTCATAGGCTAAATCCTGCCCACCTGTTTTTGTCTGGCCCATGAACTAAGAATAGTTTTTACGTTTTTAAGTGGTTATTTAAAAATAAAACAAAGATTATGTGACAGACCCAAATGGCCCTTTACAGACAAGTTTGCCAATCCTGCTCCATGCTAATAAAATACCTTTTCACAAGTCTGAAGTATTCTCAACACATATTATTTATTCCTTTTATACTTAAAATATAAACCATCAACCTGAGAAAGTACAGGTTATTCAAGTACAACCAATTTTAAAAACCACAGATTCTAAAAAGAAGTTAGTTAGGAATAGAGCAAGAAAAGAATCAAAACCTAACATTCTTAATTAGTATTATGTCTAGCCTTTCAAATAGAAATAATTTTTAGATCAGGTACACAGATTACTAATATTCTAGGATAAAAAAAAGTCACTTTAACTTAACATAATAAAATATTAAATGCAAGAAAGTTACTCCATTTATTTTCGCTCGCTCTCAGTTAAAGTACTATTATTATGCTTACTTAAGTACTAAAAGCAATATACTAAATGAAATATACTATGCTGGCAGAAGCTAATCATAGAACTCAAACATTTATAGTGATATAATAAACAGGCACAATCCTTTTGGAAAGCAATTCCAGTAGTTATCAAGAACCACACAAATGTTCATAGCCTTTGACATAGTAATGCTACTTTTGGTAAATGATGCTAAGGAAATATGATTTATTTCCTTTGAAATGACAGTTACAATAGAAATATACTTAACATGACAGGAATCCTAAAATATCTTACAAAGAAAAATTACATAGGTATTTAACACCAACTTACAATCTTACCCCATTGATTTATGTTCAAGCACCCACCAATACCAGCACACTAGTCTACAATTCCATTTTGTCTTATGTAATCTCCTGCAACTGCTTCCTAGCAGGGATCCCTGTGGTTACTTTTAAATGATACATTCTCCACATAGAAGCTAGTAATTATTTTTAAATGTCACTCGCTTGCTTAAAGTCCTCAAATAGTATTCCTTCATTCTATAAAATAAAATCCAAAGGACTTAGCACTCTCTTTACTTAGCACTCTATATTTCCTTTATATAATGTATTATGATCTATAACTATATACTTATTTGTGTAATTGTTTAAGTCTATATCCCCTAAGTTTTAAACTCCATGACAGTTGAGCTCACATCTGTTTTGCTTACCATTATATACTCTGTGTGTAAGTTTTGAACACAGCAGATAATCAAAACTGTTTGCTAATAAATTAATCCATTCAATGTAAATTAAGTGCAGATACTATAAAACTATCTTATCAAAATACAAGTTCAACAGTTTAAATTATATTTAAAAATTAAGTTGTAAATTTTTAAATTGTAATATATTGAGTATTTTAGTGAATGCAGTCAATCAAGTTTTAGATAATATAAAACCTTTAATATAAAAATATAAACCAAACAATACATAGAGAGATTTAAAAACACTGGGAGGGAAGACAATGAGATTGCAGGGAACACAGGGTCTTTCAATTGTATTAAGTTTTACATCCTGAAAAAGAATCTAAACCAAAAGTGGCAGAATGCTACATTATGAAAAACCTGATTGGTGCCTACATGTTCATTATATTACTTTTTTATACAGCATTAAGAGTGTACCCAATTTAATCACCACTCACAGCATGGATTTTATATTATTATTTTTCTTTAAATTCTTGTCAGGCTAAAAATTCTTATTGTTTTAATATTAATTTCTTTGAGGACTAATAATATAGTCTTATTTTAATATTTATTCCCATCTTCTATGTCCTTTGCCCACTTAAAATTTCATTGTTTTTGCTCTGACTTGTACCAGTTTATTAATATGCCTTCAAGTGTTGTTTTATGTATAGAAACTTATCTGTAGCTCCATTAAAGGAATTTGAAAGTTAAGACTAAATGATTCAAACTGAGATTAAATTCACTGTCCAGGACATCGTTTTGCCATTTTTCTATTATAATTAATAACCAGTTACTCAGTATGTTATCTTTTAACATGCTCAACTTAGTTTTCTAATTCAGGCAGCAACCCTGGCATAGGAAGACATACTATAGTAAACAAAAACACCTAAAAGAAGTTAATAACTTTTACTAAGTAATAACCCTATTATTACTAACAAT
Organism: Lasiurus cinereus; assembly: GCA_011751065.1. Taxonomy (NCBI): domain Eukaryota; kingdom Metazoa; phylum Chordata; class Mammalia; order Chiroptera; family Vespertilionidae; genus Lasiurus; species Lasiurus cinereus. The sequence continues at coordinate 21,215,785 of JAAGEH010000311.1, read as the reverse complement.
AATTATAACATTTACTGAGCCCCTACATGTATGTCAAAACTGTGATAAACATATTACAAGTATTATCCGAATTAATCCCCATCCTCATGCTGCTGATTCCATCTGATGCTCTTGTAAATATGAACAGAACTGATGGAAATATCAGCTAAAGTATTATTTGGGGAAATGTTTATAATATTTTCTCAATGCGTCAAACATTGGAATGCTTTTCATATATTCTTAATACCTATAGGAAAAAATGAGAAACCTTTACTCTCTTAATGATCAAGTGTAACTTCAAAAAGATTACTTGAATCCATCATAGAACATGTTCTACACTATTGATTATAAGCCCCCAAAAGCTGTTATAGACAGCTAATTTCTCACAGAAACATGTACAATAGCCTGGTTAGAATTATAATAGGGAAGAAGCAAAAAATTTGAGATATATAAACACAGGTTTATTAATCATCCCCAACGATCTACTTTCTCCCTAGCATCATAGACCAATTACTAAAAGTCTTTTAAGTATCACATACTGTGCCAGACAGTGCGAAATCTCTGAAGTAGGCCTGGTGGAAAAGATATGAATGTAACCAGATAACTAAAAGAGAATGCAATATTACAATACTATGTGCAGGGCAAAGTACAATGGTGACACACAGGAAGGGGAGATCATCTTTACTTGTATGAATTAAGAAAGATAGGGAGGGGAGGGCCATTCCAGGCAGGAAGGAACAAAGAGAATGCACAAAAACATGAACCAGTATGTTAAATACATGGCACAAGAAGTTCAATACAACTTTAGCTTGGAGGTATCACAGGTACACAGACGAAGAGAAACTGGACTGTCACGCAGAGGCCAATTTATGGAAGGTCTTGAATGCTATATTAAGGAGTTTTAAACTTCATCTTATACTAACCCAATGAAATTAAAGGTTTTTAAGTACAAAGGGAGGATCAGATATACCAGGTTCACTGTCAACATTAGTATTATGGCAAATTATAGAAAGGGGCCAGACTGGTGACTGGGAGATGAGTTAAGAAACTATTATAAGAAATGATAGAATCTGAGCTAAGGCAGCAACAGTTATATAGATGAAGATTAATTAGTTTTGAGATGCCCAACTGGTGTGGATCAGTGATTGAGCATGAACCAGGAAGTCACGGTTCAATTCCTAGACATGCCCCAGGTTGTGGGCTCAATCTCAGTGGGGGGCATGAAGAAGGCAGCCAATCAATTATCCTCTCTCATCACTGATGTTTTTATCTCTCTCCCCCTCTCTCTTCCTTTGAAATCAATAATATGTATGTGTGTAGATTTATTACATTAAATAAATAAATAGTTCTGAGAAATATTTAATGGGTAAAATTGGCAGAACTGCTGGTGGAAATATAAATGGTACACCACTGTGGAAAATACTAGTAGTCTGACATCTCAAAAAGTTAAAAATAAAACTACCATATGACCTAGCAATTCCACTTCTAGGTATACCCAAGAAAACTGAAAATACATTCCCACAAAAGCTTGTATATGAATGTTTATAGCAGTACTATTCAAAATAGACCAAAAGAGGAAATATTCTAAATGTCCATCAGCTGTTAAACAAAATATGATATATCCATACAACCAAATATTATTCAGCCATAAAAGGAATGATGTATGTGATGACAGCATATATGAACCTTGAAAACATTATCCTACATTTTAAAAAGCCAGACAAATGGATAAATGTTCAGAAATGTTATGGATGAAAATGTTATGAGGTGATGAAAATGTTATGGAATTACATAGTAGTGATGGTTGCATTACTTTGTGAATATACAAAAAACCATTCAACTGTATACTTTAAAAGGATGAATTTATTTGCTATGTGAATTATATCTCAAGTTTTTAAAATGTCAGAGCTAACTGATTAGGGATGGAAACAAAAGAAAGAGTAGTTCAATTTGGACCATGTTGAATTCCCTTATGTTTGTGGATTGTTCTGGTGGCTGTGAGCTGTAGGTAGCTTGATACATAGGTCTGATGCTCAGGACTGAAGTCTAGGCTAGAGATATACCCCTGAATCTTCAATCTATGGGCAGCCACTGAACTCCACACTTGTGGTATGAGCACAGGCAAACTACTTATCTCTTATCTACTCTTAACCATTGTCCCTTCAGCTATAACAGTGGGTAAATAACACACATGACTCTGAATACAGATTAGAATTTCATACTATGAAAATCCCCTTTTAAAATAAAAAGTACTATAAAACTTATTATTTTAAATTTTACACATCCTATTTATTTTAATAAGAGTAATATGCAAATTGACATACCTCCACTACACCCACCAGCCCCACCCACCAGCCAATCAGAGCAAGTATGCAAATTAACCCAACAAAGATGGCTATGGCCACAGAGAGAGCAGGAGGGAGGCTTGGGTTGCCCTTAGCGATGGAGGAAGCCAAGCGTCCAGGCCTCTGCTTAAGGCAACGAAGTTTCAATTGTAGAAGATAAATCCCAGATAACAGGGCCTCCACTTGGGTCACCGAGGGGCATGGCCGGCCTGCAAACCACCACAGTCTCCTCACCCAGGCTACCTCACACCCCAAGGGAACACCCACCCTGATCCAGGACACCCTAAGGGCAAATCAACTGGCCCCCATCCATGCACCAGGCCTCTATCCTATCTAATAAAAGAGTAATATGCAGATTGATCATTACTCCAATACACAAGATGATTGCCCCCATGTGTTCAAAAGATCCTGCCCCCATGTGGACACAAGATGGCCACCACAAGATGGCCAGCAGGGGAGGGCAGTTGGCAGGGAGTAGGCCTGCAAGAGAGGGCAGTTGTGGGTGATCAGGCCAGCAGGGGAGGGCAGATGGGAGAGACCAGGCCTGCAAGGAAGGACAGTTGAGGAGTAATCAAGCCTTCAGGGGAGGGCAGTTAGGGGAGACCAGTCTGGCAGAGGAGGGAAGTTGGGTGTGTCCGGGCCTGCAGGGGAGGGCAGTTAGGGGGGACCAGGCCCACAGTATAGGGCAATTAGGGGCAAACAGGCTGGCAGGAGAGCAGTTAGGCATCAATCAGGCTGGCAGGGGAATGGTTAGGGGGTGATCAGGCTGGGAGGCAGAAGCAGTTAGGGGCAATCAGGAAGGCAGGCAGGTGAGCAGTTGGGAGCCAGTAGTCCTGGATTGTGAGAGGGATGTATGACTTCCCGTTTAGGCCTGATCCTACCTGGATCAGTTGGACATCCCCGAAGGGGTCCAAGATTGGAGAGGGAACAGGTTGGGCTATAGGACATCCCCTCCTGCCCCCTGTGCACAAATTTCATACACTGGGCCTCTAGTGTTATTATAAGCCAAAAAGGTAGGGGGCAGACCACTGGCTACTGCGAGTTAACTACAGTGGTACCTCGAGATATGAGTTTAATTCGTTCCGTAACCTTGAGGCCTGGGAAACTATGAGATGCTCGAGTCGCGGTAAACTAATGGGTCCTGTGCAGCTGGCCGATCTGCAGGATTACTTGTATCTCAACTGTTGCTCGTATTTCAAAGCAAAAATCGCTCGCTCCACGGCTCGTATCTCGAAAATCTCGTATGTTAGGGCACTCGTATCTTTAGATACCACTGTATATGTATACAGCAACCACAGTATCCTGACCTTATAAGATCACTGGACATTTACTCTTGGAATATATTTTGCAAAACCAATCACTGTATTTCAAAATAAATATAATGGAGAAGACAAGCTTCAGGGAAGAAAAACTAAGTCTCTGAGGGTTATGAAGGATTTCTGTTTTGACTAGCGCGCAAGATGCTAAAACAGCTTGTTCTCATGACATAATTTTTTACTGACATTTATGAAAAAGATCAAGGAAAAAAAGACCTTTACAATAATAAATACTTGAAATAATGAGAATGTTGAATGTTAGTTTAAGATTAGAGAGAACAGAATTTGTACCACTGCCAATAGATAAAACTGGTTTGAAAATCTCAATAAATTCAAGGAAAATTTGCCCAACAGATTAAAAAAAAAAAAGATATTATAAGCACACATGTACTGATGTTGAAAAATCACCTGTTGAAGTCATGTGGTATTCTTCCATAAACTGTTACTTGGTGCCAACGTCAGAATGTGAGACATACACAATCACGTATCAAATCCTAATAATTACAGATGCCAACATAATTTTCATGTTTTGTATTATATGTTATTCTTTAATTGGCCTGATAACTAATTTCTTTACCCAAGATACATCTCCATTACCAATTTGTTGAGGCTTTAAAAAGGAGGGAAAAAGTAAATATGAAATAATCTAATGGTATCTAATACAAGCAGAACTTTTCTCCCACAAAAGTGAATATTTACTTTTTATCTTTCAAACAATAAATGTTCATTTTTAAAAACCAAATGCCACAAAGAATGAAAGTGTGACATATGTCCTGCAATACTTTATGCTCACATTCACATTGTTTTAGGTAAATGGAATCATACTTTACATGATGTGCTATCATTACGAAGCATAACTTACTTAATGGACGTTTTCAACATCAGTACATGTAGATCTACCAAATACTTTTCAACAACTATATATAATTTGTATAGATAGGCCACTTCATCTACTCCGTGGTAGATATGTGGATTATTTCCATTTAAAAAAAAATCATAAATACTGCAATAAGTATCCCTGTGTATTCATCTTAAACACTTATCCAACTGACTGAATCCTTGCAATAAATTCCTAGAAGTAGAATTGACCTAGAAGTGGTCAAGGGACATGCAGCTTACATGTTAATACATATTGCCAAATACCTCCAGAAAGTTGTAAGATTACATACTCCTACTTATAGCATAAATAGTACACACTTCTCCATACCTTTCCTAGCACTGTTATTTTAATCTTAGCCAATATAAAAGTAAAAATGTTATTTGTTTGAACTTGATTTCTATATTAATGACCTATCTTTTTATGTTATACTAGAGGCTCGGAGCACAAAATTCCTGCACAAGAGTGGGGGGTGTCCTTCAGCCCAGCCTGCTCCCTCTCCAATCTTGTACCCCTTAAGGGATGTCCGACTGCCTGGATAAGATCGGGCCTAAACAGGCAGTCGGACATCCCTTTCACAACCCAGGACTGCTGGCTCCCAACTGCTCGCCTGCCTGCCTTCCTGATTGCTCCTAACCGCTTCTGCCTGCCAGCCTGATCACCCCCTAACCACTCCCCTGCCAGCCTGATGTCTAACTGCTCCCCTGCCAGCCTGTTTACCCCTAACTGTCCTATCCTGTGGGCCTGGTCACCCCCAAATGCCCTTCCCTGCAGGCCCAGTCACCCCCAACTTCTCTCCTCTGCCAGACTAGTCACCCCTAACTGCCCTCCCCTGTAGCCTTGATCACCCCCAACTGCCCTCCCTTGCAGGCCTGGTCCCTGTCAACTGCCCTCCCCTGCTGGCCATCTTGTGTCCACAATGGGGGCAGGATCTTTTGACCACATGGGGGCAGTCATCTTGTGTGTTGGGAGTGATGGTCAATCGGCATATTACTCTTTTATTAGATAGGATAGAGGCCTGCTGCATGGGTAGAGGCCAGCTAGTTTGCCCTGAAGGATGTCCTGGATCAGGGTGGGTGTTCCCTTGGGGTATGGGGTGGCCTGGGCGAGGGGCCTGTGTTGGTTTGCAGGCCAGTCACATCCCCAGCAACCCAGGCAGAGGCCCTGATATCTGGGATTTATCTTCTACCATTGAAACTTTGTAGTCTGGAGTGGAGCCAAGCCTTCTGCTTGCCCAGCCATTGAAACTTTGTTGCCTTAACCTCCCAGAGCCAGGCTTTGCGGAAAGCTTGGCTTTCTCCATCGCCAGGGGCAACCCAGGCCTCTCTCCTGCTCTCTGTGGCCCTATCCATCTTGGTTGGGTTAATTTGCATACTCACTCTGATTGGCTGTTGGGCATGGCTAGTGGATGTAGCACATTTGTATATTACTCTTTTATTAGATAGGATGTCATTTCTTTCTTTATTTTTGGTGGATAGGTTGGCTATTTATATCTTTACCCTCCCTTTTCCTCTTTGATGTCTGCTTTTTTCTAAAAGTTATATTATAGAGCTTTCTGATTGATATATGATGCAAAGTATTCACAGACTTCCATTTGTCTTGTATTTTTACAAGATGTCTTAATTTTTTATATAGTCAAATAGCTCAATCTTTTCCTATTTTCCTAAATGGCTCAAGAATATTTTAAAAATGAAAGGATCCTTACTTTTCTCAATGGAGAGAAATATTTAATCTCTATATATTATACACACATACACACACACACACACACACAAAAGCCTAAGCAATTGCTCAGCCAGTAGCTATGATGCACACTGACCACCAGGGGGCACTCAACGCAAGCGCTGCCCCCTGGTGGTCAGTGCGCTCCCACAGTGGGAGTGCCATTCAGCTAACGAGCTCATGGCTCCCAGTCCCGCCATTGGGACTGACTAGGTGCGAGCCCATGGCCACTTCTCCGTGAGGCTGCATGAAGAGTGGTGGTGGTGCTGGTACAGCCCTAGGACAGGCACAGAGACCGCAGCAGAGTGGCAGTGCGCTTACTGAGCAGCAGCAGCAGGCGGCAGTGGCAGGTGCTGCAGGACCAGAGTGAGCGGAAGTGGCACAGAGCCCAGCCCAGGCTCCTCCCTGGCCTCCTGTCATTTCACACTACTTCGTGCTGTGCGGGATCAACGTGGATAGCAGGCTGGAGCCCAACACGCGCTGGCGGGTAAGGCCAACTACAGCAGCACGGAGATCCACTGATCCCCACAGGCCAGGCCAAGGGACCCCTACCAGTGCACTGGTCCTCTAGTTATACAAATAAAGAAGCTAACTTAATGTTAATTCATTCAACTTGTGTTATTTCATAATACTGCAAGAATAGAATTTAGGACTAACATTATCATTTTTATTTCAACATGTCTAATGTTTAACATTAAAATTTATACAAGGTAGAATGAAAATATGGAGGTAAGGAAGAATGAACTCATGATTTTTAAATACAAGGTATTTCTTAGCTCTGTCCATTTGGAAAAGATCTAGAAGCAGTGACTCCTCAATCGCAATAAATGTACCTAACATCCAGGTTTTTTAAATATAATTCCCCATTAAAAGGGATTCGGGTTCTTTGGACAAGTGGCTGAATCCAGGGTGCGGCCATGGAAAGAACAAGATGAACCTGGAACACACTGTGACAGAAGTAAGGAAGAGCTCAAAAACTGATGGAGACATGCCAAAAGGATACAGAGGCCAGTTTGAAAGAGATTCCACTGGCTATATAAAAAACAAACTTGAGAATCAATTTAACACATTGAATAAAAAAGTAATACATGAGTTCATACTAGTACAAATATGGCAAACCAAACAAATAAAAAAAAAAAGAGAGTGACAAGAAAACAGAGAGGTGTTATTTATGATAGATGTCAACCAATAAATGTAGAAATAATGACAGAGTCAGAAGATTAACTACCGTTTTACATTCACTATGGTAGTAATTTATTCTGGTGAGAATTATCAGTATATGCTACATCTCAGTAGGTGCATATGTTGGAGAACAGGATATTTATATTCTCAAAGTGTCTCCCTGCAGAGTACATATCAATTATAAAGGCAGCAAAGATAGCTTTACAGAGAGAAAACAAACATGACCTTAACCTAATAATCATGTTAACATCATCAATAATGGGACAAACCTGTACCTACTGATTTGATGCACAGAGGAGGGCATAACATCATGTAGTGTTCTCTGGCCCAAACTATTTAAACTAAATCTGATTATGAGTAAACAATCAGACAAAACAACTGGTCTGAATTCTTTAAAAAGTACCATTATCATATATAAGAAAAGCTGAGAAACTGTCCTAGATTAAGAGATTTTGAGACATGGCAACAAATTTTTTTATCCTGGATCAGGAAAAAAGAAAAAGAATTGCTAAAAAAGAACATTCTGGGAACTGACAAAATTAGATTATGGGTTATATATGAGATAATTTTTTCTGTACCAATGTTGAATCTCCTAAATTGTGCCACTGCATTGTGATTATATAAGGGAATGATCATCTTGTTAGAATAGGGTTGACAAACTTTTCTATAAAAGGCCATATAGTAATTGGTCTCTGGTGAAACTACTCAACTAAAAGTAGCCATACACACACATATATAGAGAGAAAGCAAGTATGTCTAGTTTAAGAGCAACTGGTATTCATTATACTATTTTTTACTACTTTTCCATAAATTGGGAGTTTTCAAAATAAAAAGTTAAAAAATTAAGATAAGCACTATGTCCCTATTTAATCCTCTCAATTATTTTATTTCTATTACCTATATCTACAATTTTGTCTTGTTTTTTGTTAATCCTCACCGGAGGATATTTTCCCATTGATTTTTAGAGAGAGTGGGAGGTAGGAGGAGAGAGAAACATCCGATGTGAGAGACATATCAATGGTTGCTCCCTGGATGCACCCCAACCTGGGCTAGGAATGGAGCCTACAACCAAGGCACATGCATGTCTATGACCAAAATCGAACCCACGATTCTTCAGTCTGTAGGCCACTTGAGTCCAACAGGTGAGGGCTCTAATTTAAGACCACAATATTATAACTGTTCCATAAACCTAGAAACTATGATAAATAATATTGTTAAGAGATGAAAGAAATCTACTGCCTCCCAAATCATAAAGACTCTAAATTAAGTTATACGTAGTTAGAATCATTGCCTAGAAACATTGCTCTTCAAAATACATTTAATACTAGTAAGTCCTGAGAAGGCAGTGATTTGGTCCCTTCCTTCTTAATGTGTCTCCAGCCCCTAGGAAGACTGTATGGTACAAAGTGGGCACTGATAAATATTTACAAAATTTAAGAATTGACTGCATTGTTTAAACCAGAATCCTCTTAAGAGATGCCAACCCATTAACATTTTTTCCTTTCACTTATTTCCATTATCAACTTTCATTTGTATGTTTTTAAAGCTTTGTATTTATAAAAACTCAAATAAGAATAAAACATGTCCAATAATTTTTAACATTAAGGTCTAATAAATAGTTATTATTAAGTAAATACTTATTCTTAAATTGACCTAAATACAGAACCTGAATTTTGTGTAAGTTTTTTCTAAAATCCATGTGACCACAACTATTCTACAATCCTATAAAAACCTACAAAATGTGAACTTCAACCATTTGCCACTTTTGAATAGACCTTTCCAAACACCCAATTAACACATCACTCCTGTACGCATATAAAGAAATTCAGATCCACTTTTTATTCCCTCAAGCAAAATATCCTCCCCTCTTTTTTCTTACTAGGCTACATTTCCTTCCTTAGTCAAAAACATTCACCCACATACTTAGGCTAAACTAGTCCACAGAGTAATCTTAATACTAGCAGAGTAAATTATGATACTTTATATTTTTAAACAAATAAATAAAATAAAACCTTTAAATAAGATTAATATACTTATAAAATGATTATACCCCACAAACAAATAGTAAAAAATCTCCAAATTTAGGAGGTATTTTACTGTTTTTCATTATAAAAGCAAATAAATTGACCAGTAGAGGGCACTCATTTACAAGGGGGGAAGAGCTGGTCACAGCCTTGAAGAGAACTTCATTTACAAAACAGCTATTACCTTATTTCAAAAACAGAATTTTTAATAGGCAGCTAGAGTGTACATACACTCACACACACACACACACACACACACACACATACACACATACGTGTATGTGTATATAAGTAAATAAATAATGTATTACTGGTTTAGAAAAGGTAAAGCTTAAATCTATGTTAGAAAATCTAACAAACTTATTCAGGGAGTTGAGTTTAACAATTTAAGAATGTTTAAAGCTATGTGTAACACATATTAGGGTCTCAACCTCAGAACTACTGACATTTTGGACCAGATAATTATTTGTTGTGGAGCTGTCCTGTGCATTACCCACCGTAAGTGCCAGCAGTTCCCCCCTCAAGTTGTGTCAACAAAACATCTCCATATACTGACAAATGTTCCCTAAAGGCAGCCACTCCTCAATGATGACTACCTATACATAGAATAGCCAGAAAAATAACATCTTGCAAGTTTACATAAGACTTATTTTTTTAAAAAATTATTTTTATTGATTTCAGAGAGGAAAGGAGAGGAAGAGAGAGAGAAACAAACATTAATCATGAGGGAATCATTGGCTGACTCCTGCATGTCCCCTACTGGGGATCAAGCTCGAAACCTGGGCATGTGTCCTTGACTGGAATCAAACCTGGGACTCTTTAGTCCACAGGCTGAAACTCTATCCACTGAGCAAGCCAGCTAGGGCTACATAATGCTTTTTTAACATCATTTTTCAATACAATTTAATATTAAAAATTTTCTCTCTATAATTTAAATACCCTATTTAGCAAGTAAAATAAATTCCATAATTAAAGTTTATGTATAAAAAACAGAGAAACTAATAAATCTTGGTGATTATAGCTCAGAGCACTAAAGATAGCTCAAATCAATCCAATTATGAATCCATTCTTCCTTACTAAGGAAACTATATCATCAAAGGGCATAAAAGTTAGACTGATATATAAGTCACACTAACAGAAGCATGCAGATGTCAATGAAATTAAGAGCTTGGAAAAAATACTTCTTTCTATATCTATTTAAAAAAAAACAAACATTTTATTGATTTCTTACAGAGAAGAATTGAGAGGGATAGAGAGTCAGAAACATCGATGAGAGAGAGACATCAGTCAGCCGCCTCCTGCATGTCCCTTATTGGGGATATGCCCACAACCAGGATACATGACCTTGACCGGAATCGAACCCGGGACCCTTCAGTTCCGCAGGCCGACGCTCTATCCACAGAGCCAGACCGGTTTCGGCTATATCTATTTTTACTAGTATACTATATCCATTAGATATACATCTGCATTAATAAAAGAAAAATATGCAAATTGTTGTACCTCTGTGATGCCCATCAGCCAATCAGGAGTGAGTATGCAAATTAACCCAACAAAGATGGTAGTTATTTTGCATATGCAGGTGCAGAGTGGCCAGGCGTGGCAGGACGCCTGCTGTGAGGGGGAGGGCCAGGGTGGAGGGAGTTATAGGAGTAGCTCTCTGGCTGAGAGCAAAGATTTGCAGGCTCCAGGGCAGCCAGGAGCGAAGCCAGGGGAAGGAAGGCCTATTCTTGCTCTAATCTTTGTAATATACTTACTAATTGATCAACTGATCATTCCGATTTCAATGTCTATAACTACTTGTTTATTTTTAAGACAAGATTTTTCTTTTTCTATCACATTTTCCCTTGCTAAATACATCCTAAGGAACATGTTTTCATAATAACAATGAATCGCTAAAGTATAAAAACATACATTATTTCTAGCCTGGTATTATGCTTAGGGGATGGCTTTGAGTTTTTAGAAATCTTGCATCATTAATGAGGTATTTCATTATCTCTAGAACTCTTTGATGGACTTCATAAAAGATTAAAGGTAAAATCTTTCAGAAAGAAGGTGATTATCATGTGCATAGCCTCAAATATAAACATGCTTCACAAATGTGTCATTCCTATCTAATTCTATATCATAACTCTGCCATTAAGATGCCATTAGATAGTATTTAAGATCAAATTTTGGTATACTGATATGAATCGGCTTCCAGTATTAACTATTTCTTTGCTTAAAGTGTTATACAAAGGATAGAGTGGAAATTCCATTTAACTTATCTTAGAAAACTTAAAATGCACCATTTATTAGGCAAGAATCTTATGCACATTACCACCTCCCAGAGACCATTTTTATGTATAAAATGAAAGAATTAATGACCACTTTCCTTATCTATCTCATAATACGAAAATATTTGCAAACTTTAAACCACTAGAAAATATGGTATTACTTGATTTAAAATTGTTTTTGCAATTTCTTTCCATTTGTTTTAATGTAGGAAAACTGATGAGAATTCCAAATGTGCAAAGTCTATGTCCTCTCTGATTTTCTCTCTGATCTACATTATTCACCAATCAAAACCTAACAGCAGTAGTGATATCCCCATCTTCCTTTTAAATTTTTTACAAAAACATCAAGTTAGTCTTTTGCTTAACTGTTTATTAGAATAAACTAATTCTCTTGCCTTTCTTGTAATTGAACTATACACTAAGAATCTAGTATGTTAGCTGCCTCAGAGACAATCTCTGAATGATACCTTTTCCTAGGTGGCTAAACTAATGAGGAACCTCAATTTTAAAGTTCACAGGTAATCGATGTTCCCAGAGTCAAGTCTTCTGGTTTGAGAGAAATCATAATCAGAGTTATGGGTTTCAGTTTATAAACATTTTCTACCTTCCCCCAAAACAAAGAATAACTTTTAGATTTAGTTCTATTCTATTTATATTGCACTTTAACAATTGTGACCAAAAAGTTTCCTTACCGATTTTATCACATTATCATACATATAGCATTCATGACCTCTGGTAGTAAACAGTATAATAAAATTCCTCAGATTTTCAGAGAAGATGAGGGCACTTCTGCTATACCATTTTCCAAAATCCTAGGAACAGTTCCACGCTTAACCTGAATTCTATTTAAAACTTCCTTTCACTTCTGATTTAAATGGTGAAGTATGCCAAGTAGCTTTGGCTTTAGAAATGAATTAACTATTTAATATCCCTTGAAAACAAAAAACAAAAAACCAACAAAACATAACCATCATACAGCATTGAACAGACTTATCAAGAGCAAATATAGAGACTCTTATATAAATGGTTCACTTCGGTAGGACTCTTCCCTTTTACTGCAAATTCTTAAACATGGAAGCCAAATAAAAGTTGCTCCTCTGTCTAAACCAAATCTTTGCAAATACATGTTTATTTCTTCATTTTTTTCCCCTGTAATACCAAAAATATTTAATACAGAGGTCCAGTGCATGAAATTCATGCAGATTGGGTCCCTAGCGGCTGCTGGCTGCCAGCTGGGGCCTCCCTTCCCTGGCTGTGGGCTAGGGCCTTCCTTCGTTCTGTGCCGTCCCCTGGTGGTCAGCACACATGATAGCAAGCAGTCGAACTCCCAGTCAGTCTAACTCCCAAGGGGACACTTTGCATATTAAGCTTTCATATATATAGATTTCCTTATAAACTTACCTAATTAATCCTCAGTTCTAAATTGCATAAACATCTTCCCAAGGCCACTAAAGCCCTCAGAACCTATCTGAGTGCAGTCAAAGACATACAGCTTGGGACACAAAGTTCTAGGAAACTTTTCAAAGTTGACTTGAACAATTGTTATCAGACCTAGAATAAAATCTAGAGGCTTGGATTGCTTTACCCAGGGTAAAGAAGTCTAAGAAATAATCCAACTCTATAAGTCTATTTCAAAGATGACGTGGTATACTTATTTCCATCTCCACTGATGTGAAACTTAACATGAAATTTCAGATTATGCATAAAATATAGTAATTCTGGAAATGAGCTAAGAAGGACAGCTGTGCCATTCCCTCCTATAGGTCTTTGGGATTAAATTAATCCTTATCTGCTTGATACTACCTGACCTCTCTAGGTCTCCTTCAGGCCTTTATTCTATCATTTTGTTGTTGGCCTTTAGTTTGGTGATTTTTCATTAAAATAAAAAAGTCTGAAAATTATTACTCAATTTGTAATAAAAAAAATTCTAACATTTCCTTGAGTAAATTAAAAAAGTGCTGCAAAGCAAAGGACTGGTAGTGGTGTGTGTGTGTATATATCTGAGATATATAGTTATTTATATATGCAAAGGGTGAGCTTTTAAAAATGCATCAGGTAGCTGTAGATTCTCCCCTACTTCAATCTCAAGAGGGAACAGGGAAATACTAATTACATTTTTAAATCAGCCTTCAAATGATTATACTTCACCAGTACAATTCAAATCTAATATATGACATCAAAATAATAAAAAAACAAACCAACAAAACCTATAAAAATAATAGCCACATTTTAAAAAAATGACTCTTAGGTACAGGTAAAATGTATATTCACATTTCACTTTCTCACAAAACTCTGAATTGCACACATACAAACACAGAAGGAAGGTCATGAAACTTAAGATTTCCCAAGAGAAGAAAGGCTCTCCACATTTATGGTTATGTATAACTTCAGAGTAAAGCTTTAAAGCCAAATACATTTCTGATAACTTAATAAAATTATTTTCAGTATAATTGTCTTGTAATGCAACTTTTTTTGTACCCAAAGGATGGGCCTGCACAAATCAATAAGTATAATATTAAAACAAGATTTACCTCTATTGTAGGATCATATTCATCCACAAAGTGATTCTGAATTAGCTGTATCGTCAAGGCACTCTTGCCTACGCCACCAGCTCCAACTACCACAAGTTTATATTCAGTCATTTTCAGCAGGCCTTATAATAAAAATAATGAAAATGTAACTAAATTAGAATAAGTATCACACATGAGATTAATAGAAACCAAACACTCCATCAATGCTTTTTAACACAAATTCACCTTTATATGAAAAATTATTTCAAAATACCTCACAAAATTCAATGATAAAAACTTCAGTTAAGCATAGATGTGTACTGTAATGAATCACACTATATTTACAACCTTGCCCATTCAACATTTCAGCAAAATCATTCAAAATATACAGTTCTTTTATCATATATTTAGGTTGTTCTATCTAAACAGCCAGTCTGCTATTCCATAGCAGTTAATGGCTCTTAAAGGAACATGCCACGATTTTACTCAGTACAAGTGTCTAGCACAATGCTCTATACCCTGTGGACACACCCACATGAAACTGTTGACTGCTATCTTTCCTAGTTGGCTATGGCCCCTAAGAGTTACAAGTGGATATGCTGAGTGTCTTTGTTGGAGCCAAGAGCTACAGAAAACTTTTTAAAAGAATCATCATAATTAGTTCTCTTGAGTAGTTAGAAAGAATCAGACAGGGGGGTGGGAGTAGAAGAAGGTTAAAGAATTGTCAAATGAAGCTCACTATGTAGTGAGAAAATAAAAATTGAGACACCAAAGTAGGTAAGGACAATATATATAATTTATTTATTTCAGAGAGGAAGGGAGAGGGAGAGATAGAAACATCAATGATGAGAGAGAATCATTGACTGGCTGCCTCCTGAACATCCCCTACTGGGGGATAGAGCTCACAAACTGGGCATGTGCCCTTGACGGGAATCAAACCCAGGACCCTTTAGTCTGCAGGCCGATGCTCTTTCCAGAGTCAAACCGGCTAGGGCAGGACAATAACTGATGAACAATTTAATCTGTAAAATACCTGCTAGGGGAAATAATGGTATAAAAACTGAGAGAACTTGGATAATTCTGAAATACTAAGCACAGTTGACTTAATCATCAATCACAACATACGAATCTATATTAGTGCTGAAAAACAGTACTCTGCACAAGAAAAATATAATTATATAAAATTTAAAAATAAGCACTGCTTTTAATAAGAAATTTTTAAAAAGATGTGAGTGAATAGTTCTCAGGGATCCGCATGACTTTTATTCTTTGCATCTCATCATCTCCCAACAGGTGCAATAAATATTGACAATTTGTAAGATTATCAATACAAGACAGAAAACAATTTTTAGTTGTTTCAAACTTTTAGAAATAAAATGAATTTATTTAATTTTATCTTCTCTCCCTCAATAATTACATGATATTATTACAAATAAGGTACCATGGAAAGAATGGAAGTAAATACACAATTTATTATAAGTAGTCCCAAATTAATGAATGTGCAGACATAAACACTATATACATACAGCATCCTATTTACTGAAGGCCAAAAATTATCCAAATAGTCACAGAAAAATAAAAGATAATATGGTTTTCCAAATGATAATATACTAACCACCTCCTTACCCTATTCCTGAGCCCCCACATAGGGGCATACAGGCCAGACAACTGTTGTTATCAAAGACTGTTATATTATACTCCAGATCCCTGGCCTACTCAGTGCCACCTAGCCTTACTAGGGCCCCTTGGGAGCCACTACAAACAGGTATCTCCTTCTGTTTGCTCCCACTTTTTATTCCAAATACAGGCTATAGCAATTGGAATAGATGAGGAGAATCACAGCAAAATGTATTCCTGTCCACCAAACCCTGCAAAGTAAAAATCACTTTTATTTATCATTTAATCTACTATCTCTTAAAACCAAGTATGCCTATGAATGGCTAGCTCTCCCAAAGTCATCCAGGAACCCATTAGGCTTCCCAAGGCTTTGAGGGGAAGAGGGTCCAAGAGGTTAAAAATGATTTTCATAAAAATTCTACATTGTCAATTATCCCTTCCACTCTTGTTCTTTCACAAGTGTAAGGTAGAGTTTTCTAGATGTGTGATCACAACAAACTGAATGCAGAAGCAGATCTGAGGATCCAGATGTTTCCTATTGTCATATAATTAAGGAGATTTGCAAATGTGTTAATGCCACCCTTCTCACTAACTTTTGTTTTTGTTTTGAAAAAGTTATCTTTCATTAAAATATTCTATTTGTTACCACGTAATGGGCTTCTTGTTCCTATTTTTAAATGAATTAAGAAATGTTTAAAATTCTCAGTTTTTGTTTCTGTGATGGTAAATATTGACATGCCACACACTGAGATCTTCAATAACTTTTAAGAATATAAAGGGATTCTTACACCAAAAAAGTTTGCTAGCCTAGGAGATCCTGTGGACAGAGACTGGATTAGAACTTAATTTTATAGACATGTGTGAGCCCTGAGAGAAGCACACCTTCTGGTCTACTTATTTAGGAGTGGTTGTTTCTGGGGACGGGGATTCCTTAAACCGGATTATAAAATCAAGTAATTAAGTCTAGGAGAGAAAACTGGGTTCCCAAGGAAGCTTACTGAAGATCACATGCCAGAAGGAGCACCCTGGCCCAAAGCTAGCAAGGGGTGGAAATGTGATCAGAACACAAGATCTAGTTAAGGGAAGAAAAAAATCACTTTTATTTATCATTTAATCTACTATCTCTTAAAACCAAGTATGCCTGTGGATGGCTAGTCTCAAAGCAAGCAGCCTTCCTATCAACCACATTTGATGTCTATGCTGGAGTCAGCATTTTGTGCCCAAGAGTGACATGTCTCATATGGTTGATTCTGAGATGACTCTTAGGAACAGATTTTTGTACCTTGACCATTTCTTTCTCAATGAATGTCTCCATGACACATGTAACATATACATGTTGGGTAAAAATTAGACAACGCCTCTCCGTTTTGAACCCCTTGTTTTGATGGGTATTAGGACTTAAGGTTAATGTAGGACTTCAGCTAGAGCATGCACCTGCCTAAGAGTATTTCAGGCAGCTGGCTGGAAGACTGCTACAATGAACCCCTCCTTGTAACTCCGTTTTAAAGCCAACATGTTTTGAGTGCTGTTTCAGAGCAATACCTCTGGGGACGAGGGTCCCATTTGTGAGGAGGAGGGTAACGTCCAGGAGAGAAGGGAAAGGACCAGAGCAGGGAAAGTAAAACCTCCGGGACGGTTCTGGCTCTTACCGTCCACACCAGGGGAAAGCGCTGCTTCTGCTCTGCGGGTTTTCTGCGCTGTGTTTTTAACTTGACAAAGCAAAACGCAACAGACCTCCTGGGATTAACTTTTTTTCCTTCGCGTTAAGTCACGGGCTTTACGTTGCAGGGTGTTGGCCACCTGTTCTTCCACCGCCGTCTCTACCTCCTTTGTGGCCACAGCAATGTCACAGCCGCGCATGGGGGAGGGGAGCCGTCAGGAGCTCGGCTGCAGATCATTTTTTTTTTCCCTCTCTCTCCCCCCCAAACACAATGACCTCCCACGGTGGTCTCTCCGCACTTTGCTCCGCTCTCCCACAGCTGGCCTCCCCCGACTCCTCTCCCCCCTGACGCAGGGAGAGGGGACCACGGGCCGTCGGGTCTGCGCTCCGGGGGGAAGTTCCTGCCTTCGCCCTAGAGATGCTCCTCCCGGCGGCGGCGGCGGAGCAGGCAGCGCCGAGGCCGGCCGCGCGCGGGGCGGGGAGGCGAGGTGCGGGGAGCGGAGGGAGAGGGCGAGGAGGACGCCGAGGGGGAGGGGCGGCAGCGCGAGGGGAGCAGCCGCCGCCCCCCGCCGCCCCGCGGGGCCGCCCGCCGGGCCCTCCCGCGAGCGTCTCCGCGGCCGCCTCCCCGGCTCGCGGCGGGGAGGAGGAAGGAAGGGGTTCCCCGTCCAGGAAGCAGTACCGGCGGCGACCGCCTCTAGCCTCACCCTGCTCAGCCCCGCACCGCCTATTCCTCATGCCCCCGCGCCGCCGCCGCGTCCCCTCGCCTCCCGCCGCAGACGCTCCCCGCCCCCCACCGCGCCCGGCCCCCGCCCTCCCGCGGCCCGCGACCCTCCCCGCCCCGCCGGGACCCCTAATTCATTCACTCGCCGCCGGCCCCGCCCGGCGCGGGCGCGGAGGGTCGGGTCCAGGGCAGGGGCCCAGGAGAGGAGGTCTGCTCCATACCTCTCTCCCGCACCCGGGAGCCGCCGCGCCTCTGGCCCCCGCCGCCGCCTTCAGTGCCCGCACCGCGCTCGCGCCCAGTCGGAAATGGCGGGGGCCCGGGGAGTACTGGCCGAGCCGCCGCCGCCGCCGCCGCCGCCGCGCCGCTCTGCCTCCGCCGCCGGAGCCGCCGCCTAGGGAAATCGAGCTCCGAGCGCACCGATGGGCTCGGGGCCGAGCGGCCGCCGAGGGCAGGGCTATCGACGCGCTCGGCGTTCGACTCCTCTCCGGCGGGCGTGCGGGGCGGGAGCGGCGGGAGGGCGGTGTGGGAAGAGGGAAGGGAGCGGGGCGGGGCGGGGCGGAGGAGCGGGGCCGGGCCCGCGGAGGAAGGGGTGGCCGGGGTGGCCGGGGCGGCCGGGTGGGGGGGGCGGGGGAGACCGGCCGGCGGTGCGGAGGGGGCGAGGGGCGGTCACTGTGGGACCCGCGCGGCCGCCCGCCCCCGGCCCCAGGCTCTCGCCGCCGAGCCCAACCCGCAGCCGCAGGCTCGGACCCCAGCCGCCCGCGGTCGGCCACACGCACACCACCAACCAGCGCGCGAGCCGGCCTCACCCTTCTCGCGTCCACACCGAGAAGCTGCGAAAACCCCGCCGTCCCCCGGGACCTGCCCACACGGGTTCCCATTCCCTGACTGTCATTTACGGCGCGTAAACAAACAGGCAGGCACCCCACGCGGGGCAGGGTCCGGGGTCCGGGGTGGGGGGCGGGGGCAGGCGGGGCGGACGGTCCCCCGCCCCAGGGCTCTCAGGTCTTGGCCGGGTTAGCACCCGCCTCACCCTGAAGCTGGGGACCTGGCCCCAAGCCCTAACAAACCTGTCCCACCTTTTTCTCCCTCCCAGGGTCTGTGGTGTTTGCTTTTGCTGTTTCATCACAGGTCACCCTCTACCCAGGGACCTCAAATATACCTCTTGCCCTGGAGGGCACCGTCAGAAGGCTAATTATCTTTACGTAGAAATGTCCTTGATCGTTTGGACCCGAGGAGAATTATTCAAACATTAATTAGAAGATTGAGATTAATCAGTTAACATTGCAAAGGGGAGTTGACACACATTGGACAGTGGGACAATTAAACCTGCCGGCCTGCCCAGAATCTGCTGTGGGTAAACTAGAAGGGTAAACGGCCCACACAGCATAAAACACGAACAAAACAATTATTTGAAATCCCAACTGTTCATCAACCTCACACCAACTGGCATCCTTTCTTCCTACTCCTGTGGGCTGTGCTCTGCGAAGCTTGTTTGGGTCTCCCTCTCAGACCCAACTGGTACCAGGTGGAAGAGGCAGAGGAGAGGAAGCAGAACGCACATCCACTATAAATCCCCAAAGCTCCCTCCAACACCTCCTTACAAATCTTTGTTCAAATGTGTTCTAACGAGTTCTTCCCAAAAAGATCATTAATCTATGATATTGGATCTCTCCCTCCTTCCCTCAAATCTCTCTCTTCCTGCTTTCTTTTTTTCTAGAGCAGTTATCACCTTCTAATACACTATGATTTTATTTTTTTCTTTTCTCCTACCAGAACATAAGCTCCATGAGGGCAGGTATTTTTTTTTTTTGGCAGGGGGTGGAGGGGTGTCCCAGAATTTAAGGACGCAAGCACAGGTGGCCAAGAGTATCCTCTGCCAATAGAATGGACTTATACGGAGGACTCAAGGCACTTATTGAATATTGGCCGAGCATAAATTACACACGAGACAGGCAATACACGAATCACACGCAGTTTATTTACCAGAGTCCTGGTGGTTTCCAGACCTCGGCAGGCCACCCGGAGATCCACGCTGACAGACACACACACTGGACGTTGGACGTTGCAGCTGCTACTCGGTGTCTTGTAAAGGCCTGGGCTTGTGGCTCATGGTTCGGACCCAGGGTCCATGGCAGAGCGCAGAGTTCAGGCAGGAGAGTGACCGTCTGTGGAGGGCAGACAAGCGGCTCTAATCTTCGGAGTTTGCTCCCTTCGGTGTGTCTTATCAGCGGGTCCCAGGTGTTCTGCTATCTGGTCTTACATGTGAGGTACAGAACTTTTTTATCTCTTACATGCACATCTCTTTAAGGGTGTTCACACTTCATTCCACTCTCTAATACGTCACACCCAATTTCTTATTTTATATTTGTCTTTTTTTAAAAATATATCTTATTGATTTTTCACAGAGAGGAAGGGAGAGGGATAGAAAGTCAGAAACATCGATGAGAGAGAGACATCGATCAGCCGCCTCTTGCACACCCCACACTGGATATGTGCCCGCAAGCAAGGTAACATGCCCCCGACCGGAATCGAACCCAGGACCTTTCAGTTTGCAGGCTGACGCTCTATCCACTGAGCTAAACCGGTCTCGGCTTCTTATTTTATATTTGTATTGTATCCTTATTATTATTACTATAACATTCCACCCGGTGATTTCTAAAGGGTTTAGCCCAAGGGAATCAAGTACTTTTTATTTTATTAAGGATAAAGCATATAGTAAATTTAGCTACCTTAACAAACACAAACTAGAGAAAAATAATAGCCAATACAAATAATATTTCCTTAATAAAAGTCCATCTAGATTCAAATGTAGAGAGTCCATGATGTATCCATGAGATAGGGTTCATAAAGTTCCAGTCTGGGGTGCAGGGAACAGTTCTCCATAGGGAAAGAAGGGTGTCTGATGTCTTGCAGTTCTGATGAAGTTTTTTCAAATCTGCTCGCGTCGAGATGGTCCCGGCATTCGGAACGTAGACAAGGTGGTGTAGTTGTTCAGTCTGGATTTCAGGGTCTGTAAAGTTTGTTTGACAAGGGGTTCTAAAGAGCTAAGCTTTGAAAGAGATTCATTAAAGGAAGGGGGTGAAGAGTAATGCTTTTCCTGTAAATGTTGTATTAATGGTATAGAAGGTGAGAAGTATAAGGAAGTGATGGTATCATAATAGGAATAATGGATTTTCTCAGAATAAGTAACATTCATAGTATTAGTAATAAGTTTGCATGTATTTAGAAAGGAATAAGGAATGTTGCTTGTGGTTGTGTGGTCATAAATAGAAATATTAGTAAAGCATTCAATGAAGTTATGTCTTCCTGTATTGTACATTAAGGGTTTAGGTGTGTGTGGGATAAGTGTCATTGGGAAAGTGCTTCCAAAGGTTGGAATGCAACAAAGATGTTTGGTGTAAATTGGATGAGTTTTGATTTTAGGAAAAAATAGGGTTCCACGTATAAGGTTTCCTCTGTTGCCATCACATATTCCCCATTATTCAGGATTGGTATGTTTGAATTTGGGTAGGAAACTAGGTTTTTGCCTCCAACTTCAGTGAGGATTGAAATTTCACAATCTGAGTATGTACATCCAATTGGTTTTGTAAAATCTATAATGGCAAGGGTATTGCTCCATAGAGGGTTCAGTCCTTGTCCCATGACAATTAGGGATAATAAGCCCCTTTGTGCCTGTGTTAGAGAATTTTGTATTAGCTGGCATTGCTGTCTAAATTGAAACTTTTGGAATCTATAATTGATGTCTTCAATATCCTGATGTAATGTATGCATATATGATTCTTGTTGTTTTATTGCTTCCCATAGAAGCATAACCTGTTGTTGGGTTTGTGCTGCCAATTGGTAGGCAATGTCAAATGATTTAGACAGTAATTCCAGGGTTTTAATTTCAAATTCTTTTGGATTTTGAAAGTATGTGTTTAAGTCATTTGTGAGTTGTTTAATTTTTATTGAGTTTGCAATTGATACTGACGCTGCTACTGATGCTATAATGCAAAAGATGCTACGTCTAGCTGTAAAAGTTTTCTTCCTGAATGTTGTCTAAATTTTTGAGGAAACGGTGCATTTCTGATCTGGAGTGGAGGATCTACACTTCCACAGTCCTTATTTAGGGATGAGGCTAGGAAAACTCGTGGAGAGAAGTATATGGTTGTTCTTTGGAATTGGGGTTGCAAAATGAGTCTAATAGGATTATTAATCTGTGTTATTACTTCTTTACATGTTTTGGGAACCTCTTATTTCTCTTTCTTTTTTTGTAAAAAAAGGAGTAGGTTTGTGTTTTCCTTTGCAAGGGGGTTTCATTCTTTTTTGCTGCAAAGGTGAATTTTTTTTATCAGTAATCATGTCCTGGTGGAGGATAATCTTTTCCTTAATTTCATTTGGGGTTCTTGATCCAGCTAATAAATTTTGCATCTGTATTTTATATCCCTCGGGTGCATTTTTTATTAGGCATCTTATGATGCCCTCCACATTAGTGGCTTCCCAGGGATTTTCATCTTGATATATTCCATTGAGAATAGTTAATTTCCTCAATTGATGTTGGAGCTGGCCTATATTAGTCCACAATTTTGAAAATTGTGATGAGGAAAAATCTATATGGGGAAAAGCCCTTTTCCAGGCCTTTGACACCCAATGCCATATAGACACCAGTGCCTGTTTTCCCTGTTCACCTATATCCTTTTGTAATTGCTCTCTTAATTTTAGATGTTCTGTTGCATCTATTTCTTGTTCTAATTCATCTGCACTGACCATGAGGATGTGTCCTCTTTTTTCATATAGATGCAGTATCCAATCAATATCTGTTCGTTCTCCCTTCACTAATAAACCTCTAAGTTCATTCATTTCCTGTCTTGTGAATGAGGTGAATTCTATGGTCTCTCCATCTTCTTCTGTTCCTTCCTTTTTTATCACCTTTTTTCTTTTTTTAAATATATTTTATTGATTTTTTACAGAGAAGAAGGGAGAGGAATAGAGAGTTAGAAACATCGATGAGAGAGAGACATGGATCAGTTGCCTCTTGCACGCCCCTTACTGGGGATATGCCCGCAACCAAGGTACATGCTCTTGACCCGAATTGAAGCTGGGACCTTTCAGTCCACCGACTGATGCTCTCTCTATCCACTGAGCCAAACTGGTTTTGACTCACCTTTTTGCTTACTATGGCTGGCTTGCTCTGATACTGTCCTACCACCCTTTGTGCTAATCTTTTGCCCTTATCAATCTCCCTGCAGGTTATGAATTGTGTGTAGTAGTAGTATGAGTATTACTTCCTCTGGTTGTGCTCTTTTAATTACTGGTATCAGATGTCTGAATTAATAGTCACTACCTGTTCTAACTGGGTGTATACCCTACCTTGCATTTTTCTCTAAGACTATCCTCCAAAGTATGCCACTTGCTTTCAGCTGGTATATTAGCAGACGTTTGTTTAGTCCTCCTTAACCTTTGCCAGAAGCTTCTGAATTTCTCCATTTTCATCCTCCTTTTTTTGCCTTGAAGGCAGTCCGGACTAATTGTTATTTTAGGACCTGCTCTCCCAAAGGGATAGATGGCACAAGGGGAGGGTTCCCTCTGGACTACAATCAGGTATAGATTTCAAAGAAAGAGATAGGTCTGAGCCTTTCTTATAGCATTCAGGATCCTGTTTCTCAATTTATGCTCTGTCATTCATTCATAAAATATTTTTCGTATTCTCTTTTCTCTTTCTTTTTAAATTTAAAACAAGAGAGTTATTCCTTCCAGCCGCAACTCCTCCGTCCCATTTAAGCCATGGTTGTGCTGCCTACGTAAGCTGCCGGTTGGTATAATCCGCCAACTCCTGTCCCTCCACCTATTTCTCAAGCCTAGTTCCCCCTTTCGTCCTTCCTCTTGGCTGCCTCCACAGCCCCTTGCTTGCGCAAACAGTCGGCAGGTATAATCCGCCTGCTCGGCTCCTCTCGGGCAGAGAAGCTGCTAGGACCCTCGGTGTTTGCCTTTGGGAGTCAGCCTCTCCTGGGCAGGCCCTCTCGGTGGACGACCTTTAGTTTGTAGCAAGCTCAAGGTTTTTTGGAAGTAACACCGATTGGTTCTCCAAGCTGGTTACTTTTGGTTTTAGGTGAACGGCTTATCTGCTTTTAGCAGGCTCAGCACTTGACGTCAGATTGGGCTAGAATCTTCCCCTTTTCTCTCTTATGCCAATTAGTTCTCTGCTGTGCTCGGAGTAATTTAGAAATTTTTCCTTTTGGTAAGTTTGGATACACTCTTCCCTTAATTTTCAATTTTAATATACATCCTGCCGACTACGCCAGTTGTCCCAGAATTTATCTAAGGACACAAGCACAGGTGACCAAGAGTATCCTCTGCCAATAGAATGGACTTATACAGAGGACTCAAGGGAGTTATGTATTAAATATTGGCTGAGCATAAATGACACAGGAGATAGACAGACAATGCACAAATTACACGAGGTTTATTTACCAGAGTCCTGGTGGTTTCCAGACCTCGGCAGGCCACCCGGAGATTCACACTAACAGACACACACACTGGACGTTGGATGTTGCAGCTGCTGCTCGGCATCTTGTAGAGGCCTCGGCTTGTGGCTCACGGTTCGGACCCAAGGTCCATGGCAGAGCGCAGAGTTCAGGCAGGATGCAGGAAGGGGAGTGGAGAGCAACCGTCTGTGGAGGGCAGACAAGCGGCTCTAATCTCCTTTGGAGCTTGTTCTCTTTTATGTGCTCAAGCAGGCGTCTTCAGTATGTCTTGAGTGTGTCTTATCAGCGGGTCCCAGGTGTTCTGCTATCTGGTCTTACATGTGGGGTACAAACTTTTTTATCTCTTACATGCACATCTCTTTTAAGGGCGTTCACACTTCATTCCACTCTCTAATATGTCACACCCAATTTCTTATTTTATATTTGTATTGTATCTTTATTATTATTACTATAACAAGGGAGTTACTTAGAGCTGAATTCCCAGTGCCTACAATACAATAGGCACTTGATAAATATTAGTGAAATGTTGATGTTACGTATCCTCCTGAAATCTGTGATTCTAAATCTGTAGTTAAGTGCCTTAAACTTGCTCTAATCTCTGTTTTCACCTTTTTACAAATCTGCCTTTAGACCACACTCTGTGAAGTCTAGAAAAGGGTCTGCACATAATGGACACAATGAGTTTTTGTTAAGTGAATGAATTTTCACTTAATTGTATGTTGCTTTGTAGTCACTTAAATATGAATCACTGATTTATTTTGTCCAAATTCAAGTACATGATGAGCTTTTGTCCTCTCTTTCAGCTGTTAATACAATGTTCTCCCTGTAGTTAGTCCTCCATTAATCTTAAAAGGACAAATAAAGACGGGGGGTTAAGGGGGGAGCTTTATATTGCACTTTTATGCTGATTATGAAAATTCTGGCATTAGCAGAAACCTAATGCACTCATATGGTCTCAGTTATCACCCAGCTTCACCTCACACTATCTCTCCTTTCATATCCACAGCAATGCACATATATGCTATATCAAGCCTTTCTGCCAGTCAGTCCTGGTTGTTTTCTCAGAAGCCAGCAGCCTCCCTAACACTTCCTTTACCCCGGGCTTAGAGCAGTGGATTTCAAAGGTAAGCACTTCATGAAGCATTTGACATACTTTCAAAAATGCAAGTTCCTAGGCCCCTCGTCCAAAGATCCCATTCAGTTAGTCTAAGGTGAACCAGAAATCTTCATTTTTATCAAATCAGGTGATCTTAAACCCGTAGCCAGCAAGTCTGTATGTTGGGGAACTTTCATCCAGATCCTCAAATTCCTCTCTTCTCCTCTGGGAAGCTGCACTTTCTGCTTTTGGGGGCTTTCTCTTCCTCACACCTGGTGGCTGCATCGAACAGTCTTCCTGCCTCTCCCTTTCATTCCTCTCCCCCCAGGACATGCACACAGTCCTGTACTGTGATCACGATGGGAAAGGAGTGAGAAGGGTAACAGAAAGTAGGAACCTGGGGATTCCAGGCTTGCCCTAAGATGCAACTGTATTTCTCCCCTCCCCCATTACACTCTTCTGGGAAGGCAGCCACATACACATGTGCACATGCCCACATCCTTTTGATCTTGCTTTATAAAGAGCACCCTGACCCTTTCCTTTATAAGGTACCCTCTTCTGCAGATATAATCAAAGCAAACCACAGGAATACCCTTGTGTTACTTGAGCTCTTATGTAAAATGTCAGGCCATGTTCAGAGCACTGGAGACTCTGAGGGTTTATTTGAAGGAAATAAGGACATTTCAGAAAGCCAGAACTACTGCTCATTCCAAGAATCAACTGCAGTTCTTGCAATCCAGCAACAGACTAGGATGCCTTGCTCATCCCCTCATTAACGAGCATCTATTGCCCATACTAGAAGCTTGCCATTCTCCTGAATCAGCATCTCTCTGCTTCTTTCTCATATTGGTCTCAGCTTCTGCTACCTCTGCGTCTAGTGACTACTCTCCATGGCTTACATTTAAAACATCCCAAGAGAGAGGACCTGAATACATTTGTCATTCATTGTTCAACAAGAAAGACCTTTATGGGACACAAGTTTCCTGATGGGACACCTAATTGGTGGCCAGCCTTGTTTGTGCCTGGTTTACAGATCATTGCCTTTGGGTGCTATAGTGGAACTCACTTTATAGATTTAATATGACTCCAGCAGTAAAGGCATCTGGGCAATGTTGGACTCTCTGTTTAACTTTCTGTGACTTATTTTAACTCTCTGCAGCCTCAGGTCTGACTGACTACCCAGAAAGCCAGAATGCCGCCCAGAGGTAATTGTTAGGCTCTAGAAAGGAGATTAATGAAAGTGTAAAGTGTGGAGAACCCTGTGATGTTATCTATTAACTTAGAAGTGCATTGTTTTTTGTAGTGACCTACGTGACTAACCACCATACGCTTTTTACTATTATCCCCTTTAAAAAAGAGACCCCGTTCTGGGAGGGGGTAGATTCTTCCCACTGGCCACCATGGGGAGCAGGCAGCTGCTTTGTCCAGGTAACTAAATTTCGCCTATGAAAGCTCCTGTGAACTTGAATAAAGTGCCACAACAGCCAGGGAAAGTTAACCAGGAAGAACCACCTCTGGATACTTCCGTGGACTCGATGTCAGTTTTCTCACCTGGGAAGTTCGTGCCACTCAGTAGGTGTTATTTAATTCACTTACCCAGCATATGACTCCTCTGACTCTTATTTCATTTCACTTTGTATTCTTTTCTTGCATGTCTGGTTTCCCTAATGGGCAGTTAATTCCTCAAAGTTTTTGCTGATTTTAATGCTATATCCTTTAGCTCTTTGCACATTGTAGGACCTCTATCAATTTTGGTTAACGTGAGTGAAATCATGACAAACCTTCAGCAGTCTCTACATAGTCTCTTCATTCTCATCTAGCCCAATTCCTAGATCGTTTCTAAATGAATACCCTGTCCTCATCGAAAATGCCTGTCCAAAACCAAATTCCCCTTCTTAATCCTCCCAAACTAATACCCCCTCCCAAGTTCTCCATCTTACCTGAAGGGCATGATGGTCTTTCAAAACTTTATGTTCAAAAACTGAAATTAATTTTTAACCCACTCTGAATTCAAATTGATTACAGTCCCCTTTAATTATATTTCCTAAGCATTTTCTCTTCCACATTCTTCCCTTCACACCTGCACTTCTGGAATAATTTCCTCATGACTTTCCTGCATCCTGGCTTTCTTCTCTTCAATTCAGGCTATATGCAGTTGCCAAATTAATATTACACATGTCTTTCATCACAGTCAAACATTTCTTCTGTACCTTCTCCATATAGGCTGCACTCATACAGATTATATATTTTAAAAATTACAAAGAATTAATAAGCCTAGTACCTAAAGATGATGATAAATACCTTAGAAATTTAGTGAGGAATGATCCCTGGTCTTAGCTAAATCTTCACTAAGAGTGAATCTTGCTTACAAATCTTAATAACTCTTTGTATCCAATTGAATCAAGGCCAAATTCTTGGTACCTAGCTTTTGATAGCATCCATTGTCTGGCACTATCCTGCCCTGTGACTTTGTCTCCCACCTCCCCAAAGCAGGTACTCTCTCCTCCTCAAGCAATCCTCCTCTCTATGGTACAAAACTAGGTTACTGTGTCTTTACTCCTTTTCACCCAGCATCTTTCTGCCTCTGTCTTTGCTAAAATTCTCTCTTTCAAGGTCTAGAACAAGTCAGACCTCTTTATGAAAGCTTTGTTAATTATACCATCTTTTTTTATCTGTCTATTATTTCATATGGGTTACTTATGTCTCCCCAAGTAAATTCTAAGTCCTAGAGGCGAGAGCCATATTTTAAGTCTGTGAACCCCACCCAAAAAATACAAGCATAGTCCACTGTAATTACTCAATAACTACACGAGTACATATAATGTCCTTATCAGCAAGGTAAACACTATGAAAGCAATGCTTGAGGAAGATTAGAATGGTAATAAATGCAGGTAATAAAAGCAGAAAAGGTTGGAAGGAAAAGAGACCTTGGAGGAGGGGTTTGGTGAATGGTATAACAGTACCTGGTGGCAGTGGGAATTGTACACTGACTAAATTTACTAGTCGTGTGAGCTAGCACAAATCCATGAGTCTCTGCAAGCTGTGCATTTAAAAATGGAGCGAATGACATAAGTTACTATTTGTTAAACTCCTCCAATGAGCCAAACAAGTTTCATGCACTACTTTCAACAAAGAACACATCAATCCATCGCTGTCCACTTCTCTTCTTTGCTGCTACCACTACATTCCAAGCCACCATCCATCGTCCCTCTCCCAGGGGGACAGTCATCCGTTAATGGATCCCTTGCTCTACACTGGCTTCCCTACAATCCATTTCCCATGGGCAGCCAGACTGAGTCTTCTCAAAATGTAAATCGAATCATGTGACCAGATCAAGCTCTCCAAAGGCTTTTCATTGCTCTCTGAAGAAAATTAAAATGCATTTAAGTCATTTCATGCTGTAGTTTTTACCTACTTCTGAACACATCACGTATGATCCGTTTCCTCACTAGGCTCCAACTACACTAGTCACTTCTTTCTTCCCTTTACGAACCACATTCATTCCCTCCTCAGGGCCTTGAACAAGCAATTTTCGCAGCTGAGGATGCTCCACCCAACAAGCCTCTTCTTGATTTCGGGTGTCAGATTAATACCACCACTTCAGGAGAGATTCCCCAACACCTAGCCTAAATCAGCATTCCCCACCCTATTCTCTGACTTCTACTCTCTAACAAATCACTCCTTCATACAGAGACTTGTTTAATCATGCTTATCATACCTGAAATTATCATGGTTGTTTCTGTGTTTGCTTGGCTGTTTCCTCCCTGAAATATAAATTTCATGAGCCAGGGAACACTGAATCCTCCACATCCAGGGAGACCTAGGCACATAATAGTCACTTAATAAAAATCTGTGGGTATGCTGCTCTAAATAAAATAATAGGGCTATAACCCACTCTAAGTAAGGACTTTGCAAATAAAGTCTCTTGCTTTTGTTTCTAGCTCCCTAATTCAATAGTACTTTATTGAGTGTTTTTCTATTTAGAAATATTAGAAATCACAAGTATTTTTTAAAATCCTTTCTTCTAATTCACCAAGGAGGTACTCATAGGACAACCCATTGATTACAAGCCTGATTTTCCTAGTTTTTGACTCTTCTCCTTAGCCAGTTATTAAATATGTTGTAAAGTGCTTCTATTCCATTCATGGTGCACATGAATTTAAAATTTTAGAGTCTAGAGGCATTAGGTCCCTTTGGGATCAGATACCTAATTTAGTATCCATATGTCCTCGCTGAAAGAAGCAAGTCACTCTTTTGCTAAATCCTTCTAGTCTTTGTGGAAGATTGTTTGCCTTTCAAATGTCCCTTTTAAGCCAAGATGTAGGAGTTTGTGAATGTACCAAAAAGAATAGAAGACCAGGCTTTCACATGCTGAAAACTCAAAGGAACATCTTTGTTTTCACTGATAGAGTAATCATTCTTTTTTTTTAATTAAATCTTTATTATTCAGATTATTACATTTGTTTCTCTTTTTTCCCCTCCATAGCACCCCTCCACCCAGCTCCCACCCCTCCCTCTGCCCTTAGCTCCCTCCCATTGATCTCATCCATAGGTGTATGATTTTTGTCCAGTCTCTCCCTGTACACCCCTCACCCCTTCCCCCCTGAGAATTATCAGTCCACTCCCTTTCTGTGCTCCTGATTCTATTATATTTACCATTTTATTCTGTTGATCAAATTCTTAATTCACTTAATTTTTAGATTCACTTGTTGATAGATATGTATTTGTTGTTCATAATTTTTTGGCTTTTACCTTTTTCTTCTTCCTCTTCTAAAAGAGTACCTTTCAGCATTTCATATAATACTGGTTTGGAGTTGATGAACTCCTTTAGCTTTTTCTTATCTGTGAAGCTCTTTATCTGCCCTTCAATTCTGAATGTTAGCTTTGCTGGATAGATTATTCTTGGTTGTAGGTTCTTGCTATTCATCACGTTGAATATTTCTTGCCACTCCCGTCTGGCCTGCATCGTTTCTGTTGAGAAATCAGCTGACAGTCATATGGGTGCTCCCTTGTAGGTAATAAACTGTTTTTCTCTTGCTGCTTTTAATATTCTCTCCTTCTCTTTTGCTCTTGGTATTTTAATTATGATGTGTCTTGGTGTGGTCCTCTTTGGATTCCTTTTGTATGGGGTTCTGTGTGCTTCCTGGACTTGTAAGTCTATTTCTTTTACCAGATGTGGGAAGTTTTCAGTCATTATTTCTTTAAACAGGTTTTCAGTATCTTGCTCTCTCTCTTCTTCTGGCACCCCCACAATTCTGATGTTGGTAAGCTTAAAGCTGTCCCAGAGTCTCCTTACATTATGTTCACATTTTTGGATTCTTTTCTCTTCTTGCTTTTCCAGTTGAATGTTGTCTGCTTCTTTATATTTCAAATTTTTTAATTGATTCTTGCCTTTCTCTAGTCTGCTGTTAGGACTCTGTATAATATTTTTTATTTCAGTCAGTGTATGTTTAATTTCTGTTTGGTCCTTTATCATCTTTAGTTGGACCTTTTCCATCTCTAGTTGGCTCTTTTGCACCGCTAGTTGGTCCTTTTTCATCTCCTCTTGGGTCTCATTAAATTTATCGAATTTTTCTAGCATATTCTTGAAAACCTTAAAAGCATGGTTTTGAACTCTATATCCAGTCGTTTTTTTTCCTCCATTTCTTTTGTTTGTGATCCCTTCCCTTGTTTCGGCATTTTCACTATGCCGGGGAAACTTCTTTGTTGGATTCAGCCTTATGATACCAGACGCAAAACCGAAGAAGCCTCTGTTGAGCTTGGGAGGGTGGAGTCTCAGGGCTTAAGGGACCGCCTTGCCTTCCAGTCGGCCCCGCCCTCCACGGCCCCTGAGTCTCACGTGAGTGGGTAATGGCTGGAGCGGTTCTTGTGCGCGCGCCTGCGGTGCCTCTAACCGCTGCCTTTCCAGCTCCCCTGAGCACTAGGACCACACGAGTCTAGGTCCCCAGGGTTTTGCCCGAAACAGGGGCCCAGTGGACTCAGAAGTGGCACAGTTGGGAGGGTCTGTCTCCCACCCACTCGCGAAAGCCAGCGGCACAATCAGCAGTCTGTCCTCCGAGCAGCACCGTGCGCGTGCGAGACCAGACCTGATCTTCTGCGACTCCCCTAAATTTCCGTGCACCTCTCCCTTTTCACAGTTCAAACTCCCCCCGTATGAGTTTCGCTGGATCTGGGGTTTAGTGTCGTAAAATAAGGGGTTCAATGCCGTTGGGAGTCTCCGTTTCCCTCCCGCCAGAGAAAGCCAGCCAGGTACTCCGGCACCGCTCTCTCAGCGCGCTCGTCTCCGTACCTCGGCTTTTTGCAGCTCCTCTGGGTCTCCGTGAGCCCCTCTCTTTCCTTCTAGCTGTAGAACTTCCACTCAGCCAGCTTTCCTGTGGTTCTGGATGCTGTCTGTTCTGTCTTTTAGTTGTAGTTTTGAAATTGTTGTGTGAGGCAGCAGTGTAGGTGTTTACCTATGCTGCCATCTTGGATTCTCTCCGAGTAATCATTCTTATATTAGCGGTCTGTGAATGTGTGGAAAAGTTGCAAATGAAAATATAAATTATTATTTCATTTTATTCTTAATTCCTTTCTTTAATAAATGTAATGTCTGCATAAAATAACTATGTATGCACAAACCTCAATAAACATAAATATTATCATTTACCCTTAAGAAGCCCATGGTGGGGGGGGCGGGGCGTTTAGGGGGTTGAGGACACATATGTAATACCTTAATCAATGAAGAAATTTTAAAAAGCCCTAACTGGTTTGTCTCAGTGGATAGAGCATTAGTCTGTGGACTTAAGGGTCCCAGGTTCGATTCCGGTCAAGGACATGTACCTTGGTTGCGGGCACATCCTCAGCAGGGGATGTGTAAGAGGCAGCTGATCAATGTTTCTCTCTCATTGATGTTTCTAACTCTCTATCCCTATTCCTTCCTCTCTGTAAAAAAATCAATAAAATATATTTTTAAAAAATAAATTAAAAAAAAGAAGCCCATGTTAGTTCATCTAACATCTTAATAATATTCAGTCAGTCATTCAACAAGTATTTATTAAGCAGTTACTATAAGCTAAGTACTCTTTGGGATATTTTTTCATTGATTCACAAAACACAAAAATCTCCACCCTCTTGGAGTGTACATTCAAAAGTAGTGGTTCTACGATTTTCAAAAGTAGTGGATTTCAGGATCCTTTCACACACTTAACATGCATTGACTTCCTTAATTAATTCACTTAAAATAACAAAATTAAACTCATTACATCTTGCCATGAATAACATCTTAGTGAAAATAATTATAGTTTAAAAAGTAGTGAGAAAAATAGCATTGCTTTAACATGTTTGCAAATCTTTTTCATGTGTGGCTTGAAAAGAGAAGTTTGTCTCGCATCTTCTCCTGTATCTGTTCAAAAACATCACCGTACAATCATAAGAGAAATGAAAGTGAAAAAAGAAAATAGTACCGTGGTATTTTTGTGAATACAGATTTGACTTTGCAGACCTAAAAATTTCTTGATTGCTTCTCAGCCTTTTGACTAAGATCAAATGATGTATAAATGCCTTGAAACCCCACAAGGGTACCTGGACTATACTTTGAGAACTGTTCAAAAGAATTTTTATTTTTATTTTTTGCTAATAAAATAAGGACAAATTTAACAGAGACCAATGCAATAATTAGCTTTTCCTAAATTTATCATTTTACTTCTCAGAACCAGCTCTCTGAGTCTCTGTGAGGTGGCATTGGTTGATAATGGTGATCAGGAGAAATTTTTATTAAGATAATTTACAGAGGTAAAACAGATGCCCCAAATAATGGACTTCTTTGCCATCATTAAAAACCTTTGTTTTTAGGTCAATTTTGTGTTCTAGATGATCTCAAAGTACTTACAGACATTAATTAATTGAACTTCCAGGATGCCCATGAAATGTTTCCAAATACAGATTTTATGCATTTTGCAGATAGTTTAACTGACAGAGTAGCAGTTTGTCTTAGCTTAAAGGAAAGTTGTGAGCAAAATCAAAGAATTGTCATGTATTTTTTTTGTAACTATAAATATACTATATGTTCTCTAGATTGTTTTAATTTACCAGGTTTGTCAGGAACATGGATAATGTTGTAAAGTTACTACTTATTTTTTAAAAATATATTTTTATTGATCTCATAGAGGAAGGAAGAGGGAGAGAGAGGGAAACATTGATCAGTTGTCTCCTGCACACCCCCTACTGAGTATCAACCCAGAAACCCAAGCATGTGCATTTAACCATGATATCCTAGTTCATAGGTCAACACTCAACCACTGAGTCATACCACCCAAGCAGAAAGTTACTATTGTTAATGTCTCAACAATACTTAGTTTCTTTTATTTTTTTTCCTTCATTCCTTTGTTCCTCCCTTGCTCCCTCCCCTCTTCCTTTCTTCCTTTCTTTCTTTCCTTTTTTCAGGACAAATACCAAAACTATAAAACTCAGACACGAAATCTTAACCCAGCTCCATAAAACACCATGGCTCTCTAGAAGTCATCACTAAGTGACATCATATTCATATTGTATCCCATCTATTGATGTTCAAGTCAGTCACAATCAAATCTTGTCACTCCTCCAATAGGTTCCTATCGCATTTTAAAGCAAACCCCTGACAATGGCCCACCAGAGACCCCTTTGGTTTCCTAATCATGTGTTCTCCTCCTCTTTCCCTTGCTTGTTCTTTTGTTGCCACCCTGACCTCCTCTTGCTTTCTGGAGAGACCAGCAGATACTTACTTCAGGGATTTTGAAGGCACTGTTCCTTCTGCCTGGAAGGCTTTTTCCCTCAAATAACTACAGCATTCTCTCCCTTACTTCCTTCAGGTCTTTGCTGAAACGCCACTTCCTCAATGAGGTTCCTGATCACCTTATTTGAACTATAATTTTCATTCCAGAACTCTTGTTTCCCTTTACCTGCATTTCTTTCTCCATGGAAAGTATTACTCAGTTGCACAATACATTTTTTTGCTTATTTATTTGATCAAGATCTGTCTTTCCTCAACTACAAACAAAGCTATACAATAGCTAGGATTTGTGTTCTATCCTGTTGAATTCCTAATAGTAGAACACATAGTATATTCTCAAGAACATCTGTTAAATGAAAAAGTAAATAAATCCTAAAATGCACATTGATGGTGTGTCAGAATAAATAACAATGTGGCCAACCAAGAATATATTTTAAAATATAAATACGTGTTTCCAGAAAATCATCCTGAAACATGCTGTTACCTGTACAAGTTCAAACAAATGGATCCTCATCTTGCTGTTTCTCCTGGCTTCAGAATGGTATGCAGCTTGTACTTTTGTTTTGTTTTAAAGAAAGAATCTTTTTTTAAAATATATTTTTATTGATTTCAGAGAAGGAGGGAAAAGGAGAAAGAGATAAAAAATCATTAATAATGAGAAAGAATCATTGATTGGCTGCCTCCTGCACGCTCCATACTAGGGATCCAGCCCATAACTTGGGCATGTGCCCTTGACTGGAATCAAACCCAGGACTCTTCGGTCTGCAGGCCAACCCTCTATTCACTGAGCCAAACCAGCTAGGGCTGTACTGTTTTTTTAAAATTAATGGTAGGGCTACCCAACTGAGTTTTGTTAATAGATAAAATTGTGATCAGTGTGCAAATTCTCATGATATTTTATGAAAGAAGGCATTTAACCACCTTTGAACATATTTTGCATATTTCTTGTTTTTTCTTGATGGCTTAGAATAGCACTTTTAAACCTGTGTGTTACAAGAATTTTTAAAACATGCAAAACCTGACTATTTAGTCAGGAGCACTGACCTCTTTTCCCTTAGACTGTCAAATAAACAGCCAACACAACAATAGCTGTCTGGTGTGAATGTCTCAAAAGGCTGAAAATCACTGGTTTAGAATACCTATTACCCTGGCATCAGTTTTAGGAATAAAAACAAACAAAGTAAACCCTCAATAACCAAACTAATTTTAAAATCAAATTTTTCTTCTGATTCATTGTACTTATACATTAAATTAAAGAAGATAGCCCTGTCCAGGTCTCTTAGTTGGTTAGAACATCATACCAATACACAAAGGTCGTGGGTTTAATCCCTAGTCAGGGCACATACAAAAATAAACCAGTGAATACATAAATAAGTGGAACAAATTGGTGTTTCCCTGTGTCTCCCTTCCCCTTTCTCTTGCCCCCTAAAATCAATCAATAATTTTTTTTAAATAAAAGAGCAAAATTCCATGCAATTGTGTATAATTGTTGATAGAGCTTGGAAACAGAGGTTAGAATGAGGAAATGTACTAGTCTATGTCTAGTTAAGACTGGGAATGTGCACATGTATGGATGGTGGGGGAGTAAGTTGTGTGTGTGTACTTTGCTGACACTGAGTAATGCTTGGTGGTGATAATGTCATCAGTCTAGCAGTTCTCACCGAAGCAAGGTACTGTGATGCATTTAATTATGAGGAGATACACAAATCATTTGTGACTAATACTAAAGCATTTCATTCTTAGGTTGGCTTTAAAAAATTTAAATCATGTTCAGAGTTATTCCTAGCACATGTTTCTCAGGCTGACATGGGTTCTTCTATGCTTTCTTTAGTGGGAGTGGCAGCTAGTTCCCATGGAGGTTGTGATGGAAGTGATTACCTTCAATTGTTTGTGTCTCGGGAAGACTGAGAGTCATTGGGGAGGTCGTTTTTCTAAAGAAAATCCCAAATACCGTAAAGAAAAGAAGAGCCTTGATGGCATTATCAATAGATAGTTGGCCCATCTTTTTCAAATAGTTCTAGAGTGGAACATTTGAAAACCATTCATCATGGGTTTGCTTTCAAGTGGTTAGAGGCAGGCTGCTTCAGTGCATGTGCATTCACAGTGTGAAATGTGAATTGATAAAATTCCCAAAGGGGCAATGTCAGGTACTGAGACATTAACATATGAAACAACATCCCAAGGTAGTTTGCTTTCTGTTTTCTTTAAAATCTAAGAATTTTCAGAGCACCTGAGAAAAAAAGCATTACTTTGTAAAAAGAATTTGGGACTGGCTAGGTTTCGGTAACATCATTACCCAAAATAGTAAACAATGTGTGGAGTGGTTATTATTTTTCCTTATGTGCTGTTGAAGAAACAAGGTGTTAGGGGATTTTTCATCATGCATGCAATCTTGTTGCTATAAATTAAAAGAAGATGTGTAGTGTTGCTGTGTTACTAACATATCATAAAGAATTATTATATGTAAATAAATAATGAAAATGTGTATAAATGCAAGACACTAACACAAATACTGGATAGTAACAATAAAAAGTGCATGTAATTTTACAGTGACAGTCATCCAAATTACCTTCCACCTGGGCTTTTGCACTAGATTCTAACTTGATTTTACCCTCTTCAAATCCACTTCATATACCATTTTCAGATTAATCTTCTTAAAGCACAATGCTGGCATTCCCCCCTTGATTAGAATTCATAATCTAATAAATGCCTAAGGAAAAATACCTACAGAATGAAGTGCAAACCTGAATGAACATAACAACATTCCCAACCTCTTTTGCCATTAATATTTCCCTTCAGATGTTTTACTTGAAGCTAAACCTCTTTACTTCCTATTTCCCCACTATTATGACTTTGTCCACTGCCTGGAATTCTTGTTTCCATGCCTGAATCTTCCCTAATTCTCAAGCCTTTGCTAGGACAGGTTGTAATGGGGAAGACAGATAGGCCCAGGTGTAAGACCTATTCCTTGGGTTTATGGAGAAGTGGATACTACTATTTTCATAATGTTCTCTCCAGTGTGTTTTCATCATAACCTTAAAAATTTCACAATATAATACTTTTGAAACAGTTTAAAAGTTCCAGGTTTAGAACATATGTTTGCAGAAGTCCTGCCCTTCACTCCTAACTAAGCACCCTCTGACTTCAAGGCTCTTCTCAGATGTGTCTTCATAAAAGCTAATCTCCGATTCTCTCAGCAAGAAATAACTTCCACTCTTCTTAACTCTCATTATACTTTACCCATTTCCCCTATTCAATATTCATTCAAATAGCTGTGGATCTTCTCAGTGTCTGATGCTGAAATTGCAAGATAACGATTGTGCTGCCAAGCATTTAACCTTCTACTATTTTGTAGTGTTTGGAGGAATCGTCTCTATGAACCGGCAATAGGTACACCCAGGTTAGCCTGTAGCTACTAGGAACGTGTTGTGAAGCTCCACAGGAAGTAAAAGGAAGAATAGTCTCAACAGTCCAATCAGCAGAGAACAGAACCTGAATCCAGGGCATAGCAGTGTGTGGGACCCTCCAGGCTGAGAAGTTCTAAGCCACATGCTCGGCTGGGCAACCCATTCTTTCAACTCCAGTAACACATCCTTGATTGCTCCTTATTCTACTTTTCTGCTGTCACAGTAACTTCATAACTTTCTATCTCTGCTTCTTCAACTCCAGCCATGTTACAAACAAACTGACTCTCTCTGCATGTCTCACATTCAAACTTCCGAAAGGTGAACTTAATCAAGGGAGCAACTGAAGGACTCGGTTTTGAACTCCATTCTCTGGAAGAGCTTGTTCCTTAGACCACTTCTAAGTTTAGGTGTTGGTCTCAGATTCAGTCTTCATAGCATTGAGAAGAATATGCCTACCATAGGCATAAAGAAACTACCTTAAGCCGTTTTTCTTTGAAGGAGGTTATGAATAAATGATGCAATCAAAGCTTCTTAGCAAATATTTATTATAGTTGCTTATAATATTTCACATCCCCTACATGATTGTAGGCCCCTTGAAGACATAACTATGTTCTATTCATCTTTGTATCCTCCATAGAGATAAAGAGTAGCTTAGTACCTGGCACATAGTATATGCCAAGTTTATACCCTGAATATAAATCCTATGCCTTCCAACAAAATGCTATAAAATACATCTGTAATTGGTTATCCTCTAAGGTGGTCATGTATTATGTCTGTTCTCAACAGCAGTTAACATTGAAATAGAGTTTCACTGTTTTTGTATAAAGTTCTAGCCAGAAGGGTACAAAGCCAAAGGTGGGAGTGAAGGCAAGGGGCGTTTGTCAGTTTGCTTTTTCTCCATGTGGAATATGTTATAAACAGTTTTATAAGATTTCACTACAGCCTAGGGCCTTTAAATAATAAAAAAGGCTGAGTTAATTGGCAACCAATGTTTTAAATGCAGTAGAAAAGAATTTCAGGGGTGGAGCAAGAATGTAAAAGAAAGTTTATCTTAGATCCCATAACCGCATTTCTAGTCCAGCTCTGACTTGACAGCCATCCAGGGGGCCATATGAATATACAAATGACATTCTAAAATCAGAAATTTATGAAAGCATTTTCTGTTGTATTTTCTCCCCTCTCTGACTAGTTGGTTATTTCCCCTTCTTCATATCTCTGGACAGTATTTTTTAATTGTAACCCTATGCTTACATAAAGCAAAAACAGTTTGGGATTTTTTGTCTGTAATAATACTTTCCTAGAACCTTTTTACTACTAGGTTCTTTCTCATATTCACTTTGCAAGATTTCTTTATTTCTCTAGCACAAATTATCTATACATATACTTTGTCATACATTTTTTTCTATGTGCATATTTCTTTTAGTAATAACTCTTTCCTGAAAAGAATGCCAATAAAGACAAGTCCATAAAAAATGTAAAATGTTTATATAAAATCTCATTTTACTTTCAAGTCACTTATCAAATATGAATGCTTTCACCCCAAAAGAGAATGATTTATTTTCCTTTCCTGCATGATTTCCTCAGTGTGTGAAAGGAGAAACACAAAATCATTTTGTTAGACATTTAGTATGAAATTTTTTCATTAGAAACACTGCTACTTGAACTGAAAGAATGAGAGAAGTGAATGTTACATGTAGAGTTAGAAAAATTTTATTGGGTATGTGAAACAGCACCAACTCTTTTTAGAGAAAATTCTAGTCTAAAGCATTAACAAAATGAAAAAAATAAAGATTTTGCCTTTCTACTAGAAGAATAGATTGAATTATTTCA
Source organism: Lasiurus cinereus (assembly GCA_011751065.1). Classification (NCBI taxonomy): domain Eukaryota; kingdom Metazoa; phylum Chordata; class Mammalia; order Chiroptera; family Vespertilionidae; genus Lasiurus; species Lasiurus cinereus. The sequence continues at coordinate 21,176,016 of JAAGEH010000311.1, read as the reverse complement.
GACATCTCTATTTCAGTGTATGATCCATCAATTTTAATTTCTTGAGTTGACTTCAGAAATGATCTATGTAGTTTCTATATCAAAAGTTCTCTTACCCAAGAAATGCAGGCTTCTGTAGCATAGTGCTTCAATATTATATATAATGTATGACCACCATGAGTCTCAATTTATATTCAGCGAGTCTTTGTTGCAAAGCATCCATACCATTATCAGAGATAAACATATTTACCCCAAACTTTGTATTTTCTTTGATAAACCAATAATAGTCCAAATGGCATTATATTTTGTCACTAAATGTTCTTGTTGTGTGTTTTTTTTTGTTCTTTGCAAATTAAGCTATGCTATTCACATGCATAAACTGATATTGTCAACATGCGGAGAGCCCTTCAAGACTCTCAGTATATTGATAATCCACCATCTGTGCATTGCTCTTGCAGGAATCTGTGGGAGCTAGCAATATGTTTTGAGTCAGAGGTAATCTTATAAATGAAATGTTCTACTAAAAAGTTATTTTCTGTACTTACTTGGGGATAGCACTTCTGTGATGTAAAATTTAATAGTATTATTTGATTTCACTTTAGAAGATAACTTTCTTTCCTGTAAAAATAATTTTTTAAAGCCTTAGCCAAGGGGTTTTCAAGGTAGACCACAAATTATTAAAAAATAGAAGCATAACTAGCAATTGAGTCTGATCCTTTGCTTTCTCATTAACATGTTTAGAGTAGAATTATGTGGTGAAAGTCTTTGACAACTTTACTTTTAACTTCTGGTCTGTTCTCTGATGGTAAAACTTTCCTTTAAGTATTTAGAACCATTTTCAGAAATTAGGTTCCCTTAGGAAATGAGTAATCCATAAACTCCTTTTCTCTGTTTTTGTCATTCTTAAGGACCTATACTACTCTCTTTCCTTTTCTCTACTTCACTTTAATATGTGATCAGAAAGGAAAGAGCCTACACCAATGATAAACTAGATTATATTAAAATTATTTATAGATATTTATATTTGGACTTCACTGACAAACAGTACAATGGAAATAGACATACTACTATTAAATATATGCTCAGCCATAAAAAAAATAGTTACAGACACCCACTATCAGGAAACTGACTTAGGTGAAATTTTTTATTTTCATTTGGATAGGAGGTAGAAATAATTTGTTTTAGCAGTCTCTCAGCCTTACTAAAGCCTGTAGCAACCAGGCGAGGTCCCCAACTTTCTACAACCATCTCAAGATTAGACTTGGTACCTTTGCTCCATCTGCTTATTCCTATAGGAACACTTATTATTGCATAGATTTGTTTCTTGTGTACTAGAGTATAAGCTTCTTGAGAACAAGAGTCATATCTTGTTCATTCATTCATTCATCCACACAACAAATATTAATGTCTATTATACACCGGACACTATTCCAACCACTTGGGGTGCATCAGGGTAAAAATAAAACAAACTCCCTGTCCTCAGGTAGGTTTTAGTCTAAGAGGTTCACTGTTCTACTGCATTGACTTTCTCAGAGCTACTTGCCTATGTGTTTTCTATGTCTCTTATCATCTGAATGTCTTCAGCGCTGTTCCAATCCAGTCTTGCTTGGTGTTCAATACATATTTATTGAACTGAATAACTGTTTCTTTGTGTTTAATGGACATATAGTCTGTGGCATTCATAAAATTAGAAAAACATCAATACATTGTTGTGAGTCCCATTCATAGGTAATGTGGGTAATGCAAAGAGAGAACAACTTGTGGTGCTGACTCAAGTGTGCAGAACAGCAGGAGTGGCACAGGGTCACTGTTGCATGGCCTGCACCTGTACAAGAGGGGCTCAGGGTACTGGCTCAGCAGAAATAGGGTGGTTAAGGACATAGAAAAGTAGTTTGAAAGGTACCACCAAACTCCCTTTCACCACCTACGAGTATAATAAGCCTTAAATAGCTGGGCAGAAGCCAATGAGCTACTTGTAACTGGGTAGGTCACCCTAAAAAAATACAAATTTTCTTCTTGAAGTGGTGGAAGATTTCCTATCCTATTAGGATTATATTTTATATCTGGAAGTGGAGGTTAAGGGTTAAAGGAAGAGGAGATGAAAATGGATAAAGAAGCTTTCTTAAAATATAAAGGGTAAAGGTTTATTTTAAAGATAAATTTGAAAACACTTATAAAGATATATATGTGTACACATATATCCCTTTGTTCATTGCAGCATTATTCACAATAACTAAAATATGGAAACAACTGGAGTGCCCTTTAAAAGATAATTGGATTTTTTCTTAAAAAGTGGTATAGCCCTAGTTGGGTAGTTCAGTTGGTTAGAGCATCATCTCAATATGCCAAGGTTGTGGGTTTGATCCCCAGTCAGAGCACATACAAGAATCAATCAGTGAATGTATAAATAAGTGGAACAATGAATTGATCTCTCTCTCTCTTTCTCTCTCTCTCTCTCTCCCCATCCCTCTCTCTCTCCAACTTAATTAAACATTTTTAAATTAAATAAAAAAGATGTGGTACATATATACAACAGAATACTACTCAGCCATAAAAAGATGGAATATTGCCATTTGAGACAACATGGGTGGATTTTGATAGTATTAAGTGAAATAAATCAGATGAAAAGGGACAAGAATCATGATATCATTCATATGTGGGATCTAGAACAAAAAGCAAAAAAGAGTTCCCTAGTTGATTTTGTTCAGTGGATAGAGTGTTGGCCTGCAGACTAAAGGGTCCCAGGTTTGATTCTGGTCAGGGGTATATACCTGGGTTGCAGTCTTGATCCCCAGTGGGGGGCCATGTAGGAGGCAACAATCAATGATTCTCTCTCATCATTGATGTTTCTATCTCTCTCCTTCTCTGAAATCAATAAAAACATCTTTAAAAAAACAATTACAAAAGAATGAACACATAAAACAAACAAAAAACAGGCAAACTCATAGATACAGACAACAGAATGGTGCTTACCAGAAGGAAAGGGGGGGTGAGAGGAGAAGGAAGAAAGTAAAGGGGATCAAATATGTGGTAATGAAAGAAGACTAGGTTTGGGATAAGCATACAATAGAGAATAGAGATGTCATATTATAAAGTTGTAGACCTGAAATTTGTATAATGTTATTAACCAATGGTAACCTCAATAAATTAAAAAATAAACAAACAGATAGAACTGTGTTTATTCTCAGGTACAATGATTTCCACCCCCCCCCCCCAGATTCTATGTTTTAGAAATTTATTTTTTAATTAATTTTCTTCTGAGGTTTTCCATTCACAAAAGAAATCTTTTAGTTTTAAAATAAACTTTATATAAAAAGTGTGAAGATGGTACAGTCCAGTAATTTTAAATCTGTTAACTCTTGAGCAAATGACTTAACCTATTTGATTTCTGCTTTCCTTATTTGTAAAATGGAAAACATAGTGGGAGCTGACTTTCATAGGTTTGTATAAGAATTAGAAATAATATTTATAAAACATGGCACAGTTGGTGGTGTTCAGTAAATTCTAGCTCTTATTATTGTCCATCCAGCTCTGTGATTGGGCTCTGTGAAAGACTAAAGCCATCCCTGCACTAATAGCCAGTCATTTATGGCTCTTCCGTCTCTGTTCCATCTGTCCAAGGGACACTTGGGCAGTGGCCACATTTCCAGAGTGACCCAAGTACACTCTGTTCAGGGTCAGAGACATGCCAGGGTTGGAAAAAGAAAAATCTTATTTTAAGAATTTTTGACTATGTAACTGTTAAATCATGGCCATTCTTTCAGACAATTGACATACTTATTAGGCTGAAAGAATCCAGTATTGCAACCCTTCATAGTGTCTGGCATTCCTGCTCCATAATCAACTGATTTCAGCCAGAAATGAGTAAGATCTCATATGACTCACGAATAGTGAGAATGGCCAACTAGCCAATTGGAGAAAAATAGAGACTTTTCACGAGAACATTACCAGTGATATTTCAGGCTGTGTTGATAAATCATGCATGACTAAATCACAATAGATGGCTTTAAAAATTTTATTTTCACTTGACTTTTATAAAATCTTCATTTTTTTTAAAAGAAATATGTTTAGAATTCAGTGCTATGGAAGAAATGTTTTTATAGTGAACATTATTTTGGACACTAACAATATGCCAGGTGCCATGGCAAGGGCTGTACATATATTTCTTCATATAATCCTCACTACAACTCAGGCAGGCACCATTACTCTATCCACCCTATAGATATTGAAAATGACACTGACCTGGCTTGTGTTTCTCAGTGGTTGAGCATCAACTTATGAACCAGAAGGTCACAGTTAGATTCCCGGTCAGGGCACATGCCCAGGTTGCAGGCTAGATCCCCAGTGTGGGACGTGCAGGAGGCAACTGCTCAATGATTCTCTCTCATCATTGATGTTTCTCTCTCTCTCCCTCCCTTCCTCTATGAAATCAATAAAAATATTTTTTTTAAAAAGAATAGAATAGAAAATGACACTGAATTTTATTCAGAGCCTTTTTTTAAAAAACAACTAGGTGAAGAATATGGTTGGTTTCTCCTTTGTTGTCCATCAATTTTCTGGAATTCAAATTACACTTATTGTTCATAACTGGAAGGGAGATTTTCTTTAGAGGTTCTTTTTTTGTCAAAAAAAGGAACAAAATTTGGCAAAATTTGAAGCCAAGTATTAAAACCCTTTTAAGAAAACATCTAATTCAACTATTTTCTGAGGAAACAGTTTCACTGTCCAGAAATACCTTCGAGTTCAAAACTTTTTTCACATCAATCAATTCCTAGGAAATAATACTGAGGTATGTAAGATGGCTAGAAATATATACATTACTATTCTCTTAAGGCCATTTGAATGCTAAAAAAAAAGAAGTTCTTTTAGAAACTCATTTTGTTTTTACAAAGCCTATAATATTTGAAAAATAATTTGAAATATTTTGTGAAACCTCATATCCCAAGAGATTCATCCATCCTCCCAAATTGTTAGAACATGTGTTTTATTTCCACACCTAAACTTATCCAATTTGGACCTTCTCCTAGAACTAAAATAAACAAAAACACACATACACACAAAAACACCTTTAAAACAGGAGAGAAAAAAGCTTTCAAACAAACTGTGATGCTTAGATTTGAGTGGTAGTCTGCAATTCTTGTTTTTGCCCATAGGATCTCTTTTAAAACTATAATAGCCGCGATATAAGACACTCCTTCTTAATTCCAAGCGCTGTGGAAGCTTTCAGTATTGTGTTAATTAGATTCTTTCAAGGTGCAAAGAACAGAGATATGATCATTTGGCTCAATTAATTTAGGCTTATTAAAAAGGATATAATATGGGGAAGTAGAAAAGATAGATTAAGCTGTCATTGACAGTCACGTGGAACACTAACTTTTCATGATAGCTGCTCAGCAACAACTGGGTATTAGTAATAGCTCCAATCTAGGAGTAGAAGCTACCCTTTGGTGACCTCATAGGAGCCTTGGGCTTCTTAACCACGAGCATGAGTCAGCTGTTGGGTCTCTGTTTCCCTTTACCTACTTATTTTTCCAACTCTTGCTACTGACTACTCACTTTCTCGCTGCCTCACAGCTTTGCTTACTCATGGCTTCTGTTTCCTGTCTTCCTTCTCCTTACTTCTGCATTTACTCAATGCTGACTCTTCTTGGATGTTTCACACTCTAACTCTGTAAGATAGAAGCACGGCATGCCTCTCTGCCAAGCGTCATCATGGGCCATGAGTCTTCAGGTCGTGTCAACCTCTGCTGAGTTATCAGGGCTACATGGCAAAAATACAAGGCTAACACACCTATAAAATAACCTCTCTGGTGCTTTTCAGGAGAGAGCAATACAACTGGCTAAGTGCCTTAAAAGGCCTGCACGTACGCTATTATTTTGTAACTAAGCAAACACACAGGTTTTATATAGAATAAATCCTAGCATCCTCCTCCTCATCATCTTATCTACCTTGTATAATAATATCTAAAGTTCAACAAATACTATCTTACATAAGTGTATTGCTCTGGTTTGCCAAATATTCTTGTTACTAGAGAATAGTTTGGTACACTAAATGAGTATTGTTGATTAAAACAAAACACTAGAATGACAAGGCATAAGGGCATAATCCAGCAGTTTTCAAATTGAGGATGTAATACAGCAGTGGGGGCCAGGCAGGAAGAGAAAGGAAGCAGCAAAACCAGCTGCTCAACCAGACCATCCAGGAATTTATCTGTTTTCTATTTTTCACAGGACCAGAAATTTCTGCCTTAAGAAAAGATTCTATAGCTTAACAAAAGGGTTAAAAGATATTTTTAGAGCTTTATGTTCAATTCTCAGTTCCTCCTCTCTTTTGATATGTCAAAATGCATAAATTATTTATTTTTTTGTTTTGTTTTGCCTTTCTTTCTTGGTTTTAAGAAATGGGGATGGGGAAGTTTTTTGGTACGTTTGCTGTGTGGATCCAAAGAAATGGAGCATATAATGCAATGCACTGGCATCTTGAAACTGGATAAGAGTTGGTTCCTGTCATATCAAGAACTATTTGTAAACCTTTACTGGTCATGATTTCACCTATCATTACTGGTTTAGGTAAATATATTTCAGCATCTTCATAAATAAAATGCTGGCTAACTTGAGTTATATAAATGTGTGCTATAGATATCAAACTGTAGTACTGGAAAAATTTAGCATTCCAGAACTTTTTCATTGTATGCTCAAAGAATTAGGAAGAAAATAATATTGTGGATAATATGTATGGATTATTCACACACATTATTTAACATGTAACTCAGTTGTATTTTAAGTCATAATTTCTTGAAAAAGAGTTTTTCACATATAATGTATTGTCATTTTTATAATTATGAACCCTTTCCTGGATTTATATACTTCTTTTTAACAGCATTTTAAAACATTAATTTTACCTATTGATAATGTTCCATTTTCCAAATCTTTCCAACAGTGAAATCATCATACAAAACACAATTGTAGGTATCAAGAACATGAATGCAATTATAAATCTACTAGAGGCCCGGTGCACAAAATTAATGCATGGGACAGGGTGTCCTTCAGCCCAGCCTACTCCCTCTCCAATCTGAGACCCCTTGAGGGATGTGCAACTGCCTGTTTAGGCCTGATCCTGGTGGGACATCCCTCTCACAATCCAGGACTGTTGGCTCCCAACTGCTCGCTTGCCTGCCTTCCTGATCGCCACTAACCAATTCTGCCTGCCATCATAATTACCCCCTAACCACTCTCCTGTCAACTTGATTGATACCTAACTGCCCCCCTGCCAGCCTGTTTGCCCCTAACTACCTCCCCTGCAGGTCTGGTCACTCCTAACTGCCCTCGCTTGCAGGCTTGATCACCCCCAACTGTTCTTCCTTGCAGGCCTGGTCCCTCCCAACTGCCCTTCCCTGCTGGCCATCTTGTGGTAGCCATCTTGTGTCTACATGGGGGCAATCATCTTGTGTGTTGGAGTGATGATCAATCTGCATATTACTCTTTTATTACATAGGATAGAGGCCTGGTGCATGGGTGGGGGCCAGCTGCTTTGCCCTGAAGGTTGTCCTGGATCAGGGTGGGGGTTTCCTTGGAACGTGGGGCACCCTGGGCAAGGATCCTGTGGTGGTTTGCAGGCTGGCCACACACCCTGGTGACCCAAGAGGAGGCCCTGGTATCTGGGATTTATTTATCTTCTATAATTGAAACTTGGCAGCCTGGAGCGAAACTAAGCCTTCTGCTTGTTCCGTGGTGGCAGCCATTTCTGTTGGAATTTATTTATCTTCTATAATTGAAACTTTGTAGCCTTAAGCAGAGGCCTGGGCAGGCCAGGGTGTGTGGAAAGCTTGGCTTCCTCCATCACCGGGGCAACCCAAGCCTCCCTCCTGCTCTCTCTGTGGCCATAGCCATCTTGGTTGAGTTAATTTGCATAGTTGCTCCTGATTGGCCAATGGGCATGGCTTGTGGGCATGGTAGAGGCATGGTCAATTTGCATATTACTTTTATATTAGCTAGGATTACCTTACATGCACAAATGTTGGTGATTTTTCTGACCCTGGATAGTTTACAAAGTAGATAACTAAAGACTCAATATTCAGTGATTTTCCCAATTCTATAGAATTTTAGGACTGTACATGTTCAAGGCACTTATAGTTGAGGGAAATCAAGTGCAGAGAAGGTACATGAAGTCATCCTACAGTTAATGCTAGGGCCATGAATAAACATGTACCTGCTGGTTTTCAGCCCTCTGCCTCACATTGAGACCAAAGGAGGAGCCACCTGCAACTTGTTGAGTTACCATTTAAGAAAGGAGTTGAACTAACTTCATTAGAAGTATGTAATAATTATCAAAACTAGAAAAGTTGGAGAATAACAGCAGGAAAAGTAGGAAACATTTAATGATATTTAACAAGGTTAAAAGTACCAACCAAAAAATATGCATTGTATTCATGTATTAGTCTACATCAAGCTTAATCTCTGATATTCAAATAGAGAATTCAACTAGAAAATTTAACAGAGTTTTCCTTAGATAGTAATATCAGAAGTCCTCAATCAGTTATCTGAGAGAAAGTCTTATGTTTAATGTATTAACTACAAGGAAATATGTATTTAAATGTCTACAACAAGTTAATATTTATTTTTCTATGAGTAATAGTGTCTGAGATTTAATATGTTTAAGTTAGCATCAATATGGAATCTAATTTAAACTAACAGATTATTCTTTTTTATGAAATGGAATTCAAGTGAATTGATTTGCTATCTTTTATATTGGGCTATCAGCATCTGATGGTTAGTAATAATATATATATATTACAGGTAAGCATGCAAAACAGACAGGAGGTAGGAATACTGAGTATCAGTTGCTGACAACTTAGACACTCACCATCTCTCTGAGAAAGTGCCATATTAGGCTTCTCATGCACCTTTCCCCCTTTTTCAATGTTCCTGCAAGGCTTTATGGGTTATCTGTTGTTACATAAATAACGTATTTCCTTTGGGTAACAAATGTCCCCAAACCAGTTACTTGAAACAACTATAAATATTCATTATCTAACAGTTTCTGTGAGCCCAGGATCTGGGGGTGGCCTGGCAGGTATTTCTAAATCAGGTTTCTCATGAAGTTGCAGTCATGGAAGGCTTTTCTGGAGCTGGAGGATCTGCCTCCAAGGTGGCTCATTCATGTGGTGACAAGTTGGCACTGGCCGTTGGCAAGTGGCCTTAGTTCCTCTCCAAGTGGGACTCATCTGGAGACTACTTGAGTTCTCACAACATGGAGCTGACTTCTTCCTCTGCAAGCAATATAAGAGACAAGATAGACTTTCTATGGCCTAGTTACAGAGTCAGACCCACCACTTCCACAGACTTTATGGACCATATCTTTATTTAATCTATGAGGATACTACACAAGGTACTTACCAGAGTTAAGATTCACTGGTGGCCAGATACCTAAAGGGTAATGTATTAGCTAGGACTCTTTCGGTTCTCAAGTGACAGAAAAACAACCCATTCACTCTTAGGCAAAGGGGAATATATTGGTTTATATAGTAAATTGTCATTAATGGTACGTTGTATCTGTGCTTTAGATATTAATGTAATCAGATGCACAAACATTTTCAGAGTTCTCTGCCCATACTATGCATCTGTTCCTCTTTGCACGTCAGTCGTATACTGCCAGCCCAACAATGGTGAGGCATACCCTTTTCAGTTTTGCCTTCTTTAAAAAAGACCTGACTCTTCCCTTAATTCCAATTAGGAAAGCTTTGGGGAAAAACTTTCATTGCCTAACCTGCATCATATCATTGGTTTAGGTTCTATGGTGGCTGTTGCCACCAGAACCACCAGGTTGAAGTGTGAGGCAGACAAATTTCCAAAATGTCCCCAGAAGAAAGGTCAATAAAACAATAGTGGTCTACTCTGCAAAAATTAAATATCTTAAGATATCTCAAAATTTAGAAAAAAAAGATACTAAAACCAATCACTTTGCTACTTTTTAAAAACAAACTAATCCATCCTGAATAAGCATCTATTTCTCCTCACTTGTACTATTTCCTTTTACTCACCTTTATCATTAATATACTTTTTTATTTTTTTCCATCAAGGACAGCATTTGTTAAACAAAAAAGCATTTTAAAATCCTTTTTCAAAAACATATTTTAAAAGCTATAGGTTATGGATTATTTTCATTGATTTTAGTGTAATTTGCAAATGTTTAAGCAAACAATGCAGGAACTAAATAATGTGAAGTTAGTAATAAAATATTATTTCAATGGTAGCATGGACAGATAGAATATTTGAAATCTGAAATGAGATGAAATTTATGAAAAAGCTAGCACATCAAAATTAGTTCTCTATATAGGTAATATTCAGAGTAAAAAAATACTATATGTATTTATATAAATGTGTATATGCATGTATATATATATTTACATATATATAATATATTCAGAATAGAAAAACAAGGAAGAGATATACTAACTGCTGATAGCACTTAATAAATATTAATGGACCAAAAAATCCAAAACTCCTTATATCTTCCTTCTTTTTTCTACATAGAGAACACAACTTTCAAATTGAAACTGTAATCAATCACTGCTAAAGGGAACCTAAAGCTAAAGATAGATAAGGGGATAATAAGAGAGCACCTAATTGCTTTAATTAATTCAGTATTTCTGAGCTGGCCAGAGACTTACTAAATTACTACAGAACTTGCAAATTTGCTTGAGGACTCGATTTCAGTGACCTTTGAGAAATCTTAAGGTTCTTCCAGTAGGTTTCACTGACTAGCTGTTATTACTTAGTCCAGCCAAGGAGTATTTCCCTTTGTGGATGTGAATAAACCCAAGAGGTACTTTCAAAAAGTAGTCTTAAGCCCTGGCCAGTGTGGCTCAGTTGGTTGGAGCCTCATCCCATGCACCAAAAGATTGTGGATTTAATTCCTGGGTAGGTAAGGGCACCAACCCAGGTTGTGAGTTCCATCTCAACAGTCAGGATGTGTGTGGGATACAATCAATGTTTCTGTGTGTGTGTATGTGTGTGTGTGTGTGTGTGTGTGTGTCTCTCTCCCTTCCCCCTTCTCTCCTCTCCCTCCCTACTCTCTAAAATCAATGTATAAAAAGCATGTCCTCTGGTGAGAATTTTTTAAAAATGTGATCTCAATAAACCACTTCATCCTTCTAGTAAGAACAAGCAATAGTCACATGACTCAGAAGCATGGGCTAGCAATGCTCAGTACAATCCAAGTGTTGCAGTCAATCCATACTGTGGTACCTCGATATACGAGTTTAATTCATTCCGTAACCTTGAGGCGTGGGAAACTATGAGACACTCGAGTCGCGGTAAACTGGTGGGTCATGTGCAGCCGTCCGATCCGCGCAATTACTCCTATCTCAAATGTTGCTTGTATTTCAAAGCAAAAATCGCTCGCTCAATGGCTCGTATCTCAAAAATCTCATATGTTAGGGCACTCGTATCCCGAGGTACCACTGTAGTTATCAAGAACCCGGGGTCATTTATTTGAACCAAATTTGCCACATGACTCTTGTAAAAATCCTTGGAGAAAACTTTCTCAGAGATCCTATGAGCATTCTGAAAAATTGTTTCAAGGATAGGACATCTATAGGACAACCTTTTGTCTTCTAGAAAAATTGATTTCCAATAGAAATAAGCATAATCCACAATGCAAGTTACACATGTAATTTTAAATCCAGTAGCTATGTTTAAGAGTAAAAAATATATAAAATTAATTTAGTAATTATATTTTATGTATCTCAACATGTCATTAATATAAATGTTATTGAGATATATTTCATTCTTTGTACTAAGTCTTTGAAATTCAGGATGTGTTTTAAACTTATGGTACATCTCAATTCTAACTAGTCATATTTCAAGGGCTCAGTAGCCACATGTAGCTAGCTAGTGGCTGTTATTTTGGACAGCCCTGGTCTGGTCTAGGGTTATGGAGAAGTGGTCCTCAAAGCATTGTCCTTTCTTTTCAGGAGGACTGAATATTTAAGAAGATTATTCCTTACCCATGTAAAGGAAGCTTAAAAGCACACTTTACGATTCTTCAGCTTCTTTTTATCCCATCACATGCTTGTTCCTTTCTTTCAGTTAATATGGTAATGCAAAAAGTGGGACCTATTCAACACATTTTCTATACTTTTCTCCATGAAAAGATCTGGTTTAGAAAGAACACGAGGGTAAGACATATCTGAGTTCAAACCCTATCTTTATCCTTACAACTACTGCAGAGAATTCCATTCATCCCTAATGTCTGCCTTCCCTTTCTGTAGAGATAAAAAACTTATCTGGGCACAAAGCCACTGAGAAAAAGAACTATTACATTTCTAGTCTATTAAGTAGCTAGACATGTCTACATGTCTAAGTTCTGACCGAAGACTGTAAATGGAAATGTCATAGGGAAGCTTTTGGGAATCTTCCTAAAGAGCAACATGCGTACCTTCTTTGACCTCTTCTTCCTTCCTCCTATTTAGAGCACATGTGCTTCCATTTTGGACCAGGAGGTCAAGGCCATGCATATCTTGAAGCACTGTAACAGCTCACCTCATAGACTTTTACACAAGAGAGGAATAAACACTATAAGTGCCACTGCACTTTTGGATTTTCCATCACTTGTGATAGAAATCCTAAAATATGACCTTGGGTAAAGACTTGACTTCTAAGTTCATAAGAATTAAATGTGAAAGTGTTCTAGTGCTTAGTACAAAATAGGCACTTCATAGGTTTATATTTTTTAAAGTATATTTCAATGACAAATCCACTAATTGTGTAGGTTTCTCAATAAAATCATTTGTTCCTCTTCCAACTCAGCTTCCTGACTTCTTTCTTACCTACTTATAGATGATACAAAGATCTTCACTGCATTTGCATTTCTCTCCAGAAAGTCACCTGACTGCCAGTATAGTCATGTTCATGAATGTCTGGTGGCTCAGAAAAGCCTCTGTACGAACCTGTGGGATAAATATTCAGAAAGGCATTCTTAGAGCAGTTGGCAATGCTGTTGTGGAATTTGTGAAGCAATAAGATAATATCATGAGGCCCTTCCTCTCAACCAAGCAGATCTATTTACTGTACTATTATTTTTCACAGAAAAATAAAATCCTGAAAAGATTCTTTCAATAGATTTTTCACTTTAGTAAGAAGCAGAGGGTGAAAAGCATAGGGAACACCCAATGTCCTATCAGTTGTTTTCAAGTTCTTTTTTTTGTAATGGAACAATATGTAAAAATTTTCAAGGAACCCTATGCCTTAACAAAATTTCAAATGATATAAGGAAGCTTTACTGTAGAATTCCATAAAGTTATCTTCCCACATAAATGAAGGTTCTAGGATGCCAATGTGTTTAATTTGTACATAACACATTTTTGTATACCTCATCATTTATGATGCTTCCAAAGAATGGTTAAAAACAAAAAATATTCAAAAAGGCATAGGAGTTAACCTAAAAGAACTCCCAAAGATTAAGACACACAATGACTGAAACAATTTGAGCAGCAAAATAAATTATAATAATATCGGTTTATAATTCAAAGAATAAAACAACATCCATACATCAGTAGTGATATAAATAAATGATTGAATAACTAAATACATTGTGGATGAGGGACAAATCTTTTTTTTTTTTTGCAAGAAATTGCAAATAATATATTTAGATACTTTTGCCCAAGGAGGAGTGCATAATTTTCTGTACTTTGAGTATGGGCTAGACTTAGTGACTTGCTTTCAAAGTATAGAAAAGAAAGAAGGTCTGGAAAGAAAAAGCCATAACTTTACAGTGGAGAAATATGGAATACATCACCTTAACCCAGTGGTCGGCAAACTCATTAGTCAACGGAGTGGCAAAGCGCAGCTCGGCTGGTGAGCTGCAGTTTGCTGACCACTGCCTTAAACAATCAATCACGGTTAATATCATCAGTGATAAGTCATGTACGTTACGACATGGTAGAATAACAATGGCACTTCACCCCTGTGGAATTCTTCCCAAATCCATAATCCTACTCTAATCATGAGAAAATGTCAGACAAACCTAAATTGAGGGATATTCTACAAAATAATTGACCGGTACTATTAAGATAGGACAACTTACTGTCATATGGTTTCCTGGACTGAATTCTGGAACAGAGAAAGACGTTATTGGGGAGAAAACAAAATAAAACTGGTGAAATCAAGTAAAGTCTAGAGCGTAGTTAACAGTTTTGAAAAATGTACCATGATTACTAAGGTATTAAAATTAGAAGAATGTTAAAGGAACATTTGTAGGAAGCAGGTTGGGTGCTGTTAAAGAACAAAAAATTTTTCCAGTAAATTTGAAGATCTAATTGGCTTTGTTGGATGACTCATTAATTGGGTAGCTTCCCATCTAGGAAGTAGAAAGCTCTGAGAAACTGTACAATAAAGAAGGCGTTTTTAATCAGAAAGGGAGAGAGGCGAGAAAGTTATTAACAAGAAAAGGAAAGTTACAGGCAAGGTTACCCTCCCTTAGGGAAAGGTTGAGGTCTTATCAGGCAAATTGATTCAGCTTACTTTGTGTGTTTGTGTGTGGGGGTGTGTAGTTGGGGGACTGGATGGAGAGGGCCATAGCAACAGATTACCTCAGAGGTACAGACCAGAAAACGCCAGAGTGACTAAGATTATATTCCTGGAGAAGTTTGAAACTGCAATGAGATCAGATATTATGTCTAGGTTCAGTGTTATGGGCTTTAGCACAAGTGACTCTATTTTGGGTCTATGGTTTTCTCTTTAACAATGCCCAACACTATACTAAATTATAAGTGTAATTATAATAGGAACTATCTCTGCTATGGATATTAATAGTATATTACTATTAATATCCATAGCAGAGATAGTTCTCCCAAGATTATTAAGTAAGAGAAACATACAGGGAGTTAAAATACAAAAATAAATCAGAGTATATGTGAAAATCACCTTTAAATGATGGCTAATATTTGTATAATGCTTAATGTACACCAGCACTATTCTAAGCTCTTTACATATGCACATGGAATCATTTAATCCTCCTGAAACTCTATGAAGTAGGTACTATTACTACTCATAGTTTTCAAACTACTTTATTTTGAAATATCTATACATTCATGGAAAGTTGTAAAGAAATATATAGAGACATTTAATGTATATTTTCTCTAGCCTCACCCAATGTTAACATCTTACACCACTATCACAGTATCAAAACCAAGGACTGATATTTGAATAATCCACAGAGTTTAATAATATTTCATTACTTATACAGGTACTCATTTGTGTGTGTATATCTTTTTCTTTGTATTTTTCCCTTAGAGGAGGAATCGAGGCTTAGAAAGGCTCAGTAATGTTCCCAAGGTCACTTGATTTGTATATGGTAAAGTTGTTCTTCAATTGTGGGCAATTTCACTTCACAGTCCATAGTCTCAATCACTAAGCTCTACTCTATCTCAACTTTGAATACTGTAGTAACTTGAAGGGATGTAATCATTTAAGCATATCTAAAGAGAATATATATATATATATATGTGTGTGTATGTGTATATATGTGTGTGTGTGTGTGTGTGTGTGTGTGTGTGTGTGTGTGTATATGAGCCAGGGTCATAACATCCATAATGACCAGAGGCTTGACTGAACACCAGGCTGTGCATACAGCAGGAGAGCGGGCTGAACTGCTCAGCTCTTGAAGAGAGAGAGAGGTGGGGCTGATCAACAGTGACAGCAGCTGCTGGTGAGGCCCAGATAGAGAAGCAGGGTGATCAGACCCAGAGGTCAGCAGTTCAGCCCACTTGTCAGCAGCCTGGACCAAACATCAGGCTGCACACGCAGCAGGTGAGCCGGCTGAACTGCTGACCTCTCAGAGAGAGAGAGAGAAGTGGGGCTGATTAGCAGTGGCCTCGCCAGCAGCCAAGCCTCTCTCTCTCCCAGGGGTCATCAATTCAGCCCGCTCACCAGCAGCCTGGGGTAGCTGCTGATCAGCCCGAATTCTATGATCAGGCCCGGAGATAGACCCAGAGATGCTGATTGGCATAGAAACCGACCAATCAGAACCTAAACTGGGTGAACTGTGAAGGTAGAACCTAAGGTGGGTACTGATGAGGGGTTTTAAGGGCAACAGCTGTTTGGTGTAAATGTATTGACTGGTTTGGCAGTATAGTGCATATGGCTGATTATCATCTCCTCCTGCTGAAAAAAGCTTCCATCCCCACCCCCCCATTTAAACAAGCCTCTCCTATCTAATCTATCTATACTAATAAAAGGGTAATATGCTAATTAGACTGGGTTGACCAGCCATTTCCAGATGTCCAACTTTCTTCTAGACAAAGCCATGGTGGTGGGGACTGAGGCAGAGGCAGTTAGGGGCGATCAGGCCATCAGGGGAGGAGAGTTGGGGGTAAGATAAAGCTGGCAGAGGAGGGCAGTTAGGGGTGATCAGGCTGGCAGGGGAGAGCAATTAGGAGTGAGATCAGGCAATCAGGGGAGGGTAGTTAGGGGAGATCAGGCAGGCAGGTAGAGAGGTTAGGGGTGATCAGGCTGGCAGACAGGTGAGTGGTTAAAAGCCAGTCATCCCAGATTGTGAGAGGGATCTAAACCAGCAGTCGGACATCCCCTGAGGTGTCCCAGATTGCAGAGGGTGCAGGCTGGGCTGAGGAACCCCCTCGATGCACAAATTTCATGCACTGGGCCTCTAGTGTAATCATAAATATGTGTAAGGTTAAAGGTAACAGATCATAAGAAAACCCTTCAAACAATAGACTAGCACCAACCTATCCTCTAACTGTCTAAGAACAAAGATTTGTGACCAACTGACTTTAAATGCTATGATTCAGGCATCATAAAAAGCAATTCTTATCATTAAAAAAGAGTATTTCAAATTATTTGAGAAGAACACATCTCAGGAGCAACAAACAGCCCTTGTTCTTATTCATAGCCACAGAACATTAGTCATACATTTACTTATAATGTATTATAAAATACTGTATAGAGTCTTCAAGAACTATCAAGAAAGCTCCTTGAGGACTTGGATAGTCTGTCCTGTTCAGGCTCCCTCTTGTTGAGCAAGTGAGTGAATGAATGAATGAATGAATGAATGAAGACACTGATCAATGGTATATCAGTAGCACCTCCATCTCCCCCCCTTCCTCCCCCCTGTCCCCGCCACAACACACACACATATACATTCACCTATAATGCTGGAATCCTTTAAGTACATTTTACTTCTCTTTTATTTCCAAAATCTAATCAATTCTCAAGTCTTAAGGAGTCCCTTACCATTTGTTTGTTAGTTTAGTTATTTTTACCACCAAATCTATCATCCTATCTTCAGTGGTACTCATGTACTCAGCCCTCCTTCCTATTAAAATGGAATTTATAAATGTCCTTTCTCCTGTCTAAGGTCAAGGCCTCCTTTTTTTGTTTTTAATTTTAACCAAGGAATCATTTTAACAAGGATTTCCCCCACTCTTTTTTTTGTATGTCCATAAGTCAAATAGAAAATAGCCATTTATTCATATGTAGTATATTATAATAGTTTAAAATAATTAAATAAAAACAAGTTATATTAATGCAATTTTTTAGAACACTCCACCTTCCCAGGCACAGGATTCCAGCTGATGGATGTGTTAATTGACTAGATGGTAGGAATTCTAAGGTCATGTATGAACATTGACATTTTTAGTCAATGGCATTGGCATTTCAGTGAATACCAGTATTTCATGGCATTGTAGCAAATTTCAATAAGAAAATACTGATAGAAAATGGAAATGGCTCTGGCTGGTATTTCTCAGTGGTTAGAGCACTGATCTGGGCACCAAAGGGTTGCATATCCCTGGCCTTGGTCTGGCTTCTTGTTGGAGGCAACCAATGGATCTCTCTCTTTCTCTCCTCCTTCCCCTCCTTCCATCCTTCCACTCTCTCTAAAAATCAATGAAAAAAAATAATCTTTGGGGGAGGATTAACAACAAAAGAAATGGCAATGATAGATTTACTAATTAGAGATTTCATGTTAATAAATATCAGTAATACATATTGTCCTAGTAATTATGCTTGACACTTAGGAGTTCAAAAAATAAATCAATATTATTACTGGCTAGTGTGGCTCAGTGGTTGAGAGTTGACTCATGAACCAAGAGGTCACTACTTTGATTCCTGGTCAGGGTACATGCTTGGGTTGCAGGCTCAATTCCCACCCAGTAGGGGACATGCAGGACACAGCCAATCCATGGTTATTTCCATCTGCATACAAACACGACTTTTCATGTCATCCTGTTAAAAAATAAATGATTAAAAGAAATCCTTTGACTTTAAATTGTCTTTAGCACTACAGATTTTTTTTTTATCATCTTCAGGACAAAATTTTGATGTTGTCCATGTTACCTGTCTCCTTTTTGCCCCTGTAATCACAACCATCAGCATTTTGTGATTACCACTCTACTGAAATGGAGTTTATTAAAGCCACCAACTCATTTCATTTTGAAAAATTCCTACAGGTCAACTTTTCACCTATCATTTGATTTGTTTGCTTACTTATTCTTTGCTGAAACATTTCCTTCTCTAAGTTTTCCTGACATCACGTGCTCCTGATATTATCCTGTTGTGACAGTTCCTCTTTCCCAATATCCTTTGCTCCTCAGAACTCTTTTTCTCTCTAGTGACCTCATCCAGGCTCATGGTCTTGGATACCTGCCATATGCTTATGACTCCCAAGTACATCCAGTTCTGATCTTTCCTCTGATTTCCAGACTCATATATCCAGGGACCTACTGGACAGCTCTTCTTGGATAAATAACAGGCATCTCAAACTGAACACTTCCACAATGGAGCTCCTGATTCCTGGCCTCTCCCCCTTCCCACTCCGTTTTGTTCAAATGTCATCTCGGTAAATGGCCAAATGACACAGCAAGGCTGAAAAAGTGCCATTTATCCTTCATCCTGTTCTCCTTGTGACGCATATTCATTCATAGACAAGACCTGACTGTGACACTTCCAATATAGCCCAAAGGTGACCACTTTTAATTAATTCCTCTGCAGAACTTTGGTTAAAATCTCCCTTATTTCCCACCCAGTCAGCTACAAGCCTCCCAACTATTCTCAGTATTTTTTTTCTCTCTTGCTCCACCTACCTGTCTGTTTGCATCTTAGGAACCACAGCGGTCTTCACAAAGCATATACGGCACTGACTTCTTTTTTCTTTCTAAAAGTATGTTTTTATTGATGTCAGAGAGAGAAAGAAAAAAGGAGAGAAATATAGAAACATGAATGATAAGAGAGAATCATTGATTGGCTGCTTCCTGCATGCCACCCATTGGGGATCAAGCCTGCAACCCTGGGCATGTGCCCTGACCAGGAATTGAACCATGACCTCCTGGTTCATAGGTCAATGTTCAACCATTGAGCAACACGGGCCAAGGTGTACTGACTTATGACTTTAATAACTTTCTTTTGCCATCAGAATAAAATCCAAACTCCTTTGTATGGTCTACAGACTTACATTATTTGGCTTCTGCCTACCTCTGTAACCTTATCTCCTTCCATTCTCCCCTTTGCCTGTTTATTTCTTCTTGCCATACACCATACATAATTCCCTCTGCCTAGAATATTTTCCCTCTGATTTCTCTCCCAGGATAACACCTACTCATTTTCTCAAGCCTCGGCTCTGTGAAGCTTTCCCAGACACCTTTCTCAGCTAGACACACTTAATTGCTCAATAATTGTCTCCTCCTTGTTATAAGCTTGATTCGCCTCAAGGCTTTTGTACTTCCTTATTCTTCTGCCTCATATGTTCTTCCCCCCAGAAGTCCTTATGGATGCCCTGTTTCTGTCATTTATGTCTTAGGTCAGATGTCCCTTCTTCAGTCTTTCGTTGAGGTAAGGACATCGCACATGCTCTCTAATCCCCTCTATCTCTTCCCCTGGTTTTTCTGTCTTTATATCACTTAGCATTATCTGCAATTATTTTATTCACTTACCTGTATATGTGGTTGTTTTCTGTGTCCCCCACATACAACCTCTGATGTATAGAAGACCCACAATAAAGGGTTTGATGGATGGTTTACTGTGTGCTAGTTACCATACCAGGTGATGGCAAATAATACTGAATAAAATATTGAAAGAAATATATATAACTAAAAACAATCATAATACAATAGGATAAGCTCTACTGAAGTATGTGTAACCAGTGGTGGACTCAGAAGAAGGAATAAGCAATTCTACCTACAGAGAGGATTGACTGGGGAGACTTATGTGGACAAAAGGGGCCACATGCTGACCTGACAAGCTCAGGGAAGGCCTACATAGTGGTTTTGAAAACTCAGAGGCCTAAAGTAACCACAAAGGAAGGTCTGAAATGAAGCTTTAACTAAAAGCAGTGATGGTGGGAAGTTACATCCTAGGCCGGTATCTCCGCTGACAAGATCAACCTTTACTGTAACTGAGCTTATCTGTCTTTTTGCATCTAAAATAACATACCCTTGAAGTGTCTGGGTAATTTGTAACTTTCCTTTTTCTGGATCCCTTGGGGCACAACCTAATGTGCCTGGACTCCAGGACAGATACCACCAATCCCTTCATTGTTATCATGTTAATTGTTCCTGCACCCACCTAAGTATGTGTCTATCGTTTTACTTTTTATCTAACCCCAGAGGTTTCCCCCTCCCACTTTGCTTTCTCTTGCTTCTTTAGTCTACCATCAGTAGATTTCATGTAACCCCCCTACATCCCCTCCTTTGATTGCAGGTTTATATAATAAAGAGGTAATATGCAAATTGACCCTCATGGCAGCACACAGCAGAGGCAGAGTTCCCATAACGAACCTTAATGTAAGGAGCCTTATCGAGTGCTCAGCAGGGACCTGAGGCTGCGGCCCTGCCCACCAGGCAGAGCTTGATGGGGGACCTCAAGGTGCACTCCCCACCCAGGTATGGGGGACCTCAGGCCATTTACCCTGCCCAGTGGGGCTTGAGGGTGGAGCTGGCTGGATCTGGATCTTGCCCAAAGAAAGTGGGGCTGGCCAGGTCTCACACAATTTTGAGGTGCGTGTGGGTGGGTGGAGAGTTCACTCTGGGACTCATAGCACTACCCAGACTCTAATGTGAGGAAGATTTTCATATACATTTTTTAAATTTTCTTTCATCTCTGACACTTCTATTATAGAGAAAGGGAAAATAGCAATATTAAAATATTAGAGGCCCAGTGCACAAAATTCGTGCACTGGAGGGGGTGTGTGTCCCTCAGCCCAGCCAGCACCCTCTCTAATCTGGGATGCACAATAAAGGGTTTGATGGATAAAAATCAAGGACTCATAATCCAGGACTGCTGGCTCCCAACTGCTTACCTGCCTGCCTGCCTGCCTTCCTGATTGCCCATAACTACTCCCCTGCCAGCCTGATTGATGCCTAACTGTTCCCCTGCAGTCTGATTGACCCCAACTGCCCATCCCTGCAGGCCTGTGCCCCCCCCACCCCCTCCAACTGCTCTTCTCTGCAGGCGTGGTTGCCCCAACTTCCCTCCTCTGCTGGCCTGGTCACCCATAACTGCCTTCCCCTGCAGGCCTAATCCTTCCCAACTGTCCTTCCCTGCTGGCCTGATAGACCACAATTGCCCTCGCTTGCAGACCTGATCCCTCACCTGCTGGCCATATTGTTGTGGCCATCTTGTGTCCACATGGGGGCAGCCATCTTGTGTGTTGGAGTGATGGTCAATTTGCATATTACTCTTTTATTAGATAGGATAGAGGCCTGGTACATGGGTGGGTCCAGCTGGTTTGCACTGAAGGGTGTCCCAGATCAGGGTGGGGGTTCCCTTGGGGTGTGGGATGGCCTGGGTAAGAGGCCTGTGGTGGTTTGCAGGCCAGCCAAGTGGATACCCTGGTATCTGGGATTTATTTATCTTCTATATTTGATACTTTATAGCCTCTAGTAGAGTCCATGGCCATTTAGGGTGTGCAAGAAGCTTGGCTTCCTCCATTGCTGGGAAATCCAAGACTCCTACTCGCTCTGTGGCCACAGCCATCTTGGTTGGGTTAATTTGCATACTCGCTCCTGATGGGCTGGTGGGCATGGCTTGTGGGTGTAAGGGAGGTACAGTCAATTTGCATATTACTCTTTTATTAGATAGGATTTCTTCTAATTAATTCCCTTTTAATGTACATGAATTTTGTGCACTGGGCCACTAGTATATGAATATAGATGTAACCTGCCATTCTCTGGAGCATTATCTCAATTTGTTGAGGTTCTGCTTCCTGGTAATTGTTGACATATTGGCTCAAATAAACTCACAAAAATTATTTACAGGTTTGAATGTTTTTATGTTAACACTTAAAAAGAAGTGCTATTTGAATTGAGTCCTGAAAAACAAATAGGAGCTGCCTTTTAGTGAGTTTAGAAAAGCACATTTCACTTACAAAAATGGAAGGAAGGAAGGAAGGAAGGAAGGAAGGAAGGAAGGAAGGAAGGAAGGAAGAAAGGAGGGAAGGAAAGGCATATTTCAGACAGGGATCTAATATACAAAACACCATAGAGAGAAAATTGTTTTTAAATATGACAGGACACAAAATTGATCTCCAGCTCAGTGCCACCCAATTATAATCTAGAAAAGGCCTTTTTTTTTTTTTAGAAATAAACAAGCTGATACTAAAATTTAAATGGAAACTCAAAGGACCTGGAATACAAAGGAAACTTGAAAAAATTGGAGCATCTGTACTACATGATTTCAAGACTTACTATAAAGTTACAATAATCAATAAATTATAGTATTGGCATAAATATTAACAAAAATCAATAAAACAGAACTGAGAGCCCCCAAAGAGGTCTGCACTTAAAGGACCATTTGATTGACAAAGCACCAAAGCTATCATAGGGGAAAAGGAAATTTTTTCAATAAATCATTCTGAAATATGAAAAATAAATCTCAGCCTCTACCTCATGCTGTTCACAAGAAGTAAATCAAGTTAGATTATAGATCTAAATATGAAAGCTAAAACCATAAAGCTTTTAAGAGAAAAAAATAGAAGGATGTCTTTGTGTCTTGGAAATAGGCAAGTTTTAGACAGGAAATGGAAAGCATTAGCCATTAAAAATATTGAGAAACAAGACTATGTAAAATTAAAAACTTCTTATTACCAAAGGATAATATTAAGAAAATATATAGGAAAGCCACAGACTAGAGAAAACATTTAAAAAACTTATGTCTGACAGAAGACCTATAACCAGTATATATAAAGCACTCCTATAACTCAATAATAAAAAGACAGAGATTTGGACAGATAGGTCAAAAAAGGAAGAATACAAATATGTAATAAGCTCTGAGAAAGAGCTCAGTATCATTAGTCACCAGGTAAATGCAAATTAAACTGTAATGAGATACCACTACATACCCACCAGAATGGCTGAAATGAAAAAGACTGACAACACTAAATATTGATGGAAATGTGGGGCAAGCAGAACTCTCATATGCTGACAGAAAAGTATAACACAATACAACTTCGTTGGAAGAGATTTGGCTATTACTTAATAAAATATATAAGTAATATGTAAGTTGCTAGAATCCAGCAACTCCACTAATATTTACCAACAGAAGTGAAAACATATATCCAAAGGAAATCTTATACAAGAATGTTCATAGCCGCTTTCTATGTTATAGCCAAATACTGGAACTAGCCCAATTGTCTGTCAACAGAGGAATGGATGATCAAACTATGATACGTATATCTATACAAGTAAAAAGGAATGAGCTATTGATACACTCAGCTACATTCAAAAACAGTATGAGAGTATATATATACTATATAATTCTATTTACATGAATTTAAATGACAGGAAAGAAATCTCATCTCTGATGTGGGGCGGGGGGCTAGAGGGGCTGGGTGTAAAGAGCAGTGGTTACCTCTGGAAGGCCAGGCTGGCATTGACTGGGAAAGGGCATAAAGAACATTCCTGAGATGATGGTAAATTGCTATATCTCAATAGGGGTTTATATTACCCAGCATTTTTCAAAATCTGGTAAATGGTGCACTAAAGATGTGCATATTTTACTATTTGCATATTTTACTATATATAAAACCACAGCAGGAAAATAAAAGGCCGTAAAAGCCAGTACTGATCTCTAGTGAAGGATTTAGGAGGAAAGACTACAGGTGACTGCAATTTACTTTGATGGATAGAGGGATAGAGGGGTGAGTAGATACATGATAAAAAGAAGTACAATAAAACATTAATAAAATCTAGGCAGTGGACATTGGGGTGCTCTCTGAAATTTTCTTTAAAACTTTAAGGATATATTCAAAATGAAATGCTGGGGGAAAAGAAGGGAGTTGGGAAGGATGTGGGGAAATCCCAGACAGTGTTCAATAGCTGGAACAAGGAGTAGTTTGGCAAAAGATGAAGCAGAAAAGACAATCAGAAGCATGATCGTGAGGGAACTTTCATGTCATGCAAAGGAGTTTGCATTTTATCCTGTGAAGCAATGCTGCTCAATTGTCTTTCTATTTTCATTGCTAGTGTCTTTAGTCATGCCCTCATTAACTTCCATCTGGGCTTTGGCAAGGTAATTATTTAATCAGATTGGATTGAACTGAATCAGATATAAAGGATGCACTTCACTTTCCTGTGACTTTACATAATTTTTCCTGTTTTAATCCCACGCAACTTTGAGATTTTTTGCACATAAATAGAAATTGCTTTTTAAATGCATTTCTAATTGACAGTAGTTTCAAAAACTATATTTTTGTTTCTGCCTTTAGGGCCTTATTTTGCTTTTTTTCCCCCAAATAAGCAAGGAGCAGATGTCAAACGTAAGTTTTTTTTTTAAATGGACTATTCATTTTTCTCAGTAAAAAATATTCAACCAAATGCTGAATTGAAAATACTGTAGTAAACACTAAGGAGTGGCATGAATTACCTAATTACAAAAAACAGTTCCTACCTCCAAGGTCTTGACAGTCAATATTCCTACATTTTACAAAATAAATATTTTTAAGTATATGCTTCATTAGCTGGACAGACGTATATTTGTTAGATTCTATGGTTTCCCTCCTTCAGTTTTTCTACATGCATTCGATAATGAGATAGCTATTTGCAAAGGTGTGATGGTAGATGAAATCATCAGTGTGGGCACATAAAGTGTTTACTATCCATGGAGATAAGGCAACAAGGACTGAGTGAACTGTATATTTCCCAACAGCTTCCTCCCAAATGCAAACTTGCCTCCACAAGAAATTAAAAAAAAATTCTTGAAACAATATTAGTTATGTACCAAACTATTTCTCTCTCTGAAGAAAATTTAGCTTCTTTCTTTCTTTTTTCTTTCTCTCTTTGTTGGTTCCTACAGGATTTGTTTTCAGATGTATAATTTTTAAAATGTGGGCATCCCTCAAGAGCTTAAATCATCTAATCTTACTGAGTTCATGAAAATCTATTTGTTCATGAAAATTCTTTTGTTTTTGCCAAACTTTGTATTCTTAGAGTTTTGCCTAGTGCAGGGCATGAAATATATAGATGACAAATATTATCCTATCTAATAAATGAATAATATACAAATTGACCATCACTCCAACACACAAGATGACCACTTCCATGTGGTCAAAAATGGCTGCCCCCACGTGGACACAGGATGGCTACAGGGGAGGGCAGTTGGGGGCAATCAGGCCTGCAGGGGAGGGCAGTTGGGGAAGACCAGGCCTGTAGGGGAGGGCAATTAGAGGCAACCAAGCTGGCAAGAGAGGGCAGTTAGGGGTGACTGGGCCAGCAGGGTAGGGCAGTTTGGGGTGACCAGGTCTGCAGGGGAGGACAGTTAATGGTGACCAGGCCAACAGGGGAGGGCAGTTAAGGTCAATTGAGCTGGCAGGGGAGGTAGTTAGGCATCAATCAGGCTGGCAGGGGAGTGGTTAGGGGTGATCAGGATGGCAGGCAGAAGTGGCTAGGGATAATCAGGCAGGCAGGCAGGCAAATTGTTGGAAGCCAGCAGTCCTGGATTGTGAGAGGGATTCCAGATTGGAGAGGGTATAGGTTAGGCTGAAGGATGCACACCCCTGTGCACAAATTTCATGCACCAGGTCTCTAGTAAATAAATAAGACCCAGTCCCTACCATTAGGAGTTCATGGCATGAAAAAGTAGAAAGACAAATAATAGACAGTGTGAGATAGGACAATGTATAGAGTGGGGGTACAGGTGGAAGCAACTAACAGAAGCCTCATCTGTTTTAGGATGAAGACCCCAGGGCCTCTGAATCCTGCAAGATCAGACCCCTGCTCATCTCTCTCCACCTCACCTTGCCTTGCTGTGTTCTGGACTCACCATGTGCTAAGTTTCTTGAACCCACTGTGTAGCTATGCCATCCTACTCCCTCTCTCTTCAATGCTCTGTCCTCCCTCTTCCCCTAATTAACCCCGATTTACCCTGTAGGACTGAGGGAGATAACATATAAAGTACTTATAATCATGTAAGCAGATATGTTACTTACTATTATCTATACTAAAAAAGCCTAGGTGGTCCTCATGCCCTCCTGTGATGCCCTCACATCATCAAAAGATGGCTGCCACAGATAGCCACCCTCACATTTTCACAAAGATGGCCAGCACAAAATGGCTACCACAAGATAGTTGGCAGGGTAAGGCAGCTGTAGGCAATTGGGTTGCCAGGGGAGGGCAGTGAGGGAAACCAGGCTGGCAGGAGAGGACAGTTGGGGGCAACCAGGTCAGCAGGAGAGGGCAGTTGGGGGCAATCAGGCTGGAAGGGGAAGACAGTTGGGGGTGATCAGGCAGCAGGAGAGGACAGTTGGGGGCAATTGGGCTGGCAGGGGAGCAGTTAGGTATCAATCAGGTTGGCAAGGGAGAGGATTAGGGGCGATCAGTCTGGCAGGCAGAAGCAGTTAGTGCCTAATCTGTGGGATCAGGCCTAAACTGGCAGTTGGACATCCCCCCATCGGTCTCAAATTGGAGAGGGTGCAGGCCAGGCTGAAGAAGAAAATTCGTGCACCAGGCCACTAGTTTGAATACATAAACAAGTAAATAAGTAAATAGCAATCATGTATCAGAATACTAGAAAGTACAACTAATGACTATACATCTAAATATTAAACAATTTATAATCCTTCATTAGCATCAAACCACAAAACAGTAGACACCCATGAATATATCAAATGATCTTTTCATTAAACTATAAGACATATGTATTTGAAACAGTTACAGAAAAAATTAATTTTTTTCCTTTAGCTTTGCAGGGGAAAAGGAAAAATAATGTCCTAGTTAGTATACTCAATAATTCTATTAACAGAATGTTTCTATTAACATGTACCTTGGTAAATAGAAAATCTCTATTGGCAGGTATATCTGTGACTGGTATATTATGATAATAGATATCAATTAAAGATGAGTTTAAAGTTAGAGTTGAGCTCCAGGCAAAAACTTGAAGATTATGAATTTTGTATTTGGAACCTTCCCTTTGTACCTTCCCCCTTTCTCTCCCACTTCATAGAATCATGCATCCTTCACTCCTTGTGACAGATACTCATTGCACAAACAATAACCAATTTTCTTGGTTTTTCTGTCCTAACACAACTTCTCTTTTGTTTAGGTATACATCCTCCTCCATGAAGCTGGGTGACTTGAGGGATATTGTCCCTACCTCTAGCTCCAGGGGCTAAATTCTGATTGATTTGAGACAATCATAACTCTCTTTCCCCAGCCAGAGATTGATTTGTACATAATTTTTGCTTGTGGCATAATTCCAACCAATATGACATAATGGGGAAGTTCAATTGGGAGCTTCAGGGAAAGATTGAGCCATCCTACAGTGACACAGAAAGAGACAGTGCCATCTTCCTCTGGGTATTGTGGTGTGGTATCTGGAGTTGGCCCCTGGAATTATTACAACCTTCTTTCTATTGGATTGAAGATGAAGCCAATATGCAGAGAAAGGCAAAAGCAAAAGATGACAGAAAAGGAGTTCAGCTCTACATGCATGTAGCCTGCCTGACTTCTGTATTAGCTAATTTTAACTGAAATTTTCTGCTGCTTGCTGCTTGCTGCTAAAACAAGATAACTAATAACATTCCCTCTAAGTATTGGATGTTCTCATATTTTCCTTTGGTACCCAAAAGTGGCAGCAGAAGATAATTCCCATATTCTACATTGCTACTGTTTTGTATAAAATAGAATGGTAAAGATTGGCAAAAAACAAAAAACAAAAACAAACAAACAAACAAAAAACTCCCAATATCGACTGCCTCTATTTTCAGCTGGACTCTAGGGGGAAATCTATCTGACACTAATTTTCACTGAGATGTCTCAGGGGAAAAACTAATCTGAATGGTTCTAAGGTGAGAATGACTGGACTTTATGGAGCACCCATATTTTCAATGCAGAACTGGTTAACTGAAATTAAAAAATGAATTTGCTCAAATTTAGAAAATGAAGAGAATTTTAAGTAATGTAGGGAAATATATCTAAATTATATCAACGGATTTATTCTCTTTTATAAATGTTTATCAACTCTTAAGTCTTAGAAACCTAATCATGTATGAGTGACATGCATAGGAATATAATTAACCAGAATGTTTAACTTTTACTTTCACCCTTGTCTGGAAGATGAGATTTTAGTGTGTGTGTGTGTGTGTGTGTGTGTGTGTGTGTGTATGTATGTATGTATGTTTAATAAGTAACATAAAACCTTTATTTCAAGTTTTTTTTTGTAAGGGCTAGACATAAAGTTGTTTGCATTAGAAATAAAAAAAATTATTTTCTTTAAACAAAAGTAATAACTTAGCATCATATCTTGTATATCCACCCTTAGAACTAGTTGTGAAAAGTAAGGCTTCCTTGATGATCTGTGATTATTTCCTTTCTACGAGGCCTATAAATCTGAAGGATCACATTCAAGGGGCTAGCTAACACCATGATCACATGGTGGGCTCTCCAACATAATTGGCGCCACTTAATAGGATGGTGGTTACAACCGCTGTCTGAGTAAGGAGAACATGTGCCTGAGGATCAATTTCACATCGTCGCAACTGAAGATTCCTTTCTTCGAATTGGATTCTTCGGGGGATACTTTGAAATGTTCAGGTCAAGTGACAGAGTAGCTGAGAAATGCTTTTATGAGCAATTTATGATGAAAGGGGCTATTTTAAAGGCTAAGATAAGAAAAAGAAAAAGAAAGCTGATCCTTTCTGCATGGGATATTCCAGGCATCTTTTATGAGTAAGGCAAATGGGAAAACAGTTTTCTCACACCCCATCCTGGTAGGTCTATTATTTCACCAGGTATAGAGCACAATGAAAAATGGGATTATGATTCATTGTGTCCCCGTACCTCGCGCAGGATCTGGTACAGAGGAAACGTGTATTTTTATTTACTGACTATCCATGCAGCTGTAAGGCTGAAATGAAAGGGTCAGCTTTCCTCTAGCAGCAGCCATTGCCGGGTTCCTCAAAGGAGTTTCCTTATTCACCTGCAACAGTTGTGTTTATGGTTCATAAGGATTAGAAATATAACAAAAAGAGGCACATGTTATTGAGCACTAACTAACAATCAAGATATGAACAAGTTGCTGTGGGAGCCCAAAGTAGAAAGTAATCAACTATCTGGGGGAGGCAGGTGTATCTCCATAAAGGTCTCACAGTTTTGTTGTCCAAGAACACGTTGAATATGCCCACTGCATGCCAGTAGAAAGAAATGGGAAACCGACACAGACCCAGGAAGGCTGAGTTCGGAGCATGCCCAAAGGTTCGATGTATTGGTAGCATAAGGTATCTCTGGGGCCCACAGGGACATGGCAGGGAGGGACCGGTGGCAGCAGAAAAACTAGAGGCTGGAATATGTCATCAAAATTTCAAGAAGAGTGAGTGATCTGATCACATCTTGTGCTTTGGAAAGTGTTTAATGTGATGTATGGAGAGAGAGGTTAGAAGCAAAAGAGTCTGTTCAGAGGTCATTTTGATAGCTGTTAGGAGGGGCTGATATTAAAACCATTTTTGAGAGAAAGAAGAATAAACCGAATCTAGAGATTTTTAAAAGACAAGACAAAAATACAATCAGGAGGGAGAAAGGGAAAATTGAGGAGTAGTCCTAGGTTTATAGTATAATATTGAAGGAGACATACAAACATCCAGTTCATAAATACTCCTGTCTTTATGCATATCACTATATCACTAAAGAGAGAAGAGCAGTATGAAAATAATTTATTAATCATTTATTAATAATAATAGGTAACAGATTCTAGACATGTAAGGGTACAGAGAATTAAAGAAAAAAATCCTTAATAAAAAAAAAATATTAGCCGAAACCGGTTTGGCTCAGTGGATAGAGCATCGGCCTGCAGACTGGAAGGTCCCGGGTTCGATTCCGGTTAAGGGCACGTACCTTGGTTGTGGGCACATCCCCATTGGGGGTTGTGCAGGAGGCAGCTGATCGATGTCTCTCTCACATCAATGTTTCTGACTCTCTATCTCTCTTCTTTTCCTCTCTGTGAAAAATCAATAAAACATATTTTTTAAAAAATACTAAACTCAGAATAAACATATTAAATAAAACATTTTCTGAAAATCAGTATACATAGATACTATTATTGTTAATCTTATTATAGGTGTTATTATTAAAAATAATAAAGAGTAACTGTTTAAAATAAACACCAGCTATACACAAAAAGCCAGAAGAAACAATAACTTAGATTATGCTTTTAGGTTTTCAATAAGAATTTTCCATTTTAGTTTTCAATTCTTACCTTGAGTTTTCTGACTTAATCCTCACATATTTAACCCCAAACTCATATCAATGAGTATTACTAGTTGTATTTAAAAAGAAAAGGAAATAGCTAAGTCATCTGTTTTTACTTTTGATGCTGAGTTGGTCTAGACAGGATAAATTTATTTTAACAGAGCTTCGGCTGGTAGCCATTATGCCCTATTAGAAATGTGATTTCTTCATTGAGGATAAACGACTCTAGGATTGTCATTATTAATCACAGCTTTTTTATTCTATTTGCCTAATGTTATTAATAGAAATAGCAACAGTATAAACTTTTGATACATTATAGTTTTAAAATGCCTTTACAATTCTTATTTGACTCATAATAGACAATTGATGTAGATAGGACTGATAGAATTAAGTTCTTAAAATTTAAACTCTTTATTATGAAATGTAACACACATGTAATAAAGTATACACAACATGTACAGCTCATGGAATTAAGATAGTCACCTGTCTAACCAACCTCCAAATCAAGAACCATTGTCAGATTCTAAAAGCCTCCTCAGCCCTCAGTTATCATCCCAGCTTTTATAGTGTTTTTCATGCACATATGCACCACTAAAAACTATAATTTTCATTTCTGTTTAACTTGATTTAAATGGAATTGTATATTCTTTTGTGCCTGTATTCTTTCACTCAAGATAGTATTTTGGAGGCTTATCAATACTGTTTCCATCTATAGTTCCTTCATTTTCATTGCCATGAAGTATTTGCATTGAATGAACATACCAGAATTTATTTATCCATTTATTATTGATGGAAATTTGGATTGCTTCCAAGTTAGGTTAATGCAAATAATGCTTTTATGAATGTTCTTCCACATGTCCTAGAGTGCACATGTGCACAATTTAAGGTAGATACACCTGGAAGTGGAGCTAGGGACTCACAGAATATGCACTACCTAGATAATACTACATCGTTTTCATTCAGTTATACCTGTTTACACCCCATCAACAGCATCTGGGGGTTCTTGTTATTGCACTTGCTGGCATATTGTTATTGCTGGTCTTTACTTTTGCCCTTCATGGTGGGTGTGGAGTAACTCTCTCCCTTTAATTTGCATTTTATTTTTTTTTCCTCTTTACTGAATTTAAAGTGGTATGGAGTTACCTCAAAAATTAAAAATGGAACTTCCTTAAGACCCAGCAATTTCACTTCTGGGAATTTATCCTAAATGAAATTTGCATTTTCTTGATTACTACCAATGGGATTAAGCACCTTTTCATGTGTTTATTGGCCATTGGGTTTCTTTGTGGGGCAAGGGCGTAGGCAGGAGGGCCTGAGGGGTAGGGTGGCTGTTGAAATCTCTTGCCCATTTTTCTATTGGGTTATCTGTCTTTTTCTCATCAATTGGTAGGTTTTTTTTTTTATATTTTGAATATGAGTGCTCTATATATTTTGGATATGAGTCCTTTGTCATTTATATATATTACAGAGATTTTTTTTTCTGGTGAATAGCTTGTTTTTTACATACTTCATGGTGCCTTCCAATGAACAGTTCTTAATTTTAATATAGTCCAATTTCTCAATCTTTTCCTTTATGTTTATTGTTTGTTTGTTATATAAAAACTCTTATCCTACCTTCAAAAACATAAGGCTATGTAATTTTGTAAATGCAGAAATAGATTCATAGAGTGATAGAGTGGCTTGATAAACTTTCATCCAGGTATTTGACACCAAATTCTGTGCTATTACCATTACACTATGCTAATGACAATTTTTCAATGCAGACTTATTTTAATTTATTTTAGATACTGATCATTTCTTATTGCTTGAGGTGGTACAAAGCATCAAGAAAATGGGAAAGCAGGTAATGTACTTAAGGATAAGAGAAGTCCATAAAGGGTCCTTTCAGGCCCTCAGTCCAGAGGTGGGGAAGGAGGATATTTTGCAGAGATTTCCAACTTTGACACCCATGCAGTCTTTTCTTAGCTGATTAATATTTCCACACTTTCTCTGGTCTTATTTCTATCCTACACACTCTACACCAAGCAAAATACAATGCAATTTGGGATTTAAGTTGTGGATAGTGAGTATGCTGAGTCAGTAAGTCCCCTTAAAAAGTTTTTTTAGCCGAGACCAGTTTGGCTCAGTGGGTAGAGTGTCGGCCTGTGGACTGAGGGGTCCCGGGTTCAATTTGGGTCGGGGGCATGTACCTTGGCTGCAGGCGCATCCCCAGTGGGGGGCGTGCAGGAGGCGGCTGATCGATGTCTCTCATCGATGTTTCCGACTTTCTATCCCTCTCCCTTCCTCTCTGTGAAAAATCAATAAAACATATTTTTTAAAAAAGTTTTTTTAATAGCAAAAGACATGGAAAGTTATAAAGAAAGCTATATAAGTAAAGCAGCAACCCAACATATTCCCAGTTAAATATGGGCCTCCCCAAGTTTCCATAGTGATGCACAGCTACATATAATATCATTTGTGCTGACTAAAGATTCTACCAGATTTGAGAAGCATCCAGAGTTCTTGTGAGTGCAATTTCCACTAAACAGTTCTTAAAAACTCTAATAGCATCTCTGCTTGTTCACTGGGAGCAGAGGACTGATACAAAGCAACTCTAGCACATCCCAAACATTCTATTTTACTTCTTATTCTCACATAATTTTAAAGTTTCAAAAATTACAAAAGCACATGGATCTCCCACATACCCTTTACCCAGATTCACCAAATTTTACATATTGCCCTATTTGCTTTATCATTGTATCTATACTGCATAGATAGATACATATAAGTATAAATTGAAGACATCATATCCCTTTCTTCCTAAATACTTCATTGTGTATTTCCTATTATCAAAAAGAAAACATTTATTTCCTATTGAATTAGTTGACTTTCTACTGTAAGGTAGAGCTTTCCCGTATGTATGTATGTATGTATGTATGTATGAATATATGTATGTATGTGTATGTATGTCAGTACAGGCTTACAGATTTTTGCTTTGCTCAATAGTAATTCATTGCTATTATTATTGATTTTGATGTTTAAATTATCCAAGGTTTGGTCAGTGGGAACCCCTCTACAGCTAGCTGCTGTGCACTTTTGACCTAGCCCCATCATTCTTTTATTCTTTGAGTAAAGCCTGACTTTTGGATGCAGTGAGCTATTCCAGACTCATTTTGTACTTTTCCTACCTGAGTTTTGGAATTAAAATTTCCCCCTAAGGATCTCTAATTCTGTTTGGTGGAGAATGGTATTTAGAGAGCTAGATCCAGGTAGTGGTTAGGCAACCATATGCATTTGTCAAAACTTATAGAACTGAACACTGAAAAGCATTATTAATTGTTTCTTTCTACTCCTTGGAATTTATAAAACAAAATATGTAATCATTACAATACAAAAATAAAGTTTTAAAAATGAATTACAGATCACTAGTAAAGTGTATTCCAAGCAACTAAGATATAGTATATTTCCTGTATCCCCCAATGTCAATATCTCCTTCCATTTAAGTCCCTGACAATCCTTAATCCATTTTCTGCCCTATCATCTGCCTTTTCCAGAATTCTTAAAAATAAAATCATGTAGTATGTAGCCTTCTCTCTCTTACTCACTGGGCTCCCTCCATGTTATCCCATGTAATAGTTGTTTGTTCCTTTTTATTGCTGAGTAATAATTCACTGTAAGTATTACAGTTTATTCATGCGCCAATTGAAGAACATTTAGGTTTTAGCAATCTATAATAATAAAATCGTAATAAGCTAATTAGACCAGAGAGCCAAATGACCTTCCAGACGTCATTCCGGACGAAGCTGTGGTGGCAGGGGCCGATCAAGCAGGCAAGTTAGTGGTTAGGGGTGATCAGGCAGGCAGACAGGCAAGTGGTTAGGAGCCAGCAGTCCCAGATTACAAGAGGGATGTCCTGGATTACAATAGGGTGCAGGCTGGACCGAGGCCCTCCCCCTGTCCCCCTGTGCATGAATTTCATGCACTGGGCCTCTAGTTATAAATAAACATAGATGATAAGTTTGTTTGTTTTTACAAGCATAGTTTTCATTTTTCTGGGTAAATACCTATAAGAAAGATTACTAAATCATAAAGTCTGTTTAACTTCATAAAGTAAAACTTTATATTTTATAAATTATACAAAATAAAGTATAAAATTTTCTTAACTTTATACAATTAAAAAAATTTATAAAGTAAAACTGCTAAACTGTTTTTTGTTGCATGTCTGCCAGCAAGGAATGAGAGTTCTAATTGCTCCACCTGGTATTGTTCCATGAAAAAAACAAAACAGTAGATATTCTAATAGATGTACAGTAGTATGTCATTTGCAATTTCAATTTGCACTTATTTCCTTCATTACTGATGATATTGAGTATCTTTTCATATAGCATACATACTTTTTAAAATCAAAAATAGAATTACATCGCATGTGCTTTTTTCCTCTTTATTTTTTCCCATCATCATTTATCCCTCCTATACCCAGCACCACATCTACCCACACCCCCATCACTACACTGTTGTCCGTGTCCATAAATTATTCCTTTTTTGCCCAATCTTTCCTCCTCACTTTCTGCCATCCCCACCTCATGAGCTGTCAGCTCTATGAATCTGTATTTTGCTTGTTAGTTCAGTTTGTTCATTAAATTCCACACATGAGTGAAATCATATGGTATTTATCATTCTCTGACTGGCTTTTTTCACTTAACATAATGTTCTCCAGATCCATTTAGGCTGTCGCAAAGGATAAAATTTTCTTCATTTTTATGTCTCAGTAGTATTTGTACAAAGTGTAAATGTACCACAGCTGTTTTATCCACTTATCTACTGATGGGCACTTGGGCTGCTTCCAAATCTTGGCTATTGTAAATAATGCTGCAACGAACATAAGCATGCATATGATCTTTTGAATTAGTGTTTAAGGTTCCTTAGGATAAATTCCAAGAAGTAAAATTGCTGGGTCATAAGGCAGTTCCATTTTTAATTTGTTGAGGCATTTCCACACTGCTGTTCACAGTGGCTACACCAATCTGCATTTCCACCAATAGTACGTGAGGGTTCCCCTTTCTCCACAATCTCACCAATACTTGTTATTTGTTGATTTATTGATAATAGCCATTCTGACAGGTGTGAGGTGATGTCTCATTGTGCTTTTAATGTACATTTCTCTGATGATTAGTGACATTGAACATCTTTTCATATGTCTATTGGCCATCTGTATGTCCTCTTTGGAAAAGTGTCTATTTTATTCAAGTCCTTTGCCCGTTTTTAAAATTGGATTGTTTAGTTGTGTGTGTGTGTGTGTGTGTGTGTTTTTCTTTTTGGTGTTGAGTTTTATTAGTTCTTTATAAATTTTGGGTATTAACCCCTTATCAGATGAATCACTGATAAATGTGTTCTCCCATATAGTGGGTTGTCTTTTCATTTTGCAGATGATTTCCTTTGCGGTACAAAACGTAACCTACTTTTTATTTCCCACTTAATATTGTGTCATTCATAGTGTTCTATAATATAAAATTAACTAATTACTTTTCCTTAGTAAATTATTGGCCAGCAAAAAAGAAAGATTGATGAGGATCTTGTAACATAATGCCATTTTCCCTAATAAAAATAAATCTAGAAATTACATGTTGGTGCTGAAAGGATACTTGTCCCTGCACTTTTTCATTATTACTTTCTTGTTTGGAATAGCCTACAGATTATTATTTAGGGACTCAGTTCTCAATTTCTCTTATCTGCTGCTGGGATTGCTTCTGGTTGGAGATGAAACTGGCAGAATAATCTGCCCTGCAGTTTAATCTTCAATATCTTTCCCCCCTTCCCTCCAACTTACTTCTCACTGTTGTATCACCATCCCCAAGAAGGAAGAGTTCAGGAAGACTCTGCTCCTTTGTGGGAGACTTTCCTAAACTAATATCTATTAACTGAGATCTCAAAGACAGTCTACCAGGACCATCCACTCCTGTTTTCTGAGGATCCATTAGAGCCCTCAGGATGCAATCACTAGCTGACCTTCCCTCAACCAGTTCCTATTTTATTAGAATTGTGCTAGTTTTCCAAGAGCATGCCACAGCTTCTACAGGACTGAGTTAGGAAATTTCTTCTAAAGTTAATTCCCACCCCCCACTCCCAGTATTTCCATGGCATCTTCTATTTAGCTGAATATGCTTCCCAGAGCAAGTCATGTAACCCAACTTACTGTTTTGTTCATCTCACCCATATGGGAATTAGACATATAGAAATGTTGACATATATAACTTTCTCAGATAAGGGAATGAATTCTTAGAGTCGGGATTTTAAAGTTACCTTTCCTGGGTATGCTCCACTCTGGTATAAGACTGTTCATGGACTTCTGTGCCCTTTTTTTTCCCAGAAGGCAGAGAATTTGTTTGAAGAGAGTCACCATAAACACCTGGCTCTCAGGCTCCTCCTTCCCAGATGAACTTGGATTCTTCTTATCTTAAATGGTTAATCTCCTCTCCTCTTTGAAGTGGAAGTTTTGTGGGAAGCAAGTTTCTCCACTATTCCATTCTTCCTCCATGTTTGTAGGCACTTCCTCCTATTCTTAATATTCCCA
The DNA here is from genome assembly GCA_011751065.1 of Lasiurus cinereus. Taxonomy (NCBI): domain Eukaryota; kingdom Metazoa; phylum Chordata; class Mammalia; order Chiroptera; family Vespertilionidae; genus Lasiurus; species Lasiurus cinereus. Next base: position 21,138,801 of record JAAGEH010000311.1, on the reverse strand, counting down.
AAAGTGTCTCTCAGCTTGGACCCCGACTCCACTTGTTCCTGTACAGCTGAATTTCTATTGTCCAGAGTAGGCATTTCTTCCCTGCTTGATTGGAAGACTTGATGAGGACAAGCTAATCCATCATCTTATCCTTCAACTAGAGTCCAACCAAAAGGTCTGCTGTCAGATGTTCAGAGAAAGATCTGGGTTTCTTTTCTCTATTTAATATTGCTCCTGGACTTCTTGGCTTTATACTGCCATGCCTTCATTATGTAACACTGTGTAACAAATCATCCCAACATTTAACAGCTTAAAACAGTTTATATTATCATTTCACATAGTTTCTGAGGGATCTGGATTAGTTTAGCTAGATGGTTCTGGCTCTGGGTCTTGCATGAGGTTGCAGTCAAAGTATTGGCAAGGACCACAGTCTCTGAAAACTTGACTGGAGCTAAAGGATGTGCTTTCAAGCTCATTCATGTGACTTTTGGCAAACAGCTTTAGTTCCTTATCACACGGACCTTTCTATTGGGCTGCTCATGACATGACTTCCCCCAAGGAAAGTAATCCATGTGATAGAGATAGATAGGAAGATAGATAGGTAAGTAGGAAGATAAATAGGTAATCTTCCAAGATAGAATCTGAAACCTTTTTATAAACTAATCTGAAACCTTTTTATAAACTAATTACATATTGTCACTTTCTGTCATATGCATTTGGTCACATAACCCAACCTTGCTACAATGCAAGAAAGTACTATACAAAAGTATGAGTACCAGGAAGTTGTGAGGCATGAGGGCCATCTTAAAGGCTGCCTTATATACCACTTACCCTTCTCTTGGCTTAAATGATAGCATTCAACTCCTAATCTAACTTCATGATCTTTGTGCTGGTCAGTTCACCAGCATTTTTTTTAATTTTTATTAATTTTTTATACATATCTCCCCATTGCCCCCCTCCCTCCCAGGCGTACCCCGACCCCCCAGTATCTGTGATCATTGGTTATGTTTATAAGCATGCATACAAGTCCTTTGAATGATCACTTATTTACCTCACCTAACTTTAATCTTTCTGCTATAATTTCACAGTCTGTTTGATGCTTTATGATTTTTGTCCTCCTGAGAATTATCAGTCTACTCCCTTTCTGTGCTCCTGATTCTATTATATTCACCAGTTTATTCTGTTGATCAGATTTTTAATTCACTTAATTTTTAGATTCACTTGTTGACAGATGTGTATTTGTTGTTCATAATTTTTTGTCTTTTACCTTTTTCTTCTTCCTCTTCTAAAAGGGTACCTTTCAGCATTTCATATAATACTGGTTTGGAGTTGATGAACTCCTTTAGCTTTTTCTTCTCTGTGAAGGTCTTTATCTGCCCTTCAATTCTGAATGATAGCTTTGCTGGATAGATTATTCTTGGTTGTAGGTTCTTGTTGTTCATCATGTTGAATATTTCTTGCCACTCCCGTCTGGCCTGCATCGTTTCTGTTGAGAAATCAGCTGACAGTCGTATGGGTGCTCCCTTGTAGGTAATAAACTGTTTTTCTCTTGCTGCTTTTAATATTCTCTCTTTCTCTTTTGCTCTTGGCATTTTAATTATGATGTGTCTTGGTGTAGTTCTCTTTGGGTTCCTTTTCTTTGGGGTTCTGTGTGCTTCCTCGACTTGTAAGTCTATTTCTTTTACCAGATGTGGGAAGTTTTCAGTCATTATTTCTTTAAACAGGTTTTCAGTATCTTGCTCTCTCTCTTCTTCTGGCACCCCCACAATTCTGATGTTGGTATGCTTGAAGCTGTCCCAGAGGCTCCTTACATTATCTTCACATTTTTGGATTCTTTTCTCTTCTTGCTTTTCCAGTTGAATGTTTTCTGCTTCTTTATATTTCAAATTTTTGACTTGATCCTTGCCTTTCTCTAGTCTGCTGTTAGTACTCTGCATAATAGTTTTCATTTCAGTCAGTGTATTTATCATCCCTTCTTGGGTCTCACTAAATTTATCCATCTTTTCTAGCATATTCTTGCAAAACCTTATAAGCGTGGTTTTGAACTCTATATCCAGTCGTTTTTTTCCCTCCATTTCTTTTGCTTGTAATCCCTTCCCTTGTCTCGGCATTTTCACTGTGCCGGGGAAACTTCTGTGCTGGAATCAGCCGCAGAAGCCTCTGTTGAGCTTGGGAGGGGTGGAGTCTCAGGGCTTAAGGGACCGCCTTGCCTTCCAGTCGGCCCCACCCTCCACGGCCCCTGAGTCTCACGTGACTGGGTAATGGCTGGAGTGGTCCTTGTGCGCGCGCGCACCCACAGTGCCTCTAACCGCTGCCTTTCCGGCTCCCCTGCGAACCAGGACCACACGAGTCTAGGTCCCCAGGGTTTCGCCCAAAACAGGGGCTCAGTGGACTCAGAAGTGGCACAGTTCGGAGGGTCTGTCTCCCGCCCACTCGCGAAAGCCAGCGGCACAATCAGCAATCCATCCTCCGCGTGGTGCTGTGCGCGACCAGACCTCCGATCCTTTGCAACTCCCCTAAATTTCCGTGCACCTCTCCCTTTTCACAGTCCAAACTCCCCCCGTATGAGTCTCAGCTGGATCTGGGGTTTAGTGTCATAAGATAAGGGGTTCAATGCCGTTGGGAGTCTCCGTTTCCCTCCCGCCAGAGAAAGCCAGCCCGGTACTCCGGCACCCGCTCTCTCAGCGCGCGTCTCCGTACCTCAGCTTTTTGCAGCTCCTCTGGGTCTCCATGAGCCCCTCTCTTTCCCTCTAGTTGTAGAACTTCCACTCAGCCAGCTTTCCTGTGGTTCTGGATGATGTCCGTTCTGTCTTTTAGTTGTAGTTTCGAAATTGTTGTGCGAGGCAGCAGTATAGGTGTTTACCTATGCCGCCATCTTGGATTTCCCCTCTCACCAGCATTTTTTAAGTAATCTCTCCTCTCCCTATTACATGGTGTTTTTCTTATTGGCAAATATTTGCCCGCTAGCAACAAACATTCTGGTGTTATGGTGGATTTTTCTACCTTTTGTTCCTAAATGTCTTCATTTAGTTTTAAGTTGAAATGTACTCAAACACAAAGTCTCATGGATTCCCCAAGCTGGTCCCCAGATCTCTCCTGGTGCCTATGCAACCTCACTGGCTTATGGAAACATCTCATTCATAGCTGGCTAAGCGCTCCAATCCCATCTGCAAGGTAAAAACACTTTTCTTAATGTAGTAAAACTCAGCACCTTCTAAGAGTCCATGCGGAGGATTAGAAGAATGGCTCATGCAGTTCTCACTCCTTTCTCAGGAGTGCCCTGCTGATTATTGCTTTTTGCCACCACATTGTGTTGGAGCTTTGTGGCATCATCTCTGAGACTCATCCATTTTTCCTCTTTATAATGTTTAAGGCCTAACATATCTGTAACTGTCAAATAAGCTTTTATGGAAAGGTTAAACAATTACAAAGAAAGATTTAAAAAAAATAGAGAGAGAATCTAGCTAACAGAGAAGTAGATAGACTTCCATCTTATACTTTACTCTGAAGTGCTAGTCCACTCTTCCTAGCTACCTTCCTGCATTCACTTAGGAAAAGGCTTTTGTTAACCCCCACCAGGTCTCACTTTCCCAGACATCTCTATTCCTTATCATCTAGACAGAATGGAGACAAAGCTTTTCCCTCTTATCTACCTAGAGGTCACCCCTACAGTTCCTCTGCTTCAATAATGGCCTCTTCTCATGAATGCATCAGAAAAGACATCACCCATCTGTTAGGGGGAAAACTGCTTTCAAATCCAAAGAACTGTGCCTCTGCCCTTGTCATTCTTAATCTGATGACCATTTTCCAACAAGCATAATAACTTGATATTCACCTAAGTGATGCAAAACCTGAAAGTTGTTTTTTGACAACTACTACCATGATCAATTTTTTAAATTATTGATGTAACTTTAGTTCAATTCAGACCATACTGAGAGGATAATTCCCAGAGCAAATCATAAAATGGCTACAACAAATGCTTTGACAGATGGCTTTTTTTTAATATTGTTTCTCCTACTAGGATAGGTAGGTAATAAATTTAATATGACATCCTTTCAAAAGTGAGATGTAGACTCCAAATTCATTTCCAGGCCCATGGTCAACTCTGATTTCATATCTCTGATTTGCAATGAATCTAGAACTTTCAAAAGAGGCCAAAGTTTCTGGATCACAGGCTTTACTCACAGGGTTCCTCTTGCTGTAAAGAGTGACCCTCAGGATGTACCTCTTGCTGTAAAGAGTGACCCTCAGGATGTATCTTTCCTCCGCACAATACCTGTCATTTAAATCACATACTTTAACTATGTCAATATTCTTTGTACCTGAGATGGAAAGAAGCTTTCCTATCAAGGGCCTGGAGTACTGTATTGTGAGGAATGATGGGGTGGTTATCCATCATGAGTTGCAAAGAGTCTCTATGACTGATGCAGTTGTGTAGCCCAAGTGCCATGAATAGGTTGTGCTCACTCTAAAAACATTGTCTAGTTGGTGGAGTCTGATATCATCCATGTTCTTTGACCATTAGCCCATCTAGGCCAAATATGCAAGATGCTCAATTCCAAGGATCTATTGGAAAGTCTTTCTGCATTCCCTCCCCCAGACCATGGAAGGTCAACAAAAAAGAACAGGAAAAACATTCTCATTTACACCCCTTCGGATTAATTTGCATTTCAAATGAAAAAGATTGAAATCACACTTAAAAGAAAAGAACTTCTGAAGTTGCTACAGATATCCAACAACGTACACTAACATGAAACAAATCGTTTTTGAAAAGAGGCTCAAGAGGACAATAGTTTCTTTTAAAGTAAGGGGAGAAAACCTCCTGACATGATTTTATAAAACACCACACCAAATATTTTAGGCATTCGTGAGAAATGGTTCTGGAAGCTGGGTAAAGAAAAGACATATTCTTTCCCAGCACCCACATAGCTCTAACTACCCTCCCCACAGACTCCAGAGTTCACATAATTGGCCCCAAAATTTTCAGATGCTTGAGCCAAGTCCATGGAGTAAAATATCTGCCATTTAAATGTTCTTTGCTTCTTTCAACTATGTCTTTTAAATATCTTACTTGCTTCTTTGTCCGATACGTAACCTTAGTGATTTATGAAATCACTGATTTGTTTCCCTCTTTCAGGATGAATATACTCATCTTTTACGGCAAAGATAAGTTTGTGGGATTTAGGATATGCTAGCTTATTCAATTTGGGTCTGATTTGTTGCTATGTTAAGGATCTTTACATGGGTATATGTGGGTGACAGGAAGGAAAACATCTTTCTTTACATTTGGAGATGAGAAGGAGGTAATAGTAATTAATGGTACATTAAGCCTCCCTTTAGGTAACTAGCTAATATTTAAAGTATAAATAATTCAATCAGGCAATTTTTGAATCCCATGAATAGTTGCTAAAATCTGTACCATTCATTGTGTAGACAGTGGAAATTGTAAATATCCTTTATCACTAAAGAGCTTGCAACCTCACAAAGAAGGTAGGCACACAAGTATAATTTCCCATTTTTCTCTGATAATTGAGTAATATTGCATTATGGCTAAATGGACAGGCTCTCCTCCTCAAAGAAACATGTTCTTAGAACTTTTTAATATAAGATAAACAATTTTCTCATCTACAAGTCTAAAGTAGACATGGAAAAGGATTTGGAGGGTTATACCTGGGACACCAACAGTCTTGCTTTATGCAGAGTATTTCACAATGTATGAAAATGACTTGGTTGGGTTATCATGATCCTATTTTACACATGAAGAAATTTAATCTCATAACAATTTGATTCTATTTCTTTAAAGCCACATAGCTAGTATGAGTTAGAACTGGGACTCAATCTCAAATATTTTGTATTCCTAGTTCTGTTACAGCATATATCCAATTAATTTTTCTCTATATTTTTTTCAGAAGTCCACATTTTATTTCTTTAGAATGAATTCTTTTTTAAAATAAATCTTTATTGTTCAGATTATTACAGATGTCCATCTTTTTCCCCCCGTAGCTCCCCTCCACCTGATTCCCCATACCCTACCCCATGCCCTTACCCCCTGCCACTGTCTTCATCCATTGGTGTAAGATTTTTGTCCAATCTCTTCCCACACCCCTCACACTCCCTTCCCCCTGAGAATTGTCAGTCCCCACATACAATTTTTTATGTCTTTTTCTTGAGAAAGGGAAATGACTTCGTGAAATAATTGCAGTTACCTGCTCATTCTCAAGCTCCACTGAAGAGAGGGAGAGAAATGTCAGAGAAAAGACTAGATTAGACATCAGACTCGAGCTATTAAACATGACATACAATACGTTACTGGTAATGGTTGTGCAATGTGCTCGAAGGGTAACTAAAAACAGGACAAACTCTCAGCTGCTCAGGGAAGTTTTTAAACATAGTTTTGCCTGAAGGTCAGAGAGTAGATCCAGTAATTTCCAAATCCCTATAATTACATGATTTAGGAGAAATGGCAATAAAAACCTCTTTTTTTATCCCAAGTGGAAGCAAAACATTCAGTGTCCAGGTTGATGGTCAATAATGAACAGAGTGAGTTTTACTTTGTGTGAGTTTTTAAAATAGAAATATTTATTTCAAACTTTTGTTTGTTTGTTTGTTTGATTTTTGTTTTTGCTCTTGTTAAATTCTCCAGTTGGAGACTTATGACATTTAACCCGAACTATTTGATGTTATAACAGCTAACATTGCCCATGAGGAAAACAACTACTTCAAAGACAAAACAAAACAAAAAGAGAAAGTATTCAGATACAAAGTTTTCACTACCATTTCTTATCATCCAAAATACAGTACATAGAAAACCTATTAAATTAAGAGCTTGTGCTGTGGCTTAGGGGTGGCCGGGGAAAGGTCAATGGAGGAAAAAGGAGACTCATGTAATACTTTAAACAATAAAGAATTTAAATTAAAAAAAAAAGAGTCTGTACAAGACACCAGAAAGAATATAGAGAACGATAAGACACAACACTTGCAACTGAGCCAAGTGTAGCAAGTTTATTGGGATCAGATTTGATTCACCAAATGGCAAGGCATCTCTGTGATGCATTTGCAGTTCAAATTAAAACTCCCTGGAGTCATTTCTTTGAGTCTCAGCCCTAATTCACATCCAGACAGCCCGGAAGTTTCAGGTGATTTATATAGCTTCTGCAGACTGTGGAGGAAACCCTTGGCAATCAGATGTCTTATTGAAATACAATTTATAGGTCAAATCAGAGATGAGGCACAAAAGCAACTCCGAGGGAAGAGTGGGTGAAATGCACCATTAATCCTATACTCCCCACCACACATGTAGGCACCTGATAAATACTTGTTAAGTAAATAAAGGTGCTATATTAAATACGGAGACTACAAAGGTGAAGAGCACATGATCACCCTCTGTGAAAAGTCTCCTCTCATGCAGGACAGGGACTCACAAATGACTTTTAACAAGATAAACATGCCTGTGTTGGAGCCTCGAACCATTCCCAATTTGACCAGAACAAAAGTCACAGGCCCTGCATTAAAAGAGGTCATGCACCTCTGAACTTTGTTCATGTAACTCCTGTCTGCTCATCTTGCAATGTCAACCTTGAACCTCCTCACACATCAGTGCATCTCATTCCTGACCCATTTGGCTTTACATCTTGGTCCTGCCTGTTGGTGTCTAGCTTGACTTGGACTGGTGACCTTAGTTAGAACTGCTTACCTTGGCACTGCCCCAGCAAATCTGTAGGAGAGAACATTGACCCTTAACTTGCTAGGCCAACTGCATTAAAATATGGCTTTGCTATTTATTAGCTCCCTATTGTGATCTTAGGCAAAAACATAACTTTTTTGTGTATGCTTCAGTTTCCTAAGCTTTTGAATTAGGGTTATAATACTATCAAACTCAAAGCATTGTTATAAAGATTGAGTTAATACTTCTAAAACACTTGAAAATGTTCCCAGCACATAAATTCTGTCTTAAATAAAGTTTACCTCCATTTGGTTTCCTCTCCATTTGGTTTCATTAAGCTGCAGCTAATAGGCCCAATGGCCACATAGACCTAACAGGTCCTGGGACACGACTAGCTGGCCAAGAGCATGGAGTGAGCAAAGGTAAGAAGGTGGGCCAAAACCGGTTTGGCTCAGTGGATAGAGCATTGGCCTGGGGACTGAAGGGTCCCAGGTTCAATTCTGGTCAAGGGCATGTACATTGGTTGTGGGCACATCCCCAGTGGGGGACATGCAGGAGGTGGCTGATCGATGTCTCTTTCTCATCGATGTTTCTGGCTTTCTATTCCTTTCCCTTCCTCTCTGTGAAAAATCAATAAAATAAAAAAAGGTAAGAAGGTGGGAGAAGTAAAGACTATATAAGAGTCTCATCTGTTTAAAACACTGAGCTCAAGGGGCTGCATATATAGGAGAAGTTTAAAAAAGTTAAAAAGACCAGGTTTTGGAGTAACTTGAATACCAATATGGGAAGCTTGTAATCTCTTCTGTGTGCCATGTGACATCACAGGATTGGGTCAGTTCAGTGCTCCAGAAAGAACTCTAGTAGTAGGAGGGACAGGAGTCTAAGACAGGAGCAGGCAAGAAACTATTTTTTTCCAAAAGTTGCAATGATCTTGGCAAGTGATAATGAAACATGAAACTAAGGTGGTGACAATAACAGCAACATGGAGAGAGAAAATGCTAAGACAGTAGAGACTATCTGGAAGCAAAATGCAGAAAAATTATTTGTGTGTCTATGATATGTCAGGTATCTACAAGGTGCTTTGTCAACACTGTCTTATTTAACTGGCACTATATCTAGGTTGGGTAAATAATGGATACTTGATTAATTCAGATGAAGAAAGGCAGGGAGTTAAGCAATTTGCCTGAGGTCACAATTCTAGAAAGCAGCAGAACAAGGATTCAACCCAGTCAATCTGGTTCCAAAGTCTGATTTTTTTTTTCACCGATTAAGTTCATGTAGGAAATGAGAGAAAGGAAAAAAGATGAATGGTCTCCCCAAAGCTTGAAATGCAGTAATCCAGAGGAGAAAGCTTGAGAGAGGAGAATTTCAGCAGGGAAGAACATGGTCCACAGTGTCAGGTGCTGGAAAGATCAAAGAGCATATGCACACAGAAAAGACCAATGGAGTTGTGTGTAGGAAGGCTACTGGAGATCTTCAAGAGATCCATTTTAGGAGAGTAGAAGAAGCAAGCCCGGATTTAAAAGTGACCGCTTGGTAATAAAGGAAGAAAAACAAATGGGAAATTAAAAGGGGAATGGAGAAAATAGAACACATTTGTAGATCAAAAAGAAGTCAAGCCAAGGTGATTGAAACATTGTGGAAGGGCCCTGGCTGATGTGGCTAAGTGTCCTCCTTTGCACTAAAAGGTCTCTGGTTCGATTCCCTTTTAGGGCACATGCCCAGCTTGTGGGTTCAACCCCTGGTCGTGATGAAGATTGAGGAAGATGAGATCTCATATAGATGAGGAGTCTTATCTGGACAAGAAGTCCCTTTCTCTTCAGACATCCAAAGGACTTCATGGAGAAGTGAAGGAAGCCCCCGTTGCCTGATTTCTATTTTCTCAATGAAGAAGGTGCAAATAATGATCTGCCGAGTGGAAGGGCTCTAGGGGCCTTTAAGGGACACAGAGAAGTGAGTAATCAGGCCCTCCTCTTGCACTCTTTCCTGCCATATTGTTGGATAACCCACGGTAGACATCAAATTAGGCGAGTCTTCCCCTTGTTGGCTTGTGGTTGGTTGTTTTTGCTGGGATTATGCATGAGATGCAGTTAGTTTCCAGTTCTTTAAAGTATTCTCACTTTCTCCTGGCAATTATGAAATGTCTTTAAATTCCAGGAAAGAAGTAAACATTTCAAAAGAGGGTACAATTGTAGCAAAATGATCTATATATATAAAAGTCTAAGTGACTGTTATGACAGAATGACCAGAACAACCAGTTGCTATGATGTGCACTGACCATAAGGGGGCAGAAGCTCAACACAGGAGCCGCCCCCTGGTGGTCAATGTGCTTCCACAGGGGGAGCACCACTTACCCAGAACCTGGGCTCACAGCTGGCGAGTGCAGCGGTGCTGGTGGGAGCCTCTCCTACCTCTGTGGCAACTCTAAGGAGTGGTGAGCTGAGTGGTAAAGAGCAAGCAGGTGGGCGGTTAGGAGTGAGATGTCCCGGATTGCGAGAGGAATGTCTGACTGCCAGTTTAGGCCCAATCCCCAAGGGGTCCCGGATTGCGAGAGGGCACAGGCTGGGCTGAGGGCCTCCCCCAGCTCCTGTGCACAAATTTCATGCACCAGGCCTCTATTAAGTAACTAAGTAAATAAATAAGTAAATAAATAAATAAAATAAGATATAATGACAACTCTTCCCATAACCTTTCTGACATAAAGAATCCAAAGCAAGACTTTTGGTGCACTCCTGAAAATGAGACTGATATCACTTCATTCACCTTTGTCTTGAATGACTGTTATATTTTCTAAGCATTATCTTAGAAAAACAAGGGGCATATTTTTACCTTTCCCGATTGTTCTTCACCCTATTGCAAGACAAAAAGGAACATCCTTGTGTAGTGTAAGTAACAAAAGCATGACTATTGATGGGAACAATAATAGAAACATTCCCAGTTCTCCCAAACCATAGGTTGGGGAGACTGACCTTTCAAGAGAAGACACTGAAATTTATGTGGAATGGGATGAATTGCAGCCCACCCCCTAAGAAATGCCACCCCACACCTCCATATTTCTGGAGATCTGAGCAGTCTTGGGAGTTTTCCTGGTGGTAGAGAAAGGGTTGGTGTGCAGATGCTGTGATTTTATTCTCACACTCAGTAAGGAAAACAGCCTGGAGCAATAGCCAACTCACCTGGACACTCAGAGAAAAGTGTGAGAGGGATGCTGAGAGGGCCACTCATGGGCTATGAGACGGAAAGCACGTGACTGGAAGTGATCAGAAAATCCCTTTCCTCTGTTACAACAGTTTTTATCTAAGAGTCGCAGACATTTTGGCACACAGAGACTTTCATTATGTTTTAAATAACAAGTAGAAAACACACACACACACACACACACACACACACACACACACACACACAATTTTCTTTGAACTTACAGACTCCTGAGAAGACAAACATGGACAAAAACGTAGTCATCATGCGATGTTTATAAAAAAGCAAGCAAGCAAACAAACAAAAAATAAACACAAAACCAACTGTTGAATATATTTGGGGAATCAATACTATATTAAAGACTCTCAGAAATCCTTGTTACTTTGCATCAGTTCAAACTGGAATGCATTTTGGTCACTGTTACTCTACATAATACAGGAGATGGTAGAAGCAATCGTTAGAGAGAACTTCATAATTTCAGACTTATCTGAAAATATTGACTGAAAATTGTTTTCAATTCAGATTAAAAAATTTTTTTACAAAGGATATAGATATCAGTTATCTGTTTATGTCAACACCTGGATTCAATTTAACAGGAGAATTATACTTTTTATGTTTAATATGGCCACTGTGCCTAGCACAATGAGTGTAATGAACACTCATTAAATGTCTGATAATGCAATTTCCCTGAGCCCCAACTATAATTCACAGGCACGATTTTTGTGGATTCTAACCAAGTCCATAGGGACTGAAGCACATAGGCACAAGTGGCAAAGCTACAGTACTATCAGGAACCTCTAGCCCTGTTGACTTTGAGTAAATATGAATAAAGGTTTAAGGTCTATGTATGAATACATTATACAGGACACTTTCATTTATGAGTATAATAAACAGAATTGGAAAGAACATGGCATATATTTTTAGCCTGTGTTTTCCCTTCTGATGTGACAGATGGCTTGATGCTTCATGTTTTTACAAAGATGTTTTCATTTCCTTTGAGATTCTTATGGGTTCCTTTCAGTTAGGAAAGACTGCTGCCTCCTGTGGCACACGGGTCTGCAGAAGCTGCTTGTGGACTTTGGCCTCAGGGACGTAGGTGTTATTGTGTATTTCTACGATAATTTTTCAGGGATATGTAACTTGCCTATAAAAATATGCCTGTGGGCTGACTCTTGGCAGTGAACATTTTAGTAAGAGACTATATTTAGTAATATCTGAATGTCTAAACAAGTAACACATAGGTAAGCTATTTTTTAAAACAGGGTGACAAAAAACATTGGTTGTTATTGCCACCTTTTCAATGTTTTTGGCTATTACTAAATATCAACTCTCAAATTTATTTTTTAAAAAACATTTGGGAAGCATGAATTTGAGTTAGCCCTACATTGGCCTCATCGTGAAAAACAAATAACTCAAGTCCTTCAGGTGGAAAATTGGTGACACTGAGCTTGCTGAGTCAATATTGATGCATGTTGACTTAGGTTCTTGGATTCCAATGTTGAGGGATAGCAATGATATGGGGGTTTCACATTATGGTCTCCTCTTTTCCTCATTAATTCAGTTCATTTGATAAGTATGTACAGAGAGTACTTAGCATTCTTCGCTTTGTTCTGGAAGGATACAGTGACAGCATTGAAGAACTGGAGGGCAATAGCTTTATTCAACAGGTGGTTGCCTGTAACTTAGAAGTGAAGGGAGCAAATGCAAGTAAAGAGCATTGTAATATAACCCTGCATTCAGAGGTATGGCTATTAATACTTTAAGGAAGGGGACACACAAATTAATCAACCCACAAGTTAAAAAACCCAATGAATAAGTAATAAGCATATTTGGAAGATAGGTTGGAGTGGTGGAAACGCCACTGAATCCAGGCCCTACCATTGTTACTTAATCCCTTTTAGCCTATTGCCTCCATTTGTAACATCGAGATAATAATACCTACCTTGCAGGTTGTTGTAAAAATTAGATAAATATAAAGAGCTCAGTAAATGGGGACTGTATGATGAATATTATTGTGCGGCAAAATCTCTGTTGGAGTTTCACAGTAATAAATGCTAATGGTCACACTCAAAAAGGAAGGTTAGATAGTCCAGAGCAGCCAAGGAAGGCCTTGTCCTTGCAGAGGTAATACCTGCGTGAGCAGTAAGTTTAGAAAGAAAACTTTATTTGATCTTATTTAAAGTCCAAAGCTCAGCTGAAACCAGTTTGGCTCAGTGGATAAAGTCCAAAGCTCTGTGGGCAAAAGAACAGGGGTTGTATGAAAGTAAATCTCACAAGGTTATTGATCATAAATTCCGAATTGTGCAGATCATGGTGGGTAGTCACTTCCCAGGCCTGTAACTTCTTTAGTGAAAGTTTTCAAGCCAGCCCTGCCCATTGTTCTGGTGCATCTAGATTAACACACCTTTGAAATGCCAGGATACCCTTCAAAGGGGGTATTACCTCTTAAGAGAGCACATAATCTTGTTAACTACCTTGTCATCTAATCCCTGCCTTGCTTTCTCCAATTTTCCCCTCCTTCATTTCAAATGCATAAGAGGAGCTGCAAACCTGTTCTTCTCTGGAACATTTGAGATCCTGCTCCCTGGCATATGTGATTAGTTTGGCTCAAATAAACTCATAAAATTTCTCTACAGGTTTGGGCGTTTCTTACGTTGACAGCCCCACATGCTAAAGACACAAGGGAGGACCGTGAACCCAAAATCTCTATATTTTCATGGTCAATAGTACAGTACATTGTTCTTAACACTATGTTTAAGTTGAATTTTAACTTAATTATGGTTATTATGACTAAAATTTCTCTTGTCTAGTGTTGAAAAATAGCTGAAGTGAGACCTGTGGCAAGACTAAAGAAGGAAAATAATCAAACCACAACAAAACTCATTTGTGATTGGCCATATGTTTTGAAAAAATATACCGGTTTATCTTTCAATCACACATTAAGTTGAGCACTAGGCCTGGTCATTTCCCAGACATGATCGCCTTCCACTCTGTTAGGAAGTGTACATTATTACCTTCATTTGAACTATGAGGCAACAAGCTCAGAGAGCCTAGCAGAGTCAGGATTAGAACATGGGTGTCATTTACCCCTTCTGCTGCTATGCTTACATTTCAACTGAGGGAGCAGCACAGGCAGTATACGGAGGCAGGGTACTCCCCCTTGGGAGAGAGATGGGAGTGTAGCATGTAAGCAAGCCATGGGATTAAAATGGGGGCTGGATGAGGAGACCATCACATAACCATATTCTAAGATGATTGTCCAAGATGCTGTCATTCAGCAATATTGAGGTTCCCAGTGAGATATCAGAAACATTCATCCTGTTTTCTCATTTACTTCTTTAGGGGGGTGGGGCAGCATACTTTGGTACTGTAACAATTTCCATGACATGTGTGTTGGAGATAAGCAGCTGCTGAATCCTCATCTCCTCCAGGAAGCCTTCCAGGACTACTACCAAGGATAGAATACCTCCCAGCAATGCTACCCACTGTAGACAGTCAAGTCCTGTGACTCCTCCCATTTGTCTCTTTTCCTCTTCAGGGCTGCTGACCTTTCTTCCCTTTTATTCAATGTTGACAATAACTTTGTCTACCCCTCTTGTGTAGTCCACATCTTATTAGCTGGTTATCTGTCTGCCTCACCTTAGAAAGCAGAACTTTGACTGTTTATTGAAACACTTGAGAAAAGACTGAATTTGCAAACCTGTGAGCATTTTCTTTCAAGCAGGGGACCAGAGCTCCCAGGAGCCAGACCAGCCTGCCACTGAAGCTTTGGGATACTTTCTGGACGCCCCATTTTGCTCTCCGAGTTCCCAGGTGCACTCAGTGTGGTATAGGTCAAGTTGTCAATGCAATAAATTTCAGCACTCTATCCAGCAGAGTCCCAGCCTCCAAAGTAACTACAATAGGGTCTATTCCCCTGCCACTGACCAACAAGAGTTTTTAGGGGATTGGTTAAGAAAGTTAAGAGAAGAGTATAATATTATTTAAGTACAATTTTAAAGCCTCTTTTGCTTTATTACAAAAGAAATCCACATTTATTGTACAATCTTTGGAAAATATGAGGATTTATATATGATTAATTGATAACAACACAGAGGTATTTCTCAGCTGGTTCCCACACTCTTTCCCTCATTCGATGCTCCTATTGAAGGACAAATATGACAACGTAGCAAAATGTTACTTTTCCTTTTTCTCTTTTTAAAACTGTATCTTACAGAGAAGTGGCAGATCTAAAATTTTACATAAGAAGGTCTTAGGGGCCATGTCTTACTGTTATAAAGAGAGGGGTCAGCCGAAACCAGTTTGGCTCAGTGGATAGAGTGTCAGCCTGCAGAGTGAAGGGTCCCAGGTTCGATTCCGGTCAAGGGCATGTACATTGGTTTCGGGCACATCCCCAGTGGGGGGCGTGCAGGAGGTGGCTGATCGATGTTTCTGGCTTTCTATTCCTTTCCCTTCCTCTCTGTGAAAAATCAATAAAATATATTTTAAAAAAAAGAGAGAGAGAGGGGTCAAATTGTGAGTTTGTATAGTACTTGACATAAGACCTGGTACACACACATCAATTATTCACTTTTAAAAATGGCTCATGAAGATGTTTCAGAATATAAAGTCCTTCCAAACCCCACTCCCAATGACACGATTGCTGCAGAGGAGTGTATTTAAGAGACGATTTCATTAACAAACATTTATTAAATACCTTCTATGTGCAAAGCCATAAGGTTGATTCCAGATGAAAAGAGAGACACACAAACTTTGTTTCCTGCCTTCAAGAAATTTTTAAATAACAAAAGAGACTTTGTTTGACGTGTAAGTCACTCTCTACTAAAAATAATACTGTGATGAAATCCCTGTGGTTGAATTCGTTTGCACATCTATAAATATTTCCTTGGGGTACATTTTAGAAGAGGATTTGTAAGGTGTCACTTTGATGCTCTTAGAACTTAGGATAAAATAATCAGACAAATCCACAAGACATATGTAGAATGTAATGTATTATTATTTTAACATCTATAAGTTTTACATGTTTCTAAAACATTAAAAGTATATGCACAGAATGCAAGAGTTTGGCTAAAAATACATTTAAATATCTCAATAGTCTAAGACATATAAAGTCCAATCATATAAGGAAGTTTCAAGAGTGAGTATTACAGATCCTAATATGATTTGAAAATTAGGTAATAAAATGACTCACCTCTAAGATCTTTAGCTATGTGACCACCTTTTGTTGTACACGATGAACTCTCAGAGCAAGGTCATAAATAGTCTCAGTGTATCAGAATGTCCCTTCAGTGTCACAAACAAAGATGCAGTGTTGTCTGAGCCTGCACCATCTGGTCCTTATGAAGCTTCAGCAACCTGAAAGACAATGCAAAAATTACATGGGAGGTGACCCCCCAAACTGTGAAGGATGACATAATCACTTCCTTAGTGGCTAAGCATCTTTCAACTGTAAGATTTGGAAAGTTTTTCATGGTATTGATATATTTTGTGTTAGGAAATCTGTATATACTTATTAGTTTAAGCACTTTCAATGGCTGGAATTTGGTTTATTAAAGTTAACAGATCAGTTGTTTTTTGTTTTAGTTATAATTCAAACATGTAATATGTAATGGATTTAGACTTGTGATGTAATTTGAAATTTTATTCAGTTGATATACATATTAGAATAGTTAAGAGATCTTAAAGTGCATTATACTTAAGAGTTTCTTTTATTAGATATATAGTCTATTTGGTACCAGGAGGGTTTTGTTTGTTAGATCAGACAATCATAATATTAGAAGAAAATTCGTATTTTAAATTTGTAAATAGAGTTTAAGATGTTCAAAGGAGTTCATTTAAATGTAAATGAGAGAAAACATTAGTTGATGGCCCTTAAATATTATTGAAAATATTTACTAAACTTAGAATATTATTTGTAGATGGACCCCACAGCCTTTATATAAAACTATTGTTTAGAATTTGTAAATTTAATTTAAAAAATTCTAAATAGTGTCTTTTGTACACAAAACCCTCCATGAAGAATAATTTAAAAAATATATTTTAGCCGAGACCGGTTTGGCTCAGTGGATAGAGCGTCGGATTGCAGACTGAGAGGTCCCGGGTTCGATTCCAGTCGGGGGCATGTACCTTGCTTGCGGGCACAACTCCAGTAGGGGGCGTGCAGGAGGCGGCTGATCGATGTCTCTCATCGATGTTTCTGACCTTCTATACTTCTCCCTTCCTCTCTGTAAAAAATAAATAAAAATAAAAAAATATATATTTTTTTTAAATTATAGAAACATCAGTGATGACAGAGAATCATCCATTGGCTGCCTCTTATATAAGGATGGAGCCCACAACCCAGGCATGTGCCCTGATGGGGAATAGAACCTTGACCTCCTGGTTCATGGGTAGAAGTTCAACTAACGGAGCCACACTGGCTAGGCAAGTCTAGCTTTTGATAACTATTGGTTTGCTTATGTCTAAAGTTTTAAATTCTTTATCCCTAATTAATCATATATAGTTATTCCTATAATACATTTTAAATCTTTTTTTCTGTTCTTACTTCATTTTTCTTATTTTTACTGAATTTTTAATAATCTTGGTCTAGGGGACACATTTTGACATAAGCTGAATGGCATAATAGAGTTATAGGTAAAAATAACAAATCATTTAAAGATGCATAATTTTCTTCTGCAAGGACATACATGCATGTTTAGAATTCAGAAACTGAAAAGAAACTTACCGGTTGGAAAGTTTTCATATTATTAGGGAGAAAAGAAGAATTGAGATGACCTTAGGAAAGAACCACAAAGCTAATTAAAGGTTTGTGAAATAGGCTCCATAGGAAAAGGCTTAAAGGTCTGGAATATTTTAACTGGAGAAAACTGAGGTGAAGTGTCTAAACAAAGTGGTTTGACTAAATTTGGCTTATAACTACTGGTTGAAGTCCTTCCAATAAACTCTCTCTCACCCCAGGCCCCACATTAAAGCAAATAAAGCTGATTTTTTTTTTCCTCCTCAGCTGGCCTATTGAGTACAGAATTTGAGGGTCTCTGAAAATAAGAAGAGATATTCTATGAATTAAATGCTAAAGACATTTTCTTCCCACTAGAGACAGTAAAAAAAAAAAAAAGAATTAGCTTAAACTATAGAAAGAAGATTATAGCTGAACATCAGAAAAAAATTTTAGATCTCAGATGGCATTATACAAATAACATACTATCTTTTTTTCAGGAAAAAACAAACTGAAATACATAAAGACCATTCTTTCTTGGATGGTAGAGATGACTATGAAAAAGTGCTGAGAAAATAAAGGCAAAAGGAAAGGAAGTGAGAATAAACAGCCCTCAGTCAGTCAAGTTCTAGGCAAAAATGTAAAGACATCAAATGCAGACTGAGAGGTCCCGGGTTCGATTCCAGTCGGGGGCATGTACCTTGCTTGCAGGAAGAATTTAGTTCTTCCTGCATCCTTAGTCATGGTCAGGTTCCAGGAATGTAGCTCCTCTGGACCCTTACTTTCGCAGTCCCTGCTCTGGGCCACCCTATCTCACTCTAACTTGTCCCCATTCCCCGGGGCTTTGCTTTTTATGAGATAAAAACCTGCTCATCTGCCAAAGTAGTACTTATTAAAATGTTAATGGTATCCCTTGGTTGGTATTATCTTTGCCCAAATAGCACATTTACTTTATAATCAGATTCCCTTGAGTATTTATTTTACTCAAAGCAATGCCTTTAACAGAACTCCTTGAAACTTCGTGAGGTCCATGTAGAGTAAGCAGATTTTAGAGTTATCTAAATACTCCACGTATATTCATTCACTTAACAAATAGTTATGAAGCACTTCCTATATTCTAGACACTGTTTTGGGTATGGTGACATCTGAGGAGAACAAGATATACAATATCCCCTTTCTGATAGCATTTGTAGTAGAGAAACTATAATGTCATACAGTGGTAAGTGCTATGATGAAAAGACAATAGGCTGATGAGTTAGTAACTGGACAGGGTTGGGTGGGATAGAGGGTGGGAGTCTGGGAATGGTGATGTGAGCTGGGTTACTGTAGCACTTTTCCATGATCCGACCCAATCGGGCAGCTTGGTCTCAAAGATAACTGACTTATCTATTCTCCACTAGCAACCTCACCTACAAGGCTTAAAATTTCTTAGTTCCATCCCAATTAATTTAAAAGACCTTGTGGGAGTACACTCAACAATACTGTACTGTTCGTTTATCAAAGTAGATGCTGTGACATGTGGTTATTGCTTGGGGGGCAGTATTTTGATCTACTTCATATGCTCCAGAGGCCATCTTGTAATGCTACATTTCAGGATTGAACACAGTTGTGCTCTAGACATCATCCAGTCCAGATATTTTCCATTTCTTGGGAGGTTAAAAATAATGAGTTCCTTATCCATAAATACATTCTTTCCCTATAAAATAGGAATATAATAGCTACTTCACAAGATTATGCTGATGAAATAAAGCATTTATCCAGGATAGCACCTGGGGCACAGTATAAAAATATATATATATTCTTTTTTTCAGATAGTCTTGAAAACATTTTTTAAAATTTATTGGACCAGAATATAAAGATATGCTTCAGGAAAATTGCCCAATATACCTGCAATTATTTTTTAAAAAAATGAGGGTATTCATAACTTGGAATCATAAAAAAGATTAAATGTACCATCTTTTCTCTCTTTGTAATATATAAGGAACTATTATAATGCCTTGAAGCATTGAAACCGGTCTTACAGATAGCTTAAATTGTATCCACAATAATATTAGTGATTTACATTAATTTTTCAGACTGGTAATAAAAGTCTAGGCTTCTAAAGGAGAGCGAATTTTCCTAACATAGCACTTCCTATCCATCAGTCACTCCATTACACTTGAATGGACGTCCATGTATTCCTTTAACAACTATTTTTTAAAGAACTTAACACATACTGGTTGTTTATTAACTACTGGGAATCTGCTCATGAATAAGACACCATTGTGCCCTCAAAAAGATTGATGTATGTGAGACTGAAGAAGGAAGTGAAGTATAGGACATTGTATAATGGGAGTACATTCAGTGCACACTGTGGGAGAACAAGAGCAGCAAAATTTCCCCCCAAATCTTCCATAACTTATTGGAGATTCATTTATTGGAGGTTGATCTGAGGTCACAATTTCACTTTACTGGTAGCATATGATTTCAAATATAGCTTTAAAATGCAATACCTCTGCATTATCATTAAAACTTCCTTTTTCCTTTCAACAACCAGAAGTGTGAATATGAATGCTTGATTCTTACCCAAATATGGTCAGCCAAGATAAGAATCTGTATTAATGCCATCATTTTGTATGTGAAGCTTGAATCACAGTATTGATAAATAAATGACCACTCCGCAGATCTTTTCTGTAAAGGTGCAAAAGTACAAATGCTAAAGAACACTCACCACATTTCCCCCCAGGGAAATCAGATCTCATAAAAGATTTCTTATTTTCTTCCTGGAGTATTCACATTCAGTGGTTCCTGGAAGCAAAAATCTCCCACTGTACATACTTCTTGTGTCTGATCACCTCCTAAACCATTTCTGTGTTTATTTTTCCCCTGATTTTCTAGGTGGGTTACTGGCCTTCCTTGCTAATAATTGCATGCTTACATTTCTGGTTTTTCAGGGGTGAAAATTTTGATATTTACCTTTCACTTTTCTTCTCAACATTGTGAATTCTCTTTGATCAATTTTCAATCAGAGGGCCTTCTGATCTCTGTTCCTGGAGGTTTACCATTTGATGATGTTCATTAAGACAAAAGAAACTCCATTTTAAAATTCAGCAATATCCTGAACCACATAGGAATGATCCATAACTTAGTAGGAAGTAACATTATTCAAAATTCCTTGCCTATTTACTAACAATTAACCTCAGAAAACATTCCTGAAAAGGGTGACAGTTTCTACTTTTGAAAACATTAGGTAATTCAATGAGGTTAAATTCAGGTCAAAATTTTGAATAAAATATTCATGGTTTTTTTAATTTTTCCTTTATTTTTTAATTTTAGTAGTATTCTCTTCACTTTTGTGCTAAAAGATTATTACAGTATTTACCTAAAATAAAGAAATACCGCCAAAAACCCGTTTGGCTCCATGGATAGAGCATCGGCCTACGGACTGAAGAGTCCCAGGTTTGATTCCGGTCAAGGGCATGTACCTTGGTTGTGGGCAGGGCACATCCCCAGTGGGGGGCGTGCAGGAGGCAGCTGATCAATGTTTCTCTCTCATAGATGTTTCTAACTCTCTCTCTCTCCCTTCCTCTATAAAAAAATCAATAAAATATATTTTTTTTAAAATAAAATAAAATGAAGAAATACCTCTTTTAAAGCTAAGTATATACCATAGTAATAATTTATCTCATATTTCCCAAATGAAAAATACTACTATAATACAGTAGCACCTCGAGATAGGAGTTTAATTCGTTCCGTAACCTTGAGTCGTGGGTAACTATGAGACGCTCGAGTCTCGGTAAACTGGTGGGTCGTGTGCAGCGGGCCGATCCGCGCGATTACTCGTATCTCAACTGTTGCTTGTTTTTCAAAGCAAAAATCGCTCGCTCGACGGCTCGTATCTCAAAAATCTCATATGTTAGGTCACTTGTATCTCAAGGTATCACTGTACTCAAATTCTCCATTCTGTTTGTTGCCTCTTCATATTCATTAGTGTGTGAATACTTATACAGATATGTATTTTCAAATGAGTTTGCATTTTGTAGAGAAGAAAATATGCTTACAGTCTCATTAATAAAGATAAAGCACATACTAATTAAGTCAATTAGTGAATGCTCTAGGTCCTTGGACTTAATAAATAAACTGCATTGTATATATGTCTTTATAACTCTCTCTGTTCAGACTGTCAATTATTAAAGATTAGGGACTGCAATCCTTCAGTATGCACAAACCTGACACAAAATGTGAATAATTCTCAAACTGGACTTTCAAACAGTCCCTAAAAGCTATGGATAAGTAAGAAAAAAGAATAAAAATTTAAAAATAAACCTAAATCTCTGGTTATATATTTCTTTAAGATATTGATATGCCTTAGCATTATATATAGACTCACTAAAAACTGGTAGATAAAAGGGAATGTAGATCTCCAGGCATAGAGTAATACACTTTATGAGCAAACTAGTCTGAACGTAGATATGGGTTGTTGTTTTTCTTCTGTTTTGGTTGGATGTTGTTATTTCTAGTATGTGCAATTAAGGGAACTGAACTGTGGCATCCAATAATTTTCAGTACTTATTGTCTATTTAAAGCCAAATATAGCAAGATTCCAAGAGCAGTGGATTTTTATAATGGTTCCACTTCTTTCCTCTCTCAACAGCTGCGTGTCCTCATGTGTGTGTATACGCTTTTCACATCATTACTTTTCTATTTAAAGGTGAAACTTTTGAGAATAACAACTGGAGAAATGAGTTTAGTCTGATCTGACAAACTAAAAACATGAAAACAAAAATGAACCAGTTTTGACACATCATCTCGTATCTCACTTTTCTAACACTACTTCTATCTGCAAAATTAAAAAAAAATTATCTTAAAAATTGTTTTATCTAAAAATACATAATGTAAGAAGGAAATATGGTAAAGTCATAATTAATGCACAGCCCTGTTGTGTGCATCAGCTCCACGTTAATGCACACAAGCGAACATCATTCAGAATGTTTCTCTTTAAAATGCTGGGCTCATTCTATCCTCTTTGCCCAAAGAACAGTCCTGGGCATGAGGAAGAGAAAAGACTTTTCAAAGCAGCTCCTTGTCCAATGGTCTTCCTTTCATTAACCAATCTAGTCAGTAACTATTTATTGAGTGCTTACTACGTATTCTCTGATACAAAGATGAATGCAGCTAGGTCCGACTCCTCAGTGAGCAATGGAAGAGTTACTGCTCTATGTGCCTAAAGCACACTGGGTGCAGGAGGCAGGAGCCATGCTACTGTCAAGAGAAGCCAGAGAAGGCTTCCCAGAATTGTCTTTCCAGCTGACTTGGGAGGGAGAGGGGGAGGAAGGAAGAGGAGCAAAGGAGAGGACAGTGGGAAAGAAGGCCCTTCATTTCAGAATCAGTGGAACCAGAGGAGTAACGGCGCAGGCAGTAAAGGACCACATACATTTGGGAGGTGTTTGGAAGGGACAGAGTGTAGCAAAGTAAACAGCACTTGGACCCAAAGGCCCAAGAAGGAATGTGGGATTAATTCTTTAGACTTTAGATAGCTCTTTCTCAAACCACTGTGTGTGTACTCACTCAGGAGCATGTGAGGCTTTAGGATAAACACAGGGCAACCTCCTAGTATCATCAATTTAACATGAAGATTTGGGGAGGGAAAAACATCGTTTTTATATAGAAACTAGAAGCCTGATCCTGCACCAGTGGGGTCCTTCTGCCTGGCCTGCACCCTCTTGCAATCCAGGACCCCCTCAGGGGATGTCGGGCTGCTGGTTTTGGCCCAATCTCTGCAAGCTGAGAGATTGGGCAAAACCGGCAGTCCAATATCTCCCAAGGGATGTAGTAGTGCATGAAGTGGCTGGGGAGGAGTCCAAGCCTAGGCCAGACACTGCCCGATCCTGCTCAGCCTGGCCTGCTGTGCCTGCTTCTGCATTGAGCATCTGCCCCCTGGTAGTCAGTGCACATCATAGCAATTGGTTGACCAGTCATTTGCTCATTCAGTCGTTTGGTCATCGGGTCACTTAGGCTTTTATATCCTATCTAATAAAAGAGTAATATGCAAATTAACCATCATTCCACTACACCCAAAAGCCACGCCTACCAGACAATCAGGAGCGAGTATGCAAATTAACCCAACCAAGATAGCTGTGGCCCTGGAACTAGCAGGAAGCTTGGGTTTCCCTGGTAATAGGGAAAGCCAAGCTTCCCCCATACCCAGACAGGCCCAGACCTCCATTCAAAGCTACAAAGTTTCAATTATAGAAGATAAATAAATCCCACATACCACAGCCTCCACTTGGGTCACCTGCAAACCTTTCCCAGGCCGCCCCATGCTCCAAACCCCACACCCTACACTGCATGCCCCAAAGGAACCCCACCCTGATCCAGGATACCCTTCAGGGCAAACCAGCTGGCCCTCATCTGTACATCAGGCCTCTATCATATCTAATAAAAGAGTAATATGCAAATTGACCATCACTCCAACACACAAGATGGCCACCACAAGATGGCCAGCAAGGGAGGGCAATTGAGGACAATCAAGCCTGCAGGGGAGGGCAGTTAGGGACAAACAGGCTGGCAGGGGAGCAGTTAGGCATCCATCAGGCTGGCAGGAGACTGGTTAGGGGGTGATCAGGCTGGCAGGCAGAAACGGTTAGGAGCAATCAGAAAGGCAGACAGGCAAGCAGTTCTAGATTGTGAGAGGGATGTTCATATCCCATTGGACAGTCAGACATCCCTCAGAGGGGTTCCAGATTGGAGAGGGTGCAGGATGGGCTGAGTGGCACACCACCCCATGCATGAATTTTGTGCACCGGACCTCTAGTATATAGATAAATGTGTTTATGTTTCAGAAAGCAAAATTTTCTATCTGGCACAGTTGCTTAGAGCTTTGCTTTAGAGCCTCAGATTTATTCTCTTCAATTCTTCGGTGTCATTGGTAATATCTGGGAAGTACTGGGAAGTCATTGCTTTGTTGGTACAGAGCCTGGAGCTGGGTATGGCCACCCAATCCCAATCAAGAGACCAGCACCAATAGGCTGTCTTCTCGCCCCTCCAAAACAAACACCACTCCTCAGTGTTCCAACTATATCATCCTTCCTCCCTTCTCAGGCTTACATTTGAGTAGGTGGTCAAAGTTTAGGTGAAAGAGTAGTCATTATAACACCGTTTCTTAAGACTACTGTGTGACATGCACTTTATATACATTGTGACGTGTAATCCTGTTAGAAATTGTGCTTGTTTTGCATATGAATAAATGAGATGTAAGGTCACATGGTTAAAAGGGTGGGGTCAAATTTTGAAGTCAGATCTATTTTCTTAGTCCTCTCTTTTATATATAACTTTGCTTGGGGGAAAAAAAAATCTGACATAGTCAATTATTTGGGGGTGGGGGTGGGGGTAGGGAGCAGGGAGTCCTGATGCTCAAAACATCATACATAGAACATAAATACAAACAACAGTGTGGAAATCGACAGAGGGAAGGGAGGTGGAGGGTAAGTGGAAGTGGGCAAAGGGAGAGGGTGAAATGGGAACATGTGTAATAGTGTCAACAATTAAAAGAGAAAAATAATTTAGGACATATATGATGTCCTAAATTCAGGGAGACAAAGCCATACCTACAGGTATAAATAAGCTAGGCTAACATGGAAGCCACACCTCTTTCAAAGCCACAGGACCCCAAACAAACACTGGGGCTGAGGCAGTAAAACTCAGATGCCTGGAACTGGGGTGGGGCATGGACTCTGCCACAGGTATCCAAACAAGGTATGTGTACAGGAGAACTGAAACCAAAACAAAAGAGCTAAGGCCAACAGTCCCACAAGCACCTCCCTTGGCTTGAAAACCACCAGTCTCTACAAGAAAGGGGGCGGGGTTTATTTGCAGATTTATGTAAATTGGCACCTACTGTCCTAGTTGATCATTGTTTTGTACTTTGTACTCACTCACCCTATTGTATGTAGAAAGCTCTTTATCTGGCAAAGCATTCACTGCAAATTTGCACATTGTTTTAATAGAAACTTTACAAAACATATATTTTCAGAATCTTAACAGCTTTTATATTTTTTTGGATGAATAAAAAACAGTAGTTGAAGGGCAAGAAAAATTAAATATGTAGTCAGAACCCTAGTTATGGGACTTCAGCTCATTAAATGTTGATTCTAGGTCCCATCCTCTGGGATTCTGAGGTCGTGCCTCGGGAAGGCCCATGAAGTAGCATAGTTAACAAATCAGGAGATTCTAAAGCAGAAAGAGTGTTCTGGAACACAGCTTTGGAATGCTCTATAATCACTTTGCCTGTTTTCTGTGGAAGATAAATAAGGAGTTCCTATGAACAGTGACATCACCGGGTGATCTGATCATCAATTCTTAACTGAGCAGGTCATGGTGAGTAGTCATGCCCAGGCCTATAACTCCTTTAGGGGAAGTTTTTAAACCAGCCCTGCCCATTGTTCTTGAGCAGGTGGGTTTTGAAAAGCCAGAAGTAATACCCGTTGGAGAGGAAATTAACCCTCAAGAGAATACACGATCTTGTCAACTATCTTGTTATCCAACTCCTGCCTTGCTTTCTCTCATCTTCATGTACAATCCCTTCTTAATTTTTTCTTCTTAATTTCTTTATTGATTAAGGTATCACATATGAGTCCTTACTCCCCAGTTGCCCCCCATTCATGTCTTCACCCCGCTGGTGTCTGTGTTCATTGATTATGCTTATATGCATGCATACAAGTCATTTAGTAAGTTGATCGCTCTCCCTTACTCCCACCCTCCTCTACTTTCCCTCTGAGGTTTGACTCTCTTTCATTTTAGATGCAAAAAAGAAGCTGCGAAACTGTTGTTCTCTGAAGCAGTTGAGATTTTTATCCCTGACATATGTTATCAGTTTGGCTCAAAAAAACAAAATAAACAAACAAAAAAACTTATAAAAATTCTCTATCAATCTGCATGTTTCTTACATAACATTTTTAATTTTACCAGTTTTGAAGAACGTTATTTTTGTAATCAGAATGAAACATCTAGTTTTAACAACAAAATCATTCTAGTGACTGCTTTAGGCTACCATAAAAATTGCAAAATTCCCACCCTCTACTATGATGGCTTACTAAATTTTAGTTACTAAGAGGTATGCAACTGGCAGATATGCATCTGTGAACTAAGAATTATGATGAAACCACTAACTTCTAACCTATTAGGCATTAAATGACAATGCTGTGTAAATACTTCATTAAGAACTAGGAGCAGGCCCTGGACAGTTTGGCTCAGTAGTAATTAGGTGTTTTGGTTAATAATGTGGATTTTGTAATCAAAGAAAACAGGATAATTTCCAGAGAAACATCAAAGTAATGTCCATCGCTAGCTACACATTTCCCCATATTTCAGGTAATGTGTAGATACTGTCCCAATAGAACTTTTCTTATTTGAGGCAAACCATTCAGAGACCCAATTTTTCACTTCTTCGTTCTTTTTGAAGTGCTGTTTAGAAAGTGCATGTGCTATTGATCAGAACAAGTGGTAATCTGAAGGAGCAACGTCTGGTGAATAGAGAGGGTGGGTTAATACTTCCCAGGCAAAATCTTTTAGCATGTGTTTAACTGGTTTTGAAGTGTGTGATGGTATGACATCATGAAGCAAATTTACTTCATGTCTTCTGGCACATTCAGGTCCTTTCACAACCAAAGCGTGGTTCAAATTGATGATTTGTTGTCGGTATTGATCAGTATTAACCATTTCACTAGGTTTTAGAAGCTCACACTACACCACACCTTCCTGATCCCACCAAACACAGAGCATTGTCTTCTTTCTGAAGTGATGGGGCCTTGCAGCCAATGTTGATGGATCAAACCATGATTTTTGTGTTTAGGATTCTCAAAATAAATTCACTTTTCATTGCCAGTCCCAATTCGATGCCAAAAAGACTTTCTTTCATGCCATTGAAGCAACATTTTACTGATGACTTTTCAATTTTCCATTTGCCTTTTGTTCAGTTGATATGGCACCCATTTTTCTTCCTTTAAAATTTTCCCCATTGCTTATGATGATACGAAATTGTTTGCTGAGCAACGTGTAATCTTTTTTGAGTTTGACATGTATCTTCATCCAATAATGCTTATAATTGTTGATCTTCAAACTTTTTAAAAAATATATATTTTATTGATTTTTTACAGAGAGGAAGGGAGAGGGTTAGAAAGTCAGAAACATGGATGAGAGAGAGACATCGATCAGCTGCCTCTTGCACGCCCCCTACTGGGAATGTGCCCACAACCAAGGTACATGCCCCTGACAGGAATTGAACCTGGGACCTTTCAGTCCGCAGGCCCACGCTCTATCCACTTGAGCCAAACCAGTTTCAGTGATCTTCAAACTTTTTTGGTTGACCTGGACATTCTTTGTCTTTCACCTCAAAATCATCACTTTTAAAGTGTTTGAACCAGCATTCACAAGTATCTTGAGATGGGGCATGTTCACAATAAGCTTCCTGCAAATGCTCTTTTATTTGGCACAAAATTCAACATTTTTAAGTGTAAAAATATCTATGATGTTAACATCTTCATAAAATTTGACATATAAAGTTTTGAAGCTTGTCAATACAACAAAATCGAATAAATATCAAATAAATATCAAATCATATATATGTGTATGTGTGTATACACACATATACATAATTCCATCTATTGAAAAAAATCCTCATTATTAACCAGTACACCTAGTAGAGCATCAGCCCATGGACCAAAGGGTCTCAGGTTTGATTCCTAGTCAAGGGCACATATATTGGTTCGATTGCCAGCCCCAGTTGGGGCACTTACAGGAGGCAACCAATCAATATGTCTCTCTCACATCTTCCTTCCTCCCTTCCCCTCTCCCTCCCTCCCTCCCCCTCTGCCCTCCCCTCTCTCTCTTTCTTTCTTTCTTCCTCCCTTTCATTCTCTAGAAATCAATAGAAAACTATCCTTGGGTGAGGATTTAAAAAAACAACATAAAACTAGGAGCAAGGTTGTGTAGCTCAGTTGGTTAGGTATCATCCCATGCACCAAAAAGCTTGCTGGTTTGATTCCAGGTCAGGATATATGCCTGGGTTTCAGGGTGGGGGGCATGCAGGAGGCAGCCAATCCATGTTTTGCTCTCACATTAATATTTCTCTCTCTCTCTCTCTCTCTCTTTCTTTTTTTTCTTCTCTCTCTCTCTAAAAAAAAAAAAATCAAACAACAACAAACAAACAAGCTAGGAGCAGAACTTTTATGGAGCAGACCTAGAAATGACAAGAATATCTGCTGTGTCTACCAGGACACAGATCACACAAATCAGAACGGACAAAGCTTGCTTTTCATGCTTCTCACCACCCAAGCTTTCTCCAGTTCTCCCACCCACCCTTACCCCCAGGGTTCCTGTGCTTTAGGGTCTATGACTCCCAGATTTAAAATCCTGGACTAGCCTGTTGAGGTAGTTTTGGAAACTACCTCATCATCCAGGTATTTGCTGTCCTCCCAGGATAAAAATTCTCTCCTGAAGGGAGCTGGGCCAGTTTCAGGGACTCCTGAGAGAGACTCACTAGCTCTGCATAGGTCACCAGAGGTATGTGTGGGGGAAGAGGACCTCACATTTGATGATCTCCTGAACTCTAGGCAAGTGCTGAGTTTGCAGCCCCCCACCCCCAAAACAAAAGCCTTTATTGGGATATTATTTTATGTTATTATTTTATTGTTTTCCTATTTTTAAAAATTAAATCTTTATTGTTGAAAGTATTATATGCCCCCTTCTTTCCCCCATTGACCTCTTCTAGCCCACCTCCACCCCCAGCCCCTGGCCTTGCACCACCCTATTGTCTGTATCCTTTGCATACAGGGTCTTTGCCTCCCACCCCCTACACACACACACACACACACACACACACACACACACACACCACCTTCGCTTCCTTCTGAGATTCCGAAGTCTGTTCTATGCTTTTATGTCTCTGGATCTATTTTGTTCATCAGTTTATTTTGTTCATTAGATCCTGATATATTGATTATCTTAAACTGGTTAATTTAAAATAAGTTAAAATTTATTGATACACCGCAAGGCGGTGGGCATGGAGCCCGCGCCTGAGGGCAAAGGTGTGGTGGTCATCATGAAGCGGAGATCCGGCCAGCAAAAGCCAGCCACTTCCTACCAGCAGACCACCATCAACAAGAACGCCCCGGCGGTCACCCTGAGAGGCAACCCGCACATGATCCGCAAGAACAAGTACTGCCCAGATCTGCGCATGGACGCCATCCGCAGGGCCAGCACCATCCCGCGCAGCCAGAAGCTGGTGAAGGTGAAGAGGAAGCGGCCTGCCCCACCTAGAGGTCCTGAGCGCCCTCCCTCTAAAGCAATCAAGATATCAGCCAGCTTTCCTAAAGGAAGGGAAGGAGAGAGGGAGAGAGGGAGGGGGAGGGGGAGGGGGAAAGGGGAGGGGAAGGGAGGGAGTGGAACATCAAAGCACTTGAAAATTATATCAGCTAAGTTTATTTTTGGATCTGGTAGTGAAAGAATAGTAGCTGTAGTTAAAAATGTTGCCTCATTTAGATTTTTATTTACTACCCTGTATTTTTTTTTTAAATACTACCCTGAAATGCAGCGTTTTTCTCTTTCAAATTTTATAGGTGATAAAACTGAGCACAGGGAGGTAACACACCAACGTTTTCCATCAGGAAAGTGAGAGGGTTGGGATTCAAACCCAAGCCATGTAATTCCAGAGTCTCCAGTCTCCATCATATTCTTCTGGCTTTCTATTTCATATCAAGGATGTTCTAGTACATGGATATCTTAGTAGTATTTCTCACTAGCTACCTTTTCCCTGCCTCTGCCAGAGCCTTAGCAGATATTTCTCGGCTCTTAACTTATTCTAATATCTCCCTGTATGGCACATTAAAAGTAAAAACACTTTCAGAGTGCTTGACCAATTTCCCTTGTAATGAAGTATTTACAACTTTAACGTAGCATGCTCTTGGAACTTGGGAGAAAGCAACATATAACTGACCATGTCCAAAAACGGGTTCAGGTAGGAATATTCCTACTCTGTCTAGAGTTTGTCCTTGTGATTTATTAATAGTCACTGCAAATGCTGGCATCACGGGAAACTGTCTCGAATTAATTTAAGTGGGAGGCCAGTGTCAGACCGGGACAAATATTGCACATGTGCAAGTCAACGTTTATTTTTAAATTGCCAGTATGCATCATATGTACCAGCCGGCTGGTTGGTCAGTCAGATGGACAGTCACTTAGCCTTTTATATATATAGATATATATTTGCGTTTAGATGCAGACACTGAGCTCTCTGAAGGTTAAGTAACACAGGTCAAAAGGCACACAGCCAGCTAGTAGAACAGGGTTGAAATGCACATGGGTCATACTTGAGTCATGGGTCCATGTTCTTCCCCACTGTGCCACACTGGAAGAGCAGACGTGGGCAAATCTCTCGCCAGCCAGTGCCCCTCTCACCTCAGACTCAGCCAGTGTTTCTCTCTCGCTTTTTTAGGTTTGTTCTTACTTAGTTACTTTTAGTAAATTTCGTTTTGACTGGACTCAGACTTAGAGGCAGACACTCTCAGAGTGGACAGCTATGGCTCTTGCCAATCTGTCCCTGGCTTTTTCTTTCGTCACCTTCAGTTTTTATTTTTTATTTTTTTAAAATATATTTTTATTGCTTTCAGAGAGGAAAGGAGAGGGAGAGAGGGAAGGAGGAAGGGAGGGAGAGAGGAAGGGAGGGAGGGAGAGAGAGAGAAACATCAATGATGAGAAAGTATCATTGATCAGCTGTCTTATGCAGGCCCCACACTGGGAATCCAGCCCACCACCCAGGCATGTGCCCTTGACCGGAATTGAACCCAGGACCCTTTAGTCGGCAGGCCAATGCTCTACCCACTGAGCAAAACTGGCCAGAGGTTCTTCATTCTTTTAGCCTAAAGCAGTGGTCGGCAAACTCATTAGTCCACAGAGCGGCAAACCACGGCTCAAGAACCGCAGTTTGCCAACCACTGGCTTAGCATGTTTCTTCAGAGCAATGCACTAATGTTTGGATTGCAGGACCCATGGAGTAACAAGATGCTGAGTCTTGGGTAATTTGGTCCCAGGTTTCTTACCTTCTTTGGTTAGGGGCTTTCTCACAACATATACTGGCAGACACTGTATTCTTTAGAAAGATTGAAAACCGCCACGTCTGCTAGCCCTTTTGGGCCTCAAGTGATGAGGCACAATAGTATCAGTGAGACCAGAAATAGCTTTCTCTCCCCTTTTTACAGTGACCAAGGTGAGCACACTGAGATTGGCACCCACAATGTAGCCCCGAACAGACTTGCACTTTCTGTGTGTAGTCCTCCTTGGTCTGTGACAGGAATGCCCTTTCTCAGCAGCAGGCAGACACCGGCGTGGGTCAAACACCCTGTTTTCCTCCTTCCACTCTTCACCCAGAGCTCAGCAGCAACTTCAGGACCACATGCATCTCATAAAAGGCATGAAGCCTGTGTTCAGCAGCCGTGTCAGTGAGCTTCTGGCATCCAGGGGCTGGAAAGAGGTGTTCAGCTTCCTCTGAGGCACCACAAAATAGAGACACAGGCCATTTCTAAGCAGCTTGACTTAAATGTGCAGAAGTCCCTCTGGAATCTCAGCGGTGAAACAGCTTTTCTTACCTAATCACGGATTGCCATGTGTTATTGTTATTATTATTGTTATTATTATTATGCCTGAATATTCAAACAGGACAAACATAATGTTGCATAAATGGCTCTTTTTAATGTTTCCCTTTATATGCTTTTTACCTCCTTTAGTGCTTTATACTTAACGTCATGATCTATTTCCTTCCAAATGTTCACAATTGTGAATACCGCTTACACCTTTAACATGTCAGTGGACTGCAGGGGAAAGCACTTCCCTGACAAAAGACTGCAGTGTCCCTGAACAGCAAACAGAGCTCTCCCTGAAGGACTCAAGATTCCTGAGAACACAGGCCACATTTTGTACCCCGTAAAGCATCTGAAACAAGCTGGTGTTCAATAAATACTAAGTAACATACCCGTCGGATTTGAACTATGATTCAGCACTTCAGGCTAATTTTATGCCTTAACTGAATGGATGTCATTTTCATAACAGTACACAAAGAGGATTAAGACAGATACTTTGTAGATTGTATTTATAAGGTATTGGAGCCCTTCCTCCCACCTCCCTCACTGTGGTATGTTTAAAGCAGTATAGTATTACTATGTTACTTTCATTTTTTTTTTTAATAAGAAAAGGAAATCAGAGAGACAGCAATTTCCCCAAGTAATCCAAAAATTGCAGATAGATTAACAACTTCTGGGATATAAGTCAACAGTGTTCTTATATCCCAACTCTGTTTTCAAGAGAAATGAACCTGTACTCATTCCTCACATCATTGGAGATATCAGAATATTAATGGTCCTGGACAGCATTAGAGAGTAGTTTGCATTAGTAGTAGTCAAACCAGATGATTTTGGGGATTTCTTATAAATTTGATATTACTTCAGGAGGAAAGCATTTTAAACTAACAGCAAACATATAATAAAGATTAATATGTGTTCAAAGTGTTACCTATTTGTTATAAAATAGGTGAACAATATAGAATATGGAACACAGACACAAACATTAGGTATTTACTGCCCTACTTAGTAGAATTCCCCACTACCATATCAGAACCAGATTCTCTGAAGAGCAATTCTTTTCCCCTCACTCTAGCGTTGCTTTGAGATAGGAACTGGGTCCATGTTCTTCCCCACTGTGCCACACTGGAAGAGCAGACGTGGGCAAATCTCTTGCCAGCCAGTGCCCCTCTCACATCAGACTCAGCCAGTGTCTCTCTCTATATAATAAAAGGCCAATATGCAAATCAACTGAACAGTGGAATGACCAGTCGCTATGATGTACACTAACCACCAGGGAGCAGACGCTTAACACAGGAGCTGCCCCTGGTGGTCAGTGTGCTCCCATAAGGAGAACGCTGCTCAGCCAGAAGCTGGGCTCATGGCTGGTAAGCGTGGGAGAGGTGCTCCCACCTCCGAAGCAGCACTAAGGGGAGTCGGCCTAAACCATCAATCAGACATCCTTCAAGGGCTCTAGGACTGCAAGAAGGTGCAGGCTGGGCTGAGGGACTCTCCCCCAATACTCATTCCACCAAATTTCATGCACTGGGCCTCTCCACATTTCTAGCCATAGGATCAAGGAGAGGGCATGTAAACCAATGTGGGCAATGATAGTACCTACATTCTTGGCCCCAGAAATTGGTGCAGCAATGGGCAAGTGACCCAAACCAGGCCAATCAGAATCCTCCCCTGAGAGTTTCGCTAACTCAAAATGAGGGAAGAAGAACTTTCTTCTCAGATGCTATAAAGATGTCATCCTAGAATCTATGAGCAATGGTTGTTCCCACTGAGTGAGAAAAGTAAGCCCACAGTTGAGGAATACAGCTGAGATCCAGAAACAAAAATAGAAGAGAATTTTGATGGCATTTAGACCCTTGCATCTAGATATACTTCAGGCCGGCTTCCCCGTGCCCTTCTGACATTTGGAAACACAATGTAATAACCCCCTCCTTGTTTATGCTAGCTCAAATACAGTTGTTATTAGTTCCACCAAAAATACTTTGATGAATATAATTAATGTATAAAGTTGAAAGTGGAATTCCCCAACTCCTTCATACGAGGTACTTGTTAGGGCTTCTGGATATATCTGACAGAAACCTACTTTGATCCATCTTAAACAAATAGGGATATTTATTTGCTCGCATAACCAAGCTGTTGGAAAGGCAAGTGTTTGAGCTGGCCCTGAGGACTCTGGAAAGCAGACACTGGAGACTAGCTTTGTCTCATCCCCACTTTTTTGTGTATATTCACTCTTTCTCTCAGACTAAGTCCTTACCACTTGAAATAGAATTGGACACCAGAAGCTTAAGAATCATTTTGTGACTGGAGAGGAAAGAGGTCTTTCTTCTTCTCTTAAAGGAAGAAAAATTCTCAGAAAGCACCCTGACTAGTCTGGTGTGGATAACAGACAAATCTCTGAACTAATCCCTATGGCTAGGGCTCTTAGGTAGCAATCCCTGCAATGAGAGAGAGAGATTGAAAAGATGACAGAAGCTTCCATCTGGAACAATTGACAGAGCATGAGGCAAGAGGTTTAACAGATAGAGAGGGTTGCTGTTTTAAGAAAAAAGATAACCCTTTAAAGTAGATAATCAATTACTATCTCTGTGCCCTCTGTTAACAGTTTAGTTTATAATTTCCATTCTCTTTATTCTTTTTAAATATACACTGAGTGGCCAGATTATTATGATCTCTGAACACATAATAATCTGGCCACTCAGTGTATATCCTATATAATAAAAGGCTAATATGCAAATTGTCCCCTCGACCAGGAGTTCAACCAGCAGGCAGGCCAGTCAACCACCTATGTCCCCTCCCCCTGGCCAGGCTGGTCAGACACCACCCATGCACGAATTCATACACCAGGGCTCTAATATATATTTACACACACACATACACACACACTAGAGGCCCAGTACATGGAATTCATGCATAGGTAGGGTCCCTAGGCCTGGCCATTGATCAGGGCTGATCTGTGGGGTGACTGGCGGGGCGATTGGCAGGGGGTGCCCACTGGCATTCGCCTTGGAGGAGACCAGCAGAGTGATTGGAGAGGCTCCCCGCTGGCATCTGCCTGGGCTGGCCTGGGGCCTGCGGGCTGAGGGCAGCTTCTGCACTGACCGCCTGCCCCCTGATGGTCAGTGCACATCATAGTGACCAGTTGTTCCACCGTTTGGTCAATTAGCATATTAGGCTTTTATTATATAGAATTTATTGATTTCAGTGAGGGAGATGGAAAGGGAGAGATAGATAGAAACGTCAATGATGAGAGAGAATTATTGATTGGGGGTCTCCTGCACACCCCACAGTGGGGGTGGAACCTGCAACTCAGGCTTATGCCCTGACTGGGAATCGAACCGTGACCTCCTGGTTCATAGGTAGATGCTCAACCACTGAGCCACACTGCTGGGCCATACTCTTTACAGTTCTGAGAAAATATAGAAAAAAAGAAAAACTCGATATATTTAAGCATGCCAGATCCATCCCAATATTCAAAGCAAAGCCTGGCTAAATTCTAGATTTCTCTGTGAAAATGAGATGTGCCATGCCTTATCTGGTGCTAATATAAAGGGACAACATGTTCCTGTTTCTATTAAGTGGCATTCTGCTTTCTTTCAGGACCAAGAGAAAACCAAAATGCCCCCCCAAAAAACTTGGGAGATACAGGCATAACCCTGATGACTGGGGTTGAATTCCATGCCTAACATCTGGCAGAGGACATCATTCTGAAAAGGTATTACAAAGATAACCCTCAGATACAATTCTGAGACGACTTTGTCACATCTGCCACAGTCCTTAACATGTGATGTAGGGCATGTAGTTTATTCTCAATGAATAGGTGATTAACTGCCTTTGAACTGAAAATAGATGGGTATTTTCATCAGACTTCTCCTGTTCATTGGGGAGATATAAATCCATTTTACCTTTATGTGGATTTTTGCATTTGAAGAGAAATTAATGTATTTGCATTTTGATACCGTTTAAAACGTTATCTGCAAGGCTCTGTGGTATATGGTTGGGTAGCTAACCTCTGACAGGGGTCCCAGGGAATCTCACCACCTTGGTGTTGATGCCATTGTGTTGTCTTCTCCACAATGAATCTAGGCTGATCTTTGTGATCCATAAAGCAAGAAATAATAATTTCTGAGGTGAGGTCACTCTTCAGCTGTGCCTTGCCCTCTTGTATTATTCACTCTTGGCCAAGTTGGACTCCATGTTGGATATTTAAGTAGCTATGTGGAGTGGCATATGTGGAATGAAACTAAGATTTCCTGCCAACAGCCACCACCAACTTTCCAACCATGGGGTTAGTTCATCTTGAGCCCCTGGGAAGCCTTTACATAATGTCACTCTCAGGAGACACCTGGGAGAACATCCTGAACTGCCCAGCCAAACCATTACCTAATTCCTGGACTATGGATTATGAGAAATAACACAGGTTTGCTGTTGTTTTATGACACTAAAAGTTGGGGTAGGGGAGTATCCGTTACACAGCATAAGCTGACAAATATAAATTTAACAAATATATCTCATTAAGCATAACAGCAAATTTTCCTTCTGAATTACTGAGTCAATTTTATGATGTCAAATTAGACCACATTACCATAAATGGAATATGTTTTCTGGTTCCTTCTTCCTGTTGAGTCTACTATTCTGAGAAGTGCATATCTCTAAAGCACTCTTTTTCTAATAATTACACATTTGTCTTCAACCAATGAGATCTTTGTTGCAGAGAAAAATGGAAACACTGTTTTCTTTACCAGTAGTAAAAATTCAAGGGAGAACTGAGGTTACTAGTAAAAGAATACAAAGTAGCAGTTAGGCAATATCGCTCCACCCTATTCAACAGGTTTTCCTTTAACCGCTAAACAGACTTAAACTTAAAAAAACACACACAACAAAAATGCTGCTGTTCATATATTTTAAATTTTTTGTTGTTTACTTTCACTAAGTAATTTGTTGAGAAAATGCGTGTTACTGAGATATTTTTAGTTATGTAAACTCCTTGTTAATTGCTAAAGGAAGGGGTTTTTGGAACCACTTATGCTAATATTTGCTTTCCTCAACACCAACTGTCCCTTAGTTACATGTTCAAAGGATTCAAAGAGTTTTAAGAACTACAAAGAAGGGAGAAAGGAAAGATCTATTTTAAAAATAACAACACTATTTTTTGAAAAACCCAAACTGATCTTGGCATGCTAACAAAGGTGACAATGAATTGTCCTAATTTAATGTCTAAAACAACAGAATCTAACATAAGTAAAATGAAAAGAGTGGCCTTTTTAAGTTACAAGGTTAAAAACAAAACAAAACAAACAAACAAACAAAAAAACCACAACCCTAACCAAGTTAGAAATCATTATCATTCAAAAAGTAGATTATTGGTTGCCTATGGCTGAGGGGATGAGAGATGGGAGTGACTGCTACCTTCTTTTGGGGGTGAAGAAAATGTTCTAAAATTAGATTATAATGATGGTTAATGATGTAAGTATATAAAAAAATCACTAAATTTCATGCTAGGAAGGAGTGAATTTTATAAAATGAAAATTATATTTTAATAAAACTTTTAAAAAATTATCATTGGTGACCCTGAAAGTATTCAAAGAATTAGCAATATACAAAATCACCAAAAAAATGATTCTAGCTCAGATGTTGTTTTCCTCCTTCTTCCAAGCATATGCAACTAAAGTTAAAATAAAATTTTAAGATGCCCCAAAGGTACATTTTAAAACTCTAACAAGAAATACAACAGATAGACTTTTTCTTAAAGGTGTGCTTCACCTTGCACTAAGACAATGGATTTTATAGACTTTGAATTTGCAGTCAGAACGGAGGAGGAAATAGCTATAGTTGTTTGCAGTTCGTATCAAGGCAAATTCACAGTGCAAAACTGAAATTCTTACAAGTGAAAAAAGCAGGCTTTTTGTAGACATTACTGTAACCACAACAAAGTGTACCATTCACTTTGCATTTTAATTCTTTTAAAGGGTTACAAGGAAATTGTTTTCTATAGGTTAGCTTACAAACATAATAGCTGCTCTAAAATATACAAGGCCATTTTTTGTTTGTTGTTTTTTAGTTCAGTTTTTTACTTCTAGCACAGCAACAACCAAAAAAAAAAAAATCCTAGTAACTAGATTTTGTTAACTGCCTATAATATAAGTTTTTTGAGAGGGCAAGATTTAGTTCTTAAGTAAGGCCAACGATAATGAACACACTCTATAACTCCACCTATACATTTACAATTGGATTAAAAGCATTTTTATATGCATTTACAATTGAATTAAAAGCATTTTTAATTTATATTTTTGGAGAGGGAGGAAGAGAGAGAAACATTGATATGAGAGTGAAATATCAATGGGCTGCCTCCTGCATGTCCCTTACTGGGGACAGAGCCAGGAACCCAGTGGTACCCAGACTGGGAATCAAACCATCAACCTTTCAGTATGTGGGACACCTGAGCCAGGCTTGACAGGGCATATATTTCTTTTAAAAATATAAAACTTATAATGAAAATATAATACTGAAAGTAAAATATGACATTTTTAAGGAGGGAAAACAGAAGCAAAAGACCACTACTGCCTGATTGCATTTATTAGTATAATATATTCTGGGGAAGCAAAGCTGAAACAGCTCAGAGCTTCCCAGGAGCTGAGGGAGGAAGAACTGACTGCAGACTAACTGGGGAGCTTTCTGGCCGCATGGAACGCTGTTTATCTTGACTGGTAGTCCTTACAAGACCTTGTGCATTTGTCAAAACTCCTTGAACTGAACATTAAGAGGGATTTATAGCTTGAAATGTTATATAATTACATTAGAAATACTAGATTTAACTATTTCGATCAAGAGTATGCTATTAGAGTTAACTATATGATGCTAAAAATACATTATGGCACCAAACAAAAAAAAATGAGTCTATAGTTACTGGAGATTTTATCATTTCCACCAAGTTTTTTATCTTCATTGGAGGAAACTTGATGACAGTTTTTAAAATTATTTCAGATAGAAATTTTGTCTTTAGCCTAAAATTAGCCCCTACAATGCAGATGATCAGATGTTTTACAGTTAATGGCAATCAACAGGGTTTGATTAATTATTAACTATATTCCTTAATAATTCTTTATTGCTTTTATTATTACAACTACTTACTAGCTGTAGTTGAAAGGCCTAAATTCTAATCATTCTCTCTCTCTCTCAAATATATATGGCAATTTAAAAAATATAATTTTTTTATTGATTTCAGAGAGAGGGAGAGAGATATACATCAATGATGAGAATCATTGATTAGCTGCCTCCTGCGTGCCCCCCACTGGGAATCAAGCCCACAACTTGGGCATGTGCCCTGTCCAGAATTGAACAGTGAGCTCCTGGTTTATAAGTGGACGCTCAACCACTGAACCATACTAGCAGTGCACAAATATACTGTATATGGCAATCTAAAAAAGAATTCCTTTGACTAAGTTCCCTTAATATATATCTTTCTTTACTGTTTGTGGAAGTAACCAGTCACCCTCATTATAAGTAATTTTTCTTGGTATATACATATATGGCAATGTTACACATCTGATAAATAGGAGAGATTTGAACCTAGAATTTTTCAATTGGACAACCTATTTTTTCATATTTGTTTCTATTTCCTACTATAATGTGAGTTGTTTGTGGGAAAGGGCAATGTGATAATGCATATGGCAGATGCTCATATATTATTGAACGAAGACAGAACTGATTCATTAATAATTACCACAGAGAGTTGTAGGCTATGGTAATATTTAATTATATATCAACATCTTTTCAGAAGTGTATTTATATTAAGAGTTACCAAGAAGGACTTCTGCCCTCATCAATAACAAAATTGATTTATAATTTATCTTGAAAACAATGGTTGTTTTATTTTTTTAAAAGCATTTCCACCCACCCTGGCCCATTTGGCTCAGTGGTTGGAGTGGCAGCCCTGGGACTGAAGGGTGGAGGGGGCAAACCCCTCGGGATGCATGCAGGAGGTAACCAATCGATGTATCTCTCTCACAGTATTGTTTCTCCTCCTCCTTCTCCTCCTCCTCCTCCTCCTCCTTCTTCTTCTCTCCCTCTCTCCCCGCCCCTCTCTCTCCCCCCTCTTCTCTCTCTCCCGCTCCCTCCTCCCCTTCCACTCTTGCTAAAACTCAAAGGAGGGGAAAAAGGTTTTCCCACTTAATCATGCAAGCCTTGGAGGCATGACTTGTTTCCATTCTGATGAATTTAAGATACCATTTGATTGTGGTTGATGGCTTTTGTAGATTGGTGCTCAACATTCTATCACCCTTTTCATGCCCTTTTAATTCTGCAGAGGCAGGAAAGTCTCTCAGAGTGCTTGCAGCTGGGTCAGAATTTATTGAGGCTGAGCCAATGAGATGCACTCTCCTAAGATGCACTCTCCTAAGAGGTCTGCTGCCTCTGCTGGCAAGCCCAGTGGGGAGGTGTTGGGCTTTTCTGTGAAGCATTAGTACAGCATCCCCACTGTCCAGTCACTGGTTTCATGGCTTCAAAGGTGGGGGTGGGGCATTGGTTTTGCTGGTTGACATTGTACAAAAGGGTGAATGGGCTCTGGAACCAGCAGCCATGGCAGTAACTCCCTGGTGGTGGCAGGGGTGGTGTGTTCTGGAGGCTGCAACTTCCTGACTGGAGAGGAGGCAACAGCTTCCTGGGTGGTCTAGTTCTGTGGTGTGGCTTTGTGAGTTGTCCTGAAAGCTCACCCTCAAGTCTGCTTCTTCAGCCATGTAATACCCGATAATAAAGCCCTTCCTGCTTAAACTAGCTTGAGCAGATCTTATTTTCTGCACATGAAACCTGACCGATATAGAAATGAAATGCATGATAGTCTTCTCCAGACAAAAATTAAATGGATGATATCACAATGTTGTCAATCAATACAGTGACGGAAATAACTTCTGAGCCTAGTTAAATGGACTTGCGTTATACATTTATATGGACATTCTTTGTCTACTTGTAATCTAATAAACTCTGAAGAGAAAGCCAAATATTGCAAGCAAATTAAACATTGCCCGAAATAAGAAAGTATTGATCAGGGTGTGTACATTGATATTTTGCTTTTGATAGCACTATTTAAAAGTGATATTAGACATGATTAACTAGAAGTTGCTATTAAAAATATTATTTTTCACTGAATCATGTGAAAAATAATACTTCTAATAGCAACTTTCTAAGATATGCCCATTTTATTTAGTCATGAAGTCTTAAGCAGAGCCTGCAAAAATGGGGACACCCCCTCTTCCCCCGCCACAACCACTAATGGGGAAAGTATCTGAGATTCCTGGATTAAAAGGGAAGCCCTGCATGAGAAGTTTTGCTTTTGGGAATCTAAAACAATATACAGGATAACGAGAGTACATTTTTACCTTGAAACCATGTAATTAATTGGTGCTAGACAACTTACTGCAAAATATTTTGCACTCTTAGAAGGGAAAATAGCCTTAAATGTAGACTCTGAAGATGATGCTGATCTATTTTGTTGTTGTGGTTAATCCTCACTGAAGGATATTTTTTCATTGAAAGTAGGGAGGGAGGGATGCGGGGGGGAGAGAGAGAGAGAGATATGAGAGAAACATTATCAATTGGTTGCCTCTGGCACGTGCCTCAACCAGGGTTGGGGATCAAACCTGCAATTCAGGTACATGCCCTTGACTGGGAATTGAACCTGTGACCTTTCAGTGCACAGGCTGATGCTCTAATTACTGAGCCACAGCAGCCAAGGCAACAATAATCTATTTTGAAGAGTATTTTTCTTAAATATTACTTACAGCCTCCATAACAACTTTCATGATGCTTTAACTTAAAAGGAAGTCTTTTTGTACTATCTGGGTGCTCAGGTTACATGATTGTGAGTGTGTCAGCAATGGAGATCTGAGGCTTAAAAAGAGCTAACATGATCTTACGGTATATTCACTGAAATACAACACCTCAAACCATGATGTAATTTTCCCAATATACTTAGGGTTGGTCAAACCTGTAATAGAAACTCACATCCCGTTTGACAGAGGTTTCCCATTTTTACAAGGATATGGAGAAACTAAA
Source organism: Lasiurus cinereus (assembly GCA_011751065.1). Taxonomy (NCBI): domain Eukaryota; kingdom Metazoa; phylum Chordata; class Mammalia; order Chiroptera; family Vespertilionidae; genus Lasiurus; species Lasiurus cinereus. The sequence goes on along the minus strand of JAAGEH010000311.1, from coordinate 21,096,593 downwards.
AAGGGAACTGAACATAGCACAAAGGCTTATTAAAGAGCTAGAAAATAGAGCATAAAAATGGTGAGGAATGGAGCTGGTTTTATTTAGCCATAAGAGAGCTAAATAGTCTCAATATGCAACATAGAGTTCTTTGCTTTAAAAATTAAATAGACAAATTAGACTTAGAAGACTTAACCACCGAGACAGTAACACCATAGTAAAAATTAAATAAATAAGAACATAAGATTTGCAACAACAATCACTTAAGTGAGAACTGGTTCTACCTTCTGATTCTAAAATAGCTAGCTAGATCAGCTGGGAGAGTGGCCACAACATGAAAACACCGAGAAAATGGGACTAGTTGAATGATAGAACTCCTGCGTGAATTAATATTTAAATATTTCATTTGAGGAAGAAATACTTTAGCTATTATTTATTATGAGGAAAACCATTAATGGGGAGGCCAGCATGCTACCAGTTGTAGGTCCTTCCAGACTTAGAATAACTCATTCACATAAGCATCTAGCTAGCTGTATTAGCAAGTTATAGCAAGTTTTAGGAATAATTAGATAGGACATATTTAACATGTATGACAAATTTGAATTTCCATCAGTAACACTTATTTTTTAAAGCTAGGCTGCATGCCAAAGGGGGAAAAACAAACAAACCATTGGCTCTTGGGTCCTTCCTTGTCTACTTTCTGTGAGGTAACTTAGAGTTTTAAAGTATAATTTAAATCATTATTCTGGCTTCTAAAACAAACTAGGCTAGGATTAAAGATGGCAAAACAATGGAAGACTGTTTTCAAATGCTATGCTTACTTCTTCATTTTTTAAAAAATATATTTTTATTGATTTCAGAAAGGAAGGGAGAGGGAGAGAGAGAGAAACATCAATGATGAGAGAGAATCATTGATCAGCTGCCTCCTGCATCTCCCCCACTGGGGATGGAGCCGACAACCCGCAACCCAGGCATGTGCCCAGACCAGGAATCAAACCATGACCTCCTGGTTCATAGGTTGAACTTAGCCACACTGGCTGGGCTATGCTTACTTTTCTAAAACCTAAAGTACTTTGGTGATAAAATGAGATTGAGAATTAGTAAGCTCAACATTCAGTTGCCAGAAAAGAAAAACAAACAAACAAAAAACAACAACATAAAAAAGTATGGCAGATTGCCAGAACAATACTTTAGACCAGTGGTTCTCAACCTTCCTAATGCTGAGACCCTTTAATACAGTTCCTCATGTTGTGGTGACCCCCAACCATAAGATTATTTTCATTGCTACTTCATAACTGTAATTTTGCTACTGTTATAAATCGTAATGTAAATATCTGTGTTTTCTGATGGTCTTAGGCTCTACAGCAGTGGTTCTCAGCCTGTGGATCACATCCCACAGGTTGAGAATCGCTAGCAGGGTCACCTCAGACCATTGGAAAACAGATATTTACATTACGAGGTTCTAGATGTTTTCTGGAATTAGAATCCTGATGCTTTAACTACCTCTTAAAGAAGCTTAGAAGTTTTTTAAAAGTGTGACAAAATGTCTTCTTAGTTCTAATAAAAAATAGAATGCACAATTATCCAATGATTTTGAAATACTTCTAAGATTCTGTCCGGATAAGCTGGAAAGTGAGAGTTTCCTATGTTCCCATTTGAACATATTTAAAAGTGATATTAGACATGGAAATCTGTGCCTCCTTGCTGCCCTGTAGGCCTTGCTTTGGGCAACTGCTACCTCCTCAGTCCCGAGGGAGATCTCGTAGGGCTGTCAGTCAGACAGCTCTACCCGCGCCAGCACAGGCTGGGCATCAGGGGACCCCCTTCTCGGGACAGTGGTCAGTCTAGGGTGCCTATGGCCTTGGAGATTAGCATGGCTTTTGGAGAGTAGAAGCCACATCTCCTATGTAAGCTTGCACCCATGTAAACTTGGGATTGGGAATGATCATTTTTCTTGCCAACTGGAGAGAGCTTGCCGGTGAATGAGTCCAAGGCAGAGATGGAGCCAAGAAATGGAGAGTGAACAACTATCCTGAGAGCAACAGTTGAGCCATCCCCAGCAGTGGCAAAGACAGCCACTGAAGTTTTTGTTTGTTTTTAAGTGAGTCAATAAACTTTTTATTTAACCTATGTGAACTTAGATTTCTGTCACATGCCACCAAAAGAATCCTAAATACGATCCCGTTTTGCAGACTGGGAAACAAAAGCACGGCAATTGTTAACATTTATTTAGGGAACAAATGTGAGAAAAATGATTAAATCATTCACTAGTCCAAACCCAACTGGACATATGCGGACACAATTACACTATCATTTTAATAATATTAAAAAAACCAAAACACACCTTTAATCCTCATCAAGGATATTTTTCCATTGATTTTTAAAGAGAGTGGAAGGGAGAGGGAAAAACAGAAACACTGATGTGAGAGATACATTGATTGGTTGCGGCCCGCATGCCCTGGACCAGGGCTGGGAGCCTGCAACCGAGATATGTACCCTTGAAGAGAATTGAACCAGGGACACTTCAGTTCGCAAACTGATGTTCTCTCCACGGAGCCAAACCAGCCAGAGTATTACTGTTTTATTTCTTTGGACTTGAACGTTTTTGAGTTTGTGAGAGGTTTTATAGTTCAGAGGTTAAGGGAGTAAGGAAGTCCAAAAGCCCTTAGCCCCACCTGACACCCATTGACCTAGGTGGAAAGGGAAGAGGGATATGAAACCCGCTAAGTACGGTTTCCCCCACTATCCGAACCAAAGTAGAGCTTTCCTATGAAACCTTTCGTAAACCAAAATGACATAAAGTGAAGGAGAAATTACCATTAATTTATGTGGAAAATTGTTTGAGTGTTCCCAGGTCCAAAATAACCTACTAAATTATCTCAAAGACTACAACTAATCTAACACAACACTGACACCCAGTAAAGGCAGTGCCACTGTCACGGCCTCTGTCCCAGCTCTCTGTGAAACAGACCCTGGGCTCAATGTTCACTTTTCGGCGAAAATCCTCTTCTGAATTTTCCCAGTTATCGAAAACAGGTACTAATCCCGGTGTCTTTGCAAAGGTGAGGTGGTGTAATGCAAACATTCAAAAAGTGGGGGGACACCTGTGTTCACTTTCCCATCTGTTAAAAAGGAAGGATAATAATCCCAACCTCATCATAAGGATGAAACGAGACCGTGTATGCAATCGGTTGCTGGCAAACTCCATGTAAACAATATAGTGGGTGAAACAGCAATGATTCCATAAATTCCTCCTGTTTCCCCATAAATACTAAACACCGATATTATGAGACATGGGAGAAGGGTAAAGCATTGGGGGAGAAAATTTCATGCATTTCAAAGTATTGAGGTTTTCCCTCTATGTTAAAAGACACTTGTAGTTACAAAGCTGTTCTGAGTGTTTATTGACACTGTTCTTTTAAAATAAATGCTACCTACCAATCCTGTGTGTACACAGAGCACTACTAAAATGAGGGAGTTTATTTTTTTATTTTTTAAAATATATTTTTATTGATTTCAGAGGGGAAGGGAGAAGGAGATCAAGTCCGCAACCCATGCCTGTGCCCTTGGCCAGAATCGAACCTGGGACCCATCAGTCCACAGGCTGATGCTCTATCCAGTGAGCAAAACTGGCTAGGGCTATTTTTTATTTTTTAAAAAATATTTTTTTATTGACTTCAGAGAGGAAGGGAGAGGGAGAGAGAGATGGAAACATCAATGATGAGAGAGACTCATTGATTGGCTGCCTCCTACACATCCCTCACTGGGAATTGAGCTTGCAACCCGGGCATGTGGCCTAATCAAGGAATTGAACTGTGACCTCCTGGTTTATAGGTTGGCGCTCAACCACTGAGCCACAAGGGTATAGGCGCAAATCTTCTTAAAAACCCCTTCAGTGGCTCTTCATCTCATATAGGAACTAAGCTCCTTAGCATGACAAAGCTTTTCACACCCTGTCTCCTTCCCCCTGCCAACTTCACCTCTGGTTTCCCAATGTGCTAGTAACAGCAAATTGCTCATAACATCAAATTGTTCACACACCCACTCACACAAAAGCATCTCCTGTGCCACTTCTTTGATCTTTGCTATATGGTTTCCTTCTACCTGTCCACTCCTAGCTGACTTTAACTCTCCTTCAACACTCAGCTCAAGGATGTCTCCTCTGGAAAGCGGAGTGCAGGCCCAGGCTGGGCTCCCTCTGGGTGTGCGAAGCATCCTGTGCATACTTTATGGCTACATTTACTATATTTCATCAGCATACCTGTCTGTGAGTCTCTTTCACCTCCACCCTTTCTCCTTCACCTTGTGCTTCCCAGCAAGAGATATTGGTTGGAGTGAACAGAACTGTATCGCCATGTGCCCCCGCAGCCCAACTTAGAAACTGTGACTTATCCTCAATTTCCTTCTCTTTTATCCCCATATCCAAGTACCTTGAAGATAGTGTGGGCTCGGTTCCAGATCACCATAATAAAATGAGCATCATAATAAAGCGAGTTGTCAATTTTTTTGCTGGCAGAGAGTCTTGCCTTCAGTTTGTAGAAAAACACAACACCCATGAAGTGCATTAAAGCAAACTGCAATGAAACGAGGTATGTCTGTCATTATCTAATCTTCACTTCACCTGAGACATTTCTCTGATCTAGGTTTCTCCAGCTATCTGAAAGGACAATGTTGCTATGAAATCTTTTGTAAGCCAATGGTGTAAAGCAAATGGTGTAAAAAAACAAAACCAAAAACAATTACCATTAATTAATATAAAATATCTTTGAATGTTCCTAGAACACCCAAAATAGCCAAATTGTACCAACAAATGCTTAATTATGTTCAGTTTTTTAAAAAATATATTTTTTATTGATTTTTTTTTTTTTACAGAGAGGAAGGGGGAGGGATAGAAAGTTAGAAACATCGACGAGAGAGACACATCGATCAGCTGCCTCTTGCACACCCCCTACTGGGGATGTGCCCACAACCCCGGTACATGCCCTTCACCCGAATCGAACCCATCAGTCCGCAGACTGACGCTCTATCCACTGAGCCAAACCGGTTTCGGCTAATTATGTTCAGTTTTAGGCTAAGCGTAATACTGTGGTGAGCTCTGTTAAGCTGTTCTGATACCATAGGGCACATCTTGCTGACAGATACACAAAATAAATGCAGGCAGCACACAGATGCCCAGAGACAGAGTTCCAAGCTATGGTGGTCTGGTGGTGAGGCTCATTCTATTTTTACTTAAGTCACTTCTAAGATACAAATCATTTGCAAAATGTGTAAGAGTCTCCTGCTCTGTGCTTCATTGTGCCAGGCACCAGGGAAGTGATGGCGGACAGGAGAGAAAGGATCCCTATTCTTGGGGAGCTCCCCAGTCTAATGCAGCAGTCAACCTCTCTTGTACCCACCACACTCAGGGGGACGGCCCATATTATCGTGCTGTGTGCTCACTGTGTCATGACTTTTAGCTCAGGATGTACTCGTGCCAGGTTGGGAGTGGTGAGGGTGGATGGTGTTTGGGGATGCAGGTTGATGAAGCACTGCAGTGAGTCTGAGTGAGTCTGATGTCTCCTCCCTCCACATGAATTAAGGACATCTATTCAGCACATTTAAAAGACAGTACCCAGTGCATAGGTGTTGTGAGGGGTAAACAATAGTTGGAGCAAGCTGGAGGAGCACCCACAGTGGATGGAGTTGGGTAGGTCAAAGAGGTTTCTGGAGCCCAACCGGTGTGACTTAGTGGTTGAATGTCGACCTATGAACCAGGAGGTCAAGGTTCAATTCCCAGTCAGGGCACATGCCTGAGTTGCAGGCTCGGTCCCCAGTGTGGGACGTGCTGGAGGAAGCCGATCAATGATTCTCTCTGAAATTAATAAAAATATATTTTTTAAAAAGCTTTCTGGAGGAAGTGACATACCATGAAAACTGAAATAGGAGCATGAGGATGAGAGGTGAGATGATATAGCATAACAACATTCCAAGGCAAGCCTCTGCTAACACTCGGAGAAACAACAAAAGAATTTTGCAACCATCAAGGAAACTAAAATAATTTAAGAAGGGTGGAGTGCAGGTAAGAGAGCAGTTGGAAACCTAGGTCGGGGCCCCATTTTGAGTAGCTTTATTTTGAGGGTAACCGGATTCACTGAAGGGGATTGTTGGGAGAGGGTAGAGAAGGTTTTAAGAGCTGGTAGACAGAAGCAGTTCTTTAGGTTCCCTATATCTTTAAGAGGGGACCAGGATCTGGCATTACCCAATGACCTGAGTGAGGAATGAAGTGCTATATAAAGCTTAATCATTAATTGGCTTTATAAGATACTGTTGCATACACGGGCAAATGAGATCATTAGCCAATGTAACGTGGCTTTCCCTGAACAGTCTCCCTTAGGTGAGAGTCTTAAACATGCTCCCGGACACCCACCATGTTTAACCAGGCCTAGATCTATTGTAGCTGGCAGGAGAGTACGCATGCAGGAAGGCCCTTGCCTCCTTGGTGTGATGCGAGATGAGCCTAGCAGGTCCCTTGATCAAAGTCATCTAATCTCCTCTCTCGCTCAGAGATAGTGCACAGAGCAGTTAACAGTGTGCTCTTCGGAGTCAGACAGCCTGGGTTCCCATCCTCCCAGCTGGTGGGCACCCTGATTCCCAGAATCTATTTCCTATCTGTAAAATGGGGTAATAGTATTCGCCTTAACCTCATTATTAAACAAGATAAAGCCCTCAGCACGCTGCCGACCTAGCAGAGAACAGTCAGTAATCATTAGCCATTGTCACCAGTTTTGGTGTGAGCGTTAAGCTTTGCCCAGGGGTGGAGTTGGGGCTCCAGCCTAGAACAGGTTACGAAGGTTACCTTGTAATAACCCCGAACGTGGGGTGAGGGAGCAGCGGCAGCACAGGTGAGGCCAGTGTCAAAGCTCAACATTTTCCAAGAGGCAACATGTACTCACTCACAATGTTCTCCCTTTGTCCTCAAACCATGTCTAAGGAGCAGTGACAAGGCCTGAGGAGATGGGTCCCTAACAGAAGAAATTTCTGCTGGCCGCGTTCCTCAACACTGAGAAAGGAGGTCCCCAGCAAGTTGCTGAGAACTCATCCCGTCTACACTCTGCTGGGCTTTCTCCTCCTTCACCACCTGCTTTCCTGGGGCGGACGTGAGCTCGCGCGTAAGGAGACAGCAGCTGAGCACTCGCGCGGCTCTCCACCCCACGCCTGGAATTCAGCTAATCCATCTAAGCCCGGGATGGTCTTTAAAAGGCATTAGTTATGGCTCCTAAGAAGCTCGTCAGGGAGGACACAACGTGTCGTGGTGGCCCAGGGCTGGGGCGCTGGCCCCGCGCCCCGAACCCCCGGCTGCGACGCCTCTGCAGGCACCCGGGGAGCACCGCGCGGGGACAGCACCCGGCGCCGGAGCCCGCGGCCGAGGAAGCCTGTGCAGGTGGGGGAGTGAGGTAGGAGGAAGCCCGCCTGCAGAAGCAGCCCCCGCACTTCGGGTCTCTCCTCTGTCCTGACGTCACGCCCGTTTCCTGCTTTCGCATTGCAGGGTGCCGTTCGCTGGCTGCAAAGTCTGCATGCAGATCAGTTTACCCAACGCCAAGATAATCACTGCCGCTATCTTGCGACTTACTTTCCACGAACACGCTCGCTCTGGCCCAACAACCCCGCCCCCAGGTTCCACGACTTTTGGCTTTGGGGGCGGCATTGTTCTCCCCTCCCCCCAGGAAGGCGGCCGCTAACGCGCAGCGCAGCACCAGGAAACGGCGTGGGCCCGTGGCTCAAACGTGGGGCTGGGGCGGGGTCCGTTCCAACCTCCTGCTCCCCCCCTCCTCCTTCTCGCCCCAGCTTTGCTTTTTTTTTTTCCCCCATTCTAAATCCCTAGCTTTGTTTTAAGCAAAAAAAAAAAAAAAAAAAAAAACTATGGTCGCAGCTTGCAGCATTTCCTCCTGGTTTCCAGGAACCGCGCTGGGAAGGGGGGCGGGGAGGAAAGGCACCGCGGCACGTGCTTGCAGGCTCCCCACGCCCAGCACCCGGACGCGGACAGGGCTGGCAGCGGCCGCCCCGCCACCGCCCGCGCGCAAGCACAGCCCCGCGGCCGCCGCCGCCGCCGCCCAGCCGAGCCCGGGAGACTCCCAAGGGCTCTTTAAATACGATCTATAAATACTACGGGCCGGGGGCGCTCGCGTCACGGCCGAGGCGGCCTCCGATTGGCCGCGTCACCTCCGAGTGTGCACAGCGCGATTGCTCAACCCTGCGGCGACCTCGCCGGGCGCGCCCCTCCCCCTCGCCGGCGCGCGGGCTGCGGGGCCGGCGGGCGGGGACA
>JAAGEH010000311.1:21018677-21088302 GCA_011751065.1 Lasiurus cinereus | reverse complement strand
CGGCGGGCGGGGACAGCGGGGTGGCGATCCGGGGCCGGCGGGCGGGGACAGTGAGTGGCGATCGCGGAGCTGCAGTGGCGGCCGGAGACACTTGCGCTCGGGAACCTTGTAATCCCCGAGTCCCGCGGCGGCCCTCCCGGGCGCCGGCGCCTGCGGCAGGATCGGTTTGGCCAGCTGAAGGCCAGCCCTGTTAGGCTGGATCTTGTGCTTTCTACCGAAAGAAAAGACCGCAGGGGTGACGGGGTGCGCCCGAGCAGACGCGCTGGGTGGCTCGCAGAGGCACCACGTGAAGCCTGGACACGCAAAAGCGAGAGCCCCGTCCAATGACTTGCGACTTGGCGTGTTCAAAAAAGCATCCCCCCCCCCCTTTCTTTTTTTCCCCATAATCATTAGTAAGACCTCGTTAGCTGGAAACCGAAACAACATGTAAGCCTTACCATTCCTCCTCGTTTACATCTCAGTGTTTTGTTTGTATTTTTTTTTTTTAAATGCAACACCTAGCCAGTATGAAGCGGCGATGCGGAGACATTCCCGGTCCGGGTCCCCGTAGCCATGGGACGTGTTCAGGGACTTGACCCGGATTTGAGGTGAAGAGGGAGGCGGCGGAGGCGAAGATCCGAGACGGAGGAAGGGACCACCCTTCGGAACGCAACCCGAGGCTGCAGGGTGGCAGACAGACACACCGACAATCCCGTCGGGAAGGCCGCTGATGGCGCGCAAGAGAAATGAGCAGACATTGCTGTATCTGAATACTCGGATTTTACAAAGTCATTTCTTCCTTCGGGATGTAAACTGAGCGCAGGGACTGTTTCGGTTGTTTGTTCGAAACATTTTAGGTGTGATTTCTAACACAGTGGATTCTGTGCTTTTGAGTGGGGAGTGACCAACATCGTCGTTTTTAATCCCTTCGCTTTGTTTTTAAACGGACCTGCCCTTAAAACGCACGCAGCATATGCTCAGGTTCCAAGCCTCCCTGTGACAGTATCTGGGGGTGACTGCTAGAAGGATATGTTCGTGTCTCACACCTGGTCCTCAGTAGATATTGGTGAAATGATTCAGTTAGACACATACACGTATTCAGGAGAGACTGCGCCTAGGTTAAAAGCAAAGATCTCATTAAATTATATTTTGTCAGTGTTCTACTTTGACATCCCTCTCCTCTAAATAAAACGAAAAGCTCAAAAGTGGACCCTTGTTATTTGAAAACAGGACTTTGAACTACTGTTAGTCCGAAGCTAGCGGATTTGATGTCCTGAAAGCTTTTTAAAAAAGTGCATCGGATTTTAACAGAAGAGCGCCACCTGCTGCCAGATGGCTTATGGGCAACGCACCTGAAACAGAACTCGGGCTATGCCCAGCCGCAAAGCCGGAAAGGTGAACTTTGGGATATTTTTCACTAACATCTGGTTGTAAATCACTTTGTAATTCTAGCTACTTTAACCATAACTGGCAAGCCAGTGTGATCATTCTGTTGTCAGTACCATCTTAAATGTTATCCTCACCTCCTTGGTAATGCAAACCAGTTTATGCTTTAAAATCAATGTCAGAATGAGACTTGTTTTACAGTCATTATACTCAGCATGAACAGATACTAATGTAAGAAAAAAGGTTTAATCATCCAGAAAGTTTTTTCTAATGATTTAATAGTGTGTGATATGAATCATCAAAATTGATTTGAATACTGACGACAGTGAGTTCTCACTTAACTTCGTGGATGGGTTCTTGAAAACTGCAACTTGGAGCAAAACGACGTATAACAAAACCAATTTTACTGTAGGGGAATGGATATAAACAAGATGGAATTTCGTATGGCATCTGTCTGGTCACAAAAATATCCTCAAACTTCAAAATAAAAACTCTAAATACTTCTAATAGTAGGCATCGAAATAAATGTGTTACACATGTATTTCAGAAAGACTAACAAAAACAAGTAATATGATTATTTTCTAACTTGCTTATTCCAGTGCAGGGTCTCAGGTGGCCAGAGCTTCTCCCAGCAGCTCAGGGGGCCTGGTGAGAATGCTCCCGGGACAGCCAGCCTTCCATTGTAGGATGCATCACACACATCTACACTCAGCCTGGGACCATTCAAACATGCCAATTCACCTAATATGCACATCTTTGGGATATGGGAGGAAACCAGAGTTCCCACACAGACCTGGGTAAACATGCAACCTCCACACAGACAGTGGCCCCCGCCAGAATTTATTGCCCTCCTCTCATCATCATTATAACAAAACTGACCTTGAGTTCATGAACAAAACATTTTTTTGAGGACCGGCTGTCAAGTCCTTGCAACAATCTTACATCAGCCTTTCTCTTCTCAGCTTGCTTCTCTCTGACTTAATTCGTACTTCTAATTTCTCAGACCAAGTATTAATGCATAATAACCATTGCCTTCTTGATAACCATCTCTTCAATATACTATTATTTTATTGTGGTATCTGTCATTTCATTTGCACAGTATTTCCCTTTTCTGTTAAGTTCTTTAATGTTACATTTCTCTTACCAATTCATTTACTTGTCCTTATTAAGTCCACATGAAAGAAGACTTTTTGAAAGTTTCAACCAACTCTGTAAGTTGAAAGCTATACATGTTGGCTGCTACTTCCCTTGGTTGATAGTTTTAGAGCTGCTCATTTTGAGGAGGGAAGAGGTATACTGAGAGGTTAGCTGCTGGTACAGCTTTGAGTCACTGGGAGGTAAGAGGATAACTGTAAACCACAAAAGACTAGATAAGGGAGGTGTGTGTCTCCCGCTGTAAATGCTAATATGGGCATTTCAGCTGCATTCTTCATAATAAGCACTTATGTAGAAACATACAGATAACGATCATGAATTATTCTGTGGCTCTCAAGTCTCTCTCAGTTGCTGAGGCAGAAATGGAAATGGAGTCAATTATTATGGTGAAAAATGTATTTAGAAAAAGCTTCAGTAAGTCTGTCCTTGTGTAAGCATGAGATAAATAATCCAACACTCTTACAGAAATGCCAACTGTTGCAGCTGTTCTGTGGATTGCACTCCCTTTTCCCAGTGAATGTGCAGGACCCACACCTTTTGCTCATGGATGGTCCTACAGTCACCATACCATAAAGGTGGAAAAATGAATGTTGGATATTGGTACCATTAGAATATGTCTCCAATAGGGTAGTTTCCTCCCTCCCCCCAGCTCCATTTATTTAGTAATATTTATAAATTGGCCTATCTATTAAAGCTCACATTTCTGCTCTGCACACAAATTTGGTAAAAATGTCAAAGTTTAAGGGTAGATTGGATACAAGACAAAAGGCTTATAAATCAAGCTTTGCTGCAGATAGGCTAGCACATCTCTGAGATTCTGGGGTGATTAATAAATTAGTTATTTACAGTAGACGGCAATGCTGGCTTTCTGGTCCACTGACTGAGGGATGGGCTCTAACCTGTGTTATCAATGCCCTTGCTTCTGGACAGGGAGGTTATATGATCCATATAACATGAAGATGGGAGTGTATGCATTCACTATTGGCACAATTACAAAGTACATGCTTATTAACTTGGGTTTTCTTTCTGTATTGACATACAACTTGAGTTTTGTAGAGGATGTGCAGCTGATAAATTCTGGTTAAAATTCAAACTACTTTTATTTTTATAAAAATGAATTTATAACAAGATCCAGTTGACATTTCTTTTTTATAATTACTTTTTAGAATTATGCTGCCTCTCTTAAATACATCTCCCTTTACGTACTTTTGCATGGTACATCAAGTGGCCCAAGTTCTATTGTTAGTAGAATTATCATTTAATGAGAATTTAGTAAATATCAAGGACAGAGCTAGGAGACTTATTTAGAGCCAAATAAGTATCCATTATTCATGGGAACACAGCTACACCCAATAAAAGGCAATACTTTAGGAAATAGTGAGTTGTATAGAACATTATTTTAGATTTGAACTACAGTGAAAGTCACTTTGGTATATAAAATGACCAATTAGTAGCTTAACTGGTTTGTTAGTCAGCTTGGGCTGCCATAGCAAAATACCATAGATTGGAGAGCGTAAAGAATGAATTTATTTCCTCACAGTTCTGGAGGCTCAAAGTCCACAGTCAGGGGGCCAGGATAGTCAGGTTCTGAGGAGAGTTCTCCTCCTGGCTTGTAGATGGCTGCCATCTTGCTGTGGGCTCACATGACCTCTTTTTTGCACATGCTTGGGGGTGGGGTGGTGAGGAGAAAGGAAGAGAGAGAGCTATCTTCCTCTTCTTAAGGACCCACCCTCATGAGCTCATCTAACCCTAATTATCCCTCAAAGGCCCATTTCCAAATACCATCATGTGGGGGTTAGGACTTCAACATACAGATTTTGGGAGAACACAATTCATAACAATGGGAATCTATTCCCTCCTTTTCTTTCTATAAAAAAAAAAAAGGATAAAAATTTGTTCTCTGATACTTCTTTTTAAACTGTTCATTTGTGAATGAATTTAACATTTTTAAAAAGCTCCAAGTATAAGGTAGGGAGTTCCTATATACCCTTCACCTGTCTTCTCCTAAAGTTAATAACTTATATGTGATTTTATCAAGATTAGGAAACTACCATAGCTACAATACTATTGAATAAGCTTATTCAAATTTTACTAAATTTCCCCCTCCTTTTCTTATTTCAGGATGCTATACAAGATTTTGTTGTCTCTTTAGTCTTCTCCAGTCTATAACAATTCTTCATTCTTTCCTTGTCTTTAGTGATTTTGACACCTGATGAGTTCTGGTCTATTATTTTGAAGAATGCCTCTCATTTGGGACTTACCTGATGTTTTTTTCAAGATTAGATTGAGATTCTGCATTTTGGGTCATATTCCAGACATCATTTCAAAAAGACATATCAGATATCTCTTTACTGGTGATCTTTCCTTCATTATCTGGTAAAGGTGTGTATTTCCTGGGTTTTTCCAGGAAATATTAGCATTTTTTCCTCTTTGTAGAGATATATTCTAGGGGAGAATGTTCTCTTATTCTTGATTGTTTAGTGATGCCTTAAAACGGAGGCAGGGGAAGGAAGGAAACTTCTTGCCTGCAATATTCTATGTACTTTCACTCTGTGAGATATGGAGTGAGAGACAGCATAGTGTGAGGTTATTATTCCTATTTTTAAAAAGAGGAAGCTACCTTTTTGTTTGTTTGTTTCTTATCTTAAGTGATTTGGCCAAGATTACAGAACGATAGAATCCCAAATTCACATTCGTTTAATACCAGAACATAAATAAATTGTTTCACTAGTTTTCAATTGCTTTCAATGTGCTAGAATTTATAAACTCTTTAAAAGCAAATGATAGATCAGTCTGAAGTATTAATTTAAAACCACAGCACATAGCCAAAACTCATTTAAGAAGCCAAGTACTTAATTAAACCTTGCATCAGATTATTTAAGTGCTTTTTATTAATTGTGCTCTGGTTTAGGCAAAATAATAATAGAGGAACACCCTTTGCAAATGTTGTGTCATGATTTTGATGGCCAACCAAAAATTATTTACTACAGATAAGTAATGATAAATGAATAACTATAATGATAGCAGCAATCTTGGAGCTATGTAGGATAAGAATTTGTCAATTAAATCACTGTGAATACCTTTGAAATAGATGTTAAATCTGAGTGAAAATGGAAATAGATGGTGTAATTTAAAAAAAATGAAAGTACTACTTTACCCTCCAATCCCACCCTCTCCCCAATTTATTATAAAATATTTTGGTGAGCTTTGTTCTAAATGGTGTGTCAAAACAAAACCCCAGATTTCAGATAAGGATTCTATGGTCTTTTATTATTATTATTTATTTATTTATTTAAAAATATATTTTATTGATTTTTCACAGAGAGGAAGGGAGAGGGATAGAAAGCTAGAAACATCAATGAGAGAGAGACATTGATCAGCCGCCTCCTGCACACCCCACACTGGAAATGTGTCCTCAAGCAAGGTACATTCTCTGACCGGAATTGAACCCGGGACCTTTCAGTCCGCAGGCTGATGCTCTATCCACTAAGCCAAACCAGTCTCGGCAGATTTTATGGTCTTTTAGATCATATTACACATATTGGTCTGATATGCTCACCTCCATTTCATGCTATATTCCAGACAGTATATTTTTCCAGGTCAACAGAACTCCTTCTCTGTTTTTATGACTGTAAAATGATTCATATAGAATTCTATTTTTACTATTGATAGACTTTTTTGTTAAAGGTTGACTGATGTTCCCTTCAGCCCCCTCAAAAGATATGTTGGAGTCTTGGCTCAGTTGATTGAGTGTTGTCCCATGCACTGAAAGGTTGCCAGATTTATTTCTAGTCAGAGCACATACATGGGTTACAGGTTTGATCCCTAGTCAGGGATATACAGAAGGCAACCAATCAATGTTTCCCTTTCATATTGATGTCTCTCTCTTCCTTCCCCTTTTTCTAAGCATATCCTTGGATGAGGATTTAAAAAGAAAGACATTTTGAAGTCCCAGTACCTCAGAATGTTAATTTATTTTGAAAAAGGGTCTTTATAGAGGTAATCAGGTTAAAATTATGTAATTAGGATAGGCCTGAATCTAACATGACTAATGCCCTTACAAAAAGAGAATGTTTGGATGTAGAGATAGACATCGCCAGAGGGAAGATATGAAGCCATGCAGGGAGAATGCCATGGGAACATGGAAGACTGGAGAGACCTCCTACATCTACAAGCCAAGGAATGCCCAAGATTGCCATCAAACCACCAGAAACTGGGAAGAGTGAAAAGGATTCCCTTATCAGTGTCAGAGGGAATGTGGTCCTGCTATGATTTCAGACTTCTAGCTTCCAGAACTATGAGATAATACATTTCTGTTGTTTTAAGCCACTCAGAAATACGTTTATATGTTTGTGGTATGTTGTTATGGCAGCCCTAGAAAAATAATAGAATTTTGTTCCTTTTCCTTGCTATTACCAACTATTGTGATGAATATTCTTGTTATTATTTCTGTAGGATGGATGTGAACCATAGTATATGTATTAGTCTTCTTTTAGACTGACATAACAAAACACTACAGACTGGGAGGCTTAGGCAACAGAAATATATTTTTCACAGTTCTGGAGGCTGGGAAATCCAAATTCAAGGTGCGAGGTGATCAGGTTCCTGTCGAGGACCCTCTTGCAGATAGATGGCTGCTGTCTTGCTGTGTCCTTACATAGGAGAAAGTGAGGCAGTAAACTGTCTTGTCTTCTTCTTCTTTTTAAATATATTTTTATTGATTTCAGAGAGAAAAGGAGAGGGAGATAGAAACATCAATATTGAGAGAAATCATTGATCGGCTACCTCCTGCACGCTCCCTACTGGCGATGGAGCCAGCAATCCAGACATGTGCCCTGGACTGGAATTGAACCAGGCACCCTTCAGTCCACAGGCCAATGCTCTATCCACTGAACCAAACATGCTAAGGCTAAGACTCTTCTGTCTTCTTAAAGAACACTAATCTTATCAGATTAGGGGCTCACCTTCATGACTACATCTACCCCCAATTACCTTCCAAAGGTCTCTTCTCCAGTGCTATCACATAGGAATTTGGAATTTAACATATGAATTGGAGGAGTGGGGTGGTATACAATTCAGTCCATAGCAGTATGTATACGATATGTATGATACACTTCCAAGTTACTCTTTTAATGTAAAACCAGGAGAAATGTTATCTTTTTGTGGGATTGGACCTGGAGTTGCAATTACCATAGGAAGCCACTTCCTTATATACAATCATTGTAGCACCTAGACATTTTTTTTTTTAAATCCTCACCCAAGGATATTTTTTTTTCTATTGATTTTAGAGAGTGAAAGGGAGGAGGAGAAACAGAGAAAGAGAAAAGAATCAATGTGAGAGAGACACATCAATTGGCTGCCTCTAGCACGAGCCCCGATCAAGGCTGGGGTGAAACCTGCCACTGAGGTACATTTGTGGAATAGTTTGTTTTTTTTTCTTTCCCTTGACATGAATGGAACCTGAGACACTTCAGTCTGAGGGTCGAAGCTCAATCCACTGAGCCAAATAGGCTAGGGCCCACCTAGACACTTGAATCTCAATTACGTGCAAATGGGGTATAATTGTTTATCTCTTACATTGACATCTTCGAACCTAGCCACACTTTGGTAGTACCGTCCTTTGGATTCAATTGCAGAGATAAAAAAAAAAAAAAAAAGAGTGAGTCTTCTCTCCTCCTTGCCTGGTCTTCTGTGCTTGTTCTCTTGGCCCTTCATAAGTCCCTGGCCCTCATTCCTTTCTTCCCTACCTTCACACACAGGTCAAAACTTGTTTTCTGAAAAAGACTATAGTATCAATAATGTACATAGTTTTAAAGATTTAACCAAATGTGCCTTTTCTTCCACAAAGTTTCCTTTTTAACCCTGGAATTTTAGGTGTTCAAGACCAGACCAAAGGAGGCTTTGGAAAAACGAAGGACCAGTCAGGGTGCACTAAACAATCAGATGTTGGGGCCCTCTAGTCCTGTATGAGCCCTGGTTAGTACGTGTTTGCTACTTTCCCTCCATTTCTGAAAGTTAGGCTGTGCACACATATCTCATGTGCTTATGGTAGTTGTCCAATCTTCAGGCAGCTGTGAGCTTCAAACCTCCCCCCCGGCCCCTCACATCCCTGTTCAGCAAAGGAGCCAGGAGAGGGGGATGAAGACAATGGTTCAACATGGAGAAGGTGAGTGGACAAGTGACTTCTCACCTCAGTTTAAATCTGTACTCCCCTGTTGCTCTTTGGAAGTGTAGTAGCTAACACGTGGCTTCTGTGTGGAGAAGTCATTGGAGGATAAACTATAAAATGATGTTGAAGTCCAAACTCAGCTTCAAAGAAAGCCTTCATCTATTCCTCTTCACCCAAGCCCTCCCTTCTAAAGGATTTCTTGTCTGCTTTCCTTTCCTTGTCCTAAGGTTTGTTTTGTTTGCTGTTGACAACATAAACTCTGAATTTAGTAAGAGCTTGGTTGAACTTTGGAGCAAAGCTAAAGCACAGCTGTTTCCTTTCTCTGTGCTTTTCTCTCCACCCCATCATTTTTTCCTTTAAGTTGGGACATTTGATATTTTTTAAAAAATTAGCCAAATATCTGTATTTTAGAACCAAAATTGGCTTTGAAAAGTCTAATTTTCCTTTGTTTAAGCAGTGACATACCTGAATGTTCTAGGATGCTATCCACTTGCTGCTAAATATTATTAAGAAAAATGATTGTTGGACTGTTTTGAATGAAAGTGTAGCTGTGGTATAGTATTTTTTTTTTCTTTCCCTTGCACACACCTCAGGAAGGAAAAACAGAAACACCCTTTAGACTACTCTGTGAGAAGTACATTTTAAGCTCATAATAAACTCTAACAAGCAAAACCTTTGTGTTGAGCAGAGAGTGGGTCTGGAAGAGAAGAGGATGTTTAAGGGACACAGAACATTGGGCTCTTCTCAGGAAGAAATTCTGTGCTCCTAGTGTCTCTAAAAGCTGTTTACCAAGGAAAGGATGGGAGGAAGGAAATGTACTCGTTGGAGGGGCTGTTTAAATCTCTAAATGTGATGAATGATCTGTTTAAAGCACATTATTGATTTTTTTAAGTTTATTTTTATTGTTGAAAGTATTACAGATGTCCCCTTCTCCCCTTTCACCTTGCCCTCCAACCCCCACCCTAAGGCCTTCACTACACTATTGTCTGTGTCCATGGGTTATGCATATCTGCATATAAGTTCTTTGGTTGATCTCTTCCCACCCACCCTCTGAGATTCATCAGTCTGTTCCTAGGCACTACATTTTTAGACAGTAAATACTTCCAGAATGAGCCGGGTCTTTTATACTCCCAGCCTCATCAATTAAGTGGAAATAAATCTTCACTTGGGGAAGCAACATACGGATTTGATATTTAGAAGGACATTAATCCCATGGAATGCCCATATTTACAACTGTCTATTGCAAATTTTCTAATTTCCTGCCTTGTCATGGTTTCAGATTCTTTCTGTCTAAAACCAATTTTATCAGCTTTCACTTATCCCTCACCAAATTTATTTATTTATTGAGAGGGGGAAAAAAAGGATGCTTTCTTTATGCTGGGCACTGGGTTAAGTGCTGGGACTACACTGGTGACCAAGACAATAAGTGTCAGCCCTTACAGAGCTTACATTTTACCAGGAGAGATTCCAGAATAAGCAATCCTTCTATCTAATAAAGAAGGAATATGTTAATTGACCCTCATGCCCTCACAAAATGGCAGCACCCACTGCCAGTAAGGAGGGAATATGCTAATTGACTGCCACTCCCTCAAAGAAGTCGGCGCCCACAGCCACAAGATGGTGGCACCCAGTCCGCCCAGTCCCCCAGCTTCCCAGGGCCAGCCCAAGGTGCAGGCAAGCTTTAAATGATGGCTGCCCAGCCACCCAGGGCTGCCTGAGGCTCAGGTAACCAGGGCTGACTGAGGCTTGCGCTGCCGGCAGTGGCAGCAGCAGAGGTGTGATGGGGGCATCACCTTCCCCTGATTGCCAGGTTGTCTCCCACCCATGAGGGCTCCTGGACTGTGAGAGGGGGCAGACTATGCTAAGGGACCCCCCCCCTGCAGTGCCTGAATTTTCATGCATAATTATCATAATGATTACACAATTATCATGGAGACAACAAGTGCTCTGAGAAAAGGCACAGGTGAATAAGTTTAACTGGGGGAATCTATCCTAATCTAGAGTCAAGAAAACTTCATTAAGGAAGGAGAGTCTGAGCTGAGCTCTAAAAATGTCTAGACCTTTGCTGCCAAGACGCTATGGGTGTGTCCAGGGAAGTCAACAGCCTGTGGAAAGGACCCAAATTGTGAGGAAACCTGATGTGCGAAACTGAAATAAAGCTCGGGTTTTTGGAATAGAGAATAAAGAGAGAGTGATGTGAAATTTAGTCTTCATGGTGAGGAACATGAAACCTTAGAACATGAAGACCTTTGGGTCACCTGGGAGATCTTGAATTTTGTTTTAGGAGTAATAGAGAGCCGTAAGAAAGAACTGAAACAGGAGAGAAATTCATCTTAAAAAGATGAATTAACTTCAAAAGAATAAAGCAAAATAACTCAGGCTGCGATGAAGAGAATGGAAGTGAACTCTGGCAGATTAGCAATCTTTTGCATCATTTGAGGAGAGGCATTTGATAACAAAACCAACACAAAGGGGACAACTAGGAGATGGGGAGAAAGATGGATTTCTGAATACATTAGGCAAATTCATAGATCTAGTCATGTCTAGTTCACTCCCTTTTGGTTATGTGATCCATATATATCCAGACACTCAGACACTTACCTCATACTCTATAGCAGTGGTTCTCAACGTTCCTAATGCCAAGACCTTTTAATAGAATTCCTCATGTTGTGGTGACCCCCAACCATAAAATTATTTTCATTGCTATTTCATAGCTGTAATTTTGCTACTGTTATGAACTGTAATGTAAATATCTGATATGCAGGATGTATTTTCGTTGTTACAAATTGAACATAATTAAAGCATAGTGATTAATCACAAAAACAATATGTGATTATATATGGTGAAATATTTATTTCTAATTACAAATAAATGAAATTTTGTCTTGAAACGTGGTGTAGCATGGGTAACAGTCTTAATATGACAACAGTAAACTACATTGCTACATTTTGCTACACCAAGGAGCAGTGTGTTGGTTCCTAAGACCATGGGAAATAGGTGTTTTCTAATACAGGTTGAGAACCGCTGCTCTATAGAATTTAGGTCTACCTGGCTGACAAAAATAATATCTTGGTCCCCCTGAGTTCATCAGATACTTACTGTGGCTACTGTGTACTAGAGATGATGCCCAGCCCTGAGAATATGATGAATGGAAGCCAAGCAATGATAATGCAGGTGGGTCTAACAAAGTTGTAGAGTTAGGAGATGTGGGTTGAATCATGCTTTACCACTTATTCTGACCTTGGGCAGGTTGGGTAAAGATTTTTTGAATTTCAGCATCCTCATTTATCAAAATCATATAATGATGGTAATAACAATAATACCCAGTTCATAAGGTTGTGATAATTAAAATAATATTTGTGAGGAAAAAATACTCTTTAGATTGCTGCATAAATGCCAGTTATTGTCCTTTATAGCGACTTTACTAAGATAGGCAAGAATAGATATCATTATCCTGAACCTTTATAGGTTTAGAAGCAGAGTCCAAAATAATTAAGTACCTTGTGCAGAAGCATGCAGCCAGTTACACGGGATGCTCGTGTCAGAACACGGGTGTTTGCATCATGTTGTTTCCAACCACTGCATGGCAAGAATCTAATGCCTTCCATTTTCTAAGGGCAGCCTGTCTATTTTTAAAATGATCCTGGGAAATACATCTGAAAAGCCATAACATGAGGTTAATAAAACCAAAACTCTGTTTTGCATTTTTATTTATTTTTTGGCAGCTTGGAGAGAACATATTTTTCTGGGCATGTTTAGAAATGGATGACAGTATTTGGTTCCTATCCATATTCTCCAGGTTTTCTTGGGGACTCTTTTAGAGATTATCTTTGGGATTCAGAAAAGCATAATGCCATTTTATTTTTCAAATCCTTTGGATTTCAGGAGTTTGGGATCTTATTTTCCTGTCTGCCTTTTTGTTGTAGCTATTCATTTTTTAATGTATAATATTCATAATTTAATTTGAATTAAAGTGAAGATTTCATGTTATGTATTTATGGCAATAAATATGTATGGCTATTAGAAGAGGAACAAAATGTCTGATCCATTCATGTTGGCAAAAATGATAGGGCAACACTGTAAAAGAGGTTGTGGGGATTATGTCATTATGCTCCTCTGTAAAAACTGCATGGATGAGAAGAAAATGGAAATCATCTTCGGCTGAAATTCATCATAGAAACACCTTTGAAGTGAATTGGAAGTGGATGGTAAAATTAAAAGGACAGTTTATTTTACTTGGAAAATTATAATCCCTTATGGGAGATCTGGGTAAACAGATTTCAGAGTTTGGGCTTTGTTCAAGATTCCTTGACTCATTGGATGGCTTGAAAAGATGATTTAAAATCCACTCCTCAAAAATTGGAATAACAATAGCTCATAACACTGTACTTGGCACTTGGGAGTTAATTATATTAATGTCCAGTGCTTATTGTACGATTACTGTGTGGCAGACCATATGCTAAAGACTTTATTAGCTGTAATCTATTTAACCCATTCCACACTCTGGGAGGTAGGAACAATTCTTGTTTTTATTTTATAGATAAGAAAACTGTGGTAGGAATTTTTTAGTGTATTATAATTGTCTGTTTACATGTTGATCTTTTTCTCTGGACCTGAACTTCTAGGGGCATTGAACCCTTATAGCATCTACCATGCTTAGTATAGAATCTTATTCCCAGGCAGTCAACAAATAATCTAATCTGCACTTCATGAAACTACTGTGGGTAGAATGACCTAAAATGTGGAAAGATGAGGTAAAGAAAGAGTTATTTTAATTGCTTAGGCAAAATCAAATAAGAATTTATATTTAGATTAAAAATAGAAAAAGAAAGATGAGGAAACATGAAAGAGAATGAGTGAAATAAGAGTTATGTAAAAGTAACATTATAAGCTATCTCTAAAAGAGCTATTTAGGATTATGTTGATGGATTAATGTACATGTATACCAACTAATAAAAATGTCATTAGTATTAGAGCTTTGAGCAGTGATTTGAAGAAGAAATGTGGTAAAACAGTAAAAAGATGATAGAAATTGTATTATGCTATTCTTGACATTATCCTATAAGAATGATAATCTGCACCTATGGTAGACATTACTAATCAATAACAGAATTCTTTCTCCATGAGTCTGGACTTGGGAATCCTCAGTTCAGTGCTTCCAGTTCCTGCAATGATTAGAGCAGGCACACAAGTTGAAAATAATTGTCATTCTAGGTTTATTGTATTCGTACTCCTCAAGCTCAGATGTAGGAGAGAGATCATTGAGTGTGGAAGATAACAAAAATGTTGGCATATCATATGTCATTTGAGATTTTTGGATATAATTTTAAAATGTATTTTATTGCAAATACATTTTTAGATACCTCTATGGCAACTTTTATTTTAATATAATTTCAAACTTTTAGGAAAGTTGCCAAAATGGTATAAAGGGTTGTGTTATACCTTTTATTCAATTCACTAATTGTCTACATTTTGCCACATTTGCTATATATCATTCTATCTTTATGTAAAGCTATATACATATTTTTCTGAACAATATGAGAGGAAGTTATAGCCATCATGCTCTTTTACTCTTCTACTTAAAGTATTACTATTACTATTAATAAAAATACTATCAAGTGTGCATTGTGGGGACATGGCCACGTGGGAATGGCAGGGCCGAGGCAGCAATGGAAGCAGCCAGACTAAGAGGTGGTAGCATGACTATGGCCCTCTATCCCAACCACCATGAGCACCAAACAGGTTACATGCAGGCTTTTCTCTTCATTGTGATTTTTTTTTATGTTTTTCAAAACACGAGAGTTAACTGAAGGCTCTCTCACATAGATTGAATTTATATGGCTTCTCTCCATAATTCTGACATTCATAGCTCATATCCAGTTTAACATCTGATGTGCATATTATGAGATGAATGATGCATAAAGACTTTTGTAGAGGAGAGAAAAAAACGATAGTGGAATAGACAGACATGTCCCAAGCCTTGTCCCAGAGCAGATAGAAAGAACAGCTGAGGGTCACACTAGGAATGTTTGTTGGTGAGTTGAGAGACAGCTATATTCCAGGAGATGAGGGGGAGGTTACTGCTGGATGGGACTCCCCTGACTGGGCAGCCCCCACTGCTGCTGGGTTCCCTTCTGGAGTGACCGGCTCAGACATGGAGACCATGCCATCTTGAAGGGGGAAAGTGGATGTTATCGGAAGCCTGAAAATCTACAACTATGGCACCTACCAAACAGCTATGAACCCCAGAGCACTGTCCCGCAATTGGCGCAAACACTCAGATTCGGAGGAGCTCTGCACTCCACCACGGAAAGGTCAGATTTAGCCTGGGATAAGGAGAGAGAGAACTACATAACCAGACACCGGAGAAGAGAGACTATGGGGAGACAAAGAAACAGCCCACATATGAAAGAAAAGCAGGCATCACCAGAAAAGGAAGTAAACGAAATGGAGGCAAGCAACCTTCCAGAGAAAGAATTCAGAGAAAGGGTTATAAGGTGGCTGAAAAGAATGGAAGACAAATTCGACAATGTGTGTAAGAACCAAGAGGAAATGAAAAATGACATGGCTGCTGTAAAGAACTCAATAGAAAGCATCAAGAGTAGATTGAAGAAGCAGAGGAATGCCTCAGTGAGCTAGAAGACAAAGTAGGGAAAAATACCCGAGTTGAGCAGCTTCTAGAAAAAAAAATTAAAAAGCAAGTGGAGAGCCTAAGGGAACTTTGGGACAACACGAAACAAAACAATATCCACATAATGGGGATACAAGAAGGAGAGAAAACTGAGCAAGGAATAAAAAACCTGTCTAAAAAAATAATGACAGAAAACTTCCCTGATATAAGAAAGAAAAAACCTAAACAAATCCAAGAAGCTCACAGAGTCCCAAGCAAAATGAACCCCAAAAGACTGATGCCAAGGCACATTATAATTAAATTGGCAAACACCAATGACAAAGTAAGAATCTTAAAAGCAGCCAGAGAGAGACAAAAAGTTATCTACAAAGGAACCCCCATCATACTAGTGACTGATTTCTCAACAGAAACTCATCAAGCCAGAAGGGAATGGAATGAAATATACAAAGTTATGCAAAGGAAGGGTCTGAATCCAAGAATAGTGTACTCAGTAAGGCAATCAATAAAAATTGAAGGTGAAATCAGGAGCTTCACAGACAAAAAAAGGACTAAGGGAATTTATTACCACCAAGCCAGCAATGCAAGAAATGCTAAAGGGTCTGCTGTTAAAAAATATAGGAAGTGGAGAAGGAACACTGGGGTAAAGAATAAAAATGGGGACAAATAATCACCTATCAATAATAACTTTAAATGTAAATGGGTTAAATGCTCCAATCAAAAGACATAGGGTAACAGATTGAATAAGAAAATACAACCCATATATCTTCTGTATACAAGAAACACACCTCATAAGAAAAGACTGAGTGTGAAGGGATGGAAAAAGGTTTTTCAGGTGAATGGAAATGAAAAAAAAAAAAAGCTAGGGTAGCAATACTTATATCTAACATATTAGATCTCAAAGTGAAGGGCATAACAAGAGATAAGGAAAGTCACTTCATAATACTAAAGGGAGCAATACAACAAGAAGAAATAACTCTGGTAAACATATGCATCCAATACAGGAGCACCCAAAAACATAAAAAAACTCCTAGAGAATATCAAGGGAGAGATTGACAGCAATACAATCATAGTATGAAACTTTAATACCCACTATCACCATTGGACAAATCTTCTAAACAAAAAAATCAGTGAAGAAACATCAATTCTAAATGACTCATTAGACCAGATGGAATTAATTGACATCTTCAGAAAATTTCATCCCAAAGCCACAGAATATACATTCTTCTCTAGAGCACATGGGTCATTTTCAAAGATAGACCATATGTTGGGTTATAGGCAAAGTCTCTTCAAATTCAAAAAGATAGAAATCATATCAAGCATCTTCTCAGATCACATAAAACTGGAAAGCAACTACAATAAACACAATCCAAAGAAATCAAACACATGAAGATAAACAGCATGCTATTAAAGAATGACTGGGTTACCAGAGAGATCAAAGAAGAAGTAAAAAACATCATGGCAACAAATGACAATGAAAACACAAAAATCCAAAAAACTATGGGACCCAGTGAAAGAGGTCTTGAGAGGGAAGTTCATAGCTCTACAAGCCTACTACAAAAAATAAGAAACAATGGTAATAAATTACCTAACCCTACAACTCAAAGAGCTAGAAAGAGAGCAACAAGACAAGCCCATTGTAAGCAGAAGGAAGGAAATAATAAAAATCAGAGTGAAGATAAACAACATTCAGACCAAAACAAACAAAAAAAGCACACAAAAACCAAAACCAAATCAAACCAAAACAAAACCCCAAAAAACAATACAAAAGATCAACAAAACTAAGAGCTGGTTCTTTGAAAGGATTACCAATATTTATGAACCTCTAGCCAGGCTCACCAAGAAGCAAAGAGAGAGGACCCAACAAAACAAAAATCAGAAATGAAAGAGGAGAAATAACAACAGACTCCACCAAAATACAAAGGATTATTAAAAAAAATACTATAAATAACTCTATTCCAACAAACTGGACAACTTGGAGGAAATGCACATATTCCTAGAAAAATATAACCTTCTAAAACTCAATCAGGAAGAATCTAAACATTTCAATAGGCCAATAACTATGGAAGATATTGAAGCAGTCATCAAAAAGCTTCCAGCAAACAAAAGTCCGGGGTCAGATGGCTTCACAGGGGAGTTTTATCAAACATTCAAGGAAGAACTAAAACCTATCCTCCTCAGAGTATTCTAAAAAATTTAAAAAGAAGGAACACTTCCAAGCTCATTCTGTGAAGCTAGCATCACCCTAATACCAAAACCAGATAAAGACAACACAATGAAAGAGAATTATAGGCCAATATCCCTCATGAACATAGATGCCAAAATCCTCAACAAAATTCTAGCAAATCGGATCCAGCAGTACATCAGAAAGATCATACACTATGACCAAGTAGGATTTATCTCAGGAATGAATGCAAGGATGGTACAATATCCACAAATCACTAAATGTGATACATCATATAAACAAATGGAGAGATAAAAATCACATATTCATATCAATTTATGCAGAAAAAGCATTTGACAAAATCCAACACCCTTTCTTGATAAAAACTCTCAACAAGGTGGGAATAGAAGGATCATTCTTCAACATAATAAAAGCCATATATGATAAACCCACAGCTAACATTATACTCAATGGGCAAAAACTAAATCCATTTCCCCTAATAACAGGAACAAGACAGGGATACCTACTCTCACCACTCCTGTTCGACATAGTACTGGAAGGATTAGCCATTGCAATTAGATAAGAAGAAGAAATAAAAGGTATACAAATTGGAAAAGAAGAAGTAAAGCGGTCCTTCCTTGCAGATGACATGATATTGTACATAAAAAAAACCCGAAAGACTCCATCAAAAAACTAATAGACTTAATAAATGAATTCGGCAATATAGCAGGATACAAAATTAACGCCAAGAAATCTATGGCATTTCTGTACACCAATAGTGAACTTACAGAAAGAGAGCAATCCCATTTACCATTGCACCAAAAAAATTAAGATACCTAGGAATAAACTTAACTAAGGAGGTAAAAGACCTATATGCAGAAAACTACAGGACACTGAAGAAAGAGATAGAGGAAGATGTAAACAGATGGTAGAACATACCATGTTCATGGATTGGTAGAATCAACAGCATTAAAATGTCCATACTACCCAAAGCAATCTATAGATTCAATGCACTCCCCATTAAAATACCAATGGCATATTTCACAGACCTAGAAAGAACTCTCCAAAAATTCCTCTGGAATAAAAATAGACCCTGAATAGCCACTGCAATTCTGAGAAAGAAGAACAAAGTAAGAGGGATCTTAATACCAGATTTCAAGCTGTACTATAAGGCCACTGTTCTCAAAACAGCCTGGTACTGGCACACGAACAGACATATAGACCAATGGAATAGAATAGAAAATCCAGATATCTACCCAAACTACTATGCTCAATTTATTTGACAAAGGAGGCATGAACATACAGTGGAGTCAAGAACATACAGTACAGTCTCTTCAATAAATGGTGTTGGGAAAATTGGACAGATACATGCAAAAAAATGAAACTAGACCACCAACTTATAGCATACACAAAAATAAACTCAAAATAGATACAGGACTTAAACATAAGACAGGAAACCATAAAAATACGAGAGGAATCCACAGGCAGATAAATCTCAGCCATATGCGGAAGCATTTCTTCACTGAATCTGCTCCTAGGGCAATGGAAACTAAAGAGAAAATAAACAAATGGGACTACATTAAAATAAAAAGCTTTTTCACAGCAAAAGAAACCATCAACAAAACAACAAGAAATCCCACTGTATGGGAGAAAATATTTGCCAGTGTTATCACTGATAAAGGTTTAATCTCCAATATCTACAAGGTACTTATACACCTTAATAAAAGGAAGACAAATAATCCAGTAACAAAATGGGCAACGGACCTAAATAGAATCTTTTCAAAAGAAGACAGAAAGAAAGCCAAGAGACATATGAAAACATGCTCAAAGTCATTAATTATTCAAGACATGCAAATCAAAATGACAATGTGGTACCATCTCACATCTGTCAGAATAACAACCATCAACAAATCAACAAAGGACAAGTGCTGGCGAGGATGCGAAGACTGGTGTAGCTACTGTGGAGAACAGTATGGAGTTTCCTCAAAAAACTTAAAATGGAACTCCCATTTGACCCAGTAATCCCCCTTCTAGGATTATATCCCAAGAAACTAGAAACACCAATCAGAAAGGACATATGAACCCTTATGTTCATAGCAGCACAATTCACCATATCTAAGATAGGTGTCCATCAGCAGATGAGTGGATTAGAAAACTATGGTACATCTACACAATGGATACTATGCTGTGCTAAAAAGAAGAAATTCTTACCATTTGCAGCAGCATGGATGGACCTGGAGAGCCTTATGCTAAGTGAAATAAACCAGGCAATGAAAGAAATATACCACATGATCTCACTCATTTATGAAAAATAAAGAACATTATAACCTGATGAATAAAAAGGTAGATACAGAGGCAGTAAAGCACTAAACAGACTGACAAATTAGAAGCGGGAAGGCTGGGGAGTGTTGGGAAGGGAGGGAAATAGATAAGGGAGGGAAATAGATCAACCAAAGGACTTGTATGCATGCATATAAGCACATGAATGGACATAAGACACTGGGGCGTAGATGAGGGCATGCGACAGGGGTAAGGGAGGCTGGGGGCAGGTCAATGGGGGAAAATATATGTAATATTTTAAACAATAATAATAAAGGAAGACTTTTGCATAAACACAAAAAACACTATCTGTAACACTGACTCTTTTTTCCTTTTGGTGTACATGCAAATCTGTATGACTCTTTGTTTTTCTTTTGAGTCCTTAGTGACATTCATGTTAGAACTTTTTGTATTTTTCTATGGTCCTTTAGGCTCTGTCCATAAAATAATCTTTTAAAATTCTTATTGTTCAGATTGGATCATTTTATTGCAATCTTAAAGTTCATTTAGTGAGCATACCCAATAAGTTTATTTCAGTCATTGTATTTTTTCAGTGCTAAGATTTCCCTTTGTTTCTTTTTTATATCTTGTTTTTCTCCTTTGCATTCATTTAAAGAGTTGTAACATTTACTTTTCAGAGAATATTTAATAGCTATATAAAAGTCTTTGTCTGCCTGGCCGGCATGACTCAATGGCTGAGCATCCACATGTGAACCTGGAGGTCAGGGTTCAATTCCAGGCCAAGGCACATACCCAGGTTGCGGGCTTGATCTCCCGAGGGGAGCATGCAGGAGGCAGCAGATCAATGATTGTCTCTCATCATTGATGTTTCTCTTTCTCTCTTTCTCTCCCTCTACCTTCCTCTCTGAAATCAATAAAAATATATATTTTTAAAAAGTCTGTCTAATTTAAACATCTATATTTGTGGTTGTTTGATTGCCTTTTCTCTTAAACAATATCAAGATTTTCTTGGTTCTTCATATGTTGAATAATTTTGAATTTGATCCTGGACATTTAAATCTTATGTTATGGGACTGGAGGTCTTGTTTAAATCCTAAGGAGAATATTTGCTTGTACATTTGTTTTAGCAGATAATTGAACAGTTTAGGTGTAGGTTGCAAGCTCCTTGCTATCTGTTGTCTGTGGTTTCAGTCAATTCAGTTTTTAAAACCTTTGCTGTGTTACTTGGGTTTGTCTCATGTCTGCAACACCCAGGAACCAGTCTACGACTCGAACAGTGGTCCATCCTGCAGGGTCAGATCCATGCATGCACAGCTCTGGGATGAATACAGGCGTTCACACATGATTTTAAGGTGTCAGTTTCTTGAAGTACCTTATCTATTTCCTGCTCCCAGGCACCCTCTTTCTGGTCTTCTGACTAGATAGTCATGACTTTAGTTTCCCTGGTCTGTTATGCACTTCCTGCCCCTGTGTCTGTTACCTGGGCCAAGCAGGGAAAGACCAGAGAGAAAAGAGCAACAGGATTTATTTTCACTCTTGGATCCACATTCCTCTGGTCAGAGAGAAGGGATCTCTTTCCTCCAAGTTTTAGGCATTTGCTCAGCTACTGTCTATCACTTCTGTGCCACTGTGGTGTTACCTACCCCTAAGGGATTTCCTTCAATCTTTCTGACCCTATTTTCATGCTCCTCAGATAAGAAAGAAAGGGCATATTTTGGAATACTTTCTGTCTACATATATTACAAACTTCTGAATTTCAGCTTGCCTCTGAGTTCAGGCTGGGAGACACTGTATTTAAGAAAAGAGAAATTCACTCCCAGTTTAGAGTTCTCAGAGTCTGTCTGTCTTCCCTAGTATATTTGCTCCATGCATCCTCTTCAAGTGTTTCAGCTGCCTTCAGTGGAAAGGATGCTTTCTCCTTGGTACTTGAAACCCAGAGTATGCTTCTTTGCCCTTAAATACTTTTGTGTAATATTTTCTAAGATGAGGGGCTTTCTCTTGCATGACTGTGACAGTCAAAATCAAGAAATATTTTTATAATACTGTTATCTCACCCATTGTCCATATTCAATTGTCTTAATAATTTCCTGTATAGTTATTCTCTCTGATCAAGGATTTATTCAAGGATCATGCATTTAATTTAGTTGCCATGACTCTTTAGTTTCCTTTGGTCTGGTATAGTTCCTTAACTTTCTTTTCTTTTATGACCTTGATATATAAAGAACACAGACCCAATATCCTTAAATTTGTATTTGTTTGATGTTTCCTAATGATTACATTCAGGTTATGTATTGTTGACAGAAATGCCTCTCATGAGATGTTGTGTTCTTCTCAGTGGATGCATGATGGCTATCTGGATCATTACTTGGTTAAGGGATTGCTTAACAGCTTTTTTTTTTCTACTGTAAAGTTACTATTTTTAAAAGCTGGAAATTGAATATGATTACAAGATTATAAGAAAAATTCTAGACTACTGCTGTCCAGTAGAACGCTCTGAAGTGATAGAATGTCCTGGTCAATGTGGTAACCATTGTCACATGTGCTATAGAGCATGTGAAATGTGGCTAGTCCAACTGAGGAAATTTAAGGGATATAATTTGAATTTGAGAAATTCTAGAGAATATTCTATACCGTGCGGATGAAAAGGGGCCACCTACTAAACCTGACAAGCTTAGGGAAGGCCTGCACGTCAGGCCTTGGAAACTAGAGACCAAAAGTAACCACACGGGATGGTCTGAAATTAAAGCTTCCTAACTAAACGTGTCATATCCGAGGCCGCTACCTTTCTTGATAAAGGTAAAATTTTAGCTTAACTGAGCCTGTTTATTGTCTTTTTGTATCTGTGGATGATAGGAGCCATGTGCTAACCTGACTAGTTTAGAGAAGACCTGCATGGCAGTTGTGCAAGCTCAGAGACCTAAAATAACCACAAAAGATGGTCTGAAAATTAAATATTTAACTACAAACAGGTGGGTAGTTGTGTCCTAGGCTGGTATTTTCCCTGACAAAGATCAACTTAGATCTTTACTGAGCCCATTTGTTTTGTTGCCTCTAAGATAACATATCTGTGAGATGTCTGGGTAACTTGTAACTTTTTTTTTTCCCTAGACCCCCCAGGGCACAACAAATGGCATCAGGACATTCCCTCATTGTTATTGTTATCAAGTTAATTGTCAATTGTTAATTATGTTAAACTATCCAGTATCCAGCTCTGTAAAAGAGCATATGCCCATCATTTCACTTTTTATCCTATCCCAGAGGTTCCCCTCCCCCCTTTTCTTTATCCCACCTCCTTAATCTATCACCAGTGAATTTCATGCGACCCACCTATGTCCCTTTCCTTTGACTGCAATGTATAAATGCAGATGTAACCCACCATTCTCCGGAGCATTATCTCAATTTGTTGAGGTTCTGCTTCCCGGCATATGTTGGACAGTTTGGCTCAAATAAACTCATTCTTACAGGTCTGAATGCTTTTCACGTTAACATATCTCAGATAGCTTACCTTTGGAATGTCAGAGTGACCCCCCTTTCCCAGATCCCTCAGGGACACAATCTCCCACCAGAACAAGAGAACACAGAACCCCTCATTGTTATCCTGTTCCCCTGCATACCATCTCTGTGCTGTAAATGTTGATAACTACGCCATACCCACCAAGGTAAAAGCAGTATGTTGTCTACGTTTTACTTTTTATCCAATACCAGAGATTTCCCCCTTTGATTTCCCGCCTCCCTAATCTATCACTAATGAATTTCATGTAGCCGCCTTACACCTGCCCCTTGGCTCCGATGTATAAAATAAGTGGTCAAACTGCCATTTTTCCAGGGCACTTTCTCAACCCACTGAGATTTTGCTCACTGGCAAGTGCCATCAGTTTGCCACTAATAAACTCATAAAAATTTTCTAAAGGCTTGAAACGTTTATTACGTTGACAACCATATCCCCAAAAGATTTTTTAGGCCCTTGTTTTCTGAAATGCTCTGAGGAAAAACAAATAGTGTTCCATGTTCAAATAGGGATCATTCCAGAGAGCATACTTTATAGAACACAGTATTATATGCTATCATCTTGGAATCTTCTCATTTTTGTTTTTTTCATTTGTCCTAATGCTAGGTGTAATGAAACTGCCAGCGAATTCCTCTGTGAGTCCTCTCTAAATGGCTTAACTCACTTGTGTAAATGACTTACTGAACAACACAGCCAAGCCAGTGGCAATGTTGG
Source organism: Lasiurus cinereus (assembly GCA_011751065.1). Lineage (NCBI taxonomy): Eukaryota > Metazoa > Chordata > Mammalia > Chiroptera > Vespertilionidae > Lasiurus > Lasiurus cinereus. The sequence goes on along the minus strand of JAAGEH010000311.1, from coordinate 21,064,319 downwards.
GGTTTATACCTAGGCCAGTCAAGCTGACTCCAAAAGCTGAGTTATTTCTGGTACAGCAGAAGTGGTAATGGAGAAAGTGGAATTGAAGGTAAGATTGCCTCATGAAGACTTTGTCTAAGGCTGATGAAGTCCTTGGAAGACTGATTACTTCGTATTTGGATTCAATCTGAGGAGTGCAGAAACAGGAAATATTTAGCTGTTATAGAATGTGGTCATCTTAGGCTTTCTAAGGGAATTGTTATTAATATTAATGGCTCTTGTCAACTTACAGCATAGCTATCTGAGGATGTGTTTCTATTTAAGTAGATGAATTCCTGGAACAGCGTAGTATGTTAATGCCTTAGTGGTATTTAGAGCAAATATTCTCGTGCAAATAATGTTATCATAAAAGGGTCTTAAGAATGTCTTTCCAAATCACACCCATAATCAATTACTGAAGGGAGTATAAAATGGTTAGAAAGTATGAGGGAAGGAGGCTTGGAGAGGAGAGAAAGGAGAAAATTTGCAGAGACAAAGAAATCTTGAGCCAGAGACTCAAGCCAGCAATTGGCTGGTTTAAATTAAAGTGGAGTACGTTGTATACGCTGTCTTCTTTCTTTTCCTTCAACTGAAGTTCCTTTGGGAAGCTCTTTGCTGAGCCGGAGTTGGAGAAATTCCATTCCTGTAACTGTAACTGTTGTTTTGACTGGCTTACTCCAGCGCTGAGAGCTGTAGTTTGAAGAATTTTTAAGCAAAGGGACTTTGTCTGGTTGATGAGTTCAGAATTCAGATAAGATCATGAAAGTGGTAACAAGAGTCATTATTGTTGTCTAAAACTATAATTCTTTAAGGTAATTAGGTTTAAAAGCAGAAGTATTTAGGAGATTGATTTCATCTTCAATAAAAGTGAATCTTATTTTCTGTGAGGTACGTAGTGGAAACTGTGACCCCAAAATGCCCCTATAAGACTTTGCAGATGGTAAGTTTGGTTATTTTCATGTACTGCTTGGCAAATGCTCAGGAAAACCACAGGGGAAAATTGGCTTTGAAAATGCTCGTGCTTCAAGGTATATGCTGAGATACTTTGTAACGATTCATTTTCTTGCCAAGTATAACATTCAATTACTAACTGGAAGTGTAAAAGTTCATATTTTCATGAATATCTTAGCAATGAATTTAACAGGCCTGCTTAATTACATTTCATTCTCTCTCCCCGCCCTGTCCCCCCATTCTTGAGTGCCTATCTGATTTACCACTAGAGGGCATTGTTGGCAGTGATATCAAGAGAAAGCAAAACAGAGAATTTTGCCTACATTTTTTTTTGGAGATCTTTTTCAACTTTTATTTCAGACAGCAAATAATTATGTACTTTAAAGGGCTACTTTAGCTATTTTTATGTTCCATGCCTCAAATACTTAACTTCTAGATTTGTTCTTTGTTCATTAATTTAAATATTTGTTACAGATGTTTAGCTAATTCTAAATATAGAATCTGTTTATTCTCCTCCTCCCATCCCCCAGCCTGATAATGTTATACATACTTTTATATCTTCTTTTGGAATGTTAGGGAATACTTGGGGATTCGTTGTTGTTTATTTTCCAACTAGTGAAACAATTATATTTGCCAAATCATACCTTTCCTGATAGTTGTCAGAGGATCTTGGGACGGGAAGGGGCCTGTTTATAATTGATGAAGTCTCTTCTACACATTAATGAGGGGCTCTCTAAATCAAAAAACGATAAAATAAGTTCCTTCAATTTTGGGACAACTATATTATTTATTGGAAGTTCTTCATGTTAATAGAAAGGTGTATGTATTGTACTCATCAAGATAATTTAGTTGCAAGCAACAGAAATCAAATTAGGCATACATAAGCACAAAAAAATGGGGAGATGGAATTACTGTCAGGAAATGGAGTCTCATGGGCTGTGGCTAACATGAGAACTGGAAACTAGAGCTCTGTCAGATACAGTCTGTTCCATTCTCTTGTATCTGCTTCTCTCTAGGTTATTACTTCATTCGGTTCTCTCTGCATATCAATATTCTCCACTTCTTTTATCCCCATGGCAAAACATGCCATTCAAATGAGTGAAAATGACAATACTTTTTTGTTTCCTAAGTATAGGCTGTTCCAGTATCCTATGAAGCCAGCTACCTGTGGATGGTGCAGATGTGAAGTGATCACTGGTCAGGGGTTCACTCCCACGCCACCTTCATGGTGCGGGAGGTCTCCTGTGTTTCCAGGCCTGTGGCGGAGGCTCTCCATGCACTCCTGACAGTGGTGCTGGCTGAGGAAAGGCAAGCATATCCCTAGAATACGTGTCTATCCCTGGAGGAGGAATGGCTGGCTTTCCCAGGATGGAGAGATTCCATATAGTCAGCTTGCTGCTAAAAGTGGCTGGTTGATTCCCTCCAGAATTGTGCTGTTTTGGGGGTTCAGGGCTGGTTTCTGATGCCAACAAGTTGGATTTTTAATGGCAGCAGTAGCTAGATTGGCATCGTTTAGTGGAGTCCATGCTCTTGCACTCACACATAGCTTCTGTTTCTGCCATCATGTCCACTCTGTTTATATGTCCATCACGTGTGCACTGGGTAACGGATGACAAAGACTGGCTAATGTCAAGTCATTTTGCCTCTTGGTTGTTCAGGATTTTTACCTTGGTAGATGCTTCCTGGTCAGCATCCACATGTAACATGAAAGTCTTCGCACTTCATGCTGTCACCCAGATGTTTATCCACAGACTTCCTTATCTCTTCTCTTCCCACTTTCCTCACCAGAAAATCAGGGCATTGGCCATTGCAGGGGAATTTAGATATGTTCTCACCTTGGGTCACTTTTCCCCACGCTTGTATTAAGTAACACATATTCTACCACTCACAGCCCTACCACTGGGAGGATTTCCCTCTCCACTATCTTTCCAGGTCTAGCACAGAGGTGCTCAAACTTTAGTTTGCATTAGAAGCCTCTGGAGGCCTTTTATACACACAGATTGCTGGGCTCACTCCCCAGAGTTTCTCATGTAGTAGGTCTGGGACAGCAACCATGATACTATATTTCTACCAAGTTTCTAGGTGATGCTGATGCTTCTGGTCTGGGGATTGATTTTGAAAATCACTGCTTTAGAGATTATAATATGCGTCCTTAACTGATTACAGTCTTTAAGTAGTATTATATCACTTCCTGAACAATGGGAAAAGAGTATATCTCTAAAATGTCCTCACTTATGATAGCCCTTTTTGCTGTTATTGTCATGTATTTAACTTCTACCCATCTTATAAACACTAATACATTTTATTATTATTATTATTATTATTATTATTATTATTATTTTGTTTTAAATAGTAACTAGTCTTCTAAAAAGTTTGAAAAGAATTGGTCTTTACATTTATCCATGTTTACCCTTTCTGGAGTTCTTTGTTCTTTTTAAAAATCCCACACTTCCATTTGAGATTATTTTCTTTTATCCTGAGGAACTTCTTTTAGAATGTTTTTGCATTGCAGATCTGCTGATGAAACATTCGTTTGGCTTTGGTTTGTTTAAAAAGGTATTTCACTTTCAGTTCTAAAAGATGTATTCACTGGTAAAGAATACTGAGTTAGTAGTTTTATTTTTTACTAGGGGCCCAGTGCATGGATTCGTGCACCTTTAAGAAACTGGGGGTTATGAGACAGGTATACGGGCAGGTCTTGGCCCATCCTAAATGCCCTTGCTCGGCCCCTCTAACCATGGCCCTGGGTCCCCTATCTGCTAGCAGCCCTGCTGCTGCTGCTCCCACACTCTGATGGTACAAGCCCCACTTGCACCCGCTGAAGGCATGGAGTAATTGGGGCTGGTATCAGCAATGGGTGCAAGCGGGGCCAGCATTGGCAGCAGGTGCAAGTGCCAGGTGGGACCATGGCATGTGAGAGCATAGAATTTTCAGTAACCGCCAGAGGCTTGCCCTAATGACAGTGACCAATACCCTGCCTTGATCTGATGCCCCTGATCACCTGCTCCACCATCCCTCCATGACCAATACCTGCCATGTTCTGCGTATGCCCCCTGGTGGTCAGCACACATCATAGTGACCAGTTGTTCGATTGTTCAGTGTTCTGGTTGTTCTGCTGTTCGGTCTATTTGCATATTGGCCTTTGATTATATAGGATTCTAGCATTTAATATTCTTTTGGCCTCCACCATTCATACAATCATTCCCTTGAAGATATGTCTTTTTTCTCTAGCTACTTTAAATATATTTTTTTATCTTTAGTCTTTAGTAATTAACTATCATGTTCTTAGTTTTGTTTGTTTGTTTTGCATTTATACTCTTTAAGGTTCACTGAGTTTCTTGTATCTTTCATCAGTTGCACAAAATTCCTAGTCATTATCTTTTCAAATACGCCTTTTTTTTTTACCATTTTTAAATTCTCTTCTTTTATCCAGTCGCACATATATTAGACCAGTTGGCAATGTCTTTTCCTTTTAAAAATTCCTTTTCCTATCTGTGCTTCAGTTTGAATGATTGATTTTGAGCTGTCTTTGATTTCATTGACTCATTCTATGACACCTTAATTGTTATGACAGCCCTTTTTGCTGTCATCTATAGATTAGCCTCTATCATTTTTCTGATTAAAAGTCACATTTTCCTGCTTCTTTGTATATTTTTTATTTTTAATATTTAATATTTTATGTTGGACATTGTGTAAAACCACTTGTGACTACTGATATAGATCTATTTCTCTCCAGGTCAGACACACTTTTCCCTCTACCAGGAAGCAGAGTTGAGAGGCTAGTCATTTCAGTTCCATTAAAAACTGAGTTAGTTAGCCCTGATAGGTGTGGCTCAATTGGTTGAATGTCATTCCATGCACCAAGAAGTTGCTGCTTTGATCCCTGGTCAGGGCACATGCCTGGATGGTGAGCTCCATCTCCAGAAGGGGGCGTGTGAGACAGAGCCCATGCTGTTTTTATCTTTCCCTCTCCCTTCCTCTCTCTCTAAAAAGCAATAAAAACATAGAAACACACACACACACACACACACACACACACACACACACACACAAAAAAAATTGAGCTTGCAGGAAAATAGGTTACAATTTTAGTTTTTTTTTTTGGTTCCCATCTGGTTTCAAAGAGAAGAAATCTGTCCTGTGCCCAACAGGCTGTTTTCTCTAGCTGACTTTGGGGTTTACTCTCTCTGAGACTACGAGATTTCTACCTTTCAACCCAGTGTTTCAGGTTCACAAAGTAAGCATCATTCATCAAAGCATGTGGTGAGACTGCTTCCACTTCTTTTTTTAATCCTCACCTGAGGCTATTTTTTTCATTGATTTTTAGAGAGAGAGAGTGGAAAGGAAGGAGGAGGAGGTAAGGTGGAGAGAGAGAGAGAAATCAATGTAGATTGGTTGTCTCCCCCATCATCTCCGTATGCCCAGACTAGGGCTGGGAATTGAATGTGAAACCAAGGTATATGCCCTTGACTGAGAATGAAATCTGCAACCTTTAATCTGAGGACCAACACACTAGCTACTGAGACAAACTAGCCAGGGTGAGACTCTTTATTCTTTAGGAGTTTCCTCTAGAGTCCAAGATGTCCCTCATACTCATGTGGCTATTTAGATTCTGTTAGATTATCCTTTGCTTCCAAAGAAGACTTCCCTTTCTTTTAAACTCAATTGTCTACCAAAACATCAGGCAAATGTAACCAGGGAGGAAAAAGCTCCCCCTGTCTGGAATGTAATTCCTTCATATTTCTTTGCAACCATGAATGAATGAATGAATGAATGAATGAATTTGTTTATCCATGTTTCCTACTTGTTATTGTAAGAATTATTGCCCAGCCGAGATTGGTTTGGCTCAGTGGATAGAGTGTCGGCCTGTGGACTGAAAGGTCCCAGGTTCGATTCCAGTCGGGGGCATGTACCCTTGGTTGAGGGCAAAACTCCAGTAGGGGGCGTGCAGGAGGCAGCTGATCGATGTCTCTCTCTCTCATCGATGTTTCTGACTTTCTATCCCTCTCCCTCCATCTCTGTAAAAAATCAATAAAATATATTTAAAAAAAATTATTGCCCACTATAGTCTTTTGCATCATAACTAAAACACAACTCATCTAAATTGTTTGTCATCTTTATGTGAACCATGCAAATTAGGTATTTTTATTTTCAATGTGCAGAGTAAGATGAAGCTGAGAGTGGATCACTCACCCAACATCCTATTTGTAAGCAACAAGGATCAGAATTTGAGTGCAGGTTGAATTTTTCATACCTTCACACATGTGCTCACTGCCCTTCCCCATCCTGCTCCTTTTACTCTTTCCATTACAAATGCAGCGCTGAAAGGCATCTCAGCATAAAAAAGGGGTTTTGTGGTTAAATCAATCTAAGAAATTCTGTAGGCTCTCTCCCCTTCTTAAAGATTCATAATATGTCACCATGTTAATGTCCTATAGTAAGAACTTATTTAATACAATGTTTTCTAAACTTACTTGACCTCAGTACTTTTCCCCACCTTAGCAAATGACATCTATTAACACTTCACACAGCTAGAGTTATGTGGGATACATTTTGCACATTATTCTGCCTCCCAGCTTCTGCTGGCTCTGTCACTCGAAAGGCCACTTATGCATTATCTTGTAATAATTCCCCAAAGCATTTGATAAAAGACTATAATGCTAAATTTTATTAATTTCATTATTCCCTGTAGAGGAAATACACATTAACTGAATATTTAGAATAAATTTACTTTAAGCCATGTATTTTTTTAAAGGACATGTAAAAAATAGTTACTATAATAAAATATATTGTTTTATTTAGAAGATATGCTTTTACCTAAATTAGGAAGCAAGTTGCTGTACTCATACCAGCAATAAATCATTTTGCAACACATAAAAATGCTACTTGAGAAGTCTCATATAAAAAAACATGAAAGTTCAACAACTGAGAAATTTATAGCTGTCCAAAGAACAGAAGTATTTTCTCCTTAGGGTAGAATCATTAGGCATCACTACCTCGTGGTAATATTTTTATCTCAATTTAACTATAAAGGTTCAAATAAAACCTATAAAATATGTATACTTCAGGAAATGTGTTAGAGTGTGTTAATTTAGGTAAGATGCAAGATACAAAATTTCTGATGAACTAAAAATCAAATTGACTTTCACAGGATCTTCTGAATGCCTACAAAATTCCAGAGTATATGAAAGTCCATTTTCTTTGAGATAGAAGGAGTCCTTTGTGTTTTGAAAGCTTTATGACCATGATCTGTTGAGTGGGAAGGCTTAGTGTTTTAGAGTCAGATGTACCACTCTGCTTCTAAATACCAAACGTACACTGAGAAACATGTGACTAACCTTGACCAAAAAATCACACCTCATTTATCATTCCAATGTTACATAAATAAATGCTGATCAGGGGTTCCTATTATTAGGAATATAAAAGCATAGCCTTTACCTCAGAAAAATATAGTGACTCCCTGCCATACCCACAATCCCAGCTTAATCAATTATCACCATTTGACCAATCTTGTTTTATGTATACTTTCTCCCACTTTTTATCTTCCTCAAACCCTATACCCCCAACTAGATTATTTTAAGGCAAATTCTGGGTATCTTAATTTAGAATGATTCTCCAAGACTTTTTTTGTTTGTTTCCTATACTGTACATTACTTTTTTTTAAAAAAATTATTTTTGGAAGTGCTTTGGGTTTACAGTAAAGTTTCAGAGAGCACAGAGGTATTATATGACCTATATACAGTTTTTCCTATTCTTGATATTTTATATTAGTACTAGAGGCCTGGTGCATTAAATTTGTGCACTAAGGTATGTGTGTCCCTTGGCTGAGCCTGCACCCTTTCCAATCTGGGACCCTTCAGGGGATTGGGCCTCAACAGGCAGTCAGACATCCCTCTCACAATCTGGGACTGCTGGCTCCCAACCACTTGCCTGCCTGCCTGCCAGCTCGAACACCCCCTAACCACTCCCCTGCCAGCCTGATCAATGCCTAACTGCTTCCCTGCCAACCCAGTTGCCCCAACTGCCCTCCCCTGCTGACCTGATCACCCATAAGTGCCCTCCCCTGCCAGCCATCTTGTGGTGGCCATCTTGTGAGTACAGGGGGGTGGCCATCTTGTATGAGTGTGTGATGCTCAATTTGCATATTACCTCTTTATTATATAGGATGCTGCATTTGCCACAATTAGTGTACTGATACATTGTTAATAACTAGAGTCTTTAGTTCATATTACAGTTTCTTTGTGTTTTACCTTATATTTCCTATTCTAGGATCTTGTCCAGGATACTACATTACATTTAGTCTTGTGTCTCCCTAGAGCACTCTGGCTATGGCAGTTTCTCAGATTTTGTTTTCTGAAGGAAAGCACTGAGTAATGATATACTTCATCTTTTTAGGAAGGCTAAGTGATTTTCCTGATGTCACTTAGCTAGTGAGTAGCGAGGCTGAAGACAGAATATAGGTCCTTTTCATCCAACTCTGATGCCACCCTGCTTTGTCTTTTTTTAATCTCAAAGATAAAGCTAAGTCTATTAAATTAAATTTCTGATCAAGATGATGGTGTAGATAAATGTACTCAAATCCTGCTATGATTACATAAAAAATACTAGCCCAGCTGGTGTTGCTCAGTGGTTGAGTGTTGACCAATGAACCAAGAAGTCACCAAATCAATTCTCAGGCAGGGCATATGCCCAGGGTTGCAGCCTCAATCCCCAGTATGGGACATGCAGTGGTAAGCTGATCAATGTTTCTCTCTCATTGATGTTTCTCTATATATATCCTTCTTCCTTACCCTCTCTCTAAAATCAAAAAAATCATTTAAAAAATACAACTAAACTATAGAATAACCATCATGCAGAACCACCTGAAATCTAGCTGAATGGAAGTTCTGCAGCTAATGATATAAAGAAGAAGCCACAAGAAAACTGGTAGGAGGGCCAGAAATGCTGAATGGACTGGTTCCACACTAGGTGTGCCAGATAAAAATCAAGAGGTTCCCCCAACCTCTAAGGAGCAAGGGGTTCCTGCCCCACACTAGGCTCCTCAGTCCAGGTTTACAGTGCCAAGAAGACAAGTCCCCATAACTTCTAGCTATGAGAACCAGCAGGGATTGTGGCTGAGTCAGACAGAAAGCTACTGGAGTCCCAGGCAGTTCCTCTTAAAGGGCCCATACATGACTTGCTCAACTATTCCTTCTCAGCTCCAACCTCTCTCTCTGCCCCTCTCCTCTTCCTCAACCTACAGGAGGGTGCCATATCTGAGTCTCCATCAACCTGGTTCACACTGTTTATCCTCCCTGGTGCTTCTCTGAGATCCTGCCCCACCTATCTAAGGGTTTCAGTGTTTTTTTTTCCATAAAACTGGCCTCTCTTGTTTCATGATTCAGACTTTTCTAAAATCACCCAAACAAGCAGCATCTGGTGTTTACCTAACTCCTGCCTTTTGCTAAGTAGATACAGGACTGGCATAGTGGCTACCCACCATGGTGCACAGATTGGCCTCTTCTGGGTATCTCGAAACCTAATAAAAGAGAACTGTGTAGCCCGTGCTGGGTGACCCCCAGACAGGGCACAGTTAGTGGCTGACCTTGTACTTCCGAGGAGGTCCCAGAGTCAGTGCACCCAGTGGAACAGCTTCAGATCATATCAGATTACAATTTCACCACCTCTACAAGGGACACACTCAAGGGGCAGACTGGGTGAACATCAAAAGCCTCACTGAAGCAAGTCCAGCACAGCAGCTCTTCTTCTGTAGTTGCAGCTGGTTCTTGCAGCCAATTGGCCTGGGGATCAATCCCTCCCAGTGATGCCAACAGCATTAAAGGTTCAATTACAATAGGACAGTGCATGCAGCCCACACATGGGTGCACCTGGAGTGCCCAGCTTGGGTAGCTAGGGAGACTGTGCAACTGGGCCTTATAGGATACTTAATGTACAAGGCCACTCTACCAAGTCTGGGAGATGTGGCAGCTCTACCTAATACTAGTACATAGAAACAAACACAGGGAAGTAGCCAAAATGCAGAGACAAAGAAACTGGCCTTGAATGAAAAACAAACAAAACAAAGCAAAAAAAAAACAGAAAAAATCTGCAGAAAACAAACTAAATGAAATAGACACAACCAAATTACCAGATACAGAGTTCAAAACAATGGTTATAAGGATGTTCAAGGAACTTAGTGAGAACGTCAACAACATGGAAGAAAAAAAGAAACCATAAAAAAGAATCAGTCAGAAATCAAGGATACACTAAAATGAAGAATAATTTATAAGGAATTAAGAGTAGAGTAGATCACACTAATTATAAAATCAACAATTTGGAATATCAGGAAGCAAAAAGTACCCAGTCAGAAGAGCAAAAAGAAGGAAAAAGTATAAAGATAGTGTAATGAGCTTCTGGGACAAATTCAAGTGGGGGTACTAGAAGGAGGAAAGAGAGGGTAAGAAAAAAATTACAGAAACTTCCCTAACTTGGTGAAGGAAATAGGTATATAAGTCCAGGAAGCTCAGAGAATCCCAAATAAGATGAGCCCAAAGAGGCCCACACCAAGACACATCAGAATTAAAATGCCAAAGATTAAAGACAGAGAGAGAATTTTAAATGCAGCAAGAGAAAAGCAGTTAGTTATCTACAAAGGAGCACCCATATGACTGATTTCTCAACAGAAACTTTGCAGACTAGAGAGAGTGGTAAGATATATTCAAAATGATGAATAGCAAGAACCTACAACCAAGATTACTCTACCCAGCAAAGCTATCATTTAGAATTGAAGGTCAGATAAAGAGCTTCACAGACAAGAAAAGGGTAAAAGAATTCATTACCACCAAACCAGTATTACATAAAATATTGAAGGGTATTCTTTAAGAAGCAAAAGAAGGAGAAGGAAAAGGAGGAGAAGGAGAAGAAAATATGAACAATAAAATGTCAATACATACTTAGCTATCAACAATAGAATCTAAAAATCAAAATAAATGAACAAAGAATCTAAAGAACAAAATAGACTGATGAATAAAATAGAACCCATGGAAGGAAAATAGAACCCATAGAGGCATGGAAACATGTAACAGAGTGATGAATCTTAGAGCGAAGGGAGGAAGAGAGACAGGGAAGAGATTAACCAAAGAACCTATATGCATATATGTGTTACCTATAGACACAGACAATAGGGTGGTAAAGAGCTGGGGCAGGCTGGAACTGGGTAGAGGGGGGTAATGGGAAGTGGGGGGAAAGAAGGGCACCTGTAATACTCTCACTTATAAAGATTTAAAAACTTAAAACAAATCTAAAAAAATAAAAAATAATGACTAAAGAAAAAAGATAAAGCTAAGTCTACCTTAATCTTCATGCTCCCCATGTATCATTTCCCAATCCCTTCCTGTTTCCCAAAGCAACAACTATATCAAGCTGATTTACAAGTACATACTTCCAATCTATATTTTATATATAACATATAAATAATTAATTATATATTTATATAATACTTACTATCTATATATATAAAACCCTAAGCAGCCATCAGTCCACCATTTGACTGATCTCTATGGTGTGCACTGACCACCAGGGGGCAGGTGCTCAATGCAGGAGCTGCTCCATGATGGTCAGTGTGCTCCCACAGCAGGAGTGCTACTCAGCAGACTGATGTGAGCCAGACATCAGGCTCACAGCTAATGAGTGCAGCTGTGGCAGTGCTTGCATGCTACCTAGGTGGCAGGTGCAGCCGGGCCAGATGAGTGGGAGCAGTGCTGTGCCTGGCCTGCCACTTCATGCACTATTATACCTCTCGGGGGATGTCAGACTTCCAGTTTGGGCCCGATTTCCCCAGGGTCCCAGATTGAGAGAGGGTGCAGGTCAGGCTGAGGGAACCCACCAGTGAACAAATCTGTGCACCAGGCCTCTAGTATTGTATATATTACATGCACATTAAGTATATAAATAATGGCATGTACATACTCTCCAACTTGCATTTTTTCCTCCTCATAATATTTTAGAGGTTGACCTAAATATACATAGAACTGCTTCAACTTCATAAGTGTTTCATGATGATGGATTATTCCACATTGTATTACTCTTTCACTATATTCCCCTATTAATAGGTAGTTAGGTTTTATCCAAAATGTTATGCTATCATTAAAATAGTTATATAATAAGCTCATCTTGTTTTGAATGCTTTCTGAGTCTTGAAGTTTAGGAAAGTTAAAACAACATATGTTTTTTAAAAATATTTTTTATTCCTTGTGATTTTCTTATAAGATACCCGCTTAACGGTGGTAGGGTCCATTCACTCTAAAAACTGAGAAAAGTCTGATTTTATATGATAAAACAAAAAAGATAGTTCAGATGAACAGACTTTTCTCAATTTCTCCATCCCTTCTATATGAAATCATGGAGACAGAAAAGAATCATCAGTGTTAATAAGTATTTGTGCATCTTTGGTTTTTAAATTGTGCCATTGTAGCATTTGTTTTATAGTACCTCTTTTTTGCTCACTTCAAAAAATAGAAGTATGAGACTCCCTTCCCCATTTGCTCATTTATACATTTTCTTAGGTTCAATGTCAATTTCCTGCTCCCTAAAAAATTCCCTGGCAGTAAAGAAATCAACATTGAAGCACAGAATCTAGTAAGTGTGGGAATTATCCTTAGTGACTGTCTGGTATAGTCCTTAACAAGGATATTCAGTTACTCATTTGAAGGCATGCTTCATGCAGAAAGATATGGTTTGCAGAGATGTACTTACAAGAGGGTTGAGATGAGTCATAGTAGTTGATTAGTCTATGGTGGTTATGAGTCACTGGAACCAAAACATTTTATAAAACGCTTGGCTGATGACCAAATGCTCTGGCTTGAACTACTGAGATATGACATTTTGGAAAATGGGAAGAAAATTGTGCTGTCTTACTATCTCCCCATGGAACATGTGTGCCAGTTGCCCAGAGGAGTAGTTTCATTTTTGCATATACTACTCCCTCAGCTTGGAACACCCACTCTAATGCCACCACTCTGATTTGCAAATTCCTATTATTCATCTTTCAAGATCCATCTCAGAACTGAAGTGTTTCCTGAGACACAATTACTCATTTCCATCACTGAGCCCCACAGCTGTTGCTTTCTACTGTTATTAGACCATCTATCATGTGATATTGTAATTTACCGGTCCCGGTCCCTATATTTGTCTTCTTTACCATTCTTCTGGGGCAGAGACCCCTGTCTTGATTATCCTTATACACACGACCCATAGTAGGACACAATTCATTTTTGTTACTTTGTTAAATGGATGTGCTTGTTTATATAGGCACTATGGGATGCTAATAGTTATAACAGTAATAGTGAACACTTACTGAGTGCTTCTTATTCTAAGAGTTTTATGGTTTCAGATCTATGTTTAAGTTGTTAATCCATCCGAGTTAATTTCTATGTATGGTGTAAGACAGTGGTACAGCTTCATTACTTGGCATGCTGCTGTTCAGAAAAGGCTGTTTTCCCTCCATTGTATATGCTTGGCTTCTCTGTTATAAATTAGTTGACCATATATGTGTAGATTTATTTCAGTGTTCTATTAATCTCTGTATCTGTTTCTATGCCAATATCATAGTTTTGATTATAGCTCTGTAGTATAGTTTGAAATCAATGAACATGATGCCTCCAACTATGTTCTTCCAAGTGCCTCTTATGTGCTCTGCATATAGAATTACATTGTATTAACTCATTCATCACTCCCACCACCATCCAGGAGGGTAAGTGCTATAATCCCTCTTACAGATAAAGATACTAACGCACAAAGAGATGAAGAAACTTGTCCTAAATCATACAGCTTCTCAGCAGTGGAGTTAGGAATTATACTCAAGTATTCTGACATCAGAGATTGCCTGTTTAAGCATTGTGCTACACTGCCTCTATTTTATATTAAGAAGAGAACCTAAGGATAGTTTCAATGAAACAGAATCAATATTTTTGCAAATAAAAATAAAAATTGCAATTTGTCTCAGGATTAACTTGAAGGCTATACTTGAATGGGTTAGCGTTCTATCTATTTGTCTGGGGAGAAGTCTCTGCTCTGTAGTTAAGAAATTGTAGACTATGTCTTAGGATTCCTTGTCAATAATAAGAACAAAAGGCCTGGAACTCTCACATCTTTCTCCATGCTTATAAAGCACATATCTGTAAGTCTGACTGCAAATATCGGTTTATGACACAGAAGGGGACTAAGTACGGAGATGAGCTTATTAATTTTCCTTTTGTGCATTAGTTCACTGGTTTCAGTGGTTAACATGTCACCCTTCTGATATGTGAAGAGGAATTTAATGAGGAAAAGCTTAATACAAAATAAAATTCTACTGAGAAATTCCAGAAAAGGTGATTTGCCATGTCATATCTGGTAGGCAAAGTCAACAGAGTTCAAATTAATTTCCGTGAAACCCTCATATTAGAAATGGTAGTTTAATTTTTAAGGACTGGAGGAAATTATGGCCTGCAGTGGGACCAGGACAGGAGGGATGTACCATACTCATTTCTGCATCTCCATGGCACACTATGCCCACTTGCTCCTCAGGCCTTGGCAACTTGCTTAGTGAGGAGCCCTGTCCACTTTCCTGCTATCTCAGCCCATCCTGGGTGAGGACCACTGGTGCATCCTGTCTGACCAAGTCTGTCACAAAGGCTCTGGCTCCTGTGGCCATTTCTGGGTTCAGAGGCAGACTATGCGATGAGATAGGAGATCTGGCTTCCCTAGCAGCTGTCTCAACAGACTGGGAAACACAGCCCAGAGAACAGGGGAGGTGCTGTGCAGCCCACTTGGACAGGAAACAGAAGAGAGCCAGAACATAAATCCTTCTCTCATCCTCCCATTGATCTCCTGAGGGCCAGTGATTCCATATGGACTTTTTGGAGATGTCTGTGTGGCCAAGCAACAGACTAGGTCTTCTTGGGGAGCCAGGCCAACTCTGAGATGCACCGGGAAGCCCATGCCTGGATTCCTCCAGAGGCCACCTGATGTGACTCTTCCCTGCTAGTTCTGCTGTGTATTGTGCTGTAATAGACCCTAGCTTGACGCCGCCGCTTGGTGATAATGAGCTTTGTGAGCTCTTCTAGTGAGTCATCCAACATGTGGGTGGTCCTGGGACACCCAAAATACCACACATCGTATTTTTCATGTGGTAAAGTTTAATTTGAAATTATTTCCACATCATCCATGTCTCCTCTTAATAAGTTCAATCTTTTATCTCCCATCTTAAACATATGGAATATATTTATTATAATTTTATTATAATTGCTTTAATGTCCGTGTCTACACATTCTATCCCATGTATTATTTCTGGGACTGTTTCATTTGAATGATTATTGTTTTTTCCTCATCGGGGACAAAGCACATGAGGAATCATCAAAGCTTCTATCAATGTAAAGCCACTATTTTAGCACACCAAAAACAGCAGCCTTTTGGCATATTGAATAATTTTTTATTGGATGTCAGATATGGTAAATTTTACCTTGTTGCTTATTGGCTATTATAATATTCCTTGAGATATTTTCAAGCCTTTTTTGGCAGTTAACTGAAAATAGTTTGAGGCTTGCTTTTGAGTAGGACCAGAGCAGCTTTTAGGCCCACTCCTGAGGCAGGACAGTTTTGTCTTCTCTGCATCTTACAAAGTTTTTTCTCTGGCTAGTGGGAATACAAAGTACTTCCATCCTGCGTGAGGCCCAGCAATGGTCCTGCCTGTGTCTTGGGGTGTCCTTTCTTAGACTTGTTTCTTCACCTGCATGCAGTGATCAGTACTTAGCTTAAGACTCAAGGAGAACCTTCAGGAAGTCTCCAGAAAATTCTCTCTGTGCAACTCCTTCTTCTCCAATCAGCTCAGTTGGCTTGGCCTCTGCAAATTCTCAACTCACAAATTCTCAACTCAGGGAAGCTGCGGGGACTTGTTTGGGTTCCCTCTCTCTATGCTGAGGCCCTTGCTTATTTCCCTTCTTTAAGGATCACTGCCCTCTACTGCTTGCTGTCCAGTAGCTAAACAAAACAAAACAAAACATTGTTACATATATTTTGTTCATTACTTTTTAGTTTTTTCAGGGTATGACTGCTTCCTGGTCAAAAGTGAGCATCCCATACTTCCACACTATTCTTTGAATCGTGAAGTGAAGGTGCTTCTCACCAGTGGGGACAATGTCTGGCACACAGTAGATTTCTGTTGAATGCCTAAATGAGTAACTGGTCTCCCTAACTTTACTATAAGTTTAAAGGTACAGTATTACTCTCACAGTCCAGACACATATTAGTAAAACTTCAAAAAATTTTATTTAGATCTATGCAGGCTTGAGGGAAAATTCTTGCTCTGTCACTTGGTAATTGCCTGACCTATGGTCTTTTTTCTTGTGAGGATACTATGAACCTTGCAAGGCAGGCATGAGAGAACCAAGGGGCGGTGTATGTTAAGCACACAGCAAATTCTCAGTGAAAAATGGGAGCTCTTGCTGCCATTCTTGACATGCTTAAACGATAACCTTACATCCATATAAGTCTTTATAGTTTGTGTGCTTTCCGTATGTGTATATATCTTATATATTCTCAACAATATATTTTCTCCCAAATAATTATCTAAGTTTAATAGAAAGCCAACAAAAGTCCCATGAACCTTATGAAATAGAAAAAAAGTAAAGCGAGCTAATATTTGAGTATTTAGAGACTTGAGAGCAGAGCTTTGCTTCTGTGGAGGGCTCTTGAACATCACACAGTATTTCTAGCTTTGAGAGCCACATCCGGGCTTGCATGATAGACTTTGTCTCTCAAGTTTTCAACCCACTCCTCATCTAGCCATGTAAGCCAAAAGCTATTTTTCACAGACTCCCTTTTGTACTCGCTGTCTGTGGTGTAAGCCCTACAATTAATATTAACAGGCTGCTTTGACAGCGGGTAAAATTGGGAGGACTTTGAATGGCCTACATGTAAGCTCCCCTCCCCATGCTGCTCTCCCGGATAAGGCCCCTTAGCCAAACAATAATCCTTATCAAGAGGACCAGGCACAGCTTCTGCTTATCCTTGGCTAATGGGTTTTAGCTCCCTGCCAGCCTGTGGAATTATTCAAACAAGCCAATCACATCCTCCAGTAGGAACCAAGGGTCACACCACCCTCTTGATACTACAAAGCGTGTCCCCCACAGCCTCTGGTTGTTCACTCTGCTGCTGAGTGCAACCCTGTATGGATGCTCTGCCCTCTTCCCCTGGGCTGAGAGTGTCTGAGGCAAATAGATGCTGTTGATCACACCTGTCCAATGCTGGGTGTCATGTGTTTGGCCTTCCTCATAACCTTAGGACTGGCCCTCTCCCTTGGCATGGGGTGACAATGGAGTGGCTAAAACACCAAGCATGCCACTCACTTGCACGGCCTCTCCTCATCTCTCAGAGCTGGTGGGCAGATGTGAAGGCAGTGTCTTCAGATTGACTCCACTGAACAGAGAGATCAGCTTAAAGGATCTCGGGAGAAGGGGACAGGAAGAAGAAAGACCTGTAAAAGTGTGTTTGCCAATTCTCTGAAAACTGGGAGTTTAGAGACAGTTTCCCGTAAAGGGGAATAAGGAGTCAAACTCAGCTTCTGCCCTGGCTGTGTGTGCTGGCTCTCTCCCACACTGAGAAAGGGTATCTCGGATTGTGGCAGGACAGCGAGTTCTTCCTCTGCACTCTCTCTCTCCCTGCATCCTTCCCCTCTATGGGGAAGGAGTCTTTTAACCTGACCATACACCTGAGTCACACTGTGGGAGGTGGTCAATATTACAAAGAGGAAGGCTTGCTTCTCTAGTAACTTCCTTGGTCAGGTATTTGCTGGGGATGTTGGAGCCACTTTTACATGCCCAACCGGAACCAGGAACAATGGTCTAGTTGGCTTTGGAGAGGTGGCGGTGAGGCAGATGCAGCTGGAGCCATTGGGTGGGCAGAGGATAGAAAAGGAAAGTGTCAGTAGGGTCTGTTCTGTTAGAACTGACGTATTGTAAAACAGAAAATACAATTTTTCCAAACTTTTAAACAAGAATGTTATTAAATGAAAGAAAAGAGAACTATCTGATGTGGTTCTGACTATAGTTTATAAAATTCCCAATTTTAGACACATTAAATGGAATATGTTGGGGAGCCAATAGTTAATTTCATTTAAAAGGAGAATTGGATGAATGTAGACATTGCTCGTAGCAGCTGATTTTAACATCTTTTTCCTGGCTGGTAACTATTGTGGCTCTTTTAGCTGTTTATTTTCATGTTGACGGAGTCAGAATGGTCTATTCTAAGAGAGTGAGGCAAAGAATCTTTGAACAGTCTGGGAGCGATACAAATAATGCGGCAGTCTCTATTCTAAGACTTGCTTATGTGCATTACTCATTTAGTCCTCATAAGCCCTCTTCCAGGTAGGTGCTCTCACTGGTTGTGTGACTTCTGGCAAGTTACTTAACCTCTCTGAGGCCTATCTGTAAAGTGGGTGGAGTCACAATACCCATCTCATAGTTTTTCTAAAAATTAAGTGGTAGAAGCCTTGTAAAGTACGCAGCCCAATTCCTAGTGCACATTAACTGTGAGAGAGCGCAAAGTATGCCACCCCAAAATCTGCCTCTTTGACATAAGGATTATTTTGAGAAACTGCAGACACAGGAGAAGTTCTGAAAACAGAGTAAAAGGGAAATTGATATAAAAAAGGGGACATGAACCAGGAAGAGAGTTACTATCAGAGGCAACTTTTCACCAGAGACTCTCATCTGCCAGGCGAGGCAACCTTTGTTTACCAAACACCTTTCTACATCTCTTTGAAGCCCCTGAGCCTTATCCCTTTCCTTACTTAGCTCATGGTACATGACCTCAGTTGTGAGGTTATTTTTTGAGTATCATATTCTTTATGAGACTCCTGTACATACATATTTAAAATTGTTGCTGTTTATATTCTCCTATATAAACCAGGACAATAATTAACAACAAAAGCAATTTCCTGTAAAGTGGGTGGGAGGTCTCAGCCATAGAACCTAAAACAATAGATGGGAAATTATTTTTTCTTCCCTGCAACAGTTAAAAGCATTCTCTATTAAAATGCTATTCCATTTTTATTCCTGATTGTCCAAGAGAAGTATTTGTAGATACGATGTTAAACTACTTGAAATTTCAAAAGCGCTCAAGACGTCAAACATTCAGTCAATGGGCCATCATTTGAGTGCAAGCTCGGAGCAGTGCAGGAAGCAGGCCTGTGATAGCCAGACCATCTCTCAGACCACCAGCTGTGTTTGCATCTTCTGGCCCAAGGCACACAGTGGGCCATGCAGTGTGACATAGCACACTCGCTAAGATATGGACTAGGGAGCCAGGTTGCCATATTCTAATCCTAGTCATTTAGTAGCTGTATCCTTGGGCATTTAGTTAACCTCCCTGTGCCTCAGTTTTCTCATCTGTCTAGTGGGTAGAACAGTAGCACCTGCTTCGGAGGATTGCCTTGAGGCTTTCAGGTAAAGTGTGCCTGAATGTAGTGAGCACATGCATGTAGCTAGGACACTTGAAGTAAGTCCTAATACAAAATACTAATAAGGTGTTACCTGGGAGTTTTTACTCCTATCACGTGGGAAATTCTCTGGAAGAAAAAAAAGGTTTTAGGTGCTTAACCAGATAATGTGCATTAAATACTATTTGCAAGGCACTGCATTTTAACTTATTTAATCGTCATAATGATGCCATCAGATAATCACAGTTGATCTTCCCATTTTACAAATGAGAAAACTGAGGCGCAGAAAAGCACCATTGCTTCAAGGCAGGACTTACTGTTGAAGGACCAGATGGATGTGGTATGAGGGACAGGGCTTAATCAAGGACAGTGTTTCCATCATGGGCTATAGATCAGAAGGCGCAGCCTGGTCTGGGAGGGGAGGCTGAGTTGCTAAACCTTTGCAAATCCCTTACTTATTTGCAGTGGGGGTAGAAGTGCGATGGTGGTTGTGAGGACACTTCACCTGGAAGCCAAGGCCAAAGCTATCTCACTGAGCCTATCACCAGGGGAGACTGAAGAGGAATGCTTTCCCAATCCTGGGTATTCCTGTGAACTGATAAAAACAAAGGAGGGAGGGATGGAGCTGGCTTTTTGGGGTAACATGCCTTTTAGTATAACACTGAGGTGAGGCAAAGATGCCTCCTTTCTGTCCAGAGATATTCATCCTACCATCAGCCTGAACAATCTCATCTTCAGGATTTCCCGTTTACAAAGGGAAGGACACAGGGAACATATTAAACTCTCTTCAGGTAATACCAGGTCATCCCTCGGAGTCGCTGCTTTATGTGCATTTGTTGAAAAGATTGGAAAAGGCTGAATTTAGTGTCATCCAGCTGAAAGTAAGAAAGGGAAAAAGAATAGGAAGCCAAAGGGTGTGTGTGGTTGGGCTGGGGGTGGGGTGGCAGAAGGAAGGGGCTGGAGGGATGGGACTCCTAGAGGGAAACTGGTGGGTCAGCAGAGTCAAATCAGCCTGCTTCCAATTTCTCTCAAGCCAGCCTTGGAAATGCCACTCAGCAGGACCTCCGGATGACTTGCTGGCATGGATGGCATATAACGCTGACCCCCAGGAGAGAGCATACAGAAATATTGTCTCTTCGTCTTTAAAAACACTTTACTTTCTATTCACCTGCAGTCTTATTGCAATTTAAGGGCTCATCAGTCAAGTAGACATTAAGTGGTTCCTTATATAAATACTTACACAGTTCTGATTTTGCAAGGGTCCCTGAAAAGCATTCTCTCTCTTTTAAGTTTTTTTTTAAAGTTTGCTTTTCGCTTCAGCAAGTGTGTAAGATATATCCAAAGGTGGAAATTGCCCCTGTGCAAATGAACTCCACAACCACAAAGTTATATACAAGATATGCTCAAAACCCACTGAAGCCCCAAAGGTCATCTCCAGGTAGCGTGGTAGGGAAATTGTTTTTGCTGTTAATTATTGTCCTCGTTTAGAACAGAAACATTCAGGAAATTGAAACTTTTAAAAGTGTTTGTGTAGATAATCTGAAGGATATAAATGAAGAAAATAAAAATCACTTGTAATTACAATACTGAGACAACTATTACCAATTTTTGTTTAGAATATATCTGTGTCTCTACCTATGACCACAATAAAGTTTTGAAATAATAATCAGTTTTCATCATGACATTTACTGATGTATAATAGAAAGATAGAAAAGTATACTATCATAAATGTGCTCATGTACAAATCAATGTGTTTTTGTAAGCTGAACACACCTGTGTTCCTAACACCAGCTCAGGAAACATAAAGTTACCAAACCAGTATGTGTTTCCTCTAGATTTGCATGTACTCTGAGGTCCTTTCTCTGCCTCAAGCAGCTGGAGTTTTCCACCTTCATATCCTGAGGAAAAAAAGGTTTCAGCAGACCACAGAGGAAAAGAACTTTACTGTTTGACAGAGATCCAAGAATACAATGAGAGATTTCTAAGAACATGAATCACTTTGAGCCAATGTTTCTAACCCTATATCTGGATAAAGGATTCTTGGATGGGGGAAGAGAAGAAAGTAAGCAAATAGAGCATAAATACTGGTGGACCTCCTACAAGGGAGGGCACTGGCCCTACTATAAGTTCAGAAATTATCAGAGAAACCGGGGATAGGAATGTTGACTCACCTAGAAATGTATTCGGACCCAACAGCATCCTGCTTTCAATATTGTGAAGGCCTGAACCCTTGTTCGCCTCAATGGAAGTGGCTCCCACTCCCCATTTCTCAGTGTAGCTTTCCATGCCCCGATGTGTATGTCTCAGACATGCAGGTGATTCTGCTGCAGATGGTCCTTATCCCTCACCTCCAGGTACAGATTTTTTTCTAGGCCATGACTATGGTTCCCAAACTTGTTTGTGCATCAGAATTACCTGAGGACCTTGGTAAATACACAAATCCCACAACTGAGTTTAATCGGGCCTGGAAATCTGACAAACTCTCCAACTGGTTATTGTGCAACCAGTCTGGCACTCATTGGAGAATTTGATTTGGGAAGTGTTCTTCCAGTGGTCTGTGAACTATACCATTTTATGGACAAAGATTCATTGCAGTGGGTCCAAGTGACCCAGAAAAGTCCAATGATAAGCTGTTGATGGGAGGGGAGCAGCTTGGGTGGTAAGACTCCTCTTCAACCAGACTAGCCTCTTCTACCTAAATGTACTTGCATCAAGGATTCCAAGGTAAAGTCAGGTTTTCAATCCACTCTCTGAGCCACACATCAAACACATCATTTTGTCAGCAGAGGAATTTATGCTAGAATAAGGGCACCCCTGGGAAGAGCTTTGCAGGCCAAAGTCCTCTCCTCATTCCCTGAAAAGGGGGCAGTGTAGCTAAGACACTGTGGTCTGTCCTTCCTACCCCATGCCAGTGTCCTGAGGCTTTTGAGAGATGGTACTATGATAACAGTATGCCCTTCTGAGTCCTCTGCACTTAGCTATGGAGGCTCTTAGAGCCTTGTTCTCAATTATTAAAAGCAAGGGAGCAGAAAACATTAACAACAACAACAAAAACAACAACAACAACAACAATAACAATAATAATGGCCTTTAAGAGCCAAGGCTTCAATAGACTCATTTTTAAAACTTATATCTTTCTTTCTCTTTCTTTCTTTCTTTCTTTCTTTCTTTCTTTCTTTCTTTCTTTCTTTCTATTTTTAATTCTTTATTGTTTAAAGTATTACATATAATTCCTTTTCACCCCATTGATCTCTCTCCACTTGACTTCCCCCTTCCCTTACCCCCACACACTACTGACTGTGTCCATGGGTTATGCATATATGCATGCATACAAGACCTTTGGTTGATCTCTTAAGTTCTTTAGATGACCTGAAGTGACAGTATAACAAACTACTAAACTAATGTAGGCACCATTGACCTATCACATCTAGAATATGTTCTGCTAAAGCCAGCACCTCTCACCACCAGTGGCTGCACAGATATTGTTTAGGGCTGCCAGTGACTGGGATGGAAGGACAGTTGAGGCTCTCTGCCAGCCCATGGTAGCAAATGGAAAAGATCGGAAAAAAAGAAATAGATGGGAGGAAACCTAGAATTTGAGATTCCCTCAAATAATCCTCCAGGTGTGGTCCTGGGGGAGAAGTTAGAGGGGATACAAAAGAACTTGTAGGGACCATGGTTTTCTATTCAAACAATGGGACCAGCCAGGAAAAACAAAGGATGGAGAAGAGGTTATCATCACTCAAAATCCTAGGGCTGGCCACAAGGTGATATGATGAGTGTCCCAACTTCTCAACTACATTCAGGAAGCCAGGACAGGAAAGTCAGAGTCAGGGTTTTTAAAAAAGTAGCTTTGAGGTGTAACTTACATCCATAAAAGCACAAAGGCATAAATAAACAGTGAGGTGACATTTTATAAAGCAAACTTAGCACTTTTATACTGTGAGCACAGAATGGAGAACCAGAACCCATCTGCCTCCTAATCACCGTTTTCCACGAACGAAACCACTCCTCTAACTACTAACATGAGGATTCGTTTAGTCTAGTTTTGAACTTGACATAAATGGACTCATGTGGTATGTGCTCTTCTGTATCTGGCTTCTTTTGTGTTTGTGAGTTCCCCACTGCATTTGTGTGTGGCTGTTCATGTTTATTACCATCTAATAGTGCTTTGTTCTATGGGAGTACCATAGATTCTCTCTTCTGTTGTCATGCCATTCATGTAATTTTCAATTATTTGCTGTTACGAATAACACTATTATGAACTTGTTTATGTGGTTTTGAAACATCTTTCATATTATTTTAAAAAGAATTCAATGATTTTTATTTAAGAAGAACATGTTGAATATATGACAAAATATGTTTTTGGAATTAAACGTTACAGTTCAGTACTACGATGGTGTTGGCAAAAGGTTATATTAACACACTAAGGAGCCTGGGGCATCTTTGGTCTAAGGCAGTGGTTCTCAACCTGGGGGTCGCGACCCTTTTGGGGGTCAAACGACACTTTCACAGGGGTCACCTAAGACCATCGGATAACACAGGTATTTACATTATAATTCATAACAATAGCAAATTACAGTTATGAAGTATGGTTGGGGGTCACCACAACATGAGGAACTGTATTAAAGGGTCGCAGTATTAGAAAGGTTGAGAACCACTGGTCTAAGGGGAAAAGAAGGTGATAGAGGGAAAGACTAAAGACTATGAAGAAAGTAGTCAATAGAGCTTTGTTCCAGTGGAGATGGGTGGGGATAAAATTAAGATCACAGATTGTGGTAGAAAATAGCTGGGGCAACTTTTTTCTCTGAGGATCAATGGGAAAGACAGAGAATAATGAGTTGGAAGGAAGAAAAGTTGAAAGATAAGTCACTGCTTAAAAGTAAGAGGTGAGGGATGAGATTTGCAATAAGATGAAAGTAGATGAAGTTTGAGAAAGCTGTCACGGGGGATGCAAGCAGCACGAAGGACCAGGTAGGATAAAAGAGTGTGGGTTAATTGTGGAACCAATGAATAGAGTCATGAGATTTTCCCTGATGATTTTGATCAGCCTTGGATTACACAAGGAGTTCCTGCCTTGCCTCATTCATAACTCCTCCTACATGCAAATGCCTGGCTGCCTCCCGGGGTTGTATGCTCTGTGCAGTGTGCACCCTGAGAGGATGCGCTGCCATCGTAGATGTACTGCATGTATTTTATCATAACTTCCTGGCAGGTGGCTTTACTGCATCTCATTTTCACAAAATCAGCATGCTACTACTTTCTAACTTTCTTCAAGTAAAGTGCCTTGAAGAGGGAGCACCTTCCTCCAGTTGGCAGAAAGGAGCTGTATGGTCTACCCTGCACAGCTCTGTGTGTGTGTGTGTGTGTGTGTGTGTGTGTGTGTGTGTGTGTGTTGGGGCGTGGGGGGGGAGTGGGAACAGAAATAAGGAAGTGGGCGATAGGATGCAGGGAGGCTCTCAAATCGTATGTTGCATCCAAAAGATCGGGACTCTGTGAAGCAAACATGTACTTTTCTGCTTTAGTTCGTGCAGAAATGTCCTATTTTGTGCTGTCCTCTTCCAAATACCAAGGATTGTCGAAAAACTAACCCCCTTTTCCATCCTCTTCAAATCCCTTTCTGATTTCAATGCCTTCTTTTCTTCTTTGCTGTCATCTATTGCCAGTCCCTTGCCCACTATTCATAAGACACTACCTTGTATTACAATATTTTTAGATGCATGCGTCCTTATAGGCCCCAAGTGGCTTGAAATCCACAAATAGGAGCCTAGCTATAGTTGAGCCACTGAGGTGCCATTGGTCTATGTTGGTCAACCATGGACTAGAGAACCCCACACCTACCTTGTTGCCCAAATATCTGAGACTTCTGACATTCTTAAAAATCAAGAATCTTTACGCATCAATGTATTCCATACAGCTCTATAAGACATGCTCAACCCCTTGCTTCGATGATATGATGTTCCATTCTCCTCCTATGCACACATGTTTCAGTCATGACTCCTTCCTGCTCCCTACACACACCAGGCACACTCCTATCCCAGCGTCTGTGCTTGCCACCCTTCCTGCTGAAACTCTCTGTCCTACATGCGTCTGTGTGGCTTATTCCCCCATCTTGCTCAGTATGGACTGCCCTGTCACCTTCTCAGTGTCACAAACCCACTCAGCATCCCCGTAGCACCCTTGCCTGTTTTGTTTTCCAGCACAACACTGCTTTCTAACACACTATATTACTGCACTTATTTTGTTCATTGTTAGCTTCCCACCACTAAAATATAAACTGCATGAAGATAGAGACTTTTTGTCAGTTCCCTGCTCCCAGCTTCGGTCCAGACTGCCCCCTCAATGACAGTGACAGAGCAGGCACTCTGTCATTTTATGGTGAATATAATGCCTGCAAATCGCTTCACATATTACACTTTCAGAGCATGTGTACAATGACCAAAGTATATTCTAAACCAAAAGTTGAGTTGACATTTGTAAGTCACTTCCAGATTTCTGTGCAATGTGGGACATAGGGTTTGAGTCCCAATGCTTCATTTTTGGGAGGAGACATTTTGATGATTCCAAGACAATAGAACAGTGATTTAAAATCAGGATGGTCATGTAAAATTAGCAACTTGTCATGGTCAACCTGTGCCTAGGGACACAATAGCTAAATCCCCACAGAAATCCTTTAAACCCTAAAAGGATATCTGGTGTGATAGTAAAGAGATTCTCAGCAGTCAGATTTTTCAAAGCGTCTTCAAATAAGAACTTAAGTAACCATCTAGCTCATTTAATAGGTCAGTGGATACATACTTAAATGATCAAAATATATCAATATAGTGTTTCTTATCTATCTATCTATCTATCTATCTATCTATCTATCTATCTATCTATCATCTATGAAGATTGGCAGTGAATTTCTTCGTCTTTCTATTTAAAGGCCCTAAGTCAAGCAATAACTTTTCTTTTTTTTTTTTTGAAACCCAAATCTCCTCATTAGTATTTACTCTTGTGGTACTGAAAGATAGCTGCTTTTATATGATTAGATCGAAGTGAAATAATTTGGATAACAGCTCAGGATAAGTATGAGAATAAAATGGAGGTGACACCAAACAACAAAAAGAATTTCTCATATTCTAAATTTTAAGCTATAAAATGTGTTGTCAGCAATAAACATGAAGGTTATAAGTCACATGATAAATTGATCAAATTTGATTAGAATCAACAAAGTAACATTTTGAGATTTAATAACACTGCATATTGATCCTCAAACCACATTAGCCTCAACAGTCTCCACCATCTTTAATTTTATATTTCCTACTAGTTATTTTACAGTTGTCAGAAATCATTCATCTTGAAGTTCTAAAACAATCTACTTTCATAGAATAAAAAATTAAAACCTAGAGAGAGAATCCAAGATGGCGTCATAGGTAAACACCTAAATTACTGCCTCACACAACAATTTCAAAACTATAACCAAAGACAAAATGGACAGGAAGGCTGGCTGAGTGGAAATTCTACAACTAGGAGAAAAGAGAAAAGCACACTGAGACTCAGAGGAGCTGTAGAAGGCAGGGGTATGGAGGCACACCTCCAGAGAGGGCTGGCAACTGAGTGCATGGCTGGCTTTCTCAAGCGGGAGGGAGACAAAAGCTCCCGACTCCAGTTCTGGGCAATACTCTGGGGACCCGGACTCATTTGGGGAGAATTTGGACTGTCTGAGAGTGGGTAGAACTCGAGGGTTGCTTTCTCTCAGAGGTGCTTGCAGCGATTACCATGGGACACTGAGACACAGGAGCTGCTTAGGGTATGGCTGATGGGAAACCAAAGCTCTCTGCTCTTCTCTGAGACTCCGCCCTATTCAAGCTGAGCACAGAGACTTTTGCAAGTCTTCTCCCATAAGGGTATCTCCAGCACTAAAGTTCTCCCAGCGTA
Source organism: Lasiurus cinereus (assembly GCA_011751065.1). Classification (NCBI taxonomy): domain Eukaryota; kingdom Metazoa; phylum Chordata; class Mammalia; order Chiroptera; family Vespertilionidae; genus Lasiurus; species Lasiurus cinereus. The sequence goes on along the minus strand of JAAGEH010000311.1, from coordinate 21,036,976 downwards.
AACACAACTGACTCTCTCAACCAATTGGCCTGGAGGTCAATTCCTCCCAGTGATACCAAAAACAATCAAGGTTTAACTACATTAAGACTGTGTACTCAACTCACAAAGGGATGCATCAAGAGGGTACACCTCAGGTAACCGGGGAGGCTGAACCACTGGGCCCTATGGGACATATAGCACACAAAGCCACTCTGTCAACTCAAGGAAGCAGCCAAAATGTGGAGACAAAGAAACAGATCACAAATGAAAGAAATGGAGGAAAGCAAATGACTAAATATAGAGTTCAAAACCACGGTTATAAAGTTTTTCAAGAATTTTCTAGAAAAGGCTGATAAATTTAGCAAGACCCTTGAGGATATGAAAAAGGACCAACTAGCAATTAAACATACACTGACTGAAATAAAAAAATAATATATAGGGCGCAGGGTTTGAAACATGGCGGACGACGTGGACCAGCAACAAATGACCAACACTGTAGAAGAACCCCTGGATCTTATCAGGCTCAGCCTGGATGAGCGAATTTATGTGAAAATGAGAAATGACAGAGAGCTTCGAGGTAGATTACATGCTTATGATCAACATTTAAATATGATATTGGGAGATGTAGAAGAAACTGTGACTACTATAGAAATTGATGAAGAAATATATGAAGAGATTCCAACAAAATGGAATATTCCAATGCTTTTTGTCCGGGGAGATGGTGTTGTCCTAGTTGCCCCTCCATTGAGAGTTGGTTGAAACAAAGAATATATCCTGTGTGGAAATTAGGAGACTTTATATGATTGCATCTTTAAAGGTAGAAGATATTCAAAAGAGAAACCTGCGTAAATTTTGATATTAAATAAATGATCAAGGATTCTTCTGTTCCTGAAATGAGTTTATTTGCACTTAACTCAGAAATTCTTAAGCTAAATGGCATTTTTATTTTTCTCCAACCCTTCCAATAAATGTGATCACTAAAATGCAGCCCTCTTTTTTAGGCGTTAATTTGCTTCATTGTTTTTTCCAGACAATTTCTGATTTTTTTAATTTAAATTAAATTTGATGTTTTCTTTTTTTAAAAAAATAATAATAATATATAGAGATCTAACAGCAGACTAGAGGATCACAAGAATCAAGTCAAAGATTTGAAATACCAAGAAGCAAAAAACACCCAACCGGAAAAGCAAAAAGAAAAAAGAATTCAAAAATATGAAATAGTGTAAGGAGCCTCTGGGAAAACTTCAAGCATACCAATATCAGAATTATGGGTGTGCCAGAATAAGAGAGAGAGCAAGATACTGAAAACCTATTTGAAGAAATAATGACAGAAAACTTCCCCCACCTGGTGAAAGAAATGGACTTACAAGTCCAGGAAGTGCAGAGAATCCCAATCAAAAGGAATCCAAAGAGGACCACACCAAGACACATCACAATTAAAATACCAAGAGCAAAAGACAAAGAGAGAATATTAAAAGCAGCAAGAGAAAAACCGTTAGTTACCTACAAGGGAGCACCTATAGGATTGTCAGCTGATTTCTCAACAGAAACTATGCAGGCCAGACAGGAGTGGCAAGAAATATTCAAAGTGATGAATACCAAGAACCTACAACCAAGATTAATCTACCCAGCAAAGCTATCATTCAGAATTGAAGGTCAGATAAAGAGCTTCACAGATAAGAAAAAGCTAAAGGAGTTCATCACTGCCAAACCAGTATTATATGAAATGCTGAAAGGTATTCTTTAAGAAGAGGAAGTAGAAAAAGGTAAAGAAAAATATTATGAACAACAAATACATATTTATCAACAAGTGAATCTAAAAATCAAGTGAATAAAAAACCTGATGAACAGAAAAAAGAAACAAAAACCCCAGGACATAACAGAATCTAACTGCCCCAATAAGGAGCTATTAATGTTTATTTAGCTGTTGACTCATGATATTTTTTACTAGTGAGTTGGAGGAATCCCTTTTTCTTATGAATGAAATCAGTAACATTTTGGATAGACCTTTTGCTAATGTTCCCAAGTGAGAATTAGCAATATAATTCAAGAGGTAGAGACAAGTGTCTCTTCCTAAACACACACACACACACACACACACACACACACACACAACCCCCCAGGAAGTGGTCTCTATCACAATTTCAATTTTTCCAGAAGACGCCCCTCTCATGTCTCCAGACCAAGCATAGCATGTTCACTGAACTCCCATTCCTTAGCTGGGTGGCTGTGTTTATGTTCAGTCTCCTTACTGAAGAAGCACTGGCTTAGGAAACAGCTGTTCACAATTAAATTAATTACCATTTGTCAGCAGCACTCTGAGGTCCAGAGGTTCTGTGTTCGTGGAAGAGAAGGCTGCCAGACCACACTGCACTTTAGGATGTGTGTTCACTTACACTCTCCATCTAGTTTGGTAAAGTGTCTAAGGTTTTCAAAGCAGGGAAATAGCTTTGCAAAACTATTGCCACACAATTCACTAGTCGTTTCTTAACTTCAGAGCATTTGTTCATCATTCGTTTGAGAAAATTTCCCCCTTAGATTTTGACACATTACTTAAAAAGGAAAGACAAGCAGAAGAGAATAAAGGGGGTATAAGAAAGATCCGTGTGTTCCTCTAAGAATGAATAGTTAATGTGTGAAGCTAAAGTTCCTTGGTAGTAACTCTGCCAAATTTATGAATTAGATTTCTATCCATTTAACCTCATGGTTAAAACATTTCTTTGCTGACAACTCTGAAGGTTGTATGTTCTCACACAGAGCAAAGTTCAGCCAGGAAGGAGATTAACCTGAAACTTGCCCAGTCTCAGAAAAAAGTAAAAGTGTTTAAGTTACTGAGATGGTTATTTTTTTCCCCTTGGAAATTAAAAAAATATATATTTGGCCCTAGCCAGTTTTCTCAGTGCATAAAGCATTGGTCTTCGGACTAAAGGGTCCCAGGTTCCATTCTGGTCAAGGGCACGTACCTTGGTTGACGGTTCCCAGCTTTCCCCTGCTCTGGTTGGAGTGAGTGTGGAGACAACCAATCGATCTGACTTTCCCCTTTCCTTCCACTCTCTCTAAAAATTGATAGAAAGTATCCTCGAGTGAGGATTAAGTAAATGAATAAATGGTTTGAAGTGAGAATGGGAAAATAAGATTTAGACAATATTCATATTTTTTCAATTAGCATTTTCAATTAAATTATTCATCATTATTATAAATATAGTCAGTAACATTTTAAACACTAAATAAATAATCCAACATGTAGAAAAACAATATACATGAACATATTTTTTTAACTTAATTTTTCAATTGCAGATTACATTCAATATTATTTTGTATTAATTTAAGATAAATAGCATAGTGGTGAGACAATCGTATACTTTATGAAGTATTCTCTTGATTGTTATTATAATATTATTGACTATACCAGAGGCATGCTGCACAAAACGCCTCAGGGGATGTCTTTGCAGGATCAGGTCTAAATCAGCAGTTGGACATCCCTCTCACAATCTGGGACTGCTGGATCTAACTGCTCACCTGCCTGCTTCATCACCCCTAATCACTCTGCCTGCTCGCCTTATTACTCCTAATCACCTTTGCTTGCTCCCACCGCTGGGCTGAGGTCATCCAGAAGGTCACCTGGAAGGACGTCAGGAATGATGTCTGGAAGGTCTTTTGGGCTGTCCAGTCTAATTAGCATATTATGTTTTTATTATTATAGATTCTCTATGCTGTACTTTACATCCCATGACTATTTTGTAACTACCAATTTTGAATATGTTTCTTAAAGCACTGTTTACAATAGAAAACGTTTAGAAAACTTAAATGTCCCATAAATGAATAGATAATGAGATTTGACCCAAGTCAATTTATGAAGGCTCTGAAGCAACATAGATTATGCTTATGGTAAAATTATAAAAGTAAATTTAATGATATTTATTAAAAAATAAAAATGATATAAAGCCATATTATAAAGATTGCATGTACTTATTTCAATTATATTTATTTCTGTAGCTTTCAAAATCTTTATGATGTAACTATAAGTTTATTAGTTTAATCTGAAATAACATATTAAAAAGGTTTGTTTTTATACCAAGGAAAGACTCTAAAAACCTTGCTGATAAAATCTAAAGGAAACCAGAAAGGTTAGTTTCTTTTGAAACTATTGAATTTAAATAAAAACCAGTTTCACTATTATCTTTTGAGCTCTATGATCCTGATCCCCAATTTGTTCATTTAAATGTTCTAAATAAACCTATACCATTCAAGTTATTCTTTTGTAACACTATCCCATCTTTTCCCCCCAATTGCTCTGTTTTTAGATAGCAAGAAATAAGCAAACAAATTAAATAAACATTATGGATAACCACAGATCTCTAGAATATTTTTGTTACCTGCAGAAGAACTAGCAAAAACTCCATTTGGCCAGTTCAAAAAAGGTTTATATTAACACAATTTTAAACCATAATAGTGTACCTCCTTCAAGGACATCATTTCTGAAACACTTATAATTACAAATCTTAACAAGGTGCATATTCTTTAGTTGCCAAAGAAGAATAGTAATAAATCTATTATGCAGATGAAGTGAGTAAATCCATAAAAGTTACAAGTGAAGTGCTTACACATAAAGGTTGGCAAAAAGGAAACCTTATTTTATGGGAGTGTGAGAGGAAACTACAAACAGAAAATCACTTTTTAAGTTTTGGCAAATAGCTTAAATTCAGAACTTAAGCCTCTCTTTTCTCTTTACTTTTGCAGCATTAAGCTATGCCTTTTCTTCTGGGGATACAGTGTCATCCACACCCTCTCATGCTGAGCCAGCAGTCCTAGTTGAACACAGACCTTCATCAGCAAGTATTTGTGAAGCTGCATGGGTTCGGTAACACCCTGAGTACTCTAAAACTAGTGCTTCTCTTCAATGTGCTTACTAACCACCTAGCGATAGAATTAAAACTATGGATTCTAGTTCAGCAGGTGTAGAATGGATGCTAAGGTGATGGATTTCTAAGAAGCTCCCAGGTGAAACTATGCAACTGTTCTAGAGAATAATTTTTGACCAGCATTACTCCAGAGTACCAAAGGCAAAGTTGCATACCTCTGTGAGCATGAAATTGACCGATGCCCAAGGTGAACCCTAGAGCACTTGGCTGGATTTGGATGGAGCCGCTGTGACTGAACTCTAGCTGCGGGCTGGTGTTGGGGGATCCATGTTACCTGAAGATAAAATGAAAACTTAAAGTATCCAGTTCAGTGGCTGGTACAAGGTAGGTGCTCAATAACTTTCTTCCTCTTCTTTATATGAAAATAATTTCCATGTGAGACTATTAGGGAACATGACCAAATAAAAGTTCAGCATTTTATACTGATAAAGTCAAATGCTGATTACAGAAAAACCAATGGATATAATGTATTGTGCAGAAGATGTTACTTAATAAATCTAAAATCAGTGTTCTTTTTGGAAGATTCACTCTAACAACAACAACAAAACTCTAGAAAGATGAACTTTGCATAAAAGAAGTAACCAGAAGATCAAATGTGGTGGTGGTGGATTGGGTGGAAAGTCAAGTGGACTATGAAGCAAAAGAAATAGGCTAAGAAGGAAGATTAGAGGGGCCACATGCCTTTTGTGAAGGGAAAAGTCCTTGAGAAATTCCCAGAGATGAAAATTCCTAAAAGAGTTCAAAACAGAGGTATTACATGTTCAATTCTAAGTTACTCGCTATGCTGTAGGCTAAAGAACCTAAGTCCTCTCTATTGCTTCAGGGCAACGAGTGCTGGACACTTACAACCTTGTGTAGGAAGTGCTTTAGGTTGTGGAGAATTCTATGTGGTAATGAAATATGAAGAAAGGACAGTACATGATGAAGGCCAGACAAGAATGGCCCCTGGAGAATTCAGCAGGTCATTAGTGACAATCAACAATCCACAGAGATATTGGGAGAGATGATGTCTTTCCCATGATGGGGTAGAAGTCCTTAGGAACATTTAGGAAACTGACAGTTTATATAAAAAGAAGGTACTGATTGAGGCAGTAATTGTTGAAATATAGGAGACATACTATGATCAGATATCAACCAGAAGACTTGCTCCTTAGAATTCAGTTTAGATTTCAAACTATAGGGAGTAAGAGTCATTGTGGGATCTTGAGCAATAAGTAACATGAGCTCGGGGTGCAGATAGTCACTTTGGCAAAACTAATGGGACAGGTTTCAAAAAGTATAGTGAACAATTTATTAGCACATTTTAAAAAATATATATTTTATTGATTTTTTTCAATCAGCAGCCTCCTGCATGCCCCCTACTGGAGTTGTGCCAGCAAGCAAGGTACATGCCTTCGACCGGAATCAAACCTGGGACCTTTCAGTCTGCAGGCCGATGCTCTATCCACTGAACCAAACCAGTCTCGGCTTATTAGCACATTTAAAAAAAATATTTTTAAAATTGAAATATTTCTCTAGCCCCCAAGAAAGTTTTGCCTGAAATTTTATAACATGTGTTTTGAATAATTCAACTTTTCAATTTATCTTTCCCCTTCATAGGATACCTTTCTCACTTCCCGAGAAAGCTCCTTGAACATGGCAATTTCCCAATAGTATATTTTCATAATGGAGATTGGAGAATGTGTCATTTATTAATTAGGGACATGAATTACACTGTCGAGATTGATATTGGCTTAACATTGAATTTCAAACAGGGGGTGGGGAACCTATCATATAAACCATGGCTTTCTTCTTTGATTGTATGCTTTGTTCTAACAGTGGATGATGAAAGTAATAATTTTAAGAGGCTGATGCTGATGGTAAAGACAGACCTTTACTTGGAAGATGAAGCTAGATGTGATTAAATACAGTATTGCTCAATGATTTTTAGGTTTTATAACTGTATATGTGTAGCTAGAAATACTATTTGTCTTTTCTTACTAGAGTGCTTTTTTCTTAAGTAAGTCTTATAAAAAGCAAGTTTGTAAAAGTTGAGGTTCTCAGAAAAATAACCACATTGTGGTGGAACAAATTCTAACTCCATCTCTTTGCTATCTAGTTAAGGTACTGCCAGATTCTAGAGGAGAATCTGGAATTGCTATTTCTCTTCTATAACATATGAGGGCAAGTTCAAGTACTTGGATCCAGAACACAAAGCTCATGGTTTGGCCTAGTCTACCATTCAAACCTCATTTCCTATTCCTGCTTTCATTCAATAGTCTAAACTCACACTATAAACGACTGTTTCTCCAAACCACCCAGGCCTCTCATTTAGTTGCTACATGTACTGATCAGCCTTTATTTTCTCCACTTTCCTGAAGCATCTTAACTTTTCTCTTAAAATCAGCTCCATGGCACCTATCTGGAATTCTTCATTCTCTGAAAACCCCACAGGACTTTGTATTAGCTTTATTGTAGTATTTCATTGATTATTTTGCTACAAATATGTTTCCCACTGGTCTATGACTCCCATAATGTACCATGTATTTTTTTAAATTCTAGTCCTTAGAATATAATAATATATGTTCAAAAATATTTAGTGATTAAAAATTCACAACAGGGGAAAATAAGTTTGCAAAATATAAACTAAACAGACAACTACAAGCCCTTCAAGATATATTTCCAGTGAATCCACAATAAGTTTTAGTGACTTAAGGCATAAGGAAGATGTTGAGGGGCCTAGAAAGGAGGTACAAGAAATTAAGAAGTCAAAACCAAGATGGCGGCATAAGGTATACATCTGTATGTGCTGCCTCTCACAACCACACCAAAACTACAACTAAAAGACAAAACATCTATCGCTCAGAACCATGAGAAAGCTCACTAAATTTAAGTTCTACAGTTAGAAGGAAAGAGAAAAAAGCATTGAGATGTGCATAAGCATGGAAAAGCTGAGGTACAGAGGCATGCAAGTCGGGTTGGCAACTGCTAAATGGGTGCACTGTTTTTATCAACCCTAAGGGAAAAAAAAGCTCCTGATTACTCTGAACTCCAGTTTCGGGTGAGACTCTGGGGACCCAGATTCCTACAGGGAGAAGCTGGGCTGTCTGCCATCGGGCCAGAAAATGAGGGTGGCTTTCTTGCAGAGGTGCATATAGGAATCATTGTTTATTGTGCTGGGGCATAGGACATGGGGACGCAAAAACTTGGAGACGCAGAGACAGCTGACTGGCAGCCATTGATGTTTGCCACACCTTAGCCTAGTAATTCCCTGAGACCTGCTCTGTACAATTTACAAACCCACCCAAGCCCTATGCAGCAGCTTTTGCATATAAATGGCTTTCCCTATTACAGCTTAACCTAACAAAATACAGCTCTGGTCAGACAGTTCCAAAACCTCCAAACCCTAGGCAAAGAGGAGAAATCTGCAGATCTCACTGTAGCTCCTGCTGTGTGACCTCAGAGAGTAGCTGATCTGCACCCTGACTTCATCTCCTCATAGCCATAAGTGACACATTCACAAGGCAGACTCAGTGAGCACTAAAGCCCCACTGAAACAGGTCCTGCCCCATAAGGGTCTCCTGCATAGCATTTCTTCCATTATAGACACAGCAAGTTCTCACAGCTAATTGGCCTGGAGGTCAATTCCTGCCAGTGTACCAACAGCAATAAAGGCTTAACTACAACAAGACTTTGCACTTAGCCCACAAAGGAGTGCACCAAGAGTGTCAACCTCAAGTGATAGGGGAAGCTGAACCACTGGGCCCTATAGGTCACCTACCAGAGAAAACCACCCCATCAACACAGGGAAGCAGCCAAAATGTGGAAACAAAGAAACATGTCATGAATGAAAAAAAATGGAGGAAAGCAAACTACTGGACATAGAGTTCAAAACCACATTAATAACGTTACTCAAGAATCTTCTAAAAACCTCTGAGAAACTTAGTGAGACCTTTAAGGATCTTAATGAGAATGCTCCCCCACCCCCCAAATGGAAAAGGACCAGTCAGAAATTAAGCATACACTATCCAAAATAAAGAATATACATAAATTCAACACTAGACCAAAGGACCCCAAGAATAAAACCAAAGATTTAAAATTGAGGAAATGAAAAACACCCTACCAGAAAAACAAAAAGAAAAAAGAACCAAAACTATGAAGACAGTGTAAAGAGCCTTTGGGACAACTTCAAGCATACCAACTTCCGAATTATTGGGGCATCAGAAGGAGAGAGAGAGCAAAATATTGAAAACCTATTAGAAGAAATAATGACAGAAAACTTACCCTACCTGGTGAAAGAAATAGAATTATAAGTCCAGGAAGTGCAGAGAACTCCAAACAAGAGGAATCCAAAGAGGACCACACCAGGACACATCATAATTAAAATGCCAAGGGAAAAAAACATAGAGAGAATCTTGAAAGCAGCAAGAGAAAAACAGTTAGTTACCTACAATGGAGTACCCATAGGACTGTCACCTGATTTCTCAACAGAAACTATGCAGGCCAGATGAGAGTGAAACAAATATTCAAAGTGATGAACAGCAAGAATCTACAACCAAGATTTTTCTACCCAGCAAAGCTATCATTTAGAAATGAAGGTCAGATAAAGAGCTTCATAGACAAGAAAAGCTAAAGGAGTTCATCACTACCAAACCAGAATTATATGAAATGCTGAAGGGTATTCTTTAAGAAGAGGAAGAGGAAAAAGGTAAAGATAAAAATTATGAACAAAATGACAACAAATGCATGCCTATCAACAAGTGAATCTAAAAATCAAGTGAATAAAAAATATGATGAACAGAATAAACTGATGAGTATAATTGAATCAGGGGCATAGAAAAGGAGTGGACTGACAATTTTTTGGAGGATGGGGTGTGAGGGGACAAAAATCTTGCATCTATGGATGAAGACAGTGGCAGGGGAAAGGGCATGGGGTAGGGTGGGGAGTCAGGTGGAGGGGAGCTATGAGGGAAAAAAAGAGGAACATGTGTAATAATCTGAACAATAAAGATTTATTTTAAAAAGAAAATTCTATTATGTCAAGACTACATCAATAAAAAATAATAAATATTTAATTTTACAAAAAGAAATTAAGAGGTCATTTATAATCTCTAAAGCCAATTATTGCTTCAGGGCAATTTTAAAGAGCTTTTGCTTTAATTGTACTCACAATATTCCCCAAATAAAGAAACATCAGAATTCAATGAGTCTATCAACTGAACTCGGAGATATACTTTATCTTTGAGGCTTGGCACAGACATTCCTAGTTGAGATTAAAAGGCAAGATCAAATTGAAAAACACCATGTATTTTCCTAGTGATGTACACATAGTGATGGTTTTTTAAAGCCCACAACATTCTTTGACAGGCATCCTACAGAGAAGTAGAAATCTATGTTCCCTCCCCTTAGATCTAGGTTCTGTAATTGCCTGACTAAATAGAACAGGGCAGATGATGCTATGTCAGTTTCTGTGTCCAGATCTTAAAAACGAGCAGCTTCCTTTTCCTGTTTCCTAGGCCACTTGCTGTAGGAACCCAGATACCTTGCACGAGAGAGCCCATGCTGCCTTATGGAGAGGTCCATGTGAACATAAACATGTAGTCAGCACTAATTTTCCTGCCCTGTGAATGAGCCATGTGGATAGTGGATATCTTCTTCACCCCTTGCTCATCCCCAAACCCCTTGTAGTTGCTGGACTTGAAAAAACAGTTCCTATGATATTTCTGCTCATGGTTCCTAGGTTTCTCCTGGACCTGAGCTCAAGTTAATTATTAGTTGACTAATATAAAATATGATGTGTGATGCAGGTAGAAAGCAGAGAAGATTATTATTGCTACCTTTGCAATCTATAGATATTCAGGCAAAATTTGGTTACCTGGCAGTCATATTGACCTCTCATAAGAAAACTTTTACCCTCTTTCTCAGGACCACAATACAGATGCATTCACAACCTATTTAGAACAGACACTATTGCTTCAAGCAATTCTGAAAACTATATTTTCTCGTACTATAGTAAAATATAAACAACAAGCTGGAATTTCATGGCATTCAACATACTGATACTGTCTTTAGTCTAAGAAAATTAAAATAGTAAGTAAAACTCCTCTAAAAATAACACAAAATTTCTACTTGTATCTGCTTTCTCATATAACATATTCTAAAAATTATGAATGTATTATGAATATATCTACCTAGATATATTTCAAGTCAGTAGTTTCATAAACAAAGATAATTTAGTGATAATAATTCATATGATTATTATGTATAAAGTCATATAGTTATTACACATTTTAAACTTATTCAGATGGTTAGATTTGAACTTGAGGTAAAGTGCCAATAGTAGTAGGAGTTTATCTCATAAAAGAACTCTTGTCCTGATGCTGATATGAAAATTTGTATTCCTCTGCAAAGCTCATTGACAATTAACCAAAAACACTACATCATCAGAACAATGTTTATCCTTTCTCGTATCTTTTACTATTTCCTGCCAAAACCATGAAGTATGTCTGTGGGTGTAAGAGAAAGAGAGAGGGAGAGAGAGAGAGAATATGAATCTGCTTGAAATTCTTGCCACTTTTGAGGGGTATTCAGCAGTAGGTAAGTTTTGGATTCTTTTTGCATTATAATTCATCTCCTTCATCGATCTGTAGATGAATTTGTTTCCCTAACAGTGAATATTATTCAACAATGCTTATTTTTCAAATGCTCTGTGAAACAATCCTCACAATTCATGTACAGTAATTATAGTGTTAATGCTAATTTGCAGAGAGCATTAATGTAGTGTCATATTTCTGGGACCATAAACTAAAACTCAGTGCCCTCCAAGACTGCTGAGGCCCAAAGGATCCATCTTAGGACTTTCATTCATAGAACCTTAGGAAAACAGCACACCCCAAACCTCTCTTTTTTTTTAATTTTTGAAGGAATTTTGTAATCCCTCAATAGTCTTGCGTGAGTATTACCATTTACACAAGTAACAACTTACATCATCAGAGATGGGTCTTTCTTTCCCAGTTATGCCCTTCCAGAGAGATGGACAGTCCTTGAGGAGGAAGATAGAGGCCGCATTGTGCTAGAACATTTTGAAGTGACCTAATTGACAAAGAATCTACCACAAGTCCCAGCAGTGAGCATTTATTTCCTTTTTCTTGCAAAGGCAAAAGGTTGCACACTTTCTAAGAGTGAGCTTCACAAAAGCAAAGCAAGACTGAAATGTAGCATATTTTTGACCACCCGGAGAGGAAATGATCCTGGAGAAGAGCTCAGAGGAAATGTGTTATTGATGAAGTGTCAATGAATCATAGATATGTAGATGAAATTTTCCTGAAACTACACGATCTTCAAATATAAGGAACACGACTTGAGTTGAAATATGTTTTGGATTTAGGAAACCTCTGCTTATGAGGGAACTAATTGGAAACACCTGAACCATACATGCCACTTCTTCATGTGTTTCTATTACAGATTTTTGCGGGAAGGAGGTTGGAAGGGAAGTCTGTCACGGGTGAGATTGTTTATTGGCTATGGTTAACAGAGCCCTTTCAGTTGTATGTTTATATTCCCAATGTGAACACGATAATCACAAATGGAGACAGCTGGAAGAAATTATAAACTGTTGAATAAGTTAACTTTTATTATACACTCTCAGATGCCCTTGTAGTCTCCTCATACCACCATGACTACACAGTTTCTATAGAAACCATGAAAAAGCCAAAACAGCCTACACAATTTAGCTAACATGTGATTCAAAGATCATACTTAATGGTTTAAAATGGCTTAAGATGTTATGGACAGTTTTTTGAAAATGTGCAAGTCTACTCTGAAGTGTCTAAAGAAGAGAAATACTGTAATCAGTGTGACCTGGTGACTAGAAAATATTTAAGCTACATCATTATGCAAGAATTAATGTGAATCCCTTTTATATAAAACCAGAATGTATATGACAAATTATTTTGTCAAGCAACACATGTATTCTCAGGTGCTTTGGATTGGCATATGACTTTTTTATTATTTCAAAAATAATAATTAGATGTTACTGAGATTTTTCCTACTATTTTAATTATTTTTTAAAGTATGCAATTAAGGAGCATTAAGTACATTCACAATATTGTGTAACCATCATCATTTCCTATAACCAATACCTTTTCATCATCCTGAAAAGAGATTAAACAATGGCTCCCTATTCTACCTTCCCCTAGCTCTTAGTAAATTCTATTATACTTTCCATTTCTATAAATTTGCCTATTCTGGGTACCTCAGAGAAATGGAATCATAGGATATTTCTTCTTTTTGTGCCTGACTTGTTTCACTTAGTAAAATGTTTTCAAGCATAAACCATGTTGTAGCATATATTAGAATTTTATATATTTTATTGGATGAATAATCTGTTATATGTATACACCAGATTTAAAAAATCCATTAATCTGTTGTTGAACACTTGGGTCATTACCACAATTTGGCTGCTCTGCATAATGTTGATATGAACATTGGTATACAGGTATATATTTGAGTCCCTTGACACATGATATTTTTAAAAAGAAAATATATTTAGCTGTTGGTATTTCTTTGTATTAAAATAGAAGTCAGTAGTCACTATTGATTTTGGGGTTAATTTGCTTTTCTTTATTTTTAAAAACAGATATTGGGGGGAAATCCTCACTTCCCTCACTCCTTACATTTCAAGACTGTATATTCTGCATCTTCTTGCATATGCTATATAATACACATATGTCAACTCAAAATAAATTATATTAAATTATGCAGGGTTACAAGGTATAGAAAGCATTTGTTCTCAGAAACTGAAACAATCATACCTTCTGACTTCAGTAAGGGTCAACATTAAAAGTGGGTATATTTTGTTATTTTCTCAAATTCTATACTCTTTATAGGTATAGAGTAAGCTAAAAATGAGAATGCTTTTTTTTTTTAAAAGAAACTGTCAGATTATTAATTAAAACATTTTGGCCTTTTGGTGTTCATTTCCTATCTATGGGGAAAATCCCATGTACCTACTATCACAAACTGAAAGATGAGATTATCTTGGTTGGATTTGAGGGTTAAAAACTCTCAACTAGTTACTCCATAGAAACTTCACTTATTGCCAGTCATCGGGAAACTAAATTAATCCATGTGTTAAGGGGACAGCCTCCAAGTGTAGTGAATCAACAGACCATAAGATTTAAAATTCCTGAAACAGGTGCTTTTGGAAAGTGCATCTGCAGAAATGATAGAAGTTGTAGACCAACAGTTGGGCAGGGTATAAAAGACTGAAATTATTGATTGGGGAATTTCATGTGCATAAAATGAAGACTGTGTTGGTTTTGCTTTTGACCAATGTTTTTCTTTTAAACAGCTGAAACACACACACACACACACACACACACACACACACACACACAAACAAATGTTTTACCTTGTCCACAAACTCTATCATCTTCTTTAATAAATGGTTATAGTAAAGTCCCAAGGAATTATCTTTTCTAAAAGAAGCCACTTTCTTGCTTGCTACTGGCTTCCTGTCCTGGGTGATGAAGGCTGGATACGATATGTCAGGCATTCTTATGTTCTCTATACTTGGGTGTCATTGTCCTGAACAAGAAAAATAAAATGGCAATACAGTAATACATACTGTTAATATGGTGAAATTGTATTGTTATAGCAGTATAAAGTAGAGGTGTTCAGAGTCTTTCCATCACACTTATCTTAAACTAAGACTTGGAAATAGCAAATCTTGAACATACCCATAGATGCAGAACAATAACAGCAGGGAGAAAATTATTTCTGTGATATCTCAACTTTTGCCAAGATGAAATAATTATTTTTTTAATCCTTCTCACTTAATTTTGAAAGATATGCACTTGTTTAGGTTACAGTTTTAATGATTTATGATGTGCAGAGCTCTTTGACTCCTGTGCATAATATATATTCCTGGTCTTAAATGTGAAGATTAATATGGTTCTGAAGCAACCAGTTCAATGACCAGTTTCTAAATATTCACACCTTTCATTTCTTTCTTGTTTCCATCTCCCTACCAGTCTCCCCTTATTCTCTATATCTATGGTTTTATTTCTAAAAATTGAGTTGAGAGAGAGCGAGAGCGAGAGCGAGAGCGAAAGAGAGAGAGAGAGAGAGAGAGAGAGAGAGAGAGAGAGAGAGAGAGAGAGAGAGGTGAGAGATAAATATTGATTATTTGCCTCTTGCCTGAGTATGTGCCCTGAGCAAGAATCGAACCTGCCACATTCTGGTGTACAAGACAACACTACAACCAATTAAGCCATATCGTCCAGCACTCTATTTCTACTTTGTTTATGAATTTGTTTGTTCATTTTTAGAGTCCATATATAACTAAAATTATATAATATTTGTCTTTTTCTGTCTGTTGTATTTCACTTAGTACCATACAGGTCCATCCATGTTGTCACAAATGGCAAGATTTCAGTCTTTATTATTGCTGAATAATATTCCCTTATATATGTATATACAGGGTATCCCCCCAAATGTATACACACTTTGAATAATTATAAAGGCAATGTTTATTAAAATACATTTTATTTTCAAAATTGAGCTATCAGCTGTTAAAGTGTGTATGCATTTTTTTGGGACACACTGTATATTGTAGCTTTGCAGTATAGTTTTATATCAAGGTGTGTGATAGTTCTCAATTTGTTTTTTCTCCAGATTTGGCTATTCAGGGTCTTTTGCAGTTCCATATAAATTTTAGGCTTTGGTATTCTAATTTTTAGAAGAATGCCATTGGTATTTTACTAGGGGTTGAACTGAATTTGTATATTGCTTTAGGTAGTGAGGACATTTTAACAATATTAATTCTTTCAATCCATGAACAAGGTTTATCCTTCTTTTTTTTTTGTATCTCCTTCAATTTCTTTCTTCAATATCCTATTGTTGTCAGAGTATAGATCTTTCACCTCTTTGATTGAATTGATTCCCATATATTTTATTCTTTTTTGATACAGTTTATAAATGGGATTACCTTCTTAATTTTCCTTCTGGTCATACTTAATTGGTTTATAGAAACACACCAGATTTCTGCATATTGATTCTGTATTCTGCACATTAATGAATTCACTTATTAGTTCAAATAGGTAATTTTTTTTGGTGAAAACTTTAGGGTTTTATATATATATAGTATTAGACAATCTGTAAATAATGAGAGCTTTACTATTTCCTTTTTAATTGGTTGCCTTCTATTTCTTTTTCTTGTATGACTGCTGTGGGTAGGACTTCCAATTCTACGTTGAATAGAAGTGGTGATAGTAGGCAGTCTTATGTTGTTCCTCTTCTTAGAGGAAACGTTTTCAGCACTTTATTAGAAGTGTCAAATACAAGAGGTGGTTCCTAGGTAGATGAATTTTTACTGACTATGAATTTAATATCTGGTGTTTGCAATTTTGGTGCATTTTTAGCAGTATGCAATTGCATACTCTTAAGGACAATGGCAATGATATGTCCCAAGTCCCATTCTGCCCTGTTCTTTCTTTCCTCTTTAATCCTCAATTCCTCATTGTTTCCTAGCAAGCCTGAGAATTCATATGACAGATAGCAGACACAAAGGGAAACTACCTGGATTTTCCAGAGTTCTCTGACTCTAACTTGTAGAAAGTTCTGTTTTTGCAACATTCCATGGCATCACTCACCTACGCTGTGCATTACTCACACAGCAGAGCTCCCACAATTCCTTGGTACTTAGTAGAGAGAGGATATGAGAGCTGTGACTCCAAGTACAGCTATATAATTTTAATCAGTTGTAGCACAGAAATGTGAGGAGCAGTCAAATACCCCAGAGATTGAACTTTGATTTTTTTTGTACTAATGACTGGCACTTTGTTAAATTAGCAATTTTGGAAATAGGATCTGAATATACACTGAGTGGCCAGATTATTATGCATTCAGAGATCATAATAATCTGACCATTCAGTGTATTTTGCTGTTTGGAGTAGTCTTAAGATTTTCATGGTAGCCAAGTGGGTCTTTTTTTGGTGCGTCAATAAAAATATCTTTTTCTAGCCCTACTTCTAAATGTGTGGTGTTCTTACTTTTAGGCAAGTCATGAATGGAGCAATGAAGATAAAGACAAGCAAATGCCAATGCTTGATGGACAGAGTGGAATGGAAGAGCATTGGCTTTAACCTAGAATTCTAGTCTTAATGCTGCCATTTATTGTCTAAGTAACTTTAGTTTAGTCACTGAGTATCTCTGAGCTAGCATCTTCAAGCATAAAATGGAGATAATGTCAGCCTTATCTACTTCATAGGGTCAAACAAGATCATGTGAAAACCGTGAAATGCTACACAAGTGCATAGCATTACAATTTACCAACAAATAGTCATGAATTCCAATGAGAACTAAATGATGACTTAATGCATGAACAGATACATCAGACTCAGGAGCTGACTGCAATACAGAAATTGTTCACTGATAGATGAAGTAAAATTTTGCTGCTAGTAAAGGCTGAGGAAATATTCTGAGGACACATTGATGGTCAATCCTAAAGATACCACCAGATGGGGATGGAAGCTCTTAGAAGACAGAAGTAAGTCATTTCAATAGGCCTGGAACTTTTTAAAATAGGGTGAGTTAAAACAAAAAAATCAAACCTACAACAAATCTCCCTCAGAGGGGATCAATGAACAAATTTGTGACCACAGTAGTTAAGCAAAGTAATAATGGAGGATAACAACAAAAGCTAAAAGTCTTTGCCAAAATTGTTATTCAATAATTAATGGATTAAAAATATCTTTCCAACCTAAACCAATAACAACAAAAAGTCCTTGTTTTGCATATAATAAAAATGACCCCTTCCCAACTCATATTTTGGTACATTACAGGAAGTGAAGGGTAATTGAATTGCAGAAGTATTGGTTGCTTATGTCTGTGGCAGATTTCATATACCATACTTTACATTTCAACTACATATAGCCCTGTTTAGGGCTATATTGGAGGAAACGGGCACCAATGCAGATACAACTTTAACCTTTGGGAGATTATATCAGTAGGGGCAAGGCTGGATTTTCTAACTATTTGCAGTTAAATGATGTTGGGGTTTACTTTGACTCTGTGGTTGATTACTAGGTGAATTTTAGTAACTTGATTCTACAAACTTCAGTTTCTTTTGCTCTAAAAACAGGTGGTTGGAGTAAATCCCTTTATATTTAATAAATCCCTTAATAGTCCTAATATCCTATTAAGAAGTGTCTGAGATGCCCTGCTGGTATGGCTCATTTGGTTGAATGTTGTCCCATGCACTGTGAGGTTGCCAGTTTGATACCTGATCAGGGCACATGTCTGGGTTGCAGGCTCGATCCCCAATAGGGGTGTGCAGGAAATAGCCAATCTCTCTCCCTCCCTCTCTTTCCTCTCTCTCTCTCTCTCTCTCTCTCTCTCTCTCTCTCTCTCTCTCTC
>JAAGEH010000311.1:20934793-21018667 GCA_011751065.1 Lasiurus cinereus | reverse complement strand
CTCTCTCTCTCTCTCTCTCTCTCTCTCTCTCTCTCTCTCTCTCTCTCCAAAATAAATAAGAACATAATAAACAAAAAGAAGTGCCTGAGAAAAAAGCTTCTCAGAAAAATGGGAAGTTTGTAAACATTTTTAGGAAGTTGGAAGTTAAAGAATAATGATGTTATAGAAATGGAGAGAGTGAACTTGTAAAAAAAGTAGGTGACCTTTGGAAAATAGAAGATGATGACTAGGAAAAATTCTAGAAAGAGATGAGCCAAAAGAAATTAGAGATTTGAGCAATCTGAGAAAAACTGAAAGGTTAGTACATAGATGCAGGTACCACTAAAAGATCAGTAAGCTGTATGGAGCATTAAAATTAAGTCATTTGTGACAGCAGAGTTTAGGATACTAACAAGTTAAAAGATTAGGTGGCTGTAGCTTTATTCTTAAACCAAGGAAGGAACTAAAGCATAGTCAGAAAAAGGAGCAAGAAAACATAAAATATATTAGTCATAGAATAGGGCAGCAAAAAATGTCAATTAGAGGAGGATACTCTCCTAAAGGAATCCTTGACCAAAATATCACCCTGTCATCAGCTCTTTGGGAACGAGTTTCAACACACCCCTTGTAAAATGGAAAACCATTGAGATCTTCCTCGATTACTTAGATGTTAATATTATCATAAAAAAATGATGAGGCAATTGTTGGAAGTGACTAGTTAAATGCTAGAAGGCCATTTATCAACAAAATAGCAGAAGCCAAAGTTCCTAATATTTCCTTTTATTGCCATTTAAAAGATACATAACTATACAGCATCTGCAGTCTCTCTAACCAGAATAATTTCTGTTATGCTATAAGTAATCTGTTGCTCATGGGAATTAAAATTTATTGGCATAGTTGCAGAATTGTGTTTTTGAGTATTTAAAGGGACTCTGAATTTCAATCACTCTTACTTATCCATCAACAAGGACAGAATGAGAATATAGGGCAATAAGGAAAGATGTGAATTTCCTTATTTCACAGCCTTAGCAAGTTTATCATACAACAGGGAAGACAAAAACTGACTCCAAAAGCAACATAAACTGATGAACAAAACAGAAGTAGAGGCAAGAAAAGTTGGAACAAACTGAGAAGAGGTCAACAGGAGGAGCATGTGGGAGAGGGGATGGAGGGGGCTGGATGCAATAAAGTGAAGAGATTAGCCAAAGAACATACATTCAGAGGCAATGGACACAGACAGCAGTGTGGTGATGGCCAGAGGGAGGGGTAGCAGGAGCTGGGTGGTGGTGGTAAAGTGGTGAATAGTGTCCCGGGTTCGATTCCGGCCAAAGGCACATGCCCAGGTTGCGGGCTTGATTCCCTGTGTGAGGTGTGCAGGAGGCAGCCAATCAATGATTCTCTCTCATCATTGATGTTTCTAGTTATCTCTTCCTCTCAGAAATCATTTTTTTTAAAAAGAACATTATTTAATGGTAACTTAAACCAAGTAGATTAAAAACCCCTTGAAGGTATTATTTGTTTATTAAGTCCAAGTTTTCAATGAACTATTACAAAAACATATTTCAAGACATAAGTATCCATCAGCAAGGTATATTTTAAAAACTGAAGTTGCAGAATGATTTCTACCAGCAAAATTTCTCTAATGCTTTCTACTTTCTATACATACAGCTGCCATAATGATGAAGTAGCTAGTGAAGGGGGAGGAAGAGGATCGAGCTGCATCAGGAGGGCTGCACAAGGTGGTGTGTAGACAGGAGCAGATGCTGTTGATCCTGTCGCATTAGGCACTCCACCCCGGTGATGAATGAGGTGACAGAGATGGTGGCCTCCTCACCTCTATATACTTAAGTAAGGATTGAAAGTCACTTTGTTTAAATGTAATTTCTACATAGAAGACTAGTATCAAACAGAAATAATGCTCAAATGTTCCCAAGTACAAATTACTTCTACCCCAGAAATGAGGTGCTTTTTTTATTCCTGTAAAATAAAAAAGTACAGACAGCAATGAGCTTCTCTGGAAAAAACACAAACAAAACAAAAAATGACTACGGTAAAAGTTTCCCAGCCATACCTAATCCTTTCTTTGTCTCTGCCACTCAGTGGAAGAATTATCAAGGTGAACTGTCAGTATTTGATTACAAAGAAACAATTAACCAGAAGCTGGATGTGAGAATGTGAACTGCAAGGAAGATGGACAAAAAATGCAAAGTGTTTCTGATTAGCACAGTTATTCTTTTGCCACTACTAAATTTCCAAATCCAATGAGTCAGGATGCTGTTTGGCACATTACCGTGTAAACTTTCTGAGTAGTAAGTTATGGACCTGGCATATAGATAGTCTGCCAAGATACTTCCCTTACCACAGGCAGTGGCTTAGATATAGGAAAAATCTAGCCCATCACTTCCTATCTTCCAGAGCAATTTGTTGGCATGAAACAGACCTTGTAAATATTTTATGTTTGTCCTTCCAGATTGACTAGCCTGATGGGGAAGCCTTTGAATTACACCTGAAAACTTGTTCTGCAGCAAAGTACTATAAAGTTAATAATATTTATAAAATTTCCCATCTATAATTTCTTGAAATGTAATGACAGGATTCGTAGTAGTGGTAGTGTTTGTTTCAATGTCAGAGGATGGGTGATGGCAATTTCTTGCATTATTTGAGCTGGAGACATTCAAACCTACTAACATTAATGTGGGCACTCTGAGTCCCTAAACAATATTTCTTACTTGTGTGATGAAACTGGATCATTAATTATATACATTTCTATACATGAGATTATAATCTTTTATAACTAAAGGACAATTAATTTAAAATGTTTGTTTTATAATGTTGAAATGTTTTGAAATAAAAGATCCAATAATAAAGGACTAATATCTTGGAATTCTTTGTGTGAGCATTAAAGATACCTGTATCACAGCTTCAAAAAGACATATCAATGATTTACACTTATCTATTCTTTATTAAAAGAAATGTCTTCAGAAATATAATATATTATAATCTAAAATTTCTGAAAGCAAGCAACAGAATAATAAAATCACTACCCTTAAATACATGATGTAATATAATTTTCCTTTATAAAAAAGTTCCTAATTTTTTGGATGCTATTATTTGATAGCAAAATAATGGGCAGAAACCCCTGGCAGTTTGAAGTGCTTCTTCAAGTCATTATTTTCTATTCAGTCCGATTGTAAAAGGTCCAAGTAATTGGCCTTTTCTTTTCTAAGGTTAGTCAGATTTTTTTTGGTTTAATTTTTTTTATATATTAATTCATACAATTTCTAGTTACAACATTAACTAAAAATCTACCCAGTCATAAAGATGTAACATACAATATTACAAATTCTTAATCTGATAAGTTTAATAATGCAATATAGGTATAACCATCAATACACAGAACAGATACTATAATATTAAGGACACATAAAAAATTGATTTCAAACTTGTATTTCCTTCCTTTGTTACCAGTATGGATTGGGAACATGTTCTTATGGAGAAAAAATATTTTGATCCCAGGAGCAGATAAGTCAGTTCTATTGAAGTGTGATGAAGAACTGACTTCAGTCTCTCTAATGTAAAATTCCATAATTGTGACCTGGAGTGCTTATATTGATGAGATTTTAAATGTTTCATTCCTACATAATGCTATCTATGTTCTAGTTTCATTGGTTCTCTAACAGATTAGCTTTTGTAGAGTGGCTCAGCAACCTACAGATACAAAGGAACATTATTTCATTACTATAATGACATTGGCATGGAAGACAGTAACCACAGTAGAATCCACAATTAAAATGAATTTCACTGCAGGGTACACTATGGATCACAGATGACAAGCAAAGTATATTAGACCATGTGCAATGGTCAGTTCCTCATCACACTTCAATAGAACCAGCTTACCTGCTCCTGGAATCAAAGTGCACCAAACAGTGCACACACCCCAGTGTTAGTTCATAACAATGTCTGTAGAATACTACCTTCTGACTAGTTTCTGTCATTTAACTTGAATTATAGGAGAAGACTGAACAACTTATCAAAAGAATAATCTCAGCAAGAGATTCTCTTTAGGTGTAGGAACAATAGTGGCAACACAATGCAAACACCTCTGCTTTGTGAAAGGTCTCCACCCTTCCCAAGAGCTACTCTTTCCTCCTGTGGCCAGTGCCTTGGTTCTGTGCATTAGTACCTCCAAGTGCATGCTATACTCTATCAGAAATAACTTTCTTGCCCAGGTTCAATTCCCAGTCAAAGGCATGTGCCTCAGATGCAGGTTCCATCCCTGACCCTTGTTGGGGAGTGTGCAAGAGGCAATAATTGATGTATCTCTCCCACACATTGATATTTCTCTCTCTCTGTCTCTCCAACTCCCTTCCACTCTGAAAATCAATGGAAAAATATTCTCGGATAGACCAACAACAAAAAACTAAAACAAAACAAAACAAAACAAAAATACTTCATTTTTTTTCAAATTCTTACTGTGAAAAGTTTCAAACATACACAAAATATGAAAGAATAATACAACCAAATCTGTATACCTATCATACAGATTCAAGAATTAGTATTTTGCCATATTTGTGTTATATAGCTATGCTTATATCACTAAACTACTAGACACTAAATACAGATATCTGTATGAATCTAAGAACCACCAATATAACTACAACACAATCAGCACACCTAAGAAAAGAACATGACTCATTGATCTTCAATACTCAGTCTATATTTAAATTTAACTAACTGACTTTAAAATGCCCTTACTGGAAAAACCAAGATGGCGGTATAGGTGAACACCTAAACTGCTGCCTCGCACAACAATTTCAAAACTACAACTAAAAGACAGAACAGACATCATCCAGAAACCACAAGAAAGCTGGCTGAGTGGAAATTCTACAACTAGAAGGAAAGAGAGGGGCTCATGGAGACTTAGAGGAGCTGCAAAAAGCTGAGGTACAGAGACATGCTCGTGGAGAGGATGGGGCGGCGGAGTGCCTAGCTGGCTTCCTCTAGTGGGAGGGAGACAGAAACTCCTGACTGCACTGAACCCCACTTCCAACTGCACTGAACCCCAATTCTGGGTGAGACTCATTTGGGGGAGTCTGGACTGTTGTGAAAAGGGAGGAGTGCAGGGAAACTTAGGGAAGCTGCAAAAGACAGAGGTCTAGAGGTGTGCACAAAAGTGCGCACACAGAGGGCTGACTGCTGATTGTGCCACTGGCTTTCTCTAGCAGAAGGAAGACAGAACCTCCCAATTGCACTGAAATTCAGGTCAGAATGCACTGAACCTCAGTTTCAGGTGAGACCCTGGGGACCCAGACTAGTACCGGTCCCCAAAGTGCACAGAAACTTAGGAGAGCCAGAAAGGCAGAGATCTGGAGGCACGCGAGGATGACTGTGCTCAGAGAGGGCTATAGTGATTACCGAGGGTCACTGAGACTCAGGGGCTGATGGGAAGACAAGGCTGTCCCATCCAAGCCTAGCACACAGACTCTGCCCCATCCAAGCCTAGCACAGAGGCTTTTGCAATCTTGCAAGTCTTATGGCAGATTCCAGCACAGAAGTTCTCCCAGTGTTGACACAGCTGATCCTTAAAACCAATTGGCTTGGAGGTCAATTCCCCCCAGTGATACTAACAACAATCAAGACTTAATTACAACAAGGCTGTACATGCAGTCCACAAAGGGGTGTACCAAGAGAGTCCACCTCAGGTAACTGGGGAGGCAGAGTTACTGGGCCATATAGGACACCTAGCACACAGGTGTCCAATTCAGGGAAGCAGCAAAAATGCAGAGACAAAGGAAAGATCACAAACAAAAGAAATGGAGGAAAACAAACAATTGGATATAGAGTTCCTTACCACAGTTATAAGGTTTTTCAAGAATTTCCTAGAAAAGATGGATAAATTTAGCAAGACCCAAGAGGAGATGAAAAAGGGCCAACTAGAAATTAAACATACACTGACTGAAATAAAACATATTATACAGAGACTTAATAGCAGACTAGAGGAAGGCAAGAATCAAGTCAAAGATTTTAAATACAAAGAAGCAGAAAACACTCAACTGGAAAAGCAAAAAGAAAAAAAAATCCAAAAATATGAAGATAGCGTAAGGAGCCTCTGGGACAGCTTCAAGCGTACCAACATCAGAATTATGCGGGTGCCAGAAGAAGAGAGAGAGCAAGATACTGAAAATATATTTGAAGAAATATTGACTGAAAACTTCCCCCACCTGGTGAAAGAAATAGACTTACAAGTCCAGGAAGTGCAGAGAACCCCAAACAAAAGGAATCCAAAGAGGACCACACCAAGACACATCATAATTAAAATACCAAGAGCAAAAGACAGAGAGAGAATCTTAAAAGCAGCAAGAGAAAAACAGTTAATTACCTACAAGGGAGCACCCATACAATTATCAGCTGATTTCTCAACAGAAACTATGCAGGCCAGACAGGAGTGGCAAGAAATATTCAAAGTGATGAATACCAAGAACCTACAGCCAAGATCACTCTACCCAGTAAAGCTATCATTCAGAATTGAAGGGCAGATAAAGAGCTTCACAAATAAGAAAAATATGAAGGAGTTCATCAACACGAAACCAGTATTATATGAAATGCTGAAAGATACTCTTTAAGAGAGGAAAAAGCAGGAAAAGGTAAAGATAAAAATTATGAACAACAAATACATATCTGTGAACAAGTGAATCTAAAAATCAAGTGAATTAAAAATCTAATGAACAGAATAAACAGGTGAATATAATAGAATCAGGGCCCTAGAAAGTGAGTGGACTGACAATTCTCTGGGGGAAAGGGGTGAGAAGGGTGCAGGGAGAGACTGGATAAAAATCATACACCTATGGATGAGGACAATGTGGGAGTGGTAAGGGTAGAGGGAGGGGTGGGAGCTGGGTGGAGGGGAGCTATGTAGAAAAAAAAAAGAAGAACAATTGTAATAATCTGAACAATAAAGATTTATTAAAAGAAAAAATGAAAAAATGAGTGTCATACACTAATGACATAAATGATAATAAAAAAAGAATGAATCATAATGTAAACTACAGATGTGGGATGATACTGATTTGTCTATGTAGGTTCATCATTTGTAAGATATGTACCACTCTGATGCTGAAAATAGACAGTGGGGGAGGTGGTGTGTGTGTGGTAGTATCAGAGGGCATATGAGAACTTTGCCCTTCTTGCTATATTTGCTGTTAATCTAAAGTTGCTCTTAAAAAATAAAGTCAAGAGGGAAGAAGAGGGTGATGATGATGAGGATGACAAGGAGGAAGGGGGAACACTTCATAATGCCTATCTCACTTGGCAAAAAAATAAAATAAAATAAAATACCCTTCCTGGCTGAGATTTTTGTGTTCTTTTTATATAAATGGTAGTGTGTGGGCCATCTGGTTCAAACACAACTTAATGACAGCTTAAACAAGGATATTTCTTTCTCACTTAACCATCTGGAGAGGTGCCAACACAGGCCACGTAGAATGTCTTTTTCATCCTCAACACATGGCCTCATCTCTGGGTTGAAAGATGGCAACTCCAACTCTTGGTATTGGGGTACAGAGGATACACGGGCAAGTATACTCCAGGGGCATGATAAGGTGCTATATACATGATTTCTGTTTACATTCCACTGTATAGATGTAGACATAATCCAGCCTAACTGTAGGAGAGCCTGAGAAAAACAGGCCTCATTCTTGGCAGTCATGTGTCTAAATGTCCCTGGGCATGTGGGCCTTGTGTCTAAAGGAACAATGACTTAGGGGCAGTAATTAGCCACTTTTGCCACAGATGTCCCTGGCAATGACTGAGCTATGATGAACTCTATTAAAATTAATTTCCAATACTTGGCAATATAACAATAGGCTAAGACTTATTTCAGGTAAGGCTATTTTTCTCTTTTGCTAGATAAGCCTCATATCATTAACTAGAGGCCCAGTGGATGAAATTCGTGCATGGGGGATGGTTGTGTCCCTCAGCTCAGCCTGCATCCTCTCCAATCTGGGACCCCTGGAGGGATGTCCAACTGCCTGTTTAGGCCCCATGCTAGTAGGCCTAATTTTTTTTTTATGGCCTAAATGGGCAATCAGACATCCCCCTTATAATCCAGGACTGCTGGTTCCCAACTGCTCGCCTGCCTGCCTTCCTGATTGCCCCTAACCATTTCTGCTTGCCAGCCTGATTACCCCCTAACCACTCCCCTGCCAGCCTGATTGATGTCTAACTGCTCCCCTGGCAGCCTGTTTGACACTAACTGCCCTCTTCTGAAGACCTGGTCACCCCTAACTTTCCTCCCCTGCAGGCCTGGTCACCCCCAACTGCCCTCCCCTGCATGCCCAGTTGTCCCCTACTTTCCTCCTCTGCCAGCCTGGTAACCCCTAACTGCCTGCCTCTCCAGGCTTGATTACCTCCAACTGCCCTCCCTTGCAAACCTATTCCTTCTCAACTGCCTTCTTCTGCTGGCCATCTTGCGGTGGCCATCTTGTGTACACATCTTTGACCACATGGGGGCAGAAATCTTGTGTGTGGTCAATTTGCATATTACTCTTTTATTAGATAGGATAGAGGCCTGGTGCACAGGTGGGGGCCAACTGGTTTTCCCTGAAGGGTGACCCGGAACAGGGTGGGGGTTCCCTTGGGGTATGGGGTGGTCTGGGTGAGGGGTCTCTTGTGGTTTGCAGGCCAGCCACATTCCTCAGTGACCCAAATGGAGGCCCTGGTATGTGGGATTTATTTATCTTCTATAATTGAAACTTTGTAGCCTTGAACAGAGCCAAGCCTCCTGGCTACAGCCATTTTTGTTGGGATTTATTTATCTTTTATAATTGAAACTTTTTAGTGGAGAACTAGGCCAGTCACGGTATGTGGAAAGTTTGGCTTCCTCCATCATGAGCCTCCTGCTCTCTCCAGCTCCATGGCCACTGCCATTTTTGTTGGGATATATTTAACTTCTATAATTGAAATTTTCTAGCCTAGAGTGGAGGCCTAGGCCAACCAGGGTGTGCAGAAAGCTTGGCTTCCTCCATTACAGGGGAAACCCTAGCCTCTTGCTCACTCTGTGGCTGCAGCCATTTTGGTTAGGTTAATTTGCATTCTCACTCCTGATTTGCTGGTGGGAGTGGCTTGTGGGTGGAGCAGAGGTACAGTTATTTTTCTCTTTTATTAGATAGGATATTCATTTTGAGTTCATTATTTACATGGTGTCCCAAAAATATATATACACATCTTAAGTAATTATAAAGGCAGTGTTTATTAAAATCTATTTCATTTTCATAATCAAATAGAATCTAGACCTACCAGCTATTCAAGTGTGTATACATTTTTCTTGGGACACCCTATATTTTTTAGGTTTTCTTTCTCCTTCCTCTTCAGGATATAAGCTGTCAGTGCTCATTACTATCACTGTGCTGTCTTCTCTTTCTAATTTTCCTTTTCTTGTCATCAAGTTTCTAAAAATAAACTTTTACTTAAGTATAATGTACATGCAGAAAAGATCACCAGTCATAATTATATAGCATGATGAAAACAGTGATTCATGTAAACACCACTCAGTCAAGAAATGAAACATTGTCAGTGTTCTAGAAGCAGTTTTTGTATAACCTCCAAAAGCTACTTCCTTCCCTCTCTCAAAGATAACTACTATTCTGACCTTTAACACCATGATTTTGTATGCTTTTAAATTTTATATAAATGGAAACATACAATATACAATTCTTTTTGCTTGGCATCTTTCACTCAATATTATTCTTATGCGAGTCATTCTTGTAGCAGTAGTTCATTCATTTTCATTGCTTACAAGATTATATTAATATATCATAACTTATTTATCCATTATACTGTGGACAAATAATTGGTTGCTTCTAGTTTTTGACTATTACAAATACAGTTGCTTTGATCATTATTGTATTTGTGGAGAACTAGGCCAGTCACGGTATGTGGAAAGTTTGGCTTCCTCCATCATGAGCCTCCTGCTCTCTCCAGCTCCATGGCCACTGCAGTTTTTGTTGGGATATATTTAACCTCTATAATTGAAATTTTCTAGCCTTGAGTGGAGGCCTAGGCCAGCCAGGGTGTGCAGAATGTACATATGCATATGTACATATTTTTTAGTCATATATAATTCCTGGGAATGGAATTACTGGATTATGGGGTAATGGGATATTCATATATTCATTTTCCTGCCTTATTTCACTCAGACTTCTAGTACAGTGCTTAGCAGAAGTCACCATAAGGAGAATCATTTTGATCTGGATCTCAAGAGGAAAATGTTCACTATAGGACCATTAAATATGATAGTTTGCTTTAAGACTTTTATAGATACTACTTGTAAGATTAAGGAAATTCTTTAAAATACTAACTTTCTAAGGTTCTCTCCTTATGTATGGGTATTAAATTTTATCTAATGCTTTCTTTGTATCCATTGAGACAGTCATATTATTTTCCTTTTTATTCTAAGATGATTAATTTTCAAAGCTTAGACCAACTTTGTACTCCTTAAATAAACCTACTTTTTTGTGATATTATCTCAAAAAATCCCATGCATCAAAGAAGAACACATTGAAAATTAGAATATATTTTATACTGAATGATAATAAAAGTATGCTACATAACATGAACATGACAATTGTATACTATTCTTTTAGTGTCTAGCTTAGATTTCATCATGCATATCCTTGATTTACTAAAGTCTAATATAAATTATTATTTTTACAACTTATTGAAAAAATCATTAAATGTAGAGTATTTTAACTCCATTTACTTCCCTCTGAACTTTTGTGCCATTACTGTTATTATGGGTTAAACTATGTCCACCCCAAATATATTTTGAAGTCTTAATCCCTTGAACAGTAAATGTGATTTTATTTTGGAAATTGGGTCTTTGCAGATGTAATCCAGTTGAGATGAGATCATATAAAATTAGGGTGGGCCCTAATCCAGTGACTGGCATCCTTATAAAAAAAGATATATGAACACACAAAAGAGAAGGCTATGTGGAGATAGAGGTAGAAATTAATAGTGATGCATCTACAGACCATGAAAAATGAAGGAATACTGGCAACTACTAGAAACTGGGAACAGGCAAGAACCTTCAGAGAGGGGGTGGTCCTGCTGACACCTTTTTTTTTTCCCCAGGTGTCTAGTCTCCAGAAATGTGAGACAATACATTTCTGTTATTTTGAGCCAACATGTTTGTGGTACTTTGTCACAGTAGCCCTGGGAAACTAATTTAAATATGTTTTTATTGACTTGTTAGGAAGGAAGAGGGAGAGAGAAACATCAATGAGAGAGAAACATTGATTGTCTTCCTCCTACACACCCTGTACTGGGCATTGAGCCCACATTCCCAGGCATATTCCCTAACTGGGAATCAAACCAGTGACTCTTGGTGCATGGTAGGTTACTCAATCTACTGAGCTATACTGGATAGGTGAGGGTTGTCATGAATGTAAAGTTCTATATAAATTGTAAGACAGACCTGCAAGACAATATTAGTATTCTTTTGTACATTAAATATTCATTTATGCTTTTCTATGCTTTGACTCTGCATTTCTCTTCATATCTTCCAGTATGTCTGTGCATACTTCTAGGGTAATTTCCTTTCTACTTGAAACATTTATTCAGTGTGACTTTGTTGCTGAATTCTCTTAGTTTTTGTTTGCCTGAAAGTGTCTTTGTTCACTTTTTATTATTATAATAATATATATAATATATATCAATATTATATATAAAATATATAATATTGATATATATTATATACATATAAATTATATCACTATAATTTCATGACCTCCTGGTTCATGATCCAATGCTTAACCTCTGAGCCACATTAGCTGGGCTCACTTTCATTTTTTGAAGTACATATTTGCTTTGTGTAGAACTCTGCGATAGTAGTTCTCTTAGCATATTAGCACACTGAAGATACATTCTACTGATTTCTGATTTCTAAAATTTGGTTTTCTGAAGTTTTGTTATAGTATGCATTAGTGTAGTTTCCTTTAAATACACTGCCTGAGATTTATTCTTCTTGATTCTATGGCTTGATATCTTTTTGTCATTATTTCTTAAATATTATTTCTGCCCCAATCTCTCTGTCACCTGTCCTTTGGGAGTCAAATTACAATTCTACAGAACCAATTTGTCACCAATCTCTTTTCCTAACCTGCTTTAGTCTTCCTTTCCCCCCCCTCTTTTTCCCCTCCTTCTTTCTTTCATCCTAGATTTTAGAATAATTCTCACTCCACTTCATTTTCAATACTGCTTTCAAAATTCTCTTTAAAAGATAGATCTAACTCTGAGTTGTCTGCTTGAAAACCTGCAGTGCTTCATCAAACATGTGTTAAACAACTATTATGCAATATGCATTATATTATTGTCATTTATGTGATTAAAAACACACCAATTATACGTTTCATGGATCCATTTATAGAGAATTAAAATATAAAAATGAGAACCAGAATGACTTATTCCAATTTCATATCAGACTTCTTCCATGCTTCCTGTATTTTAACATGTTTAAAAACACAAGTTTTCTTGATAAAGATTAGGCATATGATGTGTAGATGTTTCTTTAAAACTATTCTTACTGTTAAATCACTAAGTTCCTCTGTAATGTACTTGAGAGGCACACTTTAACACAAGGTAACTATCCTCAGGTAGATGAATCACGTGCAACTAAAATTCTTCCATGACTCAGCAAACTAATCTATTTTTTAGTGTAGGCGGAAAGGAGCAGGACTGAGAACCTGTGAATAAAACTGATGGATTTTTGCTTTATCTCTTTTTTCTTCATCAGTTATTGAGAAGTACATTAATGATAGCAAATAATTCAATGGTAGGCAAATTAAAAAGAGACTGGATAATTAACAATCTAGGAAACTTTCCCTTGAAGGAGCATGTTACATATTCTTTCAAATAAATGAATGGATGATTTTAAGGATTGCTATAATCCAGTGAATCATCAACTACTTATTCATAATGTCTGCCTTTCTATGGCCACCTTTCACAGTTAAAACCAAAGAAAAGTTCTTACACTTTTGATGTATAGCTGTTCACATTGAAAATTTAATAAATAAAAAATGAAAAAGTTATATAATGATGAACAGAGGCCCTGAAAGTAACAAAGCAACTATTACAGAATGTACTGGTACACATACAATGAAATGTGTTGTGTGGAATAGCAAAAATTATTGAATAATCAAGGTGAATTGCCACCACTCTAAAATTTGAATACAAAATAATATTGAATGTAAACTATAATTTAAAAATAAAAGAAAATGTAAGTTAAGTTAATTTGGTAAAAAGTTGTCCAGAATGAGTAACAGAGAAATGAATAATTAGAAATGAGTAATGAGGAAAACATAAATTAATGTGCTTCTTGAGAACCTCAAATCTAAGTCATGGTGTACTGAAGATATGCATGTGTGTATAATATATATTATTTATGTACAGAGTATGTGTTGAAGACTTATTGCTGAAAGAACTCTTTACATTTCAGACCCAAATCTATCTCTTACTTTACAGATGAAGGGACTTAGGCACAAAAATATGAAATACTAAATTTTATGAAATGGGATAAAATTTACAAAATTTCCATCATTCCACTTCTGAAAGGGATTATTTAGGGGTTCTGTGCCCCCAATAAAATGTTAGCATACAAACTGGTTTTCATACTATTGCATGCAGAATGTTATGATCCCACGGAGATGCCACAGGGATCACAGGGAAGGAGAGAAGGAGAAGAATGGTATAATGGGAATCGCTGCCTCCTCTTCCACTTGGGCAGGTCTGCTTTTATCCATTTCATACATTGGGACTCTGTCCAAGATTTCATTTCAAAAAGAATCTTCTGCTAAATCAAAGTTTGCAAATCATTATAACTCACCAAGGTAGGGCTACTGTATGAAACGGCCTTTCTCCACAGCTTTGAATCTGGCATTGTGTGCTTCTAATCAGTTCTTAACTTGTGGGAATATCAGGATCCTCCATGACTCTCTCCGCAGAAAACATGACGCAGGTACACATTTTTGCACCAAATTTAATAGATTCCTGGGCTTCCTGAAATCCATTCACAGACTCTCAGTTAATAACATCAACTCTAAAAGCTTTATTGAGAGAATTTAAATAAGAAACGTGTTTAAAAAAAGAATTTGGGATTAATATTAGAGTATGTTTGAAAAAGATGAATTTTTTTTAGCATAGCATAACTTGTAGGACCAGTTTACCCTGCCTAATAAAAAAACAATATGTCCTTTTGAACAAACTTCAAGAACTACATATTTTTGCTGGTCATGATCTTTTGTTTCATTCAATGAATATTTATTTAAACAGTAAACACACTGTGCTGGAGCAAATGTAAGTGAATAGTTTACAATATTTCCTTTAGAAGCCAACTGTGTTTGAGGATATAAATAATTTTTAATACTTAGTGTATTTTACAACTTAACCCTTTTTTACCGGTTCTACACACATACACTTTCTTACTCTCTACTGAAATAAGTATCCATTTGACTTACCAGGTCTGTGTTAATCCTGTATGATGAAGGCCTGTCAAGACTATTTAAGCTGCTTTCATACATGCCGTGACTGTAAGGTTCAATCAGAGGACAATAGGGATGTCCAGGGATATCAGGACTGTGGCACCAAGGACTGCGATTCATGACAAGAGTTGGGGGGATTTCTTTTGCTCTGTAAAAGGAAAATTGAACCCAAATTGAACTAAAAAGACATTTTATGCAGTGACATTAGTTGAGAAAGCTCAATTAAAGACAGACATGTTTTAAGACAAAACAATATGGCTTTTCTAGACCTTGTGGGCAGCACTGTCATTACAACCTCAGAAGCATTTGCCCACAAGTGAGTAACAAATCTGCACCTTCAGTCACAGCTAGCTCTTGACCCAAGATAAAGCTCCTAGATGTGGCACGTCTCCCTTCACCTCCACACTGCTAAAGATGCGGTGATAACTTCACCTCTTCACCCTCCACAGCTCTGCCTCTAACAGCAGCACCATCGGGAAGTAGAATGGCCAGGGTAGCAGGGGCAAGGAGTAGTAGGGGTGGGTCTCTATTGCCTATGGGAAATTGCCAGCCTTTATTATACCACGAGTGTTTTGTTTTTTAAAATATGTTTTTATCGATTTTAGAGAGCAAGGGAAAGGGAGAGAGAGAGAGTAATATCAATGATGAGAGAGAATCATTTATCAGTTGCCTCCTGCATGTTCTCCACTGGGGATCAAGCTTGCAACCTAGACATGTATCCTGGATCAGAATCAAACCCAGGGCCCTTCAGTGTGCAGACTGATGTTCTATCCACTGAGCAAAACCAGCTAAGGCTGTACTATAAGTGCTTTTATGTTTTAAAACCATTAAGGGTTTTATAATCCTATTCAAAATAGATTTTTTTGGACATTATTGATTTACCTATTCATCATATATTTACTTACCACCCAGATATTCCTCCCTGCTCAGTTACCAATTGTGGGAAGGGCTCAATTTAAAAAACAAAACAAAAACCCACATACGTATAAAACAGTAACTTTTACCTCTTAAGATAAACCAGATCTTGATCCATCTGGTAGTTTGAGATATCGGTATCAGATTGATCATATGTTTCTTTAGCTGTAGTTGTAGCTTTTGGCCAATAAAACATGTGCTTTTGAGATGCTGCATGTACTACTGAGCTTCTCTGAAATTCAATGTCAGTCTCTAATTTCTCCCATGCTTGCTTCCAGTGAATAGGAGTACACCAGGCAATGGCCTAACAGAAATGATTCATTAATACCAAATACTATGAGAGTTAGATTAAAAAATATTTTTTATTGATTTCAGAGAGGAAGGAAGAGGGAGAGATAGAAACATCAATGATGAGAGGGAATCATTGATCAGCTGCCTCCTGCTTGCTTCTCAACTGGAGATTGAGCCCAAAACTCAAGCATCTGCCCTGAGTGGGAATCCAGTCTCCTAGTTTATAGGTCAATGCTCAACCACTGAGCCATGACAGTTGGGCAGGAGTTAGATTTTTTTTTTAAATGTCATGGACTTATTGCAATAAAATTTCAAAGTGGACTGTATAATATCATTTACCTATTGTACAGGGATTAGTGAAACATCATAAGAATGTAGCAAGACATCCTGGCCTTAGTTTCCAATTCTGAAAATCACAAGTTGCATATCCTCAAGCCAGGTAGTTACCTGTTATGGACCTGAATCCTCCGACACAAAATAAGGAGGCTGGTAGTAGGGAACTGCCATATGAGGTTGTTCTGAGATTTAGTTAAGATACTAAGTAAAAAGTAGTTATCTATACTAATAAAAGGTAATATGCTAATTAGACAGGGAGACCTTTCGGATGTCCTTCTGGACAAAGCCATGGTGGCAGGGCTGAGACAGACACAGTTAGGGGCAATCAGGCAGGCAGGCAGTTGAGCAGTTAAGAGTCAACAGCCCCAGATTGCGAGAGGGATGTCCGACTGCTGATTTAGGAGAGGGTTCAGGCTGGGCTGAGGGACACCCCTTCCCCCATTCACAAATTCCGTGCACAGGTCACTAGTCTATATATATAAAAGCCTAACTGACTGTCACGACTGAATGACCAGTTAACTGGTCACTATGATGTGCACTGACCACCAGGGAGCAGATGCTCAATGCAGGAGCTGCCCCTGGTGGTCAGTGTACTCCCACAGCCAACTTCCCACCACTGTCCAAACTCCTGCAATCCCTTCCCCTGGCCAGCCAGCTCCAATAATCGGCCCTGATGGGAACTGGTTGAGATAGCTCCAATTGGCCCTAATTGCTGGTCAAGCCGAGGGACTCCACCCATGCACAAATTTGTGCACTGGAGTTCTAGTAATATTAATAAGTTAAATGCTAACTATTTAAGACTATAATTTGAGATGGAAAAATGGTCAGTAGAACCAAAGCCAGAGACAAGAAGAGGATACCACATTCTCCAGGCTAGATACTAAGTGAAACTATTAAGGGGACCCATGATCGCTAAAGCTGGAGTTTGTTTTGGTTTCTTGAATATGTGGAATGTATACAACATATATGTGCAAATTTTTTTTCAGGAAAATCATGTGTAGGGACTTAAAATTATGTCTGTATTCAACATGAGAAAATTTAACACTGAAATGTGCCCTAATAGTCTACTTGTTCTTTTAATCTGTTTTTAGATCATTAAATTAGAAGTTTTGGCTTATGCTGCTATGATCTTTTTTGCTGCTAGGGGTTCAGGCATCTGGAGAAGGGGCTGCGTATAAATGAATAAAGTAGACAAGAAATATAAATTTGAGAGGCATGGGAAGCCAGGGGAGTCTCCATTTTGTAGGGAAGTAGGCTCTCTGAATCTCCGGACCCATGGCTTTTTATTTGCTGGAAAACACTTAGGTGCTTTAGGAATGCAAACAGGTAGTTTGATAGACAGGAAAAGATGATCAGGTTAGGGGAAATGCCTATAGCTGTTGCAGATCTTTAGCCCTGCTGAAGCCCCAAGGTCCATCAGCCTTCTGACCTGCTAGAATTTGCCACCAGCAATGCTGTTACAATTGAAAAAATCGATTTGGTTGATTGGATTACACTGATTGGACTGGCAAATTAACTAGACATAAAGGCAATGCCAGGCAAGTTCAGGTCGGTTAAGCCAATGGCAGAGAAAGAGAAAGATAAAATCTTTTCTAAAAAGTTCAGTTTCATGGATCACAATAGGAAAACTTCACTTTTGCTTCAGGTAATCAATTAGGGATTCTCTTTCAGTAGCTCACAGACATTTTTGTTGAAAATACATTATGATTTTGTTTTAGTGCAATCTCCCTCAATTAGATTGTAAGATTTTCTTAGACAAGAGCAATATTTTATTTCTCTCTATACTATAGGGACTTAAAAATATTTGATGACAATGATCCTATATAATGAAGAGCTAATATGCTAATTAGACCAAACAGCAGGATGGCCGTCCAGATGACCTTCCAGATGAAGCCAGGGCTGGGAGGGCTGAGGCAGCTGCAGCTGTCAGGGCCAAGCCCCTTGCACAAATTTTGTACATCAGGCCTCTATTAATGTGATAAAATAAAGTAATTACCTTGCTGGAATCTTAGCCTATGAACTTTGTAGGCTATTTTTAGTCCAATAGAAAAATTATTGGAGTTGAAATGTCTGGTTTTATTTTAGTTCTGCCATTTTACCAATCATATGTCCTTGAGCAAGCCATTTAATTTTCCAAGCCCCATTTTCCTCCTTTGTAAATACTCAAACGTGTGAGAATCAAACAAGATAATGCACAAATATACAGCCCTTCAGCGAGCTTCTACAACATAGTAGCAATCTGTCCCTTATCTGAATCTCTAATGCAAAACAATGTATTGGGAAGATTCCAGCACTGCATAAAGATAAAATATCTATCAATTTATTTTTTAGAGAGGGAGAGGGAGAGAGAGATAGAAACATTAATAATGAGAGAGAATCAATGATTGACTGCCTCCTGCATGCCTCATACTGGGGATCAAGCCTGTAACTTAGGCATGTTCCCTGAAAGGAATTAAACCATGACCTCCTGGTTCATAGGTCAATGCTCAATAGAGCCAGGCTGGCTGGGCCCTATTAAATTTTTTTACATATAATATAGAGGCTACAAATTCTATAGAATGACAATGTAACTGGTGAAAAAAATATCTAGCTCTCTTTAAAAATCAAAAGACCCACAGAATCTTAGTAATTATATGCAAAGCCCTTATCCTATATAATAAAGAGATAATGTGTAAATTGACCCTCATTCTGTTCTGTTACACTGTTACAAGATGGCTGTGCCCACAGCGGAGACAGAGTTCTTATAATGAGCCATAATGAGCGATCAGCAGGGACCTGAGGCTGCATGACACTGGGCTGGGGCAGGGGACCTGAGGCTGCACCTCCTGCCCAGTGAGGCTTCAAGGGGCACCTCAAACTGTTCACCCCCATCCCAGCATCAGGCTGGAGGACCTCAGGCCATCTCCCTTGCCCCAGCACTGGGCTGGGGGATCTGAGGTTATGCCCCAGCCTGCCAGGGCTTGACAAGGGTGGGCTGGCCAGGTCTGGATCTCACACAATGGGGGTGAGGCTGGCTGGATCTGGGTCTTGCGTGATTTCGAGATGCATGTAGGTGGGCAGGGACTTGACTCTGGGTTCTGCAGCATGTCTCAGACTTTGACAGGAGGAAGATTTTCATATACATTTTACTAATTTTCTTTCATCTCTGACATTTCTATTATAGAGAAAGGGCAAATAGCAATATTAAAATATTTCCTTTTAATGTGCATGAATTTCATGCACTGGGCTACTATTATTATATATTAAAAAATAGAATAAAGATTACATAGTTAACTCATGGTAGAACAGAACTAAATCTACCTTTATATTACAGTACATGATTTGTTAATTGAATATTAACCAATAGAGGCCTGGTGCATGAAATTCATGCATAGGTAGTGTCCCTAGGCCTGGCTGACAATTGGGGTCGATCTGTAGGGTGTCCAGTGAGGCAATCAGGAAGCCCCTGCTGGCACCTCTCTTGGCTGACTCAGGGCCTGCAGGCTGGGGGAAGCTTCTGCATTGAGCATCTGTCCCCTGGTGGTCAGTGTGCATCATAGTGATCAGTCATTCTGCTGGTTGTTCTGCCATTCAGTTTATTTGCATATTAGGCTTTTATTATGTAGAATGGACATATTAGTGATGTCTGTCATACTTTATTTTAGGTTTATTTTTTTAATGACTCATGATTAATAATGTAACTTTTTTGCTCAAGTCCAGAAATAGTACCTATTCTAATTTGTATGATTGGCTATTGCTTTAGGCAAAAGATTGGAGGCTCTGTACCATTTTTTTGTAACACGTGGGTTATTTTCTTTATGTAAGTTATAGAAATAGAAATCAATTTGAGTCATGATAAAACCTTGGGTCTCCCTGCATTTTAACAATGTCTATGGGAATGTAGCAATCCATCTTTGCAAGGAAAATCTGTCAGAGGGTTGCAGATAGGGAGGTCAGCATCACTGAGGTGAGAAGAGAAGTAAATGTGTTGTTTAAAAAGAGGAGTGAGAGAACTCTATGTTTACATTAGGGTTTTAAGTTGACATAAAGTCACATTTCAGTGTATTGAATGGAAATATTTTTTATTTGAATTGATAAGGATGAGGGCTGAGGATATGTAGGATTTAATCGGTAAAAAGGGGAGGAAAGAGCATGTGCAAAGGCCCTGTAGCTTGAAAGAGCAATGAAATACTGGAAAGTAAAAGAAAGCCAGTGTGGTTTGAGAAGAAAGCACGGAAAAGCATGGGGAGCGGTGAGTTAGGGAAGAGGAAAGGGATAAGACCAATATGGTTCAGGTCAGCTAGGTGAACACTCTCTTAAGGATACAAAACAAGTGCTCCCACTCTGATGCTTTTCTCCATGCTTCCTTTTACAGAGCTATTATTTTTAACGTAGCTACTACACTCTGTGCACATACTTCCCTTAAAGCATTGTTTCACTGCACTGCAATTATTTATTGTTACACATCAATTTCTACTACTGGACTCTGATTTTCTGAGGCCAGGAATTGTTATTCAATAGTTATGCTCTTTCCCCTGACCACCCCCAATCTCCTGCACCTGGCACAATGCCTGGCAGATACTAAATATATTCAAATGCTTCCTGTATGATTCAATCAGACTCACTCTTTCACTGGCAAACAAAATATTTGTGTTTATATCCCCCTGCAGAAAGGGTCTGATTCTATGTGAGCGAAGTAGTTTAAACCACATAATGAAAGGGTTAGTCTAAGTTTTAAATCTAATTCAGTTTCAGGGCATGACAATTCATACACACGAAAAAAGATGTTTAATTTAGGATCTATCTGGTTCAACCCTCAGTGCCTGGAACCGTGTGGATACAAGGTGGAAACCCCAGGTTGTTTGCAGAGTAGTTAAATAGGTAGATAAATGCAATGTAAGGTCTGAAACAAGAATTCCTTAATCCTAATCTGGGTTTTGTTAATAATTTCTTATGAGACTGAGTAAATAACTTAGCTTTATTTTCACAATCAGTAAAGATTATTAGACATGTTATACAATTCAGTTTGAGCCCACAAAAATTTCTAATGATTGAGTGAAGGCTGCAAAATTTATCTCATGCGTGTTTTCTTCATCTAACAACAACTGCTCGTTCCCACAGGAAGATATTAACCAGTTAACTGCCACGATATTTTGAAAATGTCTGCCGCTTGCATCTATAAACACTTATGATGTACAAATGGTTAAATGACTCTTAATAAATTAACAAGTCTATGTCATCAGGTACAATCTAGAAAGAACAAACTCAGAAATAGATTTTAATCAACATATGTGGTTTAGTAGTTGTATGACATAGTAAGTTAGACTGGTCTAAGAAAA
Organism: Lasiurus cinereus; assembly: GCA_011751065.1. Taxonomy (NCBI): domain Eukaryota; kingdom Metazoa; phylum Chordata; class Mammalia; order Chiroptera; family Vespertilionidae; genus Lasiurus; species Lasiurus cinereus. The sequence goes on along the minus strand of JAAGEH010000311.1, from coordinate 20,997,294 downwards.
AAAGGCAGGTATTTTTTTTTTAATCTAAAGAATCCTATATAATAAAAGCCTAATATACTAAGTGTTTACTCAACCACTCACATGACATGTAGTAACCACCTGGGGGCAGATGCTCTGACCAGTAGGTTAGCTTGCTGCTGGGGTCTAGCCAATCGGGACTGAGTCAGAAGGGCCAGACATGCCCTGGAGTCTTCCCGTGGTCTCTCCCTGACTGGCCAACCTCCTGTTTCCCTCCCAACCCTGATCGTGCACTGATTGGGTCCCTTAGACTGGACTGTGCCCTCTTGCTATCTGGGACTTTTCAGGCAATGTCAGAGAGCTGGTTTTGGCCCGATCTTGTAGGCCAGGCTGAGGGATCCCACTGATGCACAAATTTATGCACATAGCCTCTAATAGTTTTATAAAAGAAGTAATTGTTTTTTTGTAAAATAAAGACATCTTACTTTACTATTAGTCCTCAGATATGTACTTACGCTAATATTATACCAAAGAAAGAGGTAGTATGAAAATATAAAATTGTCAAATATTCAGGGTTAGTTACTAAACTATTCCTAATATACATAATTTTATAGTGAATATAGTATAGTCAGACAAATTAGATTGTAGTTTGTTTTATTAGAATGCTAGTTCTTGAGAGCAGATGTCCTGTGGTATCACAACCCTTAGAATAGAGAAGAATCTCAACAAACATTTGAAAAATCCAAAAAATGGATAGAGAGTTCTATACAGAGTTTCTTCCTTTCTTATCCTGCTCTTCATGCTAAATACTGTAAATAAAATCAATCCTTAACTCTAAAATCTGAAGTAGCTTCAAATTTGGGATATCAAAATGCTTTTTTCCAAGGATGAGCAGCTCTTTGGCATATTAGCACCGGGGACAGGGTGCTGTTGATTTGCTGATTTCTTATGATAGTCAGTGATGGTTCTATCCAAGATTTAGGGATGGAAAAATAATTGAGCGAGCTCAGGAGACAAGGAGAACATAAGAAGGCTACCCACTTAAAAAGCATTGTTAGTAACCAGATACTGACCTCACCATTAGGGTTGCACAGGATGGTTGTACAGTGGGGGCTTGTTATAAACTTCTCTTTTTCCTTCCAAAGAAAATCTGATGGTGGCTGATGCTTTCCTTCAGATGCTGCTGTCCAGACCTACAAGAAAATAGTTTGTTAACTTAAAATGTCATTGGAGTTCAACAGTTTTGTAAATGTCAGAGGGGGATTGCAATGTTATCTTTCTCAACGTGAGATTTTAAAAAGTAATGAGTATATAACATATAGTGCCAAGCAGTGCAACACTGTATGTGGTTTAAAGGAAAGCACAAGAAAGATGAAAAACCCTCCAGTATCAACTAATTATCTGTTCTCTAGGCAAACACTCTTTTAACTTTTCTTTTAAGGATTATGTTTGCTTGATTTTATGAACTTAGGGATTTCATTTTAACAGCTAAATCATAAAAGCACGAGGTATTCTACAACAAATTAAAGAAAGCTATGGAAGATTAACTATGGGTATTAACACACAGAGATGGACAACATGGCTCAATTAGCCACCACCGACAAAACACCCCATTTTATGTAGAGAGTGGGAAATGAAGAAACCACTGGTGCTGAGCCACAATCTGAACCTGGGTGAAATTTTCCTGTACAATTTTAGTTTGTAATATGGATATCTTATACTCACTGTTACTGTGGAATTGGCCTGCATTGTGATATTGGGAGGAAAATGGTACCGAGAATCTGGTTTTCCATTAATATTTTGCTGGAGAATGTGATTTCCAATCTCCAGTTCTTGGTTAGGGGAAGAGTTAATGAGCTTCACAAATAAATCTTTCACTTCTGCTATTTTAATGTCTCCAAAAGCACTAGAAAAATATAAAGATTGTAAGGTGCCTTCAGATAAGTGTGCCTTTAGTTCACTTGGAGAGCTGAATAATAAATATGCTTTGGAAGTTATTTCTAAACTGTCTATTCTGTTGGACACATTCTATGTGGAAATAGTGTGTCTCCATAGCAAATGCCTTGATCTCTTAGTTCTACTTATCTGTGCAATACAATCATCTTTTTCTCATAAAATAAAGAAAACTTAAAAGGTGCTTTAGGTGTCAAGGTATAAGTGCCACAGGATGGTGCAATTATCATTAGTTAAATCCTACTATTCAAAAAACCACTGTTATAATAACCAATACTTATTATGTGCCAGGCACTTTTAAAAGATTCTATCTATATCTACAACCTTTTCAATGACAGTTTACATTCAATATTATGTTGTGTTAGTTTCAGGTGCAGAGTATAGTGGTTAAACAATCATAACAAAGTGGTCGCCCTGATATTTCTGGTATCCATCTGGCAGATGCATAGTTATTGCTATCTTATTGACTATATTCCCTATTCTGTGCTTTACATCCCCATGAGTATTTTGTTACTACCACTTTGTACTTCCAAATCCTTTTTTCAGCCAACCTCTCAATCCCTCTCTCCTCTGGCAACCATCAATCTGATCTCTGTGTCTATCAGTCAATGTTTCTGCTTTATTTGTTTTGCTCTTTAGATTCCATATATAAGTGAATTAAATGGTGTTTGTCCATTGTATATATGTACAACAATATTTTTATCTCTTTGTTTATTGTTGGGCACTTGGGTTGCTTCCATATCTTGGCTATTGGAAATAATGCTGGAATGGTCATAGGGGTACATATGTTCTTTCAAAATCGTGTTTTATGTCTCTTTGACTATATATCCAGAAGTGGAATCACCAGGTCATGAGGCAGTTCCATTTTTAATTTTTTTGAGATAACTTCATACTGCTTTCCACAGTGGCCGCACCAATATACATTCCCTCCAACAGTGCACACAGGTTTACTCTTCTCCAAAACCTCACAAACACTTGTTGCTTGTTGTTTTACTGATGATAGCCATTCAGAGAGTAAAAGTGATGTCTCCTTGTGGTTTTAATTTGCATTTCTCTGATGATTAGTGACATTGAGCATCTTTTCATAGTCTATTGGCCATATATATCCTCTTTGAAGAAGTATCTGTTCAAATCCTTTGCCATTTTTTGATTGGATTGTTTGTTTCTTATTGCAATAAACAAAACAACAATAAAAAAACAACAAACAAAATAGAAACACACTCATACATACAAAGAATAGACTGACAATCATCAGAAAGGAGATGGGAGCTGGGTGAAAACGGGGAAGAGATTAAGCAAAGAAAAAAAAGTCATAGACACAGACCACAGTATACAATATAATAAAAGGCTAATATGCAAATCAACCAAATGGCAGAATGACCAGTCATTATGACATGCACTGACCACCAGGGGGCAAATGCTCAATGCAGGAGTTGCTCCTTGTTGGTCAGTGCACTCCCACAGGGGGAGTCCACTCAGCCAGAAGCCAGGCTCATGGCTGGTGAGCACAGCGGTGATGGCAGGAGCTTCTCTCACCTCCACAGCAGTGCTAAGGAGCCCTTGGTGGACATCTGCCTGCTGGCTTAGGCCATCTCCCTGCAGGGTCCCAAACTGTGAGAGGGCACAGGCTGGGATGAGGAGCCCCTCACCCTCCAGTGCATGAATGTCATGCACTGGGCCTCTAGTGGTGATTATGAGGGGAAGAGGGATGGGAAAGGTAAATAAACAGTAATGGAAGGAGACTTGACTTGGTGAACACAATACAATATACAGATGTTGATTATAGGACTATACAGTATACCTGTAACCTATCTATACAAATAAAAAGGTAATATGCTAATTAGACCAGACATCTTCTGGATGTCTTCCTGGACAAAGCCACGGTGGCGGGGGCCAAAGCAGAGGTGGTTAGGGGTGATCAGGCTTGCAAGAGAGGGGAGTTAGGGTGACCAGGCTAGTGTGGGGGGGCAGTTAGGGGGCAATCAGGCTGCCAGCAGGGAGCAGTTAGGAAGCAATCAGGCTGGCAGGGTGGAGCATTTAGGGGGTGATCAGCAGGCAGGCAGGCAAGCGGTTAGAAATCATCAGTTCTAGATTCTGAGAGGAATGTCTGACTGCCGGTTTACATCACCTGAGGGATCCTGGATTGCGAGAAGTTACAGGCTGGGCTGAGGGACACCTCCCAACACATGAATTTTTTGCATCGGGCCTTTAGTATAATTAGTTATATTAACCAATGTCACCCCAATAAATTCAATTTAAAAAGTCTACATTTCTCTTTCTGTATTGAACTCAAGAACTAAGTAGAAGAAAAAAAAAGATACTAAGTCCACTAGAATGACTTGCCAATAATAAAGTCCTTGAATAATTGAATTGACTTTATTTGTAGGGATTATGTATTGCTGTTTCCTCTAGCATCTTCCAAGAATTAGCATTCATTATTCAGTTTCTGAGAAAGTTATATTGATTTCTTTTATTTGCTCATAACATGAAATAGTTATATTATATCTAATTTCTTAGGTGAAATCCTGAGACAGCACAATAGATTAAAACTTTGCTTCCTACTGACTTATTGCTCCTATCCCAATAGAAGATATAAAATAATTAAAATAGAATATGTACCTGGATCTAGATGGTCCTACTTCTTCAAGAATCATAGAAAAGTGCTTCCAACTTTTCTTGGTATTGAATGAGTATGCAATTAGTTTCTTTGAATCGCCAAACAAAGATAGGAAATAATCCTCCCCTTCTCCCATCACAGCTGGCTCAGGAATAGGAATGAATAGAGTCTTCTTCTTTGGAGCTATGAAGCTGCTGTCTTTTTTTTAAACAAATCAAAGAGGGAAGCAACAAAGAGAGAAGTAAATAACAGGATATTAAAAGAACCCAAAGCTATTATCGTCATTCTTTGCTTCTACAAAACTATATTCTTTATACATTTTACAGTCACTGTTAAATTAAATGAAGATAAACACTTTAAACCAAAGGCTACAAAATAACTAGTAAGTGATTGTTTTAATGATACTCAATTCCTAGAGATTCTTTTAAACTATCAATTATATCATCAACATAATGACTATTTAACAGATTAGTTACTTGTACTAGAAGCATCAGACATTTTTGAGTAGGTAAAACATTTGAGTATCTCAAATTTGGGTAAGTCATATGTTCGAACATCTTTATCCTATTTTATATTAGCTATTCTCTCCACATTCATAAATTAAATCTTTAAATGAGTCCTTTCCTACCAACGGTTAGTATTTTTGCCAGATAAAGATGTAAGTTTTCTTTCATCAACTAAAATAGTTCATTAGACAGATAAAATATGCTTAATCAGATTCTAGTATCCTCTTGGAAATAAGCTCCTTTAAAATCCTCACACTAAGATTCAAACACAAAATAAGTTTCATAATTTTGCATAGAAAGAACCATGTAGAGTAAATCTAATAATGTAAGTTCAAAAGTACAGAGAGGCATGATAACAAAATGGACAGAGGAATATGTCCTGGATTTAGACAGACTTGCAATTGTATTCCTGATCTGTCACTTACTAAGCCAACTGCATTAAATTTTCCAATTCTAATTTTTCATGAACATAAAAATACTACTACCTTGTTAAGGTGATGTGAGAATTGAAGGTAATGTAGATAACTGTCTAGCAATATCTAGTATTTAGCAGGTACTCAATAAATGATAGTCATTATTGTGACCCCTGGGTCCAAAATAATCAATAAATTAACACAACCTAGAGTTTGATTTATATTTGTGTATCTTTAACAATATCAAAGTGAGGTGAAAGCTGGAAAGGATTAAACTCATAGTTTCTAAAGAGGATTCCTCAAAGTATTTTGTTCAGAAGAAATGTTTGGAATTCAATTTGTTTATTCTCAGTCAAGTATTTACTTAATTTTTAAAAATTCTTTTGGGAATAGGGAATATATAGCTGTCCTTTGAATAGCTCATCCTCCAGAGTGGGGGTATGGGAGGGAAACTTTGCATTCTAAAAGGAAAGAAGATCCATTAATTTTTAGTCCCTGTCATTATTTCATCTGGAGAAACAGATAGAAATGAACCAAATGCAGCAAGCTACAGCAAACTCAGACTTCTACCAACAGCAGAGAACCCACAGTAACTGAAGAAGAAGCCTACATCCTAACTCCAGGTTCATCTTGCAAGGAGAAACCATTATATTTTTTTGTTTCTTTTCCCCAGTAATCGTGAGAGCATTCCTAGTTTGACTCAAATATAGAACATACGCCATGATGATAGAGTGCTAAAGGATAGAAAATATTCCCTCCCTAGATCTAAATCTATACTTTCACTTTTAAGCATATGGATCTGGTTATTGCTAAAGGTCAGTGTGAACTTAGGAGGCTTCCTTGAAAAAATGTATCTTAGGTGTGCAAACAATTAAGCACAGGAAATATGACAATAACTGCAGTAGGTCAAAATCCTAGATACCTGTGTGTCAAAGGTGTAGGCAAATAACACAAACAAAATCAGACATGAAGAAGTCGCAGCCAGGCTGTAAATGTGCACAGAATGAGAGAGGGAAATGGAGGCATCAGGGTGTCAGTGGGTTTGTGTTTCCAGTTTTAAAACTTGTTAATAGATGAGTAATGGAGCCGAGACTGGTTTGGCTCAGTGGATAGAGCATCAGCTTGCGGACTGAAAGGTCCCAGGTTCGATTCCGGTTGGGGGCATGTACCTTGCTTGCGGGCACATCTCCACTGTGGGGCGTGCAGGAGGCGGCTGATCGATGTCTCTCTCTCATCGATGTTTCTGACTTTCTATCTCTCTCCCTTCCTCTCTGTAAAAAATCAATAAAATATATTAAAAAAAATAGATGAATAATGGAACTATAGGCCCCCATCTGGCTCATTCTATGAGAAGGTGCATAGAGATACGTTCAGATTCAAAACTAATTTTTATTAAGTACCTACTATGTGCTAGGTGATTTTCATAAATCCTCCATATCTCCTTTAATCATCCTTAGGATAGCCCTGTGAAGTCGATATTTTAATTCCCATTTTTGCTGTTGTGGAAAATGGGATGCAGAGATGCTAAATATCTCTTGTTCACACTGTAGGGAGCAGAGGGGTGGTTTACACCTTGGTCTTCTGTTCCCAAGGACAGCGATCCTTCTAGTAAACTATAACAAACCCTCACAGTTCCCTGGACTTGGTGAGGAACAAACACCCTGCAGCCTGGATATTGCTGAGTGCATTGTTGGCATCTGTTACAACTTTACTTCTTCCTACCGGAGTCCTGTTTTTATTTTCCGCTCCTCCAAATTCTTTATTGTTTTTTCCTTTTCTCTGCACCATTCTACCTACTAATATTATTTTTCTTCTTTCTCTTAGCTATCTGTCTTTTCCTTACCAAAGTCCGAAATCTCCTAAAGGTACAAAGTACCCAAGACATTAATCTTTCTGGTAGCATTAAGAGGAAGGGCAGGCCATGTGATGCATTAGAATTTTTTAATTATCTAGCAAGTCTAGAACATGTAAGCAGTCAACCTATGAACCATTATGCTAACTCAAGGTATTTTAATTCTTTTTCTTTATTGATTAAAGTATTACATATGTGTCCTTATCTCCCCATTGGCCCTCCCTCTCCCCCTACTCATACCATATGGTTAGTTTGTGTCCATTGGTTAGTTTTATATACATGCATATAAAAGTCCTTTGGTTGTTCTCTCCACCTTACTCCCACCCTCCCCTACCTTCCCTCTGAGGTTTGATGGTCTGATTAAAGCTTCTTTGTCTCTGGATCTGTTTTTGTTCATCAGTTTATGTTATTCATTATATTCCATAAATGAGTGAGACCATGTGATATTTATCTTTCTCTGACTGATTTATTTGGCTTAGCATAATGTTCTCCAGTTCCATCCATGCTGTTGCAAATAATAAGAATTCCTTCCTTTTTTACCACAGTGAAATATTCCATTGTGTAGATGTACCATAGTTTTCTGATCCACTAATCTGCTGATGAGCACTTAGACTGTTTCCAAATCTTAGCTATAGTGAATTGTGCCACTATGAACATAGGGGTGCACATATCCTTTCTGATTGGTGTTTCTAGTTTCTTGGAATATATTCCTAGAAGTTGGATCACTGGGTCAAATGAGAGTTCCATTTTTAGGGTTTTTTTTTTGAGGAAACTCCATTCTGTTCTGTTTTCCACAGTGGCTGCAGCAGTCTGTATTCCCGTCAGCAGTGCATGAAAGTTCCTTTTCCTCTGTATCCTTGCCAGCACTTGTTTGTTGGTTTGTTGATGATTGCCATTCTGACAGGTATGAGATGGTACTGCATTGTCGTTTTGATTTGCATCTCTCGGATGATTAGTGACTTTGAGCATGTTTCATATGCCTGTTGGCCTTTGTTCTGTCCTCTTTCAAAAAGTATCTATTTAGATCCATTGCCCATTTATTTTTATTGGGTTGTTTATCTTCCTTTTATTAAGTTGTATGAGTTCCCTGTAAATGTTGGAGATTAAGCCCTTATTGGTGATAACATTGGCAAATCTGTTCTCTCATGCAGTGGGTTTTGTTGTTTGATGATGGTTTCTTTTGCTATGCAAAAGCTTTTGATTCTGATGTAGTCCTGTTTGTTTAATTTCTTTTTCGTTTCCATTGCCCTAAGAGCTGTATCGGTGAAGAAATTGCTTCGGCATATGTCTGATATTTTGCTGCCTGTAGATTCCTCTAATATTTTTATGGTTTCCCATCTTATGTTTAAGTTCTTTATCCATTTTGAGTTTATTTTTGTGTATGGTATAAGGTGGTTAACTCAAGGTATTTTAATCATGGGGATGATATACTTGGCCACATATATTTATAGATCTGAAATATGATTCCAGTGTTAGGATCAATAGTGAGCATAGTCATATGACATTAAGAAATTAGCATTGTTGAACACAGATGATAAAACATCATTTTGATTTCTAGACACATAGAAAATTTATTGAACAATATAATTTAAAAATAGTCTAAAAATAATCGGTACAGGCTTTGCTTACCCAAGTTGTTTTCTGATTGGTCCGCTGTAACTGATTTAAAAGACTTTGATCCCCTTGCTAATATAGATCCACTAATCTCAAAGTTAGACAGATAGCAACCGAGAGGTGTTTCACTGGTTGATGACAGTGATAACGGCTGTGCTGTGCTATATGAATTTTCAGTACTTGGGAAACGTACTAAAGATCGGTGTAACCTTGAGACGTTTCCATTTGTATTTTCTCTTCTGTGGACAAAGAATTAGTATAATAAGCAGAGAAAGTCAACATGAATAGACCATGAGCACAAGAAGCATAAATTATCATTATTACCCAGAGTTCTGATTTTCAAAGGTATTATGCATTCACTATAAGCACAAGAACATCTTATAGCTCTAGTTTTAAGAACCTAAATACAACACTTTAGTGTCTTAAGAAATTTTCTCTATTTTTTTAAATTTAAGAATCAATAAATTCCCATTATAGATGGTTTTGAAAAGTGTAAAAGTAGAAAGCCAAGAATTGTAGGCTTTTTAATGCATATTTTACATGTATTTGAGACTCTATAAACCACATTTATCACTCATTTTATCCTAGTTCCCCTTTCCACTCACATAAAAATATTATAATTATTATTTAATATATTGTTTTCAATAGCTTTTTCCCTTTGACTTCTGCTGTTGAATTAATTTTCCTGTATTAAGATTCTATATTTAATGTTTGCTTTCAAATACTCTATGAAAACTAATAACTGTAAATATAGCACACCTGTATATATGCACCTGCACACGTGTGTGTGTGTGTGTGTGTGTGTGTGTGTATGTTGACAAGAATAGCAGAAAAAGAAAGACTTAATTTCCAGGTACATTTTTTTATAAGCAAACATTACTATGAACAAAGCTTTTCCTTTCTTCCTTTTTCATAAATATAAAAGCATTTCTTAACTAACACACAAACATTTTTTAAACTATAATTATTTTACAAGTACTAGTAAAACAGTATCCTTCTGGCATGACTCATGAAAAGGTTTATGAAAACTCCATTTTATGTGTCACATTAAGACTCTCCTCAATAAACTAAAAGCAATGCGTGTGTGTATGTGTTTAATGCTTGAGTTGTGAACAAAGTTCTGGGGTCCAAAACCTTTTAGCTCTCTGAAACATTAAATAAATGAGCAGCCAGCTTTTAGTCACCCCCTTTCTCGTGGTCACATATACACTATAATTTAGGAACTAAGTGTTTTACCTCCATAGATTATCTCTATTTTGATCTCTTTGTTTTCCAGAGTTTCTATAAAGTTATTTTAGACAGTTTTCTGTTGCTGTCTTTTTGTTTGTTTGTTTATTGTTGTTGTTTTTTTAAATGTTTCCAAAAGGGTACAAGGGCCTGGAGCTGCCATCTTGCTGATGTCAGTCTCAATCTCTCTGTTTACCAAGAGGTATGCACAATCCTTTTGTTTTATAATTTCTAAGTTCCTTCATCAGAAATACTAATCTGGAGAGTGTTTACTCAAAACCAGACTTCTCTAACTCTGTACCTCTCAGAAGGCACAGGCATCTCAGGCAAATTATTATTATTATTTAAATTGAATGCATTGGCTTTGAAGTTGCATTATTCCTGGTCCAGTACTTACTAAGCTTGACAGTGCCAATCTGTTGACAATCTGAGCACTCATCTTTGTCTGAAAAGCTCAAACCCATGAAGATATACTCAAGTTTGACTGTGAGATGGAGACTATAGAGATCAGTTGTCAAATTACAAACATCCCATCTCTGTCCAACCTGAAAGAGGCTCTTATGACATGACTTCTCCCCGACACTAGCTAGAATAAGCAGGAAAAGTACTTTTCTCTTTCCAAGTTACTCATGTCTGGGTTTCATTACAGACAAGCTGGCTATATGTTTCAGCATGTTCATCTTATAGGCTCTGAATTTATTTTTCTCCAGTAAAACAATAGTGCTCCCACATAAATTTAATTCCACAAAAGATTCCCAGTAAGCCTTAGCAAAAGTTGCAATCAAAGAAATCTGGCCTAGGACCACAGGGTGTTCTTCTTTTTCTATTTGGATAAGAAACTTCTACTGGCTGTACACCTTTGGAAGAGCTGAAATATTTCAGGCAGAGATGTGTGTGATGCAGCACATTGTCTGAAAACCCCGCACTCACAGACTGAGCAGACTTCTTGGAAGAGGGGAGATTTATCCTAGTGCTTAGTTAGCTTCCCCTACTGCTTTGCATATGAAATGTCCCAACCCCCTTCTTGGTATTTTGCTCCTGTAACCAATTATCTGTAAACCAGAAGCAGTTACAAAAGTTCAATGCCAGCATTTCAATGTGATTTTGGGAGATGTTGCACTAGTAATACTGACAACAGTCATGCGCAGTTCACCTGAGAAATAATTTAAAGTGTTTATTTTAATAGATAAAGTATTTTAAAAATGAACTTGAGCCGAGCAATAAACAGAGGGCATCTAGGTCCAAAGTAACATTGGCTTTAAATTGTGTATACTCAATACAATGGGTCTTTTTTTTTTTTGTAGAAAACATTGGAAAATCAATGCTAATGCTTCAGTTGATAGAATGACTTACATTAGTGATGGCAATAGGAATTTGTAATATTTATTTCATGTCATCATAGTCATTTCCTATACCAAAAATTCTTTGGTAATTCTTTGTCCCTGGATCAGAAAGTGATTCCAAAGAAATTATCTGCCAATTGTTTTAACAACTGTGTTAGATATGAGCTTTGGAACCTCAACCAGGTCTGATATGATGGACATCTGTCCAGGTATATTTTTATATTCCTCAAGGACTCAGCCTTATAAAACAGTGGGTGGGAAGTAACTGCATGTTGTATAGTTCATCTTAGAAAACGTGTGGAATCAGTTCCAGTCCTAACTACTTTGTTAGATGTCTTGAAACAAGAGGCCAAGTGCTCCATCACTATCCTCCAACACTCAGCCCCTTCCCTCTCTCCTCTGTGCCATTCTTACGAGGTATCTTTCTCTATTTTATCTTCCTGCTCAGGAACTTGACTCTGCAGGGCTGTCGATGTTTCTTGAGTGGCTTGCATGTTGGCCAGAAGAAAAGTCTCCTTTCTTTCCTGGGAAAACAGATCATGACATTAGGCCACAACTATAGCTGAGGTTCACACCAGGTTTCCTATGTCAAGTGACCTCACCTGTTAATCTCACTACCTTAAAGCACCTGCCAGGTTTAATGCTTTCTCTACCATGCTGATGCCAGGACCAGGATTCTAAAATGGGAAGCTATAAGTCCTGACATAGCCAATATCGCTGTTGGCTAAGGCTATTAGACAAACCAAGGTGAAGGTATGAAGCATTCACTGGAAGCAGCTCAGGGGGCAGGGTGGTAACCCAGCATAGCTATCTTTATGACTGCAGTTCTCACATTGGGCCAACGCTACCTGTCAGAACATTGTGACGTAATGTCTCCATAGTTACAAAGTTCCAGTCTCTGAACAATGAATGACTATGTTGATGTTGCACCTGCTTCGTAGCTTGCAGAGATGAAATAAGGGAACTTGCTTTTATGAGCCAGATCTCCCACCAGACAAACTCTGTCACCAGATGTTTGATATCCTATTTTGGATTTCTGAGGGTCAAGGCTAGTAAGGCAATAAATATTGGAAAGTTAATCACTGTCTTTGAATATTGATTTTAAACAATTTTTGTATTGTTTTGTTTTGTTCTGTTTTGTTTTGACACATGGAAATAGCCAGGAAGCAGGAACAGAAAACATATACTTTTCAGGCAAAAATTAACCTACTGGTAGAAATAGTAAAATTAAAGCCAGAAGACAAATTCTTCTCCTAGTTATGCAGCAGTATCATTTAAAATAAATCACTTAATATAGATTCCACTTTGAGTAAAATATTTATATTTAATGTTTTATGATAATGAGGCATGAGAATAAAATTAATAAATACAAAACTATATCATTGTACACAATGATATGATATATTACTAATACTGTACTGATTACTGGATGGCTAAGTTAATTTAAATATTTAAATGAGCATCTACTATGTATCAGGAAAAAGCAAGGTATTATAAATAAACAATTCCTACTTCTAGGAATAATGATAAAACATCTTTCAATTTAGATTAGAAAATGGCTTCTATCTTAGAACTATAAAGAGTATTTAAATACAACTAACAATGAACAAAGTAACTATTTAAATAAATGAAAAGACAAGAAATGTTACACATAATGAGGCAAGTAAGCTAGAGGAAGGTATACTTTCTCTTCAGAGATGAAGCCATTTCTTATCAGTGTTATGGGCCAATTATGTACATACTAGAGGCCCAGTGCATGAAATTCATGCATGGGGTGGGGGAGTTAGTGTGTGTGTCCCTCAGTCCAGCCTGCACTCTCTCCAATGTCAGACATCCCTCTCACAATTCAGGACTGCTGGCTCCCAACTACTCACCTGCCTGCCTTCCTGATTGCCCCTGTTTCTGCCTACCAGCCTGATCACCCCTTAATCACTCCCCTGCCAGCCTGATTGTCCCTAAATGCCCCCTCTGCCAGGTAGTCACCTTTAACTGCCCTCCCCTGCAGACCTGGTCCCCTTCCACAACTGCTCTCCCTGCAGGCCTGTTTTTCCCCCAACTGCCCTCCCCTACAGGCCTGGTCCCCCACAACTGTCCTCCCCTGCAGGCCTGGTCGACCCCAACTGCTTTCCCTTGCCAGCCTGGTCACTACCAATTGCCCTCCTCTGCTGGCCCAATCACCCCTAACTGCCCTTCCCTGCAAGCCATCTTGTGGTGGCCATCGATCAGGCTGGCAGGGGTAACCATCTTTGACCACATGGGGATGGCCATCTTATGTGTTGAAATGATAGTCAGTTTGCATATTACTCTTCTATTAGATAGGATAGCATAAAGAGATTTATAATGAACTGTATTTAAATAAATATAAAGAAAGAAAAGCAAAAATAAAATAAGAGATTTATAAATTTATATTTATACTTAGAAAAGAACTGAAAATGGATTTTTTATTTCTTGCCACTATTCCAGTTACTCTAACTCTGTATGGTCTCTTAACTGTTAAAATGTCTATATTTGAACTACATATATTAGCATGAAGTCATTATGACCACATGTGTTTTATCAGAAAGCCTATTCACATTTGGACAAACAAAATTCTGTCAACTGAGAAACCCTTTGGAAAGCTTTAGCTTTGTAAATGTTTTAATAGTCATGTCCCATTCAGGATATTTTCCTTATTGCCTTCCCCCAAATTATAGTTTATATGTAACTAAAACCAATTTCCTTTTTTCCTTTCTTGAAGTAAGCCTGTGATTTGCAACAGGGGTAAGTAAACCAAAGGGGGCATTTTGTCACTATGAGGAGACATTAACAGAAGTCATTAGATTTGGTGCTGGCATTTAGTGGAAGAAGACAGAGATGCAAGATTTCTGTAATGTGGCAGATAATTTCATTTGGCAAAAAAATTTTCCCATGTATCACATGATTTGCCTGAGATTCATCCAGATAAAAAATAGTTTATAATTTCTGAGCATAAATCCTAATTCTTTATTACCTATAAGTACAAAGTATTTTTGTGTACCTTTTACATAGCAGTTTTCCAAAAGTAACTCTTTACTGTTTTCATGGAAGGAAGATTAGTATGTTGGTTTGTTCAGATCTTTTCTAAAAATTGTTCAGTATGGAAAAATTACTTGGTGTATTTATGTGGTTGATGTAACTTACCTGATATAGGTAATAATTATAATAGCAGCAACAACAACAAAATCAACCTGACCCTGATGAATCCTCTAATTTACATAAAATTTAGAAAACAGAAGAGCATGTTAGCTAATAAATTAACAGATATAAAAGACAAAACTTGTACTTTGTAGCCATAATTTATATTTAAATTCAAGTAAACTATAAACAATTTATAAGACATTGGAAACTTAAGCACACTGGGTATTTAATAATACTAAAGAATAACAAATATTTTAAGTGTGTTATGGTATCACCTATTTTTATTTTATTTTAACCATTTTATTTATTTATTTTAATTGAATTTATTGGGGTGATAATGATTTACAATATCATACTGATTCCAAGGGTACAACTCAACAAAACATTATCTGCAAACTTCATTCTGTGTCCATTGCCTCAAGCAAAGTCTTTTTGTATTCTAATTTCCCTCCTTTTATTTCCTCCTAGCTACCTCCTACCTCTTTTCCCTTTGGCTAGCACCACACTGCTATCTGGGCATCATCTTTTCTTTCTTTTAAAGATAATTCTATTGTTTAGAGATACATACATATCCTATCTAATAAAAGAGTAATATGCAAATTGACAGTATCTTCACTACACCCACAAGCCACACCCACCAGCCAATCAGGGCACATATGCAAATTATCCCAACCAATATAGCTGCAGCCATGGAATGAGCAGGAGGCTTGGGTTTCCCCGACAATGGAGGAAGCCAAGCTTTCTGCACACTCTGGTTGGCCTAGGCCACCACTCAAGCTACAAAGTTTCAATTATAGAAGATAAATAAATCCCAACAAAAATGGTGACAGTCATGCAGCTGGAGAGAGCAGAAGGCTTGAGTTGCCCCTGGCGATGGAGGAAGTCAAGCTTTCCACACACCCTGGTCGGCCTAGGCCTCCACTCAAGGTTAAAAAGTTTCAATTATAGAAGATAAATAAAACCCAACAAAAATGGCTGTAGCCATGGAACAAGCAGGAGGCTTGGCTCCACTCAAGGCTACAAAGTTTCAATTATAGAAGATAAATAAATCCCAGATACCAGGGCCTCCACTTGGGTTGCTGGGGGGCATGGCCAGCTTGCAAACTACCACATGCCCCTTGCCCAGGCCACCTCTCGCCCCAAGAGAACTTTCACCCTGATCCAGGACACCCTTCAGGGCAATACAGCTGGCCCCCACCCATGCACCAGGCCTCACTCCTATCTAATAAAAGAGTAATTGACCACCTCTCCAATACACAAGATTTCTGCCCCTATGTGATCAAAGATCCTGCCCCCATGTGGACACAAGATGGCCAACACAAGATGATCAGAAGTGGGGGGGACAATTGGGAGGAACCAGGCCTGCAAGGGAAGGCAGTTGGGAGTGATCAGGCCTGCAGGGGGAGGGCAGTTAGGGGTGACCAGGCCTGCAGGGGAGGGTAGTTAGGGGCACACAAGCTGGCAGGGGAGCAGTTAGGTATCAATCAGGCTGGAAGGGGAGTGATCAGGCTGGCAGGTAGAAGTGGTTAGGGGCAATCAGGAAGGCAGGAAGGTGAGCAGTTGGGAGCCAGCAGTCCTGGATTGTGAGAGGGATGTCCGACTGCCCTTTTAGGTCCAACCTCAGTAGATTGGGCCTAAACGGGCAGTCGGACAGCCCTCAAGGAGTCCCCTATTGGAGACGGTGCAGGCTGGGCTGAGGGACACATATCCTGTGCACAAATTTTGTGCACCAGATCTCTAGTTATAAATAAAGTCAGGGGCCGTCATGACCAAAACAACCGAGTGGACGACCGAACAGGCTGTGTGGGGCAACCAGGCCAGCAGGAGGGGAAGTTTGGGACAACTAGGCAAGTGGGGTGGCAGTTGGGGGTAACCAGACAGGCAGGGGGCAGTTGAGGGTGAGCAGGCCAACAGAGGGTGCAGTAAAGAGCAACCAGGCTGGCAGGGGGGACAATTGGGGGTGACCAGGCCAGTGGGGGTGGGCAGTAAGGAGTGGTCAGGCCAATGGGGAGGCAGTTAGGAGTGCCAGGTTCAGTGTGTGTGTGTGTGTGTGTGTGTGTGTGTGTGTGTGTGAAGTTGGTGGTGACCAGACTATTGGGGGGGGCAGTTAGGGGCGACCAGACCAGTGGGGAGGCAGTTAGGGGCGATCAGGCTGGCAAACAGAGGTAGTTAGGAAAGATCAGGCAGGAAGGCAGCTGAGCAGTTACAAGCCAGTGGTCCCGGATTGTGAGAGGAATGTCCAACTGCCTGGGATCGGGCCTAACCTGGCAGTCAGACATCCCCTGTGGAGTTCTGGATTACAGAGGGTGCAGGCTGGGCTGAGGGGACACCTCCCTCCCCCATGCACAAATTTTGTGCACCAGGTCTCTAGTTTATAGATAAAATGACCAGCATGGCTCAGTGGTTGAGCACTGATCTGTCAACCGGAGGCCACGGTTGGGTTTCCAATTGGGGCATGTGCCTGGGTTGCAGGCTTGGTTGTCAGGTGTGGGGCATGCGAGATGTTTCTGTTTCTCTCTCCCTCTCTCCTCCTCTCTGAAATCAATTAAAATAAAACAAAAAACAAACAAAAAAATTGAATAACACAGAGAGTAGGGAGTGGATATAAATGAAAAAGATGGGCCGTGATTTGTAATTTTGCAGTTGGGTAATGTACATGGAGGTTCATTATACATTATGTCTTTTTCTTTTGTAGACATTTGAAATTCTCCATAGTAAAACGGCTAAGAAAGGAAGGATCAGTTTGGGATGTGCAGACTTCCACCATCAGAGAATCGCCATCATGGCTGTTTCTAGCTAAGGCAAGAGAGAGGATCAAGCAAGAGCTGAAAGGGAAATGTAGAAACACTATTAGGTCTCGTCTCTATATAGGTCTTTTCAACACAACTCTGGAGCATGGGAATTCCCCCATTTTTCAAAATGAGGAGATAGGAAGTTCAGAGATAAGTATCTCTTCTCAGGTTACATAGCCGATAGATGGCACAGCCAGGATTTAGTCTCACATGCATTTGTTATGAAGACCCCCTCCACTGTACTCTCTGTTTCTCTGCTATAATCCTTGTCCACTATCTTCCCAATTCCTTCCATAGTCACTGCTAACTGTTTACCTACTCCTGAACCAGCTTTGTCCTGATCTTTCTCTCTTTCTGGTCTCTAATCCCTCTCTCCTCCTGCCTCTGGATCTGTGTCAATGTTCTGTTCACCCTTCCCTTGGTTGGGAAAATAAGTATTGCTTGAGAAACTGAAGCCCCCTAAGAGTAAATATAGGGTCTAATAGGATTCTGAAAACTGAGCTTTATATTGTGATCTTTTACCTTAACTAAGAACAAATTGAAAGTGGCAAAATTCAACCATTTCTAGAAAACAGGCAAAGTATTACATGTACATAATTTTTTAAAAGCTGAAAAGCACAAAGAACTGGCTTTATGCATTCTAGTCCACTGTTTCCACATATGGAGAACATTTTCTCACTGGGGGATTTTATTAAATCAGTAATATAAATAAAATGTCTTGTGTGAATGAAGGCTGTATATATAAAGAGAATTTTCCTTCCCTCTCAGGTCATGGGTGGTAGTTTCCAAATTGAGTAATATGCACTTGAGGATTATAATTTAAAACATGACATGTCCCACTATCTAAAATTCAAGGAGTTTGTATATATAGGAATATAGTTTCACATGTGTACCTGCACAAATACAGAATAAATTTCCATTGTAAAGTATCTTGCTAGTCTAAAAATGCACTGGGTTCATTCATTTCCTGCACACCGATCCACTTGTAACTAATATAGCCTTGAACATAGATGTTATTATTTTACCTTGAAGTCGGGGTCATGTTAAGGTCTTACTGGAGGTGTTCACAGAGAGAATAAGAGACCATTTACTGCAAGGTTCAAGTTTCAGACAGTTTGTCCAAGTACCTTCACTGGATTTCCCAATCAAAAATTCTATTTCAACACATGCTAAGATTCCAGATCTACATCTATGATACCAAGTGTCAAACAGTGGTTAAAATCCTCAGACATTCATGCCAATTTTAGCAATGGCTCATAAAAAACTACACAGTTACTTAATACGTAGGGTATTTTAGACTTAGCCTTCATCTATCAATCTTTTCTATCTTTTTGTTGTTGTTGATAATCCTCACCCAAGAATTATTTTTTCCCAATTGATTTTCAGGGAGAGTGATAGGGTGGGAGGGAGAGAGAGAGAAACATTGATGTAAGAGAGACAGATTAATTGGTTGCCTCCCGTATTAGCCCTGATGTGGGGTCAGGAATTGAACCTGCAACCCATGTACATGCCCTTCAAACTATTGACCCTTTGATCCTTGGGCTGATGTTCTAACCACTGAGCGATCAGGCACGGCTTATAATATTATTCTAAGACGGGGTATCTCAGACTTGTTCAGGAGGCAGAGATTCAGAACACATGATCTTATTTGCAGAGTACCATATCTTTGTAGAATATTTTTAAAAATACAAATCAATATATTTTTGTATTTCATCTACACACTATTTTTATATATTTTTACTAGCAAAGAGAAATCTATCTTTTATTTGTACACCATATAAACTCACAACCAACAGCTCACAGGTCTTAAAACAAAATAAAACACCCAACAAGCTATTGAACAAAGAATAAATGGTTGGTTTTCAGTTTCCCTATAGATATGAATTTGCCATTTCATTTTTTTTTTCTGGTATCTACTGGCAACCTGCAGCAGAAACATGCTCTCTGGAGCCAAAGACTTGTAAAAATTATCGGATAAAATTTGAATTGAGGAAATACTATCCACCAACTTTCCTCCCTCTATAAACAGGGAAAATGCAGTCATTATTCAATATTACAGTTGAATGCACCTTCTCTACAGCTTATGAAACGCTAGAGACCCATAGGAACATGTGAGAAGCATTGGGTTGAGAAGTATGAAAGAGTTATTAGAAGCCTGAACATGAGCCGTACCCATGTCTTTAGGCACACAGTTAAGCTCACTGTGGAAGCACAACAGGCAAGGAGGGACCTAAGCCTTGCTTCTCTTCTCTGGCTACCACACCCATAACAAATTTGATCACAGGTAGCTTCTGTTTTCATAATTCATAATATATATACTCATTATTTATATACTAGAGGCATGGTGCATGAAAATTCATGCACTGGTGAGGGGGGGTCCCTCAGCCCTGCCTGCCCCCTCTCACAGTCTGGAAGACCTCAGGGGCAGGAGGTGACCCAGCGATCAGGGAAAGGCAACGCCCCCATCACACTTCTGCTATTGCCACTGCCAGCAGTGCAAGCCTAGGCTGGCCCTGGTTACCTGAGCCTCAGGCAGCCCTGGGCAGCTGGGCAGCCATCATCCTAGGCTTGCTTGTGCCCCAGACCAGCCCTGGGTGTCTGGGAGGCTGAGGGGACTGGGAGACTCCAGAGCAGGCGTGGGGAGCAGCCAGCCACCTGGGGATGAGCCCAGCTTTGCAGCATGCCTGCCACCCTGACGGGGCTAAGGGGACTGGGCACTGCCATCTTGTGACTGTGGGCATGGCCATTTTTGAGGGTGGGGCAGTCAATTAGCATATTCCCTCCTTATTGGCTGTGAGCACAGCCACAGCATGAGGGTCAATTAGCATATTTTCTCTTTATTAAATAGGATAATATATATATATATTATTTTTATCGATTTTTAGAGAATGAGGGAGAGGGAGAGAGAAAGAGTGAAATATTGATTGGCTGCTTCCTGCACTCCACTTACTGAGGATTGAGCCTGCAATCTGAGCATGTGCCCTGACTGGGAATTGAACCAGCAATCTCTTGGTGCCCAACCAACTGAGCCACACTGGCCAGGGTTCATTATTCACTTATTGATGATGGCAACACATGGTAAAAGGGGTACAGTTCACTACGGGTGGATTTGTTAATTCTTGAGAAATCTCTTGATACTATCTACATAAGTGAAGCTGCTTTCATTAGTCTCCTGACAATTTGAAGTATAAACAAATTTAACTCGGTAAATTAAATTTAAGTTGGTGAGCAGCTTTTCTCCTCGTGTGCTAATGAGAGAACAGAAGAAATTAGGAGGCTTCTAAGGATATTAAGGACCCTGAGTTTCAAGTTAAGCCTTTTGCGAAACAACACCTCCAACCTTCACTAGGAACAGAAAAGAAACCACTGGGGTGGACTATCTGAATGAGTGAAATAACTTTGTGTCATTTGCTGGAGTCCCTGTATATTAGGAAGAAGTGAGAAATCAGACACCTGAGATGGAATGAGCAAAGTCATGCAATGTTGGGAAACAGAGCTCTCTGAAAGACCTTCCATCACATGTAGAATAGTCTGCAGTAGAAGAAAGACAAGCTGGGCATTTTAATGTGCTTGAACTTTTCTCTAGCTGGTGTATTATTCTTGGTTTTGTTGTCGTTGCCTTGTGTTCATGTTTGTTTCAGAGTCAGCCATATCAATAGTGAATGCTGCTAAGGACATTAATGCTACTATTAGTTATCATTTATCACGTTTCCTATTTGTGTTAAGTACTCTCTATATATTATCTCATTTCAGCCTTTTGAGGACATATTTTTATCTGCCTGTCACAGAGAGGAAATCGATGCCAATTGTAGTCAGGTAGTTGCCCAGAGTCACACAGCTCTGAAGTGGCAGAACCAGGGCCAGAGTTCAGGTCTGTCTAACTCTAGACATTGCATTTGTCAATTACCCTATACCATTCCCTGAAAAATACTGAGCACCACTCTTTACAAGGCAATTGAACAGATACTCTGTAATAATATAAACATGTGTCAGGCATGTTCCTTTTGATGGGACAATAGTATCTGTGAATATGAAAAAACCATGCAGGATGGAATGTGGTAAGAATCAAAGGAATAGGTTTGTTAAGAATTAGACAAACTCATGGAAAAATGACTTTTGCTGTTATGGTTAGTAAAGACCTCACAGAAGAGGTGAGATAGGAGTAGACCTCAAAGGTTATGTAGGATTTCAAAAGGCAGTAACAATAATAAAGGCATTTATTAACTTACTAGAAGCATAATGCATGAAATTTGTGCAGGGGAAGGGGGAGCGTCCCTCAGTCCAGCCTGTACCCTCTCCAATCGAGGGATATTCGACTGCCCGTTTAGGCCAGATCCCATCAATGTCTGACTCCCCTACCTGGATCGGGCCTACATGGGCAGTCAGACATCCATCTCACAATCCAGGACTGCTGGCTCCCAACCACTCACCTGCCTGCCAACCTGATCACCCCCTAACCACTCCCTGACAGTCTGATTGATGCCTAACTGCTCCCAGGCCAGTCTGGTTGCCCCTAACTGCCCTCCCCTGCAGGCCTGGTCACCCCTAACTGCTCTACCCTACAGGCCTGGTCCTCTGCAACTGCTCTTCCCCATAGGCCTGGTTCCCCCAACTGCCCTTCCCTGCAGGCTCAGTCGCCCGCAACTTCCCTCCTCTGCCAGCCTGGTCACCACTTATTGCCCTCCCTTGCAGGCCTGGTCCCTCCCAGCTGCTCTCCCCTCCTGGCCTGATCGCCCACAACTGCCTTCCCTTGCAGGCCTAGTCCCTGCCAACTGCCCTCCCCTGCTGGCCATCTTGTGGAGGCTATTTTGTGTTCACATGGGGGCAGCCATTTTGACCATATGGGGGGAACCATCTTGTGTGTTGGAGTGATAGTCAATTTGCATATTACTCTTTTATTAGATAGGATAGAAGCCTGGTGCATGGGTGGGGGCCAGCTGGTTTGCCCTGAGGGTGACCCAGATCAGGGTTGGGGTTCCCTTGGGGCATGAGGTGGCCTGGGTGAGGGGCCTGTGGTGGTTTGCAGGCTGGCCATGCCCTCCGGTGATCCAAGCAGAGGCCCTAGTATCTGGGATTTATTTATGTCCTATAATTGAAACTTTGTAGCCTTGAGTGGAGGCCAGGGCCAGTCAAGGCAGGGGAGAAGCTAGACTTCTTTCATTCATCACCAGGGGCAACCCAATAGCTCCAGCTCTGTGGCTGCCACTATTTTTTTTTTAATATTTTATTGATTTTTTTTACAGAGAGGAAGGGAGAGAGATAGAGAGTTAGAAACATCGATGAGAGAGAAACATCAATCAGCTGCCTCCTGCATACCTCCTACTGGGGATGTGCCCACATCCAAGGTATGTGCCCCTGACCAGAATTGAACCTGGGACCTTTCAGTTCACAGGCCGAGGCTCTATCCACTGAGCCAAATCAGTTTTGGCTGCCACTATTTTTGTTGGGATTTATTTATCTTCTATAATTGAAACTTTGTAGCCTTGAGCAAAGGCCAGGGCAGGCCAGGACAGATGGAAAACTTGGCTTCCTCCATCGCCAGAGGCAACTCAAGCCTCCTGCTCTCTCCAGCTCTGTGGCTGCCACCATATTTGTTGGGTTAATTTGTATACTTGCTCCTGATTGGCTGAAGAACAGTCAGTTTGCATGTTTCTCTTTTATTAGATAGGATTTAAAAAAATATATTTTATTGATTTTTTACAGAGAGGAAGGGAGAGGGAGAGAGAGTTAGGAACATCGATGAGAGAGAAACACCAATTAGCTGCCTCCTGCACACCTGGGACCCTTCAGTCTGCTGGCTGATGATCTCTCTATCCACTGACCCAAACTGGTTACAACTTGATTTATTTTTTTACATGCATTTTACTCATCAAATGCATATTAATTGTGTATCGTGGCTAGACAGTGTTGAATGCACTTTTCTGGGAAGAATCAAAATGCCAGGGTAGACGTGGTGCAGGCATATTAAATGGCCAAGGCAGAGAGATGACCTGGGTGTGCAATATGAGGTAGAGCCACAGAGATAGGGAAACCAGACTGTGAGGGCCTTGAACCCAGGCCAAGGATGGAATATATATTCTCAGTATGCATTATGTATAGCCATTTATTTGATCCTAATGGACTGGTAATTTGATTAACCACAGAACACTTCAGGAGTTCCTTGCTTCAATTTATATGTATATGTGTTCTGTGCTTGTGTGTGTATGTGGGGGTTGGAGGTTGATTCATAGGAGTTTTTATATACTCCAGATCAGAGTTCTTTGCTGAATTTATGTATAAGAAATATATTCTTCCAGACTGTGATTTGTCTTTTCACTTTCTGGATAGTGTATTTTAATGTTTGAGTAGAGGTTCTTAATGTTAATAAAGTCCAATTTATCAATATTTTTTTGCTTAAGGATTTTATGTCCTGTTTAAAAAAAAATGTTATTCTATCTTAGGGTCATGAAAATTTAGACTATTTTCTTCTCTTAGAAGTTTCACTGTTTTTAATCTTTCACATTTACAATTCACCTTAATTTTTATGTTTGGTTAACAGGTTCAAAGTTTAATTCTTTTCCACATGATTACTCAATGAGTCCTGCATTTCCCCCATTAAAGTGGTATCTTGGTTGTAAACCATGTGACCATATGTTTGGGTCTCTATTCTGCCTTATTAGTCTATTTCTCTATCCTTGTGCTATTACCACAACATTGTCTTCATTATTACAACTATAGAGTATAGTATAGATCTTCCAAATTTGTTCTTTCAATACAGGGTAGGACAAAAGTAGGTTTACAGTTCTGCATACTGTGAAAGTTTATTCTTGTATTATTAGTTATTAATTATTGTATCATTTTCCATAATAACAACTGTAAACCTACTTTTTTAAAAAATATATTTTATTGATCTTTTACAGAGAGGAAGGGAGAAGGATAGAAAGTCAGAAACATCAATGAGAGAGAGACATCGATCAGCTGCCTCCTGCACGCCCCCTACTGGAGTTGTGCCCGCAAGCAAGGTACATGCCCCTGACTGGAATCGAACCTGGGACCTTTCAGTCTGCAGGCTGACTCTCTATCCACTGAGCCAAACCGGTCTCAGCTCTTTTTGTTTTTTTTGTTAGTGATTTCTAGCTAAATTCTAATGTGATCAGAGAACATAATCTGAATAATTTATGTTCTTTGAAATTTATTGAGTTACCTCATGGCCAACATGTGGTCCGTTTTGTAAAATTTTCATATGTTTTTTAAAAGAGTATAGTGTTTTCATATGTTTTTTGTTGAGTATAGTGTTTTATATGTCTCAATTAGATTAATTATAAAAACTTATTCAAATCATTAGTATTCTTACTAATTTTCCCCTATTTGTTATAAAAAAATACAGAGAGAAGTATATCAAAATTCATTTTGATTGTAGGTTTTGCCTTCATTTTATATTCCCACCAACAGTATTCAGTTTTCTTTTCTCCACATCCATACCAACACTTATCTCATCTTTTTTTTTTTATAAAAGCCATCCTTACAGGTATGAGATTTTGATTTACATTTCTCTGATGATTAGTGATGTTGAGCACCTTTTCAGCAATGCCACCATTGATTACATCTCACATCTTGTAATCAATGTAGTCCTTCTCCCAAGCCTTTTCTCTACTAGCACAGCCAGTGTTAGTACCTTGCTAATTAAACTCCTTAGGACAGAACCTCTATGTCCAATATGTTCTTTATTTATTAATTCTTCTCTTAGCATCACTTGTCCCCAAAAGGTTTCTTCATCTTGGAAAAATGTTCCTCCTGTGTTACCTTGCAATAAACCATCTGCCAGGTTATTTTATTCCATCTCCATGACAACTCCCATTTATTCCTCTATTACCTACTTAAAACAAAATATCCAGTTTTATCTTTTATTACGTGCCTATAGACATCCCATGCTCCAGCCAAATTAAACCATGTGCTATAGGATTTCTGTACATGCTCCCTGCTTTCCCACATGTGCCTTTGTTCTGATATTCTCACTGAGGAACGGATCCCAACACTGCTTCAGCCTCAAAAAATCTATCTGCTCTTCAAAACCAGTGTACTCAACTATAAAGTGGAATTAATATCTATTTCATGAAGGATTAGGTAAAATAATTTAAGTGGTAATCATTATTATTTTTATTATTACTATTATACTCATAGTTTTCATAAAGTATTTTTTATTCTACACAAACTAGAAATGATTTCTTTCTCTCTTGAATATCCAGGGGGCACATTTTTCATTCCTTCCCCCTGGCATCATCACTTTATACATTGCATTACAGTTATTGTGCACATGACATATCTATAACAATAAAAGCATAATATGCTAATTAGACTGGATGTACTTCCTGATGATCTTCCGATCTTCTGATCTTCTGAATGAAGCCGGGGCTATGAGGGAAGCCCGGGTCCCAGGTTCCAGAAGGAAGCAACCAGGGGGAAGGAATGCCTACTCTTTCACAAATTTTGTGCATCGGGCTTCTAGTCCAACTATAATAGACTAAACTCCCTGAGATCAGGCATCATTTCTTGGGCCTCTTTGTACCTTCCCCAGGGCACAGAATAGATACCTTGTAAGTATTTGCAAAAGCAATGAACAAAATCACCAGAGTGGTAATTATAGCTTTACCACAATCTTTGCTCACAAATTACACCTTAATGAAATTACAAATTAACAAATCCCATTATACCTACACATTACATTGTGAATCATTCATCTCGAGGGTGATTATGGAGCTCTTCTTGAAAGGTGGTGGCAGGCTCTGAGACACAAGCAAAGACCTGAAGAAGGCAGGATACTGAGATTTTCTTTTTGTCCCTGATGAACCTTTCCAGTTTCAATATTAAATTTCTTAAATCCTTTGGCCAAAAGATACAGTGTTATTTTATCAACTGCCAAGGGAAAAAAATATCCAAATAGAGAATCTAATAAGAGATCCTGGCGTAGAGCTGAAATCCCCAAGCGATGACTTGGGTTTGTCAACCTTTACACTGGGAGGAGAAAGAAAAAGAAAATCTCCCCTGAGAGGGTGAACCACAGCCATGACTCACATAGATATGATGTCTCAATTCACACCACCAGCACGATGCAAAAACCTCAGGAAGAGAATTTAATTTAAAGTGTTCTCAGTTTGGTAGTGTCCCTAGGTAACTGTCAGAAGTAAATGCTTATATAAGAAATTCAGTGCAGGCAATACCAAGGTCATAGGGTGTCATTTAATTATATGATAACTGGAGGCCTGACACATAAAAATTCATGCACTGCAGAGGGGTCCCTCAGCCCAGCCTGCCCCCTCTCACAGTCCGGGAGCCCTCAGGAGCAGGAGGCGACCCAGGGATCAGGGGAAGGTGACGGCCCCATCACATCTCTGCTGCTGCCACTGCTGGCAGCACAAACCTCGGCTGGCACTGGTTACCTGAGCCTCAGGCAGCCGTGGGTGGTTGGGTAGACACCATCCGAGGCTTGCCTGGACCTTGAGTGTCAGCTGGGCAGCCACCATCTGACACTTGCCTATGCCTCGGCTGGCCCTGGGTGGCTGGGGATTGGGGGGATTGGGGGACTCTGGAGGCAGGCATGCAGAGTGACTGGACCTGCCTGGGGATGTGCCCAGCTGTGCTGCACACCTGCCACCCCAGCAGGGCTGAAAGGACTAGGAGCTGCCATCTTATGGCTGTGGGGACTGCCATCTTTGTGAGGATGTGACAGTCAATTAGCATATTCCCTCTTTATTAGATAGGATGTTATTGGTGGAAGTGGGGGATCCATTTTCTCACTAGATGCTGAGGGTCGAGTCATTACCATATCTTAAGAAAAAGAATTTCCCAAGACTCACATGGGAGGATGAGTGAATTTTATTTGCATGGAATTACATCCTTGGGTTACCAATGTCCCATTTCCCTTAGTCCAGTTCTGGAAGATGTGCAGCTGGGATTTTAATAAAGCTAAAAGCAAAGCCAGTGTCCAGAGCTTCCGTTCCATGGTGGAGCTGGGTCCCATGGAGCATCAGGCTAGTTTGTTGGGGAGCACACGAGACTTGGTTGGAAAATTTGTGAGGAGGGCATTCTGATAAAAGGGGAGCATGTGGAAGGCCACCTGCCCTGTTTATCAGAATTCTGATTTTGGGGAGACTTAGGAGAATGTGGAAGGCAGCACCCCTAAGTGTTCCTTGACCTTTCCAAACAAGCCTGTGCACATATGCAGACTCCTGGGTGTTTACTGGAATCCTTATGCTTAATCCCTGGATCCCCTTTCCTAGAGGACAATGTACACACATGTGTCCTCCCACAATAACTCACCCTATTGATTGTATCTAAAGGTAAAAATTCCAATAAAAGCCTAATGAGGCAGGCAATCAAGGCTTCCTGGCTTCTTCAGCCTGGTTGTCCCTTAGCCCTCTGCCCCACAGTGAAACTGTGTCAGAGTAATCTGTTCATTCGTCATTCAGGGGTTGCTGGTCAGCCCCAGCAATAGTTGTAACCCATTAGTCCATTGTGTGTGGGGTCCACCTGGCTGTAGACCATGTGGAAAAATGCAGGAGCGTGAGAGCTCTGCAAGCCAGGATTCAAGGGAGCAAGAACATAAGTGCACAATCCAGAAAGAGGGCAAACTCCTTTGTTTAGAAGCTTAAGTATCTCAAATTTTCCTGGGCTTGCAGAGGCCATGTCTATTCTGGACAATGACTTCTTCTCAGGTATGATTAACAAGCAAGTACCTTCCCTATGTTACCCAGATTTTACTGGGCATGTGTCTAAATTGCACCTTCCTAGCAATGCTGCACAAATAACTCTAATATTTTACCTTTCCTTTACTCTTTTCTCATCTATCTATCTATCTATCTATCTATAAATCCAGTGACCAGAATGCTGATACAACCAGAACCACCAGATGGCATTATGCCCACTGTAGCCAGTGAACCAGCTCCATCTAGGGGTGGGGCCAGCTGGCAAACCTCCCACAGCCCTTCCCTACCAGTCATCCCTGCCCCTGATTGGCCTCTCCCATACCAATCAAGGGTGGGGCAGCCGACCAACCTCCCTCCCCCGTGTGACCCTTCTCCTGGCCAGCCCCAAATCAACTCCAAACCCTGATCAGGGGCAGGGATGGCTGGCCAACTGCCTGTAGCCCCTTCCCCTGGCTAGCCCCACCCCAGATGGGCCTCAACCACCCTACCCTGATCGGCCCACAGCCCCTCCCCCCAGCCAGCTTTGCCCTCAATGGCCTCCCATACTCTGATCAGGGGTAAGGCCAGCCAGCCAACCAATGGCCCCTGATTGGCCCACCCCACCCAATTTGGGGGCAGGGCTGGCCATCCCACCACCCACAGCTTCTCCCCAGGGGGGACCCTGTCCCTGATAGGACCCCACTATTCCGATTGGCCCGCAGCTCCTCCCCCCAGTCAGCTCTACCTCTAATCAGCCTCCCACCCCACACCAATTGGGGATGGGAATGGCCAGGCAACCTCCCCCAGTCCCTCCCCTAACCACTGACCTCCAATCGCCCCCACCCCATTTTGGGGCAGGGCCTGACAGCTAATCACCCACAGCCCCTCCCTGCAGCTGGCCTGGCCCTGATTAGGCCCTGATTGGGGTGGGCCAGCTGGTCAATCTCCCACTGTCTCCTCCTCCTGACATGCTGGGCTCGGATCTATGTAGATTGGGGCCAGGCGGGCTGGACCAATCCGTTTTATGAATTCATGCACCGGGCCTCTAGTTCACTGGTCAGCAAACTCATTAGT
The DNA here is from genome assembly GCA_011751065.1 of Lasiurus cinereus. Taxonomy (NCBI): domain Eukaryota; kingdom Metazoa; phylum Chordata; class Mammalia; order Chiroptera; family Vespertilionidae; genus Lasiurus; species Lasiurus cinereus. Next base: position 20,968,128 of record JAAGEH010000311.1, on the reverse strand, counting down.
CAACAGAGCCAAATATCAACAGTACAACAACTGAAATTTCTTTTGAGAGCCAAAAACCGACTTTTGCACATGGGCCATGAAGTTTCAATCGCACTGTACATGTACACCCCCATGTGGTATTTTGTGGAAGAGCCACACTTAAGGGGCCAAAGAGCCACATGTGGCTCGTGAGCCGCAGTTTGCCGACCTCTGCTCTCGTTCATTAATAATGAGGTTAAATTACAACACTATCAATACATCCCAATTTCAGAAGTGAAAAAATATTGTCTTTGACTTAATACAATATGTTGTTTTCAAATATGGAGAAGGTCTACAAGTAATTCATTGAGGGAGAGAGAAAGTAAAAACAAACCTCTCTTTTAAAAATTTTTTAAAAAATATTCTTATTGATTTCAGAAAGGAAGGGAGAGAGACAAAAACATCAATGATGAGAGAGAATCATTCATCGGCTGCCTCCTGCATGCCTCACACTAGGGATTGAGCCTGACCCCCAACTGCGTGCCCTTGACTGGAATCGAAGCCAGGACCCTTCAGTCTGAAGACTGATGAACTATCCATTGAGCAAAACTGGCTAGGACAAACCTCTCTTTCTTTGACATTTTAATCAGGGCCAATAGTGGCTCTCTTCCAAAGAGCAGTCATAAAGTACCCCTGCATTCAGAAAATAAATGCTGAGAGGGTGGGGCATTTCAGGTCTATGCTGGTATCATCCTGTCTTACCAAGCTCATAGTGGGAGGATATTTGGGGTGGAAGAGGAGAAGGTGAGAACACGTTCTCTAGTCCCGATGTACTGACTCCTACCTACTAGTGCCACAATTATAGTTGTTTGAGAGGCTTCTTGCTTTGTTCACCTGCCCACTCATTCACCTGCTTCATTGTCTCTCTTTCTCCATTTGACAGAGCTCAGCAGGAGGCAAGTCATTCATGAAAGCAGACATTTTACATTATGGGGCACATACGTGTATGTGTGTGCAGACACACACACACCTTGATAGTATTTTACTACTACAAATAAACCTAATCCTTCACATGTGGTGTTGACTTAAATGGGAGTTTAAATGACATCAGAGAGGAGCAGAAAAGGTGATCTGAATGCATGTAAAGGGCAAGTTGTTTTTGTTTGTTTGTTTGTTTTTTTAGTTTTAACATCTTATTAAAAGACTCGAGAAATGATACAAACCATGGACATTAAGTACACAGCCCTCATACAAGAATGAAGTACTAGAAGCATGAACACTTGAACTAATGTAGGATGGGAGGGATGAGCAATAGGACTGAAGGGATGTCAGGCCCAGGTTAAGAGTGGTAACCTCTCCCAGCCCCCTAGGGCCTTAGGGGATGGAGGAGGGACCCAGCCTGCTAGCACCACAATGGAAGGGATCTCCTGATCCAGAACCCCCATTTCTAACTACAAGCTGTGGGGGGGGGGGGGGGGGGGGCAGTAAAATCTTTGCCAGCAAGAGAATCCGGGCTGGGACCGAACTTACTTGGGACTACAACTACAAGGTGGGCAGTGTGGAAGGCAAAGAGCTGCTTTGTTGCTGTGGGGCCATCGAATGCAGAGGGTGTGTTCTTTAGATGATAGCCTTCTTCCTAAGCTGAACCCTTCCTGAACTGGCCTTTCCTCAGGGCAGGTTTGAATGAAATACTGCAGTGTTGGCCTTCGGGAAAGCAGAGTTAGAGGATTTAGATACCTGAAAATTGGAAAATCAGTGATACTGGTGGTGAGAATGTTCCAAAAACAAACTATTCACAGTAGCTTCAGGTAACCAAATAGAAATAGAATATGACTGAGTGTGACTTGAAATACTAATCATACAAGATATCACTTGTATATGTGAATCTGTTAAATGCAAAAAAAATCATATAAATGAGGGACTATTTAATACTATACTAATCATTGATATGCAGATTTACTACCATCAGGCTAAACTAAAGCCAATTCAGAGGATGCACCAATACTAATTTACTCCCCAGTTGTCATTTGCCCGGTCAATAGTGAAGTGTTATGTACGGTCTGTTACTATATACAACAGCATGCCATATTGGAATTCACTAAAGCAGAATAATAAAAACACACTTCAAAAGACTTGTCACAGGAATACTTGTAGGTCAAACTCACCTACAAGGCAATCAAGACCTAATCTTGGACTTACCAGCACAATGTATATCCAAATAAGCCAAACTCAGTTTTTAAATACATTCTGATACTTATAAATGATGATATACATCTTTAAGTTGACTCAAACCATAAAACTAGACCAAACTGTTCTCCTAAAGGAAGAGTAATTATTTTTCAAAGTGATGCTTCCTTAGGCTATGAGTTGTCTGTCAAGTAAGTGTGTGTGTGAGTATGTGTATGAGTGAGTGTGTGTGTGCGTGTGTGTGTGTGTGTGTGTGTGTATTCTATATAATCCTATATAATAAACGGCTAGTTAGCAATTGTCCCCTCGACCAGGAGTTCAACTGGGAGTTTCACAAGGGGTGGGGCCAGCTGGCCAACCACCTATGGCCCCTCCCCCTGGAAGGCCCCACCCCTGATTGACCCCCTTCCCCATGGCCGGCCTTGCCTGATCAGTCCCAGTGGGGGTGGGCTGGCCAGACCCCATCCATGCATGAATTCGTATACCGGGTCTCTAGTTCATATATATAATCCATATCCATATCTGTATGGCATAGAGAAGATACTGTTAGTCATCTGTATTTACAACTAATTCTTTAACTTCTCCATCTGGGTATTCTGCATGATGTACTTTGTACAAAACCAAGATCATTATCTTGCTCACTTTCCAAACATACTGGAGATACTATCTCTATTTGCCTGTACCATCTAAAGTGAACCCAATGAAGTTACTCTCAAATCAAGTGCTTTGGTCATTCTTGACTCCTTCCCCACCTCATAGGCAGCCTTTGTTTAATATAGTTGTTTTCTCTGCCTACAATGTCCTGTCCTTTTTTGCCACTAGAAAAATTTCACTTATCCTTAAAGGTTCATATCATATGGCATCTCAATTTTGTAGTCATGACCACCTTCATTTCTTCTTTTCACTTCTTTCCCTCTGTGCTCTCACATATCTCCCTTGGAGTATTGATTACATATTTAAGGCCCAAGACAGCTCTTTATTTGTCAAAACAGAAACTGCTGTTGTTTTATACTAAAGCATCTGGTTTTAAAACATCTGAATCCATTTTTCAATGAAGGCATCTCTTTTGCCAATAAAATATAAGGATCAACTAGATAATGCAGTTGTTAAGTCAACTGTCAAGACTGGTAATGTAATCACAGTTATTTTATTTCTCTGATTCTGAAGCTAATATGACTAGAAAAGATGAGTCTGAGATAAAAAGAAGTTGAATACCTCTGTCACAAAATTTAGTAATAAAGCCAAGAAAATAAAAATTATTCCAAATATATTACTCTTTTGATTAAATTCTATTATCGTAGGCATCTAATTCTAACCTGGGAAATTGACAGATAAGAATAATCAATATTATAAAGGGTTAAACCTAGGTTAGGAAATATATTTACTTCCCCCTCTGACTTGTTTCTCTCAATCTACTTCTATCCTTCCTCATCCATGTAAAGTTAAAAAGTATGAAGTGTTTCCTTATTGAGAAAAAAAAAGAAAGATTATATGGCAGCTCCTTATGAATTGTCAGGATCTCACAAGCATGCTAGAGGGGCAAAAGGAGAATTCCAGGCAAGAGCTTGGTGAAGTTTCCTCCCTTTACTGGGTACCATCTACTTCATATATTTTGCAAATCTATGTAACTGTGTCAACAGGGGATGGTTCAGTTGATGTGCAAAGTTTACTTTCAAACTTACCATTTTATAATTTAACAATTAAATCAAAGCAGCTCTTGTTTTTATACCTGTTTTTTAGTAAATTGCATACAAAGACAAAACTTACCTTAGAGAAATGACACCAAATGACAAGCTTGCTCAGAAACCTAAAAATGTCACAGTAAACACTGACTTAGAAGATTCTAAAATTAGGAATAATTTCAGTGTCAGCATCAGTAGGAAACAGATATAAACCAAAGGAAAATCAGCATAATTCTGAAAGATTTCTTGGGGATCCTTGCTTCTGTTTCCTGCCTGAACATGGGTCCTATAAATTAAAAGTTTTGGCAAAGAGGCGAGTATTGTTGGCACAGAGGTTCAAGTTTCTTGTCCTCTTTGTGCTTTGAACTAAGCTCCTTTGACTTTGGGTTTACCTCTTGGGAATCTATATAGACTTTGGAATTTCTCCAAACTCAGAGCTGAAAAAGATGCTATATATAACTGCAGCATCACCTGAAGACTTAAAAGTAGGTCTTAGAACCTATTGGAAGGGTTCTGAATCAGGATTAAATTATAGACAGGCCCCTCTTCCAGGAGATACACAAACCAAAGTAGTCCCCAAAGGCATCATTGGGAGAGCCTCGTTGTGGTGATTTTTAAAAGCTAAAACTTGCTACATGTGCAGAGTTCCATTAGTTGCATCCCTTAGGATGTAAATGGCTACCAAGATTCTCTGTTATCTATTCTTGAAATTATCCAGTTATAAATGAGTTCCAGCTAGGGAGGCTAGGTCAATGGGAGTACTTAGGATGTTGAAAAAAGTTAGCAAATGATACTGAATAAGTTTGCAAATCTTGGTGGTACTCAGTTACTTGAAAATCCTTACTGTAGCATAGGCTAAGGATGGAAAGGAAGGTTTGTGTTGGAGTTACCTGGGGTAATTTACAGTGGTAGTTCTCAAACTTTAAAGTATGAAAGAATCACATGGCACTTGTTAGGAATGAGATTTTCCTGGGCTGCTTTTTTTCAGGAAATGTGGGGTAGGGCACAGGAATCTGATTTTTAAACAAGAATCTTGCTGACTCTGATGCAGATGGGGCAAGGAAAAATGCTTGGAGAATTTCTCCTGAGTTTTTCCAATAGGGAAGAGAAGAAGCAATAACCCTCTTTTTAACATGTATGTGTTTCAAAAGGGCTTCTTGCTTATGTTAGCTTTCTAGGATTTGTTCCTAGGCCAGCCAGTGATTAAAGTACTTTTCATACCTTAATTCATGTGATTCTCATAACAATCATATGAAGTATGAACTATAATTATTCAAGTTTCTAGATGAAGAAATGAAGGCCCAGAGAGGAGGGAGGTGTAATATGACTTACAATAAGAAACACATATTTGGTCTTTATCCTTGATTCTGGCACAGAGCTCCTAAATCTCATGTAATTTTGGAAGTAAAGATTACAGAAAAGGTATCCTTTTTTATGTTAATGAGGTGACCTTGGGAAAGTCCTTAGGTAACCAAAGGATGGGGGCAGAGCCAACCCTATGATTAGCTGGTTGGAACTTCCAGTCACTCCTCTTCTCCCTCTTCCTCCCCATCCCCTCCACCTCTGGGAAGGGGAGCTCAATCACCAAGGGCCAATGAGTCAACCAACCATGCCTATGAAATGAAGTCGCCATAAAATCCAGAAAACAGGGTACAGAGAGATTACACGTGGAGATTTGGGAACAGCGGCACACTCAGCAAGGTCATAGAAGCTCTGTACCCTTTTCTGTACCAAGGTCTCAGGGTCCGATAGGTTGTGGGGAGGATGGTGGATTTACTCTGAAAGAAGAAAACTCATCAGAGGGCCCTAAGCTGAGGGACGGATCTGACTTCTATTTTAAGGCCACTTTGGAGACAAGGGTACCATTTCCATCATTGAGGGAAAGCTGATAGTGCTGGCTGGGTACCACCGTGGGTAGCAATGGAGGTGATGAGACACTGTCAGATTCTGGTTATATTCTGAAGGAAATGCTGGGAGAATCCACAGGTAGATTAGATATGAAGTATAAGAGGAGAGCAAACAAAATGGCTCCAGAGATTTGCGCCTGAGAAAGTGTAAGAATTAAGCTTCCAGTTTACACAAAGGGAGAGACAGACAGACTGACAGACAGGTAGATAGATATATGTGTAACATATTTCTAGTTTCTCTTTAAAAGGTCTGTTTGTCAAATGCAAAAAAGGATTAATTAAAAAAAATCAACTAACAGCATTGAAGATTATTGGGAAACTGAGAAAAATAAAACTGTGGCTTGCTTCAAAGTTGATTATATCACCATAGCCTTATTTGCATTTGTTTTCTTTTGGTCACCTAGAAAATGTGTTTTCATCGTAGACTGGGATTGAATACTTATTCAGTAAGGGATATTTTCTTTGGCTGAGGAAGGCAAACTTGGTGCTGGATATGAGTTCTAAAATATAACATTTATATCAGATTTCCAAACTTTTTGTATCAAAAGAAATACTAGTTGAAATCTTTTCCAAGTGAAATGGATCATACCTGCTGAAAGCATTACTGGTTCTCATTTAACTTGCTGATTTTTTAAAAAGAATCTGACCTTGAGGACAGCTGCCAGTTGGCACAGAATACAGTGGAGATGAGAAGAGAGTCTCGGGCCAAAGCAAACACCTGAGTCTACCAATTGTGTCCTGTGGGTGCTTTTCTGTCCCTGTAAGGCATTTGGGGTCTTGGATTGGAACATGCCTTCCAAAAGGCTCATCCTCAGCAAATGCACTGCTGCTTTAGATGCATTGGCATTTTATACAACCTGGCAGTGTCACTGGGTCCTGCTTGTTAAAACTTGCAAAGCACTATGGACTCAGGCTACAATCTTCAGCTGAATTTGGAAATAGGAAATTAGCAATTCCAAAGTGTTCCTTCTGCCAAAAATCACATGCTGCCGCCATTGCTTTGCTCTGTGATGTAAGGATCATTTCAAACCTTTGTAGTAGGTGAAACACTGTGTACTTGACCAACCAAAAGGGAAAATACTTCTTAACTCAAGGGAGATATTTGCAACTACCACATGTAGACGTATGTACATAATGAGAAAAGTAATTCTTTTCCCCCCAAGTAAGACCTTTTAAAGTAATGTTGAAATGCATCTGGCAAAACCCCCTCCACTTTAATAAGAGACTTCATAAATTCAAAGTTTAATACCCACAGACCACACTAAACTAGGTTTCCAACAGCTAAGTGAAAAGGGATATGAAGCAATTAGACAGGAAATTGTGTTTACTTGAACTTTAAGATATTGCAATTACTTTTTCCATTGGCTGGAGGGATCAAGGTTGTTCACTTTGTGCTGTTAATTAGTGTGGGTGATAGGTCTAATTAGTGAATCAAACAATTCTATATCTGGTGAGACCTTAGACATCACCTAATGCACCTTTCTTCTTTTACAGATAAGGAAATGAAGGCTCAGTCCCTCATCTTGTTGGTGACAGTCATGTTTGGAAGTGTTCCTATCCCAATCTCTTGAATAGAAGGAAACGGCTCAGTATCCTGTTATTTGGATAACTGCATCTCCCCTTAGGCTTTTAAGTAAAGTCCAAACATTTGGAGGAAACTGTGGGGAAGGGAAAGTGTCAGAGGCACAAGGTTTTTATACAGTAAAAATACTATTTTGCCATTTTTCTTGGTTTCTTTTTTCCCCTCCTCTCAGTTTTAGGATGATATAAATTCCCCATGGGGATACGTCTATCTACTCAGTCACTTAAGCTAGAAATAAAGCTAATACATCCATTAGATTTTAAACCACTAAACCATTCTGCTTCCCAATTCACTCTCCACTCTCATGCATACTGCCTTACCACAGTCCTCATCATCTCACTGCAATACTACAGTAGTCTTTTTTCTTTTAAATTCATTTCAGAGAGGAAGAGAGAGAGATAGAAACATCAATGATGAGAGAGAATCATTGATTGGCTCTCTCCTGCATGCCCCACGTTGGGGATGGAGCCCACAACCCTCGCAGATCCCCTAACCAGGAATCTAACCATGACTTCCTGGTTCACAGGTCAATGCTCAACCACTGAGCCACGCTGCTGGGCCTGGAGTCGTCTTTTTATTGGCCTCATTTGCTTCCAATATCTTACTTCTCAGTGGCAGAAAACTGCCAGTTGTCCTTCATCACCATTTTTTTTTCTATACTTCCCTGCTTGCCTCGAAGCTGGGTTCGAGCAGGTGAGGAATTTCTGGTCAGTGGGAGGTAGAAGTATCATGTGGCAATTTCTGGGGATCTTCTTAGAAAGACAGTTGCGGGGCTCACTTTACTCTTTTTTACTGTCTATTACCTTTTCTGCCTGGAATGTGAACACTGCCATCTTCAACATGAGATTAGGGTTGCACACGAGGGTGACAATATAGGAAAAGACAGCCTTTGACACAGTGGAGCCTCTGATGCTGTAACAGTCCTGAATTGGATCTTTGGATTTCTAATATCCACTACACAGCTGACCACTTAAGTTCACAGCATCTTGAAGGTAACATTCCTGAAACAGAGATGTGATTATGTCCCCATATTTAAATGCCTTCCTATTGCTTATAGAAAAGTTCAAACTCCTTGACAAGCCATTCAATGTCCTTTGTGATCTTACCTTGGTCTTTCTCTGGAGCCTCATCTCTCTCCATTCTTTTGCTTTGTACTTAAAGCTCCAGCAACAGTGAATCACATGTAGTTCATTGAACTCATTGTAACCTCCAGGCTTTTGCCCATCTTGTTTCCCTTGGTTGGACATTTTCTATTCATCCATTAAAAACCAAGTTGGGTACTTCCTTCTTCTGTGCTATCTTCTCCTAACACGTGAACTCTAATAGAGTTCATCATTCTCTCCTCTAAGTGACTTTCACCTTGTTCTTGTTTCTATTATTGACCTTATACTATAAATTATTTCTCTCTCTCTCTCTCTCTCTCTCTCTCTCTCTCTCTCTCTCTATATATATATATATATATATATATATATATATATAAAATATATATATATATATATATATATATATATATATATTCTTGCCTGGTCTATGAATCCATTAAAGAATAAATTATTTCTTTTTATTTCTTCCCTTTTTATGGTTAATGGAGGAGATATTCCTTAGGCCTTCAGTAATTGGTGGTTGAATTAAATTAATTTGAATTGAATTCTGAGAGTGCTTTAGAAAAGAGAGTCAGAGAACAAGAAAACTAGGTAAAAACCAGTAATTAAAAAAAAAAGTATGTACTAGTACTAATAAAAGGGTAATATGCTAAATAGACCAGATAGACCAGACGTCTTCCAGACATCCTTCTGGACAAAGCCACGGTGGTGGGGGTGAGGCAGAGGTTGGTTAGGGGCAATCAAGCCAGCAGAAGAGAGCAGTTAGGGGTGATCAGGCTGGCAGGCAGAGGGGTTAGAGGCAATCAAGAAGGCAGGAAGAGTGGTTAGGGGCCATCAGGCAGGCAGGCAGGTGAGCAGTTAGGAGCCAGCAGTCCCAGATTGCGAGAGGAATGTCCAACTGCAGGATAGGGCCTAAATTGGCAGTCAGACATCCCCAGAGGGGTCTTGGATTGGAGAGGGTGCAGGCTGGGCTGAGGGACCCCCCCCCCTTCCTCTGGTGCATGAATTTCATGCACTGGGCCTCTAGTTTATATATAATTGGCAATGTGTTTGGGTCCCAATTATTAGTGTTTATTAATTACTATGGCTTAGGCATCTGAAGACTTGTAACTTATCTGGCTATTTCATATTATATTTCCACTAGAGGCTCAGTACACGAATTTATGCACAGGTGGGATCCCTTGGCCTCGCTGGTGATTAAGGCCTACTGGGGGGCTGTCTGTCTGTGGGAAGGGACTGTGGGAGGTTGGACAGCCATGGGAGATTGGCTTTCCAGTCCCCCGTCCCCCCGATTCAGGGCGTGGGGGAAGGGACTGTGGAGGTTGGCTATGGGAGCGCACTGACCAGCAGGGGGCATCTCCTTCATTGAGTGTCTGCCCCTGGTGATCAGTACACATCATAGTGGCTGGTTGACTGGTCGTTCCAGGCATTCTGGTTGTTTGGTCTTAACGGTCACTTAGGCTTTTATATATATAGATGAATCCAGAAGACTAAGAGTTCTTCTAAGATATATATTAGGCTATTGATATTGAAGAGAAAAGAATATGAAAAAAACTGGCCTTGCCTCAGAGATAGTAGATATGAAGCATGGGTGTGTCAAAGTTAATTCATGATTATGCCAAACATAAAATGTTCAGAAATAAGGCAGCAATCAAATGAAAATAAATCTGCTATCATGGCAACTAGCTAGCAATTTTGTGAAATTTCCTGACTCATCTAGAATTAACATAGAGAAATTTTTAAATTGGGGTAAAATGGAAGACATAAATCAATCTAGGTGAATATTATTTTTTTAGTTTTATTTAAATTTCTATGTAGATCTGAGTTATAAGCAAAGCTCTCGGATTAAAGTAAGATGTATCCCAAATCCTCAAGATAGGATATGAAATCAGGCTAAGAATCACAATGTTGATCTAAAGAAGCCAAATATAAAAGAATATATACAGTATAAAATTCAAAATGGACCACATTAAACTTATTGTTTAGACTGCATACCTAAATGGTAAAACTAAGAAAAAGTAAAGAAAAGATTGTCACAAAAATCAAGATAATGGTTTTCTCTGGCAAAAGATGGAATTGAATTAAAGATCTGAAATATACTTGGAGTTTCTGAGCTCCTAAAAATGTCTATTTTTAATATAGTTTGTATTTCTACAAGTATTTTCTTGAAATGATTTATTAAATTATACATAATGTTTCATGAAATTTTGTTTGTATACTATATTTCACAATAAAAGAGAGAGGAATGCCTAAGTATCAATAAGTGAACGTAAAACACTCCAATAGAATAATGGGCAAAAATCAGAACTGAGTAGCTATTAAACACATAAAATATGCTCAATATCATTAGTAATCAGTCAAACACAAATTAAACATACAATGAGATACCATTTAAGGCCCACCAAATGTGCTTATAAAGTATGAAAATATCAAGTCTTGGTGAAGCTATGGAAAAACAAAAACTCTTTTATGCTGCTAGAAATCAAATTAAAAAAAAAAAAACTGGGGCATGATCTAGCAGAGCTAAGACATGTGTACCCCATAACCCAGCAAATACTGTCCAACATATATGTCATCACAACATCATTTATAATAGCAAAATTCTGGAAACAACTCAAATGTTGATCAACAGGAATAAGAATAACACTAACATTTATTCAACAGTCAGAAATAGATTAACAAGAGCTACACATATCTCTCATAAACATGTTAAGGAAGACAAGTCATGGGGAAAAATAGTCTGATGTCCTTTATATAAAATTAAAGACAAGTATATAAACACATATACACACATGTTAGAGATATATACATAAGTGGTACAATTTCAAAGGAAAGCAAGAAAATGATAAATATAAAGCTCAGGGTAATGGCTAAGGGTGACTACTGAGGCTGAGAATGAGGATGAGTACACAGGTGAATTAAGACATCATTAGTGCTCTATTTCTTGAGATGGCAATAGGGGTAGTTTGTTCATTTTACTAATTTTTAAATTACATATACTTTACATGTACTTTTTGGAATATGTTACATATTTTATGTTATAAATTTTTACATTAAAAATAAAGAATCTGATTATTGTTTTTGATGTCCTAGGTACAAGCCAGATTTTCGGCAAGGGCTTATGCGATTTATAATCTTTATGGCAGGAATATCCCACTTGGAATAATTATAAAAAATGCTTTCTTGTCTACAAATAAGACTTAAGAGAGTGTAGATGATATAAAGCATGAGTCAGTGTGCACATACCCTACATCAGCTTGCTCTGTGAGTCCCTGCGCTGTCAGAAGCATTCTATACCAAAGCTCAGCCTGAAGCAGCTACCACTTATCCCACCCACATAACCACAGAGAGCCAGTACAGAGAAGATTCAATTCTCCTACAAAACAAAGCTAATGCCTTTCGAACACAACACAGTCGTTTATAAGAAAAGAAAATCAATGCTTAATCATCAGTCTTCATGCTCCCCTCTTGCTGGAGACCAAGTTAATTCTTTTCCAAATGGTCTGGCAACATCTCGATGACTATTCCAAGTTGTCAGGAAGCATGTTGTAGGTCCGTGGTTGGCAAACTGCAGCTCGCGAGCCACATGAGACTCTTTGGCCCCCTGAGTGTGGCTCTTCCACAAAATACCATGGCCTGGACGAGTCTATTTTGAAGAAGTGGTGTTAGAAGAAGTTTAAGTTTAAAATATTTGGCTCTCAAAAGGAATTTTAATAGTTGTACTGTTGATATTTGGCTCTGTTGACTAATGAGTTTGCTGACCACTGTTGTAGGTAATAATGTCAGATTGTTTTAATTAATTAATGTTTTAGTATTCCAAACCGTGCTCCTTTTCATATGTAGAAATTTATTTTCATATCAGAAAGAAGGGGCAATGGAACCACATTCAGTTTTAATATCTTTTAGCCTCCTCTTCACTCTATCAGAAAAGAATGACATTGAACTTGTAACTGGGTAGCATGACTATGTAGCAACTTGTCTACTTTATTTATTATTTTTCCTCTGCTATAACTTGATAATCCTAATTTTTTCTTTCTTTAGGACACATATCCAAGTGAGAAAGAGAATTCCTACTGACTTCCTGCTGACTTTTTGGACCATGTCATTCTGACTTTCTTCTGTATAGGCTGAGAGGAAGGGGGAAGTCAGAAGATAAAAGGGTAAGTAGCAGAAGATATGCTTAGAGGGAAAACACTGAGTTTTGTTCATTCCTGAAGTGCCCATGTGCTTGAGGAGTCACGGTACTTCCTCTTCTCAGCAGCATTACACTTGCCTCAGACCCACAAGGAAGAGCTTTCCTTTGGGCCTTTTCTAAGGGGATTTTAATGGCTGACAGTCCAGATTTAGAAGACTGCTTCCTAAGAAGTACCCATAAGTAACAGAGACTTCTGAGCTGATCAGACTGCCTCACCAGATTCCCATATATTTAGAATTTCCTGGCAGCCACAGTCATGCTTTTCAACTCATAATTTGACTTTTAGCCCCTAATTTAAGTCACTTGAGAACGGAATGCAGATGGGGAAGAGGGAGTGTGGTGGGGAGCAGTTGAAATAGTAAATAATTTAGGCTTAGTTTTCAATATAAGTTGCTCTTGTGTGTGTGTGTGTGTGTTTCTTGCTTTAGCGAATCTAGTTTAACAGCCCTTCTGAAATTTGGACAACACAAGTTTTGGTAAATTCACACTGAGAAAACACCTGGGCTCTTGGCAGCAATTTACCAAACAGAAATCAGCACCAATGGCAATGTTCTGTATTGCTATAAAGAGCAGGAAGAAATGGTAGAGATAAATGAGTAAACATCTGATATATCACAATCAGATGTTCCCTTTCTTAAGTCTTACTAGAGTTCACTGTTTACCTTTCTGATGTTCTTAATTTTACAAATTCTAATAGTGTAGAGCTCTGATTTAGTGTCAATTAATTTCATAAAAATATAACCAAATGTACAATTCTTTTAATGTTCTGTTATGAACATATGTTGAATATCTCAGTAGGAATGTTGCAAAACTTCTTGAAAAATAAAGTTACCTACTATTTAGAATCATTTAAAAAACTTTCTTACCAGTTTGACATCAGTATATGTGACCCCTATATAAGGGAATTTCATTATACTAGGTTTTATAGAGATTATAACAATATAAAAGTAATTCCTGTCCATTGAAGTTGACACCCTATTCAGTAAAAGGAAAAGTGTATACAAATAACATTAACAAGAATACTAGCCATCTTAAAATGAATAAAAGAAGTAATAAAGTTTTGGAGTAAAACAACTCATCTGTTCATGGTAGTGTCTGAGATGTGAGGAGGGAAATTTTGATAGAAAAGTAACATTTGATTTGGCCATTGAAAATGGATAAAATTTTGTGTGTTATTTTAATTTTGACAAAAATCTATTGATTTCAAGGGAATGTGAGACTGCCATATTTGTGGGTTTTATCTAATGAAATGCCTGTTATGGAATACATTATTTTCATTGGTATTATTATTATTACTTGCTTGGAAGAAGAAATAGCTGACGATGTCTTTTTGCTTAAGAATATCTATCTGGGGTAATACATTTGGGGGCCTTTACCTATAGATCTCCCTTAAGAATTAATACCATCACTTATTTATTTAGTTAATTATCTATCACTCAGGTTTAAAAAAATGGATAAAATTTTGAAAGAAAATTTGTAAGTCAAGGAAATTGCAGGTAAAGATAGCATAGACATAACAGGAATTGAGAGGGAGAGTTGGAAAAATGGGTTGGTGCTGCATGCTAGGCTAAGAAAGAGCTACATAAACAAATAAGCAACCTCATGATTGAAAAGAATTATATTCTTTAATCAGCTCTATCACATCCTTACAAATGCATCCAGTTTAAATGAAAACCTCAGATAACAGAAATTCTGCTCTTGAGAATTCCTGTCCCAGCTTTATTTAGTTCTATTTTCTCTATATGTTGAACTAAAATAATTTCCTTATAGCTTCGACTTCTTTGTTCAAGTTATAGTTCTCATGACCAAATGGCACAGAAGGAGTCCTTTTCCAAATGGCAATTATTCATATGTCAAAGTCAGCTATCTTCTTTACTGTGGTTCTAAAGGCCAAAATATCTCCACTTATTTAACCACTTTTATATCACAGGGTCATCAACCTTTCCCTATCCTTGTCACTGTACTCTGAGCTCTGGGTTTCTTATATGCCCTTTGGAATCGAACACAATGCTGAAGACATTAATGTGCAGTGCAACCATCTACTAACCCTCTTATTCCTACTCTAGACATGATAGTGTAACTGAAGGAGCCCAAAGCCACCTTGATTTAGATTTATTTCAGTTGGCAATACCAGGCTATTGAAGGTTTTTGAACATAGGCTTAGACCTGGCAGGGGCTAAGGTTGGATTTAAAAAAAAAAAAGAATGAAAGGTGGTTAAGATCCTCAAAGTAATGCCTTTAAAGAAAGAAGAGAACCTTGAGAAACACCTACTGTTAAGGGCTTGCAAGAGTCAAAAGAAGCAGAGGAGAGTAATGAGAACCAGTGTAATGCAAGGTAGGAATGTCAAAGGTAGGGGGCGGGATGGCAGGAGTATTATCACGCCAGGAAAGTCAGGAGAACAAAAATTGAGGCAAAGCACAAAGCACTTTTGATAATTAAGAATATATATTATAAAATGGAATGTCAGTGGGGCATCAGGGACAGAGAAGGAGAAACCACAAAGTTACTGTAAGAGTTTTAAAAAATTGCCAGTCAGGTTAAAGAGATTAACAAGCTCAAAGGAAGTTGTTTGATTGTTTTGATGGGGGAAGAAGAGGGTTGCTTTGTTTGTTTAGGATGAGGAGACTTAGGCAAAAGCAGTGAAAGAACACAGTCTGAGAGGAAGGAAACAAGTACATTTGGAACCTTTCACTGTGTAGTGAGTTGAGAGTTAAGTATAACCCTATGAATAGTCTTACTCAAACATACTAATTGTTTAACTCTGACATTCAGGTATTCCATTTAAGAATATTCACATACCTTAAAGGACAAATTGAATGAAGAACAAAAAACTCCCAAAATATGATTGAAAAATTAAGGCCAGCCTCTTCTGCCCCAGGATCCTGGGGGGGGGGGGGGCGCCCCACACACACAGCCATGAGCACTTCTAGCATATTTTTTTTACTTGATTCTTCTAGGCAAGTTAATACATATTATGAAATTATTTCACACAAGCAGATAAATTAGGTAAAATGTGAGTATTTTCAGTACAGAAGCTTGATCCTAGATCCTGAAAAAGCAAGAGCTTTGCATTCAAAAATTAGATTAGAATGAAACTCATTTTATGCCAATCTGATTTCTTCTTTAAATGGTTCTTTATAAATTTCAATTTCCTTTGCTCACCATGTTGGCTGCTTTCCCTTCAGTATGTGTGGTAGAATTAAAGAGTAAATGTCTAGAAGTCAAAGATATTTTTTCTTGAAACAGCAAAACTTCAGTTCAAGGATAGAGAGTGCTTATTAAGCTAGTTTTACCATTTTAGTTTGTAACTTAATTGAATCTATTAAAGTTTTGTGTGTGTTCAATGAGGTAGAGCTTTCTTTCCATTGCTAACTGCAGAAATAAGAAAAATACTGTGGCATTTGGAAAAAACATAGCAATATTAGAATTTTTCAGAGAAATTCAAATATTTATTAAAATAAATTAATAAATTGTTTGAAAAAAAGTATGTAATTCCCTATAATTCACCATCTCCATCTGTGTTCTCTGAGGTGCCTGACAGACAACACACACACATCACACTTTGTCAGCAGTATTGAAAAACTACTTGCAGTTCCTGGAATATGCTATGGGGTTCACACTTCGGCCTTTGGATAGTTTCTGTCTCTTTGCCTGTATTTCTTTCTAATTGCTATTTGCCTAACAAACTCCTGCTGCTATTTAAGACTGAGCTCAAGCAATTCCTTGTTTGGAAAATATTTGTTGAGCCACTAAGGCCAAAGAAGTTTTAATCATACCTCTTACATTCTTTCACTATCACTGTTCAATACCTTGAATGATGCCCAACACATAGGAGCTTCGTGTTTGTCAGCAGGATGAGTGAAGGACTGATGAACCTATTTGGATTTGGATGAAGAGAAATGGAAAAGTCACTACAGTCTGGTGTGACTTTTTGTAAAAAAAAAAAAAAAGTAGTCCACTAAATGTATAACTTAAAAAGGATATCATGGTTGGTAGACTGAATGATGGCCCCTCAAAATATCAGGTCCTAATCTCTGGAACCAGTGAATATGAATTTATATGGAAAAAGGGACTTTGCAGATGTGATTAAATTAAGGATACAAAGATGGTATGATTATCGTGGATTACCTGGGTTGTTCCAATGACACAATAACAAGGTACTCATAAGAAGGGGCTAGAGGGAGATTTGATAGGTGAGGAAGAAGGTGATGTAATGATAAAAGTGGTAGAAAAGGCAATGTGCTAAGGGGCCATGAGCCAAGGAATGATGGCAGCCTCCTGTAGCTAGATAAAGGAAGGAAACAGATTCTATTCCTGGAGGTTCTGGAGGGAACACAGTCTTTAAGACATATTGATTTCAGCCTAGTGAGATTCATTTCGGACTTCCAACCTCCAGAACTATAAGCAAATAAATGCATGTTGCTTTATTCCACCAAGATGGTGGCAATTTGTTACAGCAGCAATAGGAAACCAAAACACCATGCAAACCCCATTCTCCCTCTACACTTCAAAGCACTATTACAGTTAGCTCTAACAGAGCATCCGGGATCAGTATTAGCTTGGGAGCCAAAAAATCTGGGCTCTAATTCTTAGAAAGACATTTTTGTCAGAATCACTGAGCTTGAATTTCCTGAGGTTAAAATGATACCTTCCCAATCTATTTCGTGGAGTTGTTATAAGCATCACATAGTATAATATACATGATACTAGAGTCCCAATGCATGAAGATTTGTGTAAGAATAGGCACCAGTTTGCATCCAGCACCCAGGAGCTGGGCCTTCGCTCTGGCCGCTGCCTTCCACCTTCACTCCAGCAGGAGTTGCCTTTGCACCGACCCTGCCTCCCTCCTGTAGCTCCCTCCATCCCCTACCCCCAACCTCATAGTAGGCATTCACCCCTTCCCAGCTGCTCTGTGCCTGCACACACATGCTGCCCAGAGGCTTGGAATGGGCAGGGCATGCAGACCATCATCTTTGTCGTGCCAATTTGCATATTCCCTTGGCTGTGAGCACTGCCATCTTTGTCATGGAGTGACAGCCAATTTGCATATCTCCTCTTTATTAGATAGGATAAGCATTTTATAAACTGTTACTAAAATGTAAACTATTATTATTGCTACTTACTCTTTTGGACTGAGGAATTGAAGGCTTATGGTAAAATGTAAATGAGCCACATTTGGTTATGATCACTGCAGTTCAGTTCTTTGAATAGTGCATGACATATAACACTCTGTACATGGTTGTTAAGGAAATAAAGAAATGAATGAATGCATAAATGGAATTGGTTTATTAGAAAACAATATTAGCTATCAATAGAGTTTTGTTGATAATGGGTCTCAGAGAAAGTAAATATTGAGAAGAGATAAAGTATTGGAAAAGTGTAGGGCACAGGGTACCACCTATGATGGGAATGGCAAACACAGCCATGGAACTTGGGAGATGTGTTGAGTAAGAAGTTGGGTGAGGGCAGATTCCTAAATAAAGATGGCATTGGAAGAGTGACTAAAGAAGAAGGAAACTGAGAAGTATTGGGAGAGCTTCACAGGAACAGAAGGAAAACCAGAAACAAGTATTGTGACAAAAGAAGAGGATATTTCAAAAAAGGAGGAAATAAAAACTTGTCCATGTCAAGCACCATCAGATGGTTAAAATAAAAAAGACAGGTTTTACAGGAAGTATCCATTGGGTTTACTGAGGTATGTCATTTAGCTGCCAGTGGTTTTACCTTTACTGTAGAGATGCATTCCCTTGATAAACTCATTTCATCCCAAATCCTTAATTACCAGTGACACCTGGTAATGCTGACCTCCAGCACACCTAACTACTCCTGGGTGCTTTCCCAGAAATCCTTCAGAGTAGTCAACCATAAACTGTAAGCAAGACTAGAGTTTAATTTACCTCCCATGATCTTATCTGGTCTAGTAAATTTGGTGCCCATTCTCTTTTGGGCACTTTCCTTGTAGAATTAATACCAGAAGAGAACAGGGTACCAGTGTTACCTGCAGAATAGTACCTTGTGGATCAGAACTCAAAGTATGCTTGATAAATAGGAAAAAGGGCTATCTTAGTTTGCTAGGGCTGCCATAATAAAGTACCACAGAATGGGTCGCTCAAATAATATAAATTTATTTTCTTACAGTGCTGGAGTCTAGGAGCCTGAGGTCAAGGTAGGATTAATTTCTTCTGAGACCTCTTCGCTGGACTACTAAACAGCCACCTTCTGCCTGTCTTCACCTGGCTCTCTTTCGGTGTCTGTGTTCTAATCCCTTCTTCTTATAAGGACACCAGTCACATTGGATTGGGGCCCACCCTAGTGGCCTCACTGTACCTTAATTGCTTTTTTAAAGGCTCTATCTCCCTAAATATTCTGAGGTACTCCATATTAAGATGTCAATGCATATATTTCTTTTGAGGGAGGAAGGGAAGGACACAATTCACAATTGTGGCCAAACACAGACTAAAGCTCAATGAAAAGGGAGAAACTTAGGTACTAAAATAAACTCCTTGATCAGCTAAAGACAGGCTGGATATGTGCAAGTTGGGCAGAAAAAGTTCCTGAGGTCATTGGGAATAACGTGATGACCACGAGATAGCTATGTAATGCCATAAAACACAAAGGCACCATTTTCGGCTTTATGAACAGGAACACAGCCATTGAACTTGGGAGGTAAATTCAGCAATTATGCTTTGCAGTGGTCAGGAATACAATGTTTTCCAATTCTGAACTCCAAACCAAAGAGAGATGTGAAAATTTTGGATGAGATTCAGAAGAGAACCACATAGAACTATGTATTTTTAATCATCAGAAAGTAAAGATACTGCGATTTCTCAGTCTAGGAACAAGGAGGCTGAGGAAGGATTTATTAATGCTCTTTAACTCACATAAAGGTCGCTTGGAAGATAATGGTCAGCAGTTCTCCAGCCCATAAATTGAAAGGAAAGAAATTTAGATTTGTTCTAAATTATCTCTTAATGCCAGTAACTTAGTTGTCATAAGAGAGTAATTTTTAACAGTGTGAGTGAACAAAAACTGGGATGGCGTGCTGACTTTAAAAATAAAATAAATTATCTTTTAATTCAGGTGATTTTAGCATGAGTCTGACTAAAATTATGAGTATATGGAATATAATTATTCATTTATTTATTCAATAAAGTCTTATTAAGTGCCTACCACGTGCCAGGTATTATTCCTGACCTAGCAATGAGTCAACAAAGTTCCTGCCCTTATTAAGTTTACTTTCAGTAGGAAAGACAGACCACACACATACACATATGCGCATGCGCAGATACACACACAGTTAGACTGATAAGATCTGTGGAGAAAATAAATAAGGGAGAATAAACAAATAGTGACACAACTAACACTTTTAGACAGTGTGATCAGGGAGGGCTATCTAAGAAAAAATATTTAAGGAAAGACTTGGGTAAATCAATAACAGTCAATAGTTATTAAGCACTTACTGTATGCCAAACATTGTGCTAAGTTGTGTATTATTTGATTATTATAATAATTTATTTTACAAAAGAGGAAAATTAAGCTCAGGGAGGGTGAATAACTTTCCTAGTAACTTACATAGCTAGAAAGACTCAGATGTACTGGCTGTCTTGCTTTCTGTAGCTGCCATTATTATTAATTTTAACTTAAATATTAACAATGATATTCAAGTTGAGCATCCCTGTTTAATATAGGTGTTTTTTTTTAATATAGGTGTTTTTTTAATATAGGTGTTTTTTTAATTTATTTGTAATAGGTAGTTCCTAGGCAAGAGATGACTTTTACAGAATTCTAGTGGCATGGTTTCATCTCTAATAGCATTTGCCTCTTAGTTCCACCAAGACCAGACACTTTCCTGACATGGGTCAAATCCAGATGGCTGGTGTCTCAGAAGACAAGAAGGAACAGTGGAGGGGCTGGCCATTATTAGTTCTAACTTTGTCTTTTGTAATCAAGTCATGAAATGACTGCAACAGACCAAGACTCTGCCCCCATCTCCACACACAACCTTTTGTGTCTGTTTTTGATCTAAGAAGCTGTTTAGGAGACTATTCATATCTCTAGACAGTTCTTTAGGGCAGATTGGCTGATGGTAGTCAGGCTGAGATCCAGGAAAAAATGATCTAAGATTGCAGGTGTTCATTCTGCCATTTTTTCCAAAGTGAATTTTCAGCCCTCTGCAGCAAGAAGCGCTAAGAGCAGCCTGGAGGCCCTCTCTGACATGTCTGCCTTTCCTCTCCTGCAGGTCCCCCAGGGATGGTCAAGTTTAGGCAAAAAGAATGGTGAAGCTGTCCTGGGCATACTAATGCAAGAGAATTCTCACCATTGCTGATCATCGGTAGATTTGTTAATTCCTCCTTTTTTGAAACATTTTAGTAAGACTTCTGTTCTACATGTAAATTCTGACTTTAATCAAACAACTCAGATAAGTGTCTGACCTTTTTAGGGAACTCTTTGAATACTACATTTCTAAAAGCTTTAGCTTTTTTATTCCAGAGCTGTGAAATATATACATACGGCCATATGTATTTTATGAGTTAGATTCTCCTTTAACTCTGCTGGAAATTTGGGGGAAAAAAAACTTAGCTCTGCCATAGTTTACTTAAAGTTATGACTGAGCTGCTCTTCTGGAGAAAATCGGATATTCCCATATGTGACTGTGTTTTAAATGGAATAGCTATTTCCAGTGGCAGGTCTCCATGTGACGTTTTAAAAGGGCATTTCACAAAACAGGCCATTTAAAAATGTTAACAGAGCCCAGCTAGTGTGGTTCATTGGTTGAGGGTTGACCCATGAACCAGGAGGTCGAGGTTCGATTCTGGTGAAGGGCACATGCCTAGGTTGCGTGCTCACTCCCCAATAAAGGGGTGTGCAGGATGCAGCTGATCCATGATTCTCTCTCATTATTGATTTTTCTATGTCTCTCTTTCTCTCTCTCTCTCTCTCTCTCTCTCTTCCTCTCTGAAATCAATAAAAATATATTTTAAAAAATGTTAATGGGAATTTCAACATCTTTTAACCTTATTACTCCATTTAATTCTATGTTTCAATTCTAATTTTTATAGTAGCAAGGTAAATTTTATGGAATTATTTTTTGTTTCTTGGAAAGATAGTAAAAGTAAATACTTCAATGTAAATACTTCTTTTTCTTCAACACAACAGAGTAAATTTACTAACTTCCCACCACAGCGAATATGAACACTATGCTGCTGCTACTACTATGGGTCTTCCTTCCATCTGTCTGTACCCCAGGGAGTTTCTCACAGAGCAATTCCATTTGACATTTCTCTACATGTCTTTTCTGAACAGACTTTCTCTTATTTTGCTGAACATAAAAGTACTAACCTCTGCGGCTTCAGACACCAGGTCACCTCTGTTCTCTTCTAAAACCTTGTATATATTGTATTCAACTCTAACACCACTATGCTTTGGTGTCCATGTCTTCATTTGCTCTAATGGAGATCAATCAATATCGAGTGGGTTCTTGTCTTGTGTCAAGTGCTTTATGTGTTCTACAACATAAAATCCTCCAACACGAAGCAATAGATAAATCACCTCAACTTTACAGAAGGAGTGAAACCAAAGCATCAAAGGCTTAAGTGACTTGTTCAAGATAGTCAGGGAAGTGGCAGGGAAGAGACTTAAACCCAGGTGAGCTGACATCAGCATACCTAACTAGGCTACCCCTGCCCCCATCTGTTGTCTTCATCTCTATTCATCCTCATACCCAACCCCCACAAGAGCTGGTTTCTTCTGGTTTGTTCACTGAAGTATTTTCAGGGCCTCGAACAGTCCCTGACATGTAGTTAACACAAGAAATGTTTCTTGAAGGCATAAATCTCATTGCCTATTTTTTTCTTTCACTTATTTTTTAAAATATGTTTTTTTAATTGATTTTAGAGAGAGAGGAAGGGAGAGGTAGAAACATCAATTGGCTACTTCCTACATGCCCCCCAACATGTGCTCAGGCAACCCGGTCATGAGCCCTGACCAGGAATCAAGCCAGTAACCTCCTGTTGCATGTGTCAAAACTCAACTATTGAGCCACACTAGCCAGCCTCTTTCTCTCTTTTTTTTTTTTTTTTGGTAATGAAACAATGTTTAATGAGCCCATAAAACAAGGCCTCATCCTACAAACTCAAAATTCACCAATGAACGAATTCCCACCAGGCTGGAAGGTTACATTCTTAAAGGAGGAGACACTAATATCTACTATCAGGTAATGAATTATTGCGAAGACAGTAAAGCAGGGCAAAGGGGCTAAAAAATGATGTGGGAGTGCTGTTTTAGGTTGGGTACTTGTGGAAGGCTTGACTAAAATGGAGCACTTGAGCAAACATCAGAGGAGGGTTCACTCAGAAATAATCCGGTGGCAGAGGGTGAAAATGGAAAAAAAAAAAAAAGCAGGTGCAAAGGCCATGCAGTGAAAGCATGTTGGGGGTGTTCCCGATACAATAGGGTGAAAGTTTGTTTTATGAAATAAGAGGAGAGTAGTAAAAAGGATAGTCAGAGAAGTGGGCCAAGAGAAAGCACTGCCTTTGGGGCCATGAAGTAGCTTCCATTCTGAGTGAGACAGTTAAGTAACAGAGGATTTTGAACAGAGAACTGATAGTAGAAGGACCTCCCTGTGGCGAGAACTATAAGAGAACACACATGAAAGTGGATAGGCCAGTGAGGGGCTATTCCAAAAGTCTGGACTTGAGGCAGTGGGAAGTTAGACCAAGGTAGAGGCAATGGGGGTAATAAGTACTTAAATTTTCAATGTCTTTCAAAGGTAGTGTGATTTGCTGATGGGATGAACATGAACCATGAAGAAAAGATAAGAACAACTTGATAGTTTTGGCATTTGAAGGTGGGCAAGGCTGAGTTGGGGAAGACTATGGGAAAAGTAGGCTAGGGATTGAAGGGGAATCAAGAATTTTGGTATTTGGCTGAAACCGGTTCAGCTCAGTGGAAACATTGGCCTGGGGACTGAAAGGTCCCAGGTTCAATTCCGGTCAAGGGCATGTACATTGGTTGTGGGCACATCCCCAGTAGGGGGCGTGCAGGAGGCGGTTGATCGATATCTCTCTCTCATCGATGTTTCTGGCTTTCTATCCCTTTCCCTTCCTCTCTGTGAAAAAAATCAATAAAATATATTAAAAAAAAGAATTTTGGTATTTGAACTCCTTTCTCACCATCTAATACTGCCTTGTATGGTGACAATATTCAATAATCCTATCTAATAAAAGAGTAATATGCATGCAAATTGACCACCTCTGCTATACCCACAAGCCATGTCCACCAGTTACACCCAGTCAAACAGGAGTGAGTATGCAAATTAACCCCAACCAAGATGGCTGCAGCCACAGAGAGAGCAGGAGGCTTGGGTTTTCCTAGCAATGGAGGAAACCAAGCTTTCTGCATATCCTGGCCAGCCCAGGCCTCCATTCAATGCTATAAAGTTTCAATTATAGAATATAAATAAATTCCAACAAAAATGGTGGCAGCCACAAAGCTGGAGAGAACAGGAGGCTAGGGTTGCCCCCAGTGATGGAGGAAGCCAAGCTTTCTGCAGCTCTGGCCGGCCTTGGCTTCCACTTAAGGCTACAAAGTTTCAATTATAGAAGATAAATAAATCTCAACAGAAATGACTGTGACCACAGAGTGAGCAGGAGGCTTGGCTCCACTCTAGGCTATAAAGTTTCAATTGTAGAAGATAAATAAATCCCAGATACTAGGGCCTCCATTTGGGTTGCTGCAGGGGGGGGGGGGTGGAGAGGAGGGCGTGGCCAGCCTGCAATCCACCACAGGCCCCTCACCCAGGCCACCTCACACCCCAAGGAAACCTCCACCCTGATCAGGGACACCCTTCAGGGCAAACCAGCTGGCCCCCACCCATGCACCAGGCCTCTATCCTATCTAATAAAAGAGTAATATACAGATTGACCATCATTCCAACACACAAGATGGCTGCCCCCATGTGGTCAAAGATCCTGTCCCCATGTGGACATCAGATGGCCACCACAAGATGGCCTGCAAGGGAGGGCAGCTGTGGGTCATCAGGCCAGCAGGGGAGGGCAGTTGGAAGGGACCAGGCCTGCAAGGGAGGGCAGTTGGGGGTGATCAAGCCTGCAGGGAGGGCAGTTAGGGATGACCAGGCTGGCAGAGGAGGAAAGTTGGGTGTGACCGGGCTTGCAGGGAAGGGCAGTTTGGGGGGACCCAGGCATGCAGGGGAGGGCAGTTAGGGGCAAACAGGCTGGCAGGGGAGCAGTTAGGCATCAATCAGGCTGG
This sequence comes from Lasiurus cinereus, assembly GCA_011751065.1. NCBI lineage: Eukaryota > Metazoa > Chordata > Mammalia > Chiroptera > Vespertilionidae > Lasiurus > Lasiurus cinereus. Next base: position 20,943,246 of record JAAGEH010000311.1, on the reverse strand, counting down.
CAGGGGAGTGGTTAGGCAGTGATCAGGCTGGAAAGCAGAAGCAGTTAGGGGCAATCAGGAAGGCAGGCAGGTGAGCAGTTAGGAGCCAGGAGTCCTGGATTGTAAGAGGGTATGTCCAACTGCCCATCTTACTAGGATCAGCCGGATAGCCCTCTAGGGGTCCCATATTGGAGAGGGTGCAGGCTAGACTGAAAGACATCCCCCCCACTCCCCATGCACAATTTCATGCACCAGGCCTCTAGTGATTATATAAGGCAGCAACTCAATTTTCAGGGACCTAAAAATCCAAATACCCTCAAGGGGACACCCAGCAGGTAACTTAACTGTGTGACTTGGCCCAGTGTAAAACAAAACACAGTGATGAGACCAGTGAACTGGAGAGTTCATGCATGATCCCCAGGCACTGATATAAAACAACATGTTCTGGGCAGTGTTGCCTTTGACCTTGAACTTGTGACCCCTGCAGAATGATAATCAGTATCATTGGCTTATATTCATATCATTCTTAGTTAATGCTTATCTGCTGTACTGGGCATGTAGCTGAATTTTGAGGATAGAAATTGTACATCCTGCTTGATGGATATATCCACTAATACATTATTCATACAATGAATGTTTGTGAAGGCCGTACTCTGTACCAGTCACAGTTTTAGAAAAGACATGATGGCAACTATATAATGCCAGATCACATTTCAGATCATGCTAAATGCCTCATGTCTTCAGAGATGACCCATGACGATCTCAGCTATGAAACCAAAACAGAATACAAAGGCATCAGAGGATTGGGAGCAGCTCAAACAGATGTTTGGAGTTTGATGTCCATACACTTGAGTTTATATGCTTAATTCATAAGATACTTTTTCAGGACTCTCCCCTCCTCTTATTTTACACATACTTTTTACATATTTGAGCATCTGGTTTTGTAGCCCCAAGCAGATAAGTCAGGAATAAGTTGGCAGAAGAGGAGAAGGGAAGAGCACTAATAAAGAAGGCTTAGATGTAATAAGAAACACCCACACTGTACAGGACAACATATAGCAAACAAACAAAAATCCCTACCAGATTTTTTTTTGTGTTTTAAGGCAGAAGACGTCATGCTTCCTGTATGGATAAGAAGTCTGCCAGAGCACAGGCAACCACCTGAAGGTTTTGCTGTTTTAAAGCACAGTGCAGTCAGGGATGGATATCTAGTAAAGTGTCTACTAAACTCACAAACTCTGCTTTCAAAGCTCAGGAAATGTACAATCCATTTAAAAGGTTTCCCTGGAAATGATGAAGGTATACAATCCAAAGGGTTTGTTTCAGGTATTTGGAAAATCCACTACAGAGAAATAACCTCATTCTCCAATAACACTGAGTATCTGCTCTGTTTCTGTTCTCTGGCCTGTATGTCACATACATGGTCAGCAAACACTAAAAACACACCCTCGGGCAGTTTATAGAGACTGCCTCAGGCCCTCTCACATCATTCACTCTCTCCCATGTTCTTTCTTTTTTTCTTTTCTGTTTAAAAATACACTTTTATCTATTTTTTTTTTTAAGAGAGAGAGAAAGGGAGAGAGAAAAAAACATCCAAGATAGAGACACATGGATTGGCTGTCTATTGCATGCCCCTACTGGGAATCGAGTCTGCAACTGGAGCATGTGCCCTGACCAGGAATCAAACCAGTGGTCTCTTGGTGTATGGAACAATTAATCCACTGAACACACTGGCCAAGCTCTCCCATTTTCATTCCAGGGTCCAGCCAGCTTCTGACCCAACTTTGGGGGCCGGCCCTTTGCTGCCTGCACTCAAATGTTGTAACTGAGGACAGAATTCAGCTTCCCTGAGCCATGTGAGCATATCAGGTAGCGCACCAGGTGTGTCTGGGACACGTTTGCACTGGGCTTGTGCACCCCAAAGTCTAACTGGCTTTGGCTCAGACTTGGCTTGTTCCTTGTGTTGGACCCACCAGAGCTCTTCATGACTGTTTTTATCTTCAACACACACTGAAAACACACTTCCCATGAAAAGCACACAACTGTCCCACCATCAACAAGAATTAATTTGAGATGTTCCTGAGTACATGATTTTTCTTTTCTGAAATAGTTAACTCATAGAATTATAAATCGTAGGCTTAAAAGTACCCTTCAAGTTCACCACCGCTATTAACGTGAATACAGTCTTATATCGTCTACCAAGCTCCCAAACTCTCCCAGTTTTCACTGGTCTCCCTTATTTTCAGAAACATTCATTTACAAAACAGACAACTAGGAAGAGGTCCTCAGTCCATAGACTAAAGCTAAAAAGTTAACTTAAAGATTAAACCAATGACCTTGGCTTGTTTAAAGTAGGAAAAAAAAAAAAGCGAGCCAGCCATAGCGAGAATGTCTGACAGTGTGGAGCTAAATAAACAGCTTTAACCCATCCACCAAGTTTTACAAGTTTCTAACAATGTTGATGTTTGTCCAAGATAAAGGAGGATCCAACTAACATTTACATTTTTCAGGTGTGTGTCCTTTAGTTTCAAACAAAGTTTAATCCTGTGGCCTGAATCGAAAGCACATCCAGACCACAGACTCACTTTTGTAAAACAAGTAACTCATATCCTCTGCTCAAAGGCAAATAAAATGGCCAGTATCCCAGTGTCCATTCATTGCCCTTGCAACCAAACTTTCTATTATTTTCAGTTGATATGAGGAAAAACTGAGTTCTATAGACCAAAAGTAAATAATAGAGTTAAAGTAGCTATACTAGATCCAAGAGTGCTAGGCACACACGCAAACACACATGTTAAATACATACACACCAGAGCAGAGTGTTAATGGGCATATCTCTGTAGCTAGGTCCTTTTCATTCACACTTACTCTTTTCTTTTTCTGTCCAACTGAGGATAAAGTTAGCAGGATGGCTCTGTTTAAACAATAACATGACTTGCTTTTACAGCAACCTTACCAAACGTCTTCAATCAATAGTTTTCAAAACTGCTTGGCCCTAAGTTTGCAACTTGCATTTTCCAGTCTTCTGAACCATAACATCTTTCCCACACAACTCAGTAATGCTAAGTAATAAGATGATCTGACTTGAGTCATAATAAAGAACAAAATGAGCTCCGGAAGCCAGAGCGTGACCATTGAAAACTCTGCAACTAAAAACACCTCTGATCTTGTAATGTCAGGGAATCACCTTCCCGTCTACATCGGAGCAGTGGATTTTCTTTGGTCCAGGAAGCTTTTCTGGCCTGCTGGTTGCCAGTGGCCTGCTTGGGCCTTGACCTCACCACTTAGATCAAGTGACAGCCCTCAAGCCAGCCTGAGAGCTGGGAGTGCTACCTCAACCTCCCCCTGGTGGTAGCTCTCAGCAGCCTGGGCTGTGCAGATCACCTGGTCCCTCAAGTCAGTCTTGGTCTGAATTTTAAAACTAATAATTCAGTCCGCTTCAGAAAATTGGTTATTTCTCTCATTTCTATTGGTACCTTCTCCTTCACACAATGAAAAAGGAAGTATACATCTCCCTTGTAGTGTATTTTTTCATCTGTCTGAAAGTGTATGACAAATACGTTTAGGTCCCCTTAAACTGCCTAAGAAAAACTGTGTTCCTAAAAATGACTACTCAGCCTTTCAAAGTTCTAAACAAGCAATATTAAATATTTTTTGGGGGGCGAGGGGGGGGAGGTGGTAGGGGAGAGAAGAGGAGATTAAATAAAGGGGACTTTTGGAATGTTGTTTCCAGATCTGAGTGCTGGTTTCACAGGTATGTTAGGTTTGTTAAAATTAATAGGCCTACCCTGGCCGGCTTGGCTCAGTAGACAGAGTATTGGTTCATGGACTGAAAGGTCCCATGTTCGATTCTGGTCAAGGATGCATATCTGAGGTGCAAGCTCAATTCCAGGGCTCATGTGGGAGGCAACCAATCGATGTGTCTCTCTCACTGTCTGTCTCTCCCCCTCCCTTCCACTCTTTCTATAAATCAATGGGAAAAATATCCTGGGGTGAGGATTAACAAAACAAACAAAAGAATTAATAGACCCGAAAATCATGATATCTATATATTTTTTTTGTGTGTGTGTGTATGACAAATATTTTTTAAGTGACAGACTATGATTTCAAAATACTGCCGTATTAATGATACTTTCCTTATGTAAACAATAGGTATAACTTCATTTCCGTAGGCCTAGGGATTGTTATGAAATCCAGATCTTGTGAAATGGATTAAAAATAGTTTGGTTAATATATCTAGTGATTCCCTAGGCTGAATTTCCTAATAGCATTAACTGGACCCCAAAAGGTTTGCCCTTTCCCACTGCAAAGGCAATGCACCAATAATTCCACAGAGCACAGTGGAGATTGGAAACCTTGTTATGTAATTTGTTAGCACATGCTGCACTCTATGGCACTATTTCTCCATGTTTATTTCCAGGACAGAGAGTTCTCTGCAGCTGATAGAGCTCTCAGCAAAAATAATCATAAACGATTCCTACCCCAGAACCGGAGACCTAAAAAACATTCTCAAACATCACTTGAGAATACATCTTTAATCTTCAATCTTGATTAAAGAGATTTTTTTGTCATTCTATTAAAGAAAACCTTTAAATTCAGTCATTTGAGAAAATGCTGATGTCCTCTTGCATTGGATTTATAGAATAGTAGTAAATCAGTAAGTCTAGTAAAGAATATTCAACAATAAAAAAGGATCTATTCCACAGAACCCGATTCAGTGCCCAGAAAACACTCCCCACCCCCCGCTACCTTTTTCCTTTCTCTGAGATGATACTGCAAAGGGAATTTTACATGCTAACAAGAGGGTCAGATCAAACCTATTTGGCAGTGTAATCCATCCCTTTCAGAGTCAGATTCTTTCCCTGTAACTACTGCTCAGAACTGACAATAGATTATTGTTCAACTTCTCTTTGAATGATGATGATGCGCCTGTGAAAGGCATCCATGGAGGGAGGAAGGATTGTTCTTTTTTATTTTTCTTTAGTGAGGTGGCTTTGAAAAACTCTAAGTGCAGACACTGTTGTTAAAAGGAACAGTTCCAAGCCTCATGATGACTTTTCTCCCAAAGTACTGTGTGCAATCATTAATCAGTTCTTTTCATGGGTAATTTTATGTCACAAGAGAAATGTTGCCATGTCCTGAATGTCCTTCACGAGCCATGGGAAAAAAACAACCCCAGAGAAGAGTGCTGGAGAGGATCACACTGCATAAACTTAAATTAGTGAAAATATTTTCTGGAAAGAGACCCTCCCACAACACACACGGCTCCTTCAATGAAATTTCCCAGATTCCTTCTGAAATTGTGGATGGTTTCTCTCATTTGGAATCACAGATTATCCATAAATTATCTAGATATGCCTATGTTTATTGCTAAGTGCATATGGTAATAACTACATTTTGTTGCATATGTTAATGAACATGAATTAAATTAACTTGGAGAAAACATCTTGTGTGCAGCCAATCGTTATCTTTAAAGGGCAAAGGATGCAACATTGTGGCAGGTACTTATGCTAGCAACTATTTGCTTAAGGAAAGTTTTTTTGTAGGTCTTGCTTGCAATGGGCAACAAATAATTTGGCAAAAAAATAGTATACTGTGGGTGGGAATAGTAAAAACATGAGCATTGCCCTTCAGAATATCTATAGTTTTCTATGAAAATGTCTTTTGCGTATTTGGTTACCCTTTATGTAATTACATGTGTGTATGTATGTGTTTGCATGTATGTAATGTATACTTTTACTTCTCCGAGTATCATTGTCAAAGATTAAATTGAATCTTTTAAATTTTCTCCATATTTTATGAAAAAATGTATATTTTTTATCTTAACCATCATTTACCAATATTTTAAAATATAATCTGTGTTTTTAGATCTTGCTTTGTTATTGTTTTTATATTGTCTCTTGTCTTTTAGGAATGATTTTGACATAATAAATTTCACTTGGCAACCTGTTTAAAAAAAAAGGCAAAGGATGCTATAAAAGTAAAATTTGAATACAATGATTACATTGCTGTATTACTTTTAAACTGACTTCAGATAGTTTTGATAAAAACCAATTGTGTGCACTTACAGTTACTTTATCTGCAGAGACTAAAGCTCTAATCATAAAAATTGTACAATGCTGAAAAACAACCCATCTACCTCTTCCCCCAAAGGGTCTATTTATTAATCCTTGGAACCTAAGAATGTTACCTTATTTGTCAAGAGGAACATTGTAGATGTGATCAAGTTAAAATTCTTTTTTTTTTAATTTTTATTAATTTTTTATACATATCTCCCCATTGCCCCCCCTCCCTCCCAAAGCTAAAATTCTTAAAGTGAGATTATCCTGGAGTGTCTGGGTGGGTCTGATATAATATCAAAGGCCTTTTTAAAGGGAAACAGGAGGAGTCAGAGTCAGAGAGAAGGCTTTGTGACAGCAGAAGCAAATGCTGGAGTTATGTGGCCCCAAACTCAGGAATGCCAGCAGCCTCTAGATGCTGTGAGAGGCAGGGAATGGATTTCCCCCTTGATCCAGAGAAGGAACCATCCCTGCCAATACTTTGACTTAGCCCAGAAACACTGATTCCAAACATCTGGCCTCCAGAACTGTAGGAGAATACATTTGCATTGTTTTAAGTCCCTAAAGGTGTGGTAATTTGTTACAGCAGCGATAAGAAATTAATGCAGTAGAGTAGGGTGATGCACTTCTCATGAGGAGCTCTATGGACCCTCTGTCCAGTGAAAAAATTACACCTAATGAAAATGATAAAAACAACAACCATTTAAAGCCGTTGGAAACTGTTTTAAGGACAAACAGAAAATGGAGAAATACTGGTATAAGAAAATCTGTTAGGTCTCATTAAGAATAGTGAGTCTCTGGCAGTTGAGCCGTGCCTTACTTAGTTCTCCTCCCCCACCGCTCCTCCCAGTTCAACGTAATGGAAGCTCTCCTCTGAGTGGGTAGAACATGAGTTCTTTCTTTCTTCAGCTCAATCTACTCAGGGAAAATTGGGCAAGAAAATAAAAAGAAAGGCATCCAGATTGGAAAGGAAGAAGTAAAGCTATTTCTATTTGCAGATGACATGAGCCTATATGTAGAAAATATTAAGAAATTCACTGAAAATCTATTAGAGCTAATAAATGAGTTCAGCAGAATAACAAGATACATAATCAATATACATAAATCAATTGTATTTCTATCCATTAGAAACTAACAATTGTAATTATATCAATTAGTAATGAACAATTGTTCCTTACTGAAGAACAATCCAAAATGAAGAATAAGAAAACAATTCCATTTACAATGGAATCACAAAGAATAAAATACTTTAGAAAGAAATTTAACAAAAAGAAATGCAAAATTTGTCATCTGAAAACTATAATACATTGTTGAAAAAAATCAAAGATCTAAGTAAATGGAAGATATTTTATGTTCATAGATTGGAAGACTTCATACCATTGTTAGGATGTACTCCCCAGATTGATCTACAGATTCAGTGCAATACAATAAAAATTCTAGTTGCCCTTTGTTTTTCCCCAGAAAAGAAATTGACCTTAAATTTCACATGGAAATACAACTTGAAACCAGAATATACAAAAAATTCTTATATCTGAACAAAGACAAATAATACAATTTTTAAATGGGCAAAGAGTTATAACAGACATTTCTCCACAGAAATATCATATCTCTAATATCATTTTAAAAAGAAGTTTACTTATACTAAGAAAATTATGAATTTGCAATTATAAATTCTAAAACCCAAGAGATGTTCACTGCACAATCTCCTCATTAATTCAATTGCTATACTTCATCCAAAATGTTAAAAAATATCTCCCTGATGTTAAGCAAAATAATTCTATAACTTATATGACATTTTAAGAATAATATATGTTAAAGAACCAGGGTAGCATTTGTTTTATTTTGTGTCTTGAGATATATAACAACAAACCTATGTTTTTGTTTCCTTTTCCCTCTTGACTCCAGGAAAAAAGAAAAAGCATTCAGAAACTGTTTCTTAAGAATTTTTATTTTAAGTCAGAGCTACCCTAGCTGACAGTATATTAACTTCATTCTAGTGCCACATCACCAATCTGAGCTCAATTTCAGCCAACTGTAATAATACATATAGTGCTAGTCAGACCTCCTAGAACTGTAATTTTCAATGTATTATTTGGTCATGTAATATCTATTGTATATTTTTAATACTAGAAATTAGTACACACTAAATGACTCAGCAAATACAATATATCACACACTACTCTAGACATTGAAAATATTGTCATGAATGCATTTTTATTTTTAAACCAATTGCTGATAATAAGAATTGAGCTACCATGATTGGGCTGTGGCTAATCAATTTTCACCTGGATGTCCAATCACCCTTTTATGGCCCCCTGGTAATCACACAAAATCAGTTTCTGTTAGCAAGGAAGAAAGCAGGAATGGATGTTGGAAAATGTTACAGAAATATCTATGCTATCCTTAAAAAAAAAA
>JAAGEH010000311.1:20891851-20934693 GCA_011751065.1 Lasiurus cinereus | reverse complement strand
CCAGAGGCCTATCTGCGGCCTGGCGCAAAACCCATACCTTATTGCCTTGTTGTGGCAATGAAGCAAGCATTCTGCCAGGCCACTCACACTGCCCCTTCTCAGTGGCCGCCCTCCCGGGACTGAAGGACTCTGGCAGGGCTGACAGGACTGGGCACCACCATCTTGTGGCTATGGGCACCACCATCTTTGAGATGCAGTGATGGTTTATTTGCATATTATACTTTTATCAGATAAGATTTTACTTTATTTGTTAATCCTCACCTGAGGATATTTTTTCCATTTATTTTCTAGATAAAGTGGAAGGGAGAGGCAAGAAAGAAGAGAGAAAAAGAGAGAGAGAGAGAGAGAGAGAGAGAGAGAGAGAGAGAGAGAAGAAGAAGAAGAGAAGAGAAAGGAAGGGAAGGGAAAGAAAGGGAAGAAAGAAGGAAAAAGACAAGTAGTTGATTGTATAAGTTTAGGAATTCAGGCAAGGGTGCCAGATGGATGGCAGGTGAAGTGTGCATATGGCTGATATTTAAGAGCATTGGGCTGGATGAGATCAGTCACATAGTGTATATAGATTTAGAAGACAGTCCAGTGTTATGTTCTGGTATGTCCTAATATTTAGAGATCAGATGAAGGAGGAGAAACAAGTAAAGCTAGAAGCAGGGGATCCTTTGTCTTCAAAGCCCAGAAGAAACGTTTTCCAAGGAGGACTGGACAATTGGTTGGAGGTTGTTGAGAGGAAGGTGAAAGCAGAAACTTACACAGGAATTTAATACAGTAATGACATTTTTTGGTGACAAGAGCAGATTCTAATGAATGGTTAAGCAGAAGCTTGATGGAGTAACCAAAGAGTGAACAAAAGCTGAAAAAGTATTTTGAGATTTTGCTCTGAAAGAACAGAGAAATATAGCAAAAGAAATCATGACAAAAGGAATCATGATATTCCAAGAATGTTTTTATTGTTATAATTTGAGAGATGATGGAATTTATTTGTATGTTGTCTGGAATGATCCAGTGCAGGGAAAGACTCCGACCAATGATGTCAAATAAAGAGGGTAGAGAGAAGCCAAGATGGCGGCATAGGTGAACACCTAAACTGCTACTTCGGACAACAATTTCAAAATTATAGCTAAAAGACAGAAGGGACATCATGCAGAATAAAAGGAAAGCTGGCTGAGTGGAAATTCTACAACTAGAAGGAAAAAGAGGGGCTCACAGAGACTCAGAGAAGCTGCAAAAAGCTGAGGTACAGAGACATGCACGTGGAGAGGATGGGTGGCGGAGTACCTGGCTTGTTTCCTCTAGTGGGAGAGAGACAGAAACTCCCAATTACAATGAACCCCAGTTTTGACTGCACTGAACCCCAGTTCCAACTTCACTGAATCCCAGTTGTGGGTGAGACTCACATGGGGGGGGGAATCCTGGACTGTTGTGAAAAGGGAGGAGTCATGGAAAATTAGGGGAGCTTTGAAAGACAGAGGTCTGGAGGTGGGTGAGAGCGAGTGTGCAAACAGAGGGCTGACTGCTGATTGAGCCACTGGCTTTCTCTAGACAGAACCTCTCAACTGCACTGAAATCCACTTCTGACTGCACTGAACCCCAGTTTTGGGCGAGACCCTGGGGACCCAGACTCTTACGGGTCCCTGGAGCACACAGAAAAACAAGGGAGCCAGAAAGAGAGAGGTCTGGAGGCTTGTGAGCACGAGTGTGCACAGAGAAGGTTGAAGAGATTACCTAGGGACACTGAGACCCAGCGGCTGTGAAGGGCAGGGCTGACAAGAAGCCAAAGCTGACTGCTTAGCCCTGAGACTCTGCCCCATCCAAGTTAAACACAAAGGCTTTTGCAATTTTGCAAGTCTTGTATCATAAGACTGACTCCAGCACAGAAGTTTACCTGGCATAGACACAGCTGATCCTCACAACCAATTGGCTTGGAGGTCAATTCCCCCCAGTGATACCAACAATAATCAAGACTTAATTACAACAAAGCTGTACACACAGTCCACAAAGGGGTGCACCAAGAAAGTCCACCTTAAGTAACTGGGAAGGTGGAGCTACTGGGCCATATAGGACACCTAGCACACAAAGCTACTCTACCAATTCAGGGAAGCAGCAAAAATGTGGAGACAAAGGTACAGATCACAAACAAAAGAAATGGAGGAAAAGAAATGACTGGATATAGAGTTCAACACCACAGTTATAAAGTTTTTCAAGAATTTCCTAGAAAAGATGGGATATAATTAGCGAGACCCAAGAGATGAAAAAAGGACCAACTAGAAATTAAACATACACTGACTGAAATAAAAAATATTATACATAGACCTAACAGCAGACTAGAGGAAGGCAAGAATCAAGTCAAAGATTTGAAATACAAAGAAGCAGAAAACACTCCACTAGAAAAGAAAGAAGAAAAAAGAATCCAAAAATGTGAAGATAGTGTAAGGAGCCTCTGGGACAACTTCAAGTGTACCAACATCAGAATTATGAGGATGCCAGAAGAAGAGAGAGAGCAAGATACTAAAAACATATTTGAAGAAATAATGACTGAAAATTTCCCCCACTTGGTAAAAGAAATAGACTTACAAGTCCAGGAAGTGCAGAGAACCCCAAACAAAAGGAATCCAAAGAGGACCACACCAAGACACATCATAATTAAAATACCAAGAGCAAAAGACAAAGAGAGAATATTAAAAGCAGCAAGAGAAAAACAGTTAATTACCTACAAGGGAGCACCCATACTATTGTCAGCTGATTTCTCAACAGGAAACTATGCAGGCAAGACAGGAGTGGCAAGAAATATTCAAAGTGATGAATACCAAGAACCTAAAATCAAGATTACTCTACCCAGCAAAACTATCATTCAGAATTGAAGGTCAGATAAAGAGCTTCACAGATAAGAAAAAACTAAAGGAGTTCATTAACATGAAACCAGTATTATATAAAATGCTGAAAGGTACTCTTTTAAGAAGAGGAAGAAGGAGAAAAAGGTAAAGATAAAAATTATGAAGGACAAATGCATATCTATTAACAAGTGAATCTACAAATCAAGTGAATTAAAAATCTGGGAACAGAATAAACTGATGAATATAATAGAATCAGGGGCATAGAAAGGGGATGGACTGACAATTCTCAGGGGGAAAGGGGTAAGGGGGTATAGGAAGAGACTGGACAAAAATCATACACCTATGGATGAGGATAATGTGGGGGGAGGTAAGGGCAGAATGGGGTGGGAGCTGGGTGGAAGGGACTATGGGGGGAAAAAGAGGAACAATTGTAGTCATCTGAACAATAAAGATTTATTAAATAAAATAAATAAATAAAGGGGGTGGACAAAACTCCTTGGAAAGGTGAGAGAGCTGGGATTTGAGTGTGCATAGAAGGATGAACCTCTGATAGGAGGAGAAACATTTATTCTGTCCCAAAAAGAGAGAAGGCATTGAAAATATGGGCACAGAGATTGAGACGTGAGTAGATAAGATGCAGGCATGCTTCTATATTGGCTCAGATATTTTCAATTAAGTATGAATGTAAGTCATCAGCTCAGAATGGGGAGGGAGGGCGTGTAGGAGGTTTGGGGTGAGAGGGAATATGAAATAGTTATTTCAAAGACTTAAAAGGGAAAGGTAGTGGGGCTCTTTGATAGTAATGAGGAACACATTTAAAGTGCAACCAGAAGACAGTTGTGATAGAAGTCCCAGTAGGTACAGGCATAAATGAGATGGCTAGTGGGCCCACAAAGGTTTGGGGTCTAGGCAGGCAAGCACAAGAAGAACTGGGCCAGAGAAATAAGTGTGTTTTCAACTGGGGCCATAGAATTATTTTAAGAATAGCTCATGAATTGTAAGCTGGGTTAAAAGAGAAGCTAATTTAGGAGAGTAGTGAAGATGGTGAAAAAGTGGCATCATTTATTCCTTAATTCAACAAAATTAAGGAATAACTGTAACTGAGATTCTACAGTAAGGGAGCTTAAGGGATAGGAGATAGCAGCCATCAGAACAAGTTTTCATTTTTTTTTTATCTTATTGCTTCCAGAGCGAGGAAGAGAGAGATAGAAACATCAATGACGAGAGAGAATCACTGATCAGTTGCCTCTTGCATACCCCCTACTGGGATGGAGCCCAGGGCATGTTCCCTGACCAGGAATCAAACTGTTACCACCTACTTCATGGGCCACACTAGCTGGGCAAGTTTTCATTTTTGAGAGTTAGATTACTCAGACATATTACTTTGCATTTAGTGCAGCCTTTTCAAAAAGATCAAAGTACCTGCTGGGCCCAGATTGCTAAAACGAAGTACGATTATGTGTGACTAAGAAGTAGCTATGTGATTAGTGGGTTGGTACTGTGCTAATTCAGCAATGGCATGGTAAAATGGGCCACGTCATATTAGACCTGAACAATAGGAAAATATCAGAACATAAAGAGCTTGAGCCACCTAATTCAAACCCTGGCTGTGATTTATAGCAGTTGTCCATCTTGGGGCATATTTCCTAACCACTCTGAATCCTGGATTATCCTTTTAAGCCAGGCTATGTTCATCTCCCTCGCGAGGGTTGTTATTCACATGAAAAAGAATAATATATGCAAAGTGCCTTGAAATAATAGGTTCTCAGTAAATATTAACTACCATGCAAATAAAGAGCCATGTTCCTACTGCTGCATGTCAGTCTGGGATACATTTGAGGAAGCTTTTACTCTGAATGTAGGGTTGAGGGGATATGTCAGCCAGAAGAACAAAGTAAAGAAGCTAAAGGGATAGGGGGCAGCAACTGTCTCTTTATAGGACTATAATGAGTGAAAGCAAAACCTGGGTTGATTATTACATTGTAGCTGATAATGCTAGGAATGAGGTCTTTTAATTTTTGGTTCGTGACATGTTAGAGGTCAGAAATCAAATCATGCCGAAACTGGTTTGGCTCAGTGGATAGAGCATCAGCCTGCGGACTGAAAGGTCCCAGGTTCGATTCTGATCAAGGGCATGTATTTTGGTTGCAGGCACATCCTCAGTAGGAGGATGCAGCTGATTGATGTCTCTCTCTCATCGATGTTTCTAACTCTCTATCCCTCTCCCTTCCTCTCTGTAAAAAATCAATAAAATATATTTTTTTAAAAAGAAGAAATCAAATCACAATAGGCAGCTCTCACTGTGGAGTGTGCCCACACCCTTCCCCACCTCTTCTCCCAAGTACATTACCTTCGCCTCTCTTTCTCCTAAGCTCCAAAGGCTCTTCTTTTGCCTCTGTGACTTGTTTCCTGAGCCCATTTCCTCTCTGGCTCACTCCTCCTAGCTCTGTGACTTTCTAAATAAACTTTCCCTTATTAGAAAGAAAGAAGAAGAAGAAAGAAAAATCACAATATCTGGATTCATATTTTTTGAATGAATGATGAACCCCAACCTCAGAGACATGGTGATGGTGAAGATGATGTGGAGCAGGCTGTGGAGACTTTTATGTTCCTAAATCACTTGCTTTCAAGCTGTTGTCATTGGCATTTCTCTAGTCCTTTGTATGTTGTCTGTTTTCTTAAGTTTTTATTGAAAATTGAATAAGTAAAGAATCACATATGTAACTTGCCAAGGGGAAAAAATAATTCATAGCATTTCTAAATGGGCTCTGAAACCATCCTGGTCTTCACCTCCCTCTCAACTCTCTTAGCCCTCTGCAGTTTCTCTGGCCTCTTTATCTGCCCCTAATTTGTTGTTTGGTTGTACTATCTTCCCAGATTCATCCTGGTTTATAGTATCTAATCTCCCTTTCAAACGATCTTCTGCCTTCCTTATGATGAGCTGCCAATCCCCAATCTGGCCCCTGGATCTTTTTTTTTTTTTTAAAGTCATGATTTTCTCCAAGCCCTTTCGAGGGGCAATTGGCTATGATGATGACAATTATCAGATAGTGTATACAGAACACCTTCAATCATGCCTGGTACATGGTGGGTCTTCAAAATAGTAGATGATTTTCCTTTGCCACCCACTAGATTGAATTTAAGAGGAATAATGACTTTGTCTTATTCCTCTTGTGGCCTTAATATTTTGCACACACATCATAGTTTTGTTTTTGTTTGTTTGTTTTTTAATAAATAGTAAACCAAAGCCTAGGAAACACTATGTTGGTCAAGATAGTGTGGGGTGGCCATCCTACCCCAGCCCAGGCCAGTTGTTCGTGGATATCATATCATATAGCACGTTAATGCAGCATTTCTATATGGGTACAAAAACCACCCCAAAGTTTACCTCCCTCTCAACTCCCTCCCATCTCTCACAGCCCTCTCCAGTGGCTCTGGCTTCTTACCTGCTCCTAATCTGCCATTTGATTATTTTATCTTCCCAGATTCATCTTGGTTTATAACATCTAACCTCCCTTTCAAATGATCTTCTGGTTTTCTGCCTTCTGGTTGATGAACTATCAGTAGCAAACCTGGCCCCAGGATTTTTTGTTTATTTGTGATTTTTCTCAAGACCCTTAAGAAAGGCAGCTGGTAGTCATGTCTACCACCAGTATGTGAGAACCCAAAGGCTCCCTGGCTTGATAACAGGAAGACAAAGCAAGTTGGCAATATTCAACAAGGAAACATTGTATTTCAGAGAAATATTACCATAAGCAAATCCTTTGATATAAAAGCTATATTGTAATACAGACTCATACTTTCATATGAGTGAAAGTTAGAATCAAAGAATAGTCCATATTCATTTCTACCATTTTCAGCTATAATAACACCAAAGCTAGGTTAAACTAGATAATCTCTTATAATGAATAGATAAGTGCTGTTGTAATTAGCAAAACTAACACTGGCTATATGTATATATCAGTGGAGAATACTTGCAAATGTTTACATTATGTATGTAAATTTTCCCATTATAATTTTCATATACCATTCTTTCCTAAGAAATTTCTCTTATATCACTGGAACTAATTAAATCATTTGTGAAACTCTTCACTGAGAAGAATTATTCAATTACAATAGTCCCCCCTTATCTTCAGGGGATACATTCCAAGACCCTAAGTAGCTGCCTGGAAATGTGTATAGTACCAAACCCTATGTATACAATGTTTTTTCTTATACATACTTGTGATAAAATGTAATTTACAAATTAGGCACAGTAAGAGATTAAGAATAACAAATGATAAAATAGAACAAATATATTGCAAAAAAAGTTATGTGTATGTGATCTTTCTCAAAATAGCTGATAACCTAGATGAAAACCAAGTGACACAATCAGGTTGTGTGTGCAGTGTAGATACACTGGACAAAGGATTGATTCATGTCGGGTGGGATAGAGCAGGACGATGTGAGATTTCATCATGCTCTCAAAATGAATTGTTTATTGAATTTTCTCTTTCATATTTTCAGACTGCAATTGACTGCTGGCAATAGGAATTGTGAAAAGCAAAACAGCAGATAAGGAGCTACCACTATACTTGTTTTCATTTAAAAGAAATGTGACAATAAAAACAAAATCCCAGTTGAAAAGGGATATTCTATATAGAGAGAAAATCAGTTTTAAAAAGTGATTTTAGAAAGAGGAACCAAGAGAGAAACATCAATGTGAGAAACATCTATCAGTTGCCTCCCTCACATGCCCTGACCCAGAGATGGAACCCACAACCTGGGTATGTGCCCTAACCAAGAATTGAACCCTCTACCTTTGGTGTGCTGGACAACACACCAACCAACTGAGCCACACCAGCCAGGTCAAAATCAGCTTCTTAAGATAATTGTTTTCCAAGTTAAGTCCTTTTTCTTCTGTATTATATTGTCAAGAACTGGATGAAATAACGTTTTAATTCTTTAAAAATCCTTTCTTGAGTGTGCATGTGCCTCCCCTTCCCCATGGAATAAAGTATCTCATAAACTAGGTTCTATACTAGTTCCGTCAGCAGTTTTCAAGGAGAAACAGACCTTGGCAAGTCACTTGATCTCTAGTGGGTCTCTCTGTGCTTGTGTGTCCAAAAGGGCATTAAATATATTATTTTCTCAGGTCCCTTCCAGCTCTACATTCTCAGATTCTATGACTAGAGTAGTTTTAAATTATATTATTCATGTTTTTACAGAGTTATTTTTAAGCTATATGAAGCTTGCACATTTTTAATTGTCAAAAAATGTGTAAGCTTCAAGTATGAATTAAATAGCAAAAGAAAATCCAATCCACAAATCTACCTCCACCAATAATCATAACAGACACGTGTGCTGGGCATAGATCCCTGATAAGGTTTCTACAAGGTGCTTTCATAAATCACACACTGCTTTCTTAACTAAATGAGGTCCTTCAGGTTATTCTGTGATTTTCAACATTATGAGCACAAAGGGCATACTCAGTGAATTTCCATGGTTGATTCTGCACAAGTCATTTTGCATATACAGCAAGTTGAATCTATTTCAAGACAAAAATCCATTTAGCAAAGTCACCTTCACAAATTTTAGCAAATGTGTAAGTACAAGGAATGCTTACAGTATACTAGATTGATTAGAATTTCTAGAAAAGACACTTTGAAATTGCACTCAATTTAAAACTAAATGTTGAATTTACAAAGCTGTGTATGAGTCTGAGCACCCTCTTTCCTTGATGATGGCATCAGGTGTTTCAAACAAAACAGTAAAGGGGTCATTAGCCCTTAAAGAAGCAATTAGGTGTAAGTGCTCTAATTTACCAAATGTATAATGGAGGATGCTTCTGGAAGGGTTTCAGTCTATTCAAAACAAATGTTTCTTAAAGGGACACCAACAAAATTCCATTTTCTTTCTTTCTTTCTCTCTTCCTCCTTTCCTTCCTCCTTTTCTTTCTTCCTCCCTTTCTTTCTTTCTTCCTCCCTTTCTTCCTTCTTTTCTCCCTTCCTCCCTTCCTTCCTCTCTTCCTTCCTCCCTTCCTTCCTCCCTCCCTCCCTTCCTTCCTTTCTTTCTTTCTTTCTTTCTTTCTTTCTTTCTTTCTTTCTTTCTTTTCTTTCTTCCTTTTTTCTTTCTCTCATTATTTCTATCATCAATATCTAAAGTTCCTTTCCTATATAACATTATGTTGGGCAATTTTATCTTGATTCAAAAATAGTAGTTTTAAGACCAGCTGGCATAGCTCAGTGGTTGAGCATCAACCTATGTGAACCAGGAGGTCACTGTTCAATTCCTGATCAGGGCATATGTCCAGGTTGTGGGCTAGGTCCCCCGTGTGGGGTGTGTGGGAGGCAGCCAATCAATGATTCTTTCTTATCATTGATGTTTCTATCTCTCTCTCACACTCTTTTCATCTCTGAAATCAATAAAAATATATTTTAAAATAAATAAGTAAATAAACAAATACTAGTTTATAAATAAAAATACTAGTTTTTAGTGATAATGAAATATAAAATTACAATATTTCCAAATTTTATGACCTGAATTTCTTGTATATTCTTTTTTTCCCTAAGGTAGCCTTCTCATGGTCCTAAGATATTTAACTCTTTATACATATGAAAACATTCCTATGGACTTGGAGATACTTCATAATTACTAATAATCAAAGCCAGAAGGACAACATTCCACTCTCAAAATTTCCTTCTAGAAGGACTTAAAAGTTTCTGCAATTAAGAATCAAGAAGATGACATATGGTGAGAAAATTGATGGTGCAAACACATTACTTATTTTAGTTCATTGGCTGTAAATTAGAAGTTAAGGAAATAATAGGTAGAAGTTATTTCCATAATAGGATTTATACCTGTCCCTCAAAGGCTGGAGAGAAGGCCTCCCTCCTGCTTTCTCTGTGGCCATAGCCATCTTAGTTAGGTTAATTTGCATACTAACTCTGATTGGCTGATAGGTGTGGCTGGTGGGTGTAGCAGAGGTACAGTCAATTTGCATATTACTCTTTTATTAGATAGGATATGCCATGCTGCCAATAAGTGACAAATGTAACTTTTAGGCACCAAACCCAAAGTTCATTCCCCATTTTACCATTGCCTCTAGGAGAAAAAGGCTGAGCAATGGGTGTGGAGACACTGTGAGAATAAGAAAAGAAATGAAGGATGAGGTTGACAGTGAGCTATCTTAAACTGACTTAGCTATGGCTCTGACCTCTTACAGCATTGAAAGGACACAGAGTTCAAGGTTTAAGGAAAACAGAAATTTTCAACTATGATACACAAATTAGTGTCTAATGCAGCTTTTCTTTGATCTTACTGACTAGCTATGGCTGAATAAAACTTTGAAAATCAAATCCTATTGATTAAATATACTTTGCCTTTATGTCTGCATAATTTTCAATTAGTAATATTCTTCTTGTTTTTATCCTCACCCAAAGATATTTTCCATTGATTTTTTTTTCCTTTTTTAGAGATAGTGGAGGAGAGGGAGAAGTGGTGGGGAGAGAATGAGAGAGATTGGTAGCCTCCCACATGTGCCTTGACCAGGGCCAGGGATTGAGCCTGCAACTGAGATATATGAGCTTGATGGAGAATTGAACCCTAGATCCTTCAGTCTGTGTGCCGATGCTATAAACAGTGAGAAAAACTGGCCAGGGCCAATTGGTAATTAATATTCTTTGACATTGTTTTTCTGTCCCTCTATCTCTCTGTTAGCAGTTAAGTAATGCACCAGAAAGGTTCTTTATAAAGGAACACTGTGTTGATATTTTTCATAAACAATGCCATTTTAAAGCCATTAGCTATTATCCAATTTGTTTGTCTTAGCTCAGTTTATTTTCATGGAGACAGTGCAACAAGCTACACCACAAGGTACACCACAATTTGGCAAATCAAGTCAAATCAATAGCAACAAATATTTATTGAGCACCAATATTGTTGATGCAGTTTGGCCAGATTCACCTGGTTATGTGAAGATCCTATATTACACCAGGATGCTGGCTGGTAAATGTAAGAATCACTATGAATAAGAATGACATGGAAGGACTTTCTGTCCTGCCAGGACATCCATAATTTTAAGAGAGGCTTAGCTAGGAGAGTCAGGACCAGGGGCCAGCCAAACAGGAGAGGCCTGTGGTCAGCTATAGGCAGCATGAGTTTTGGATAGTGTGTCAGAAAGTAGTATCATTGTAATTAGCTAGTCTATATATATAAAGGCCTAAGCAACCATTGCAACTGAACTGATGACCGAACAGGCTGCATGGGGCAACCAGGCCAGTAGGGAGGCAGTTGGGGGTGACCAGGACAGCAGAGGGTGGCAGTGAAGGGTGACCAGACTGGCAGAGGGAGGCAGTTAGGGGTGACCAGGCCAGCAGGAGGAGGGGAGTTAGGGGCAATCAGGCTAGCAGGGGGGAGTTAGGGGCAAACAGGCAGGCAGGGGGTGGCAGTGAGGAGCAACCAGGCTGTGGTAGGAGCAGTTTGGGGTGACCAGGCTGGCATGGGAGGCAGTTAGGGGTGACCAGACCAGTGGGGGAGGGGGGTGGGAAGAGGCAACCAGGCAGACAGGCAGGTGAGCAGTTAGGAGTCATTGGTCCCAGATTTTGAGAGGGATGTCCTAAACCAGCAGTCAGACATCCTCCAAGAGGTCCCAGATTGGAGAGGGTGCAGGCTGGGCTGAGGGGATCCCTCTCGCCACCGCCCCCCCCCCCGCTTGTGCATGAATTTCATGCACCAAGCCTCTAGTTATTAAGAATAGGAAGAGAGCAAAGGAGAGGCTAGGCATTATAGGCATAGTCATCTGGGCAGCTTCACCAGGAAACTACAGCTTCACGCTTCCCAAGGAACTACTGTCCATTCCCTGCAGATCACTGGGGAAAGAGATCAAACAAATGGGAGATAGGTGTGTGTGGGCACTGAAGTCAGGGTGATGTAGGGAGGTGCTTGCCTGTCAGTTTAGCCTGGGGAACAATGCATTGGCTAGAGGTGGGACCCATCAGAAGTAGGCGAAATCGTAGAGAGTTAATTTGTTAGTTTGAAGAAGCTCTTGGTTAAAATCTCCAGACAAAGGCTTTCCTCTCTTGTTCTTCCTCTTGCTTTTGCTCTCTCTTGCTCTCACACTCATCCTTTAAGCACCCACATAACTCATGGCTGTGGGAGCCCCCCCACACAATGGACTGCAGCTGGGAACACAAGCTAAGCTAGCCAGATGTGGGACTGGACTGAACTGGACTTTAATATAGAACAGAAATTCTGGACAGTGGCTTTTATTCTGGCCCTGTTGAAAACAAGATTGGATGTCTTCCATGGCAAGACAGATAGAGATTGGACCCTTCAGGGGGACCCCCTTAATTTTACATCAATAGAGCTTTCCATGAAACCCCATCCTCCTATGGGGGCCTCAGGAAATTCTTTTCCTTGAGGCACTCTAAGAACTCCACTTCCACCAACAACAGAAGCACCAATAAGTAGAAAATAAAGGCTTGTACTCATATCCTGCACACAGATGTATGAACACATGCTGAGACCTTGGTGGCAAATGCCAGTAATCAGGAAGAAGAAAAAGAAACTTCAGCTGTGAAAACTGAACCAGCTGTGGCTCTGACCTCCCAGTAAGTATCCAATAGACCAAATAGGCATTTAAAAGTGGGTGTGGCCACATAAAGTTTTAGTCCAGCCTATGTAGATACCCAAAGGAACAGCAGAGCAATGAAAAGTAGGACTCCAGGGAGTGGGGCACCATGAAATCAGGTGAAAAGCATCATTTTGGATCCAAGTGATCAGTCTATTGAAAAATTATGCAACAAGACTGAGCAAAAACGCGTCAGAGTGGCAGGGCCCAGCTAGCCAACTAAGCTGTGGTGTAAAGAACGATAATGAGCTAAAACTGGTTTGGCTCAATAGATAGAGGGTCGGCCTGCAGACTGAAAGGTCCCAGGTTCGATTCTGGTAAAGGGCATATTCCTTGGTTGTGGGCACATCCCCAGTAGGGGGCATGCAGGAGGCAGCTGATCGATGTTTCTCATCGATGATTCTAGCTCTCTATCTCTCTCCCTTCCTCTCTGTAAAAAATCAATAAAATATATTAAAAAACAACAACAACAAAACACGACAATGATCAACACAAGTCCAAGGCATAAACACAGTTGTATCGGAGGTAGTTGTATGGCACAGGTAGGATATAAAAGTCATTTTCAGATAGCTGAGTCTTTCATTTATATCTGCAGATAAATTCCAGACCTCATCTACTGAGATTGGGGTGAGAGGTGTAGAAGAAGGCAGAACTTCTCAGCTTTATTCTGCCCTGGTTTGACTGGCCTTAGTAGTAAGCCAGGCTGAACCTTAAGGGGACATGCTTCCATGAGTACTGAGAAGGGGGGCTGAGGAATGTGGGGGCAGTTGGTAGGCAAATAGCTTCTGCCCAATTTCATGCTTCCTGCTCTGTGTGGGTCAGCAAGGACAACAGCCTGCAGGCAGATTCAGCCCGGGACTGAGACACCCACAGAGTTACTGGGATCGGGGAGTGTGAAAGGTTCCTTAACTCAGGGGCGTTGGCAGATGTGGGAGGGGTCATGCCCCTTCAGTGACCATGGCACCTGTGGTGGAGTTCACCTTTCACAGTGACCCTTCAAAGCCTGGGTTCATGGAACCAAAGTAGGGTGGAACATGGAGGTGCCAGTTCACCACCCAGGCGGTAGCATGAGAAACATGCAAAGCAGGATCATCATCCTGTGTTCCTCATTCCAGCCCTTTCTTGGGGTTTGCTGAATCCATTTCTCTGCCTGACTATGGTTTACAGATCTCTGGATCCTACTTCAAAATATTTCCACCTATATTTCATCCCCAACGAAAGCTTTTGGGTAAGCAATAAAGATTAAATATTTTCAAATTTAATATTTTCTGGGTGCCTACCATGTACAGATCATTCACCTTCGGTGTGCTATCAATGAAAAGAAAGATCTTGACCTGCTCACATCCGTACATTTTCAATCCATAATATGTGAACATCTACAGAATCCTTCTCTCTGCCCTTTTTATTCTTCTTTCCCACATGGACCAGGGTCTTAGGAAGATTTAAAAAATATAATCATTTTTTCCAGCCTGACAATGAAAACCATCAGCCTGGACAGGTTATGAGTGTTACCAGAACAAATTTCTATGTCCAGAAAGCTCTTTGCTTTCATTTACCAATGTAGCCCCAGGACTGCCTGATTTGGAGAGAAACACCGACTGGTTTGTACAGCAATTTTAGGGGAACCTCCCCATTTTCTGGGAAAATTTCAATGGGAGATTGCCCAACTCAATTCCAGAGTCCCTTGGGGGTAGAAGAGGCAGAATTTTGAGGATATATTTCAAATGCTTCCTTAGTTCGAGAGAAACTACTGATACAACAGGAATAAACAGGTTTTCTCTCCAACTGCCCTCTTCTTCACCCTTCACCCACCACTAATTTTCACTACAGATTCACATTGTACGCACGCGTAGTGGGCAAGAGCAGTTTTTGTTCAAATGTAAGGACAAAATGACTGCCACTTATATCTAATCAAACAGAATCTCAGGAGAGGATGTAAGAAAACTGAAGAAATGACTCAGTATGTCAAGATGACCCAACCAAAATAATGTGAGCTGGTAAAGTATTATGGGCTAAATGATAGCTAAAGGAAATAGTGGAGCCTTGGTCTGGATTGTGGAAGGTAAATAAATTTTAAAAAGAAAGGTAGCCCTAGCCAGTTTGGCTCTGTGTATAGAGCATTGGCCTGTGGGCTGAAGGGTCCCAGGTTCAGTTCCAGTCAAGGTCACATACCCGGGTTGCAGGCTTGATCCCAAGTAGGGGTTGTGCAGGAGGCAGTGATTAATGATTCTCTGTCATCATTGATATTTCTCTCTCTCTCTCTCTCTCTCTCTCTCTCTCTCTCTCTCTCTCTCCCCCTCTACCTTCCTCTCTAAAATCAATTTAAAAAAATATTTTTAAAGAAGGACAAATGAGCCCATATCCAGGTTAGGCTGGAAACTAAAAAAAAACACAAAAAACAAAGAGAACTTGAGAGAGGCAGATCAATACTGTAAACCTCTGTGGAGCATGGAGCAATACTAAGATGCTGTAAATTATAAATTTGTTCAACCTCCATAGTCTGTGCTTTCCAAAATAATTTAATTGATGTAGAAAGGAAAGGGAGAATGTGTTAATACTGCAATATAAAAAGATCAGCTTTCAAACATAAAAAAATTACAATCAGCCTTATTAGCTTATTGACATTTTGACTTTAATTGCTCGGGATTTAGAATGTAAATAGAAATAACCCTTCAAAGGGGGCATACCAAAATATCTGTCGTGCATATGTGAGCTCCACCACTGCTTAGCTGACTGACAAGACCTTTCAGAGGGCTGCTGCTGCCTGCCTTGGCACAGGCTGTCCTGTGGGAAGAAATAGGCTGAAACGGGGTGTTCCACTTCCCCATTCTCCCCATCTCCAGAACTCAGGCTAAAGGCACTCCCATTGCCAATATTCTCTGAATTGGAAAGGGCCAAAAATGCCTCAGTGTGAAAATCATTAATGGGAACGTGTGGACGATTGGGAATGGGATGAAAAGAAAAATATGAGCGCAGGATCCGAGCCATATGTGAATCTTTTTTTTTTTCTAATGTTTCACCAGAACTCTTCTAGGTCTCACTTTATCAATTGTCCAGTTTGATGAGGTTCTCAAGGGCATTTGGCACAATAGAGTAATGCTCCAATCTAAGGCAGCAAGATTAATCCAAGGGCAATAGGAAATGACCCTGATAATCTGAAGATGAACAAGCACAGTACAATAAAAAAAAATAAATAAAGACAATAAAACTTCCAAACAAATCAAAAAATCTTTAGAGAAGGGAGATGGCAGCTTGTGCCCTTAGAAATTTATCTGTGCAAGAGTCTAGAATCAGGATTTTCCAAGAGTTCTGTGTGAACTCCCTGTTTGGCTCAACCCTGGTTATTGTTGTTAAAACAAATATTTCTATGTTGGTGCATGTAGTATTTAGAAAGCACCTTAGAATCATTTGCAGAATATCGTCTTCAATCCAGGTAAAAAGCAAACAGTTGCATTTTAACTCATGCTGAAGGCTGATACACACACAAAAAAAGCAGTATAAGCTTCCTGCAATCATCACAGTTGTTTTATGGCAACATAAACACATAATGCCTACACTGTGTCCAGCACAGTTGCCAAGTCAGTGCCAGGTTCTTTATGAGACAATAAAGAATAAATACAATAGGATAAGAACACAAGAATTGCCACACTAGGTGGTCCAGCTTTCCGGCAGCTCTATCATCTGTTGCCAGCACAACCTCAGCAGGGGAGGGAGAGGGTAGTGATCCTTCCTAAATGTGAGACCTTTTCCGGATTCTCTTCACCCAGTGGGACCTCTGTTTTGTAGGTGCCTTCGCAAAATGCACACTTCAAACTTTTAAACTTCTCTTAGTTGCAAGGAATGGCTCTGCCTTCACAAATCTGTTCCAATTCTTTCCAAACCCATTTATATTTTCTTCCATTACTACTTCCCCAAGTCATGAATTCTATAAAAGAACATGCTATATAAAGTTGTAAGCCAGAGAGTGAAAAATGTAGGCTCTTTCTCTATAGAAAACTACATTAAAATATCCCAAAGGCATTTTTAAAGCAATGAAGCATATCTGGAAAACTTTAGGGACTTTACTCAAGACAGGTATAAAATATAGAGTCCTGCAAGAATTTGGGGTCTCAAGTTTGGGGTCTCCATGAGTTGTATTCAGGGCCTGCAATATTTTAAGCCCTAAAAAAACTGAATCAACATCTCATTTTCCCCAGCAATGATCCCAATACCTGGCAAATAGAGGCTCCTATCCAGCCTATATTTGTTTGTTTAAATGACTGATGTCATCTATTTCCATCAGGCCTAGTTAAATGCTATGATTTCTCTGAAGATTTTTGTTCAGTATTTCCTTCCTCTTTCAACAATGTTCCTATTACTATCTTAATATGCTTTATGCTTCATCAGAGTAGCAATTACTACCTGATACTATGTGTGGGTATACATGTTTGATTTTGGCTTGTCTCCCAGGAATGTGAGTCCATCATGGCATTAACTTTGCCCTTTTGTTCCAACACTATGTCAGGTGCTGGAATACTACCTGGTATGCAGTATGCCCTCAGTAAGCACTTGTTGATTGGTGGGGAATGGATTTTTATCCACACATTATCACCAGCTCAGCATTTTCAACTAGAGAGAGGGCAACAAGGCCAGGTGAAGGGATGGAGAATCCAGCCAGGCCAGCCAAGAAATCACTGCCCAGCCACCAGCAGGTCACAGATGGCAGACTCTGTGCCCTGAGACCTAGTTCATTCTCATAGTGTTCCCTTGCTTAACTTCCTTTTGCAATGTGGTTCTTATTACTGAACCTGTATTCCCAAACATTCCAGAAGATAAAGATATTTATTAAAAAAAAAACGTTTTAAGAGAAAAAATAATAATAAAGTGTCCTATTTCCTTCTGTTCAGTAATCAAGCTGGTCAGAGAAACTATCGTCTTCATACTAAATCTGTTGCCATAGTAACAATAACCAGCTTGCATTCTTGGGGAAGGTGAAAAACCATTTTCATTTGATCTATTGAGAGACCAGCCTCTTGTTTTTTATGTTTGCACTTATTTGTGTGCAGGAAACAAAAAGACTTTAATTTGTAAAAAAAACAAAAACAAAACAAAACAAAAAACAAAAACACAAAAATGCAATGGTCATCTATATATATAAAAGGCTAATACGCAAAGTGTCCCCTCCAGAATTAGACAAAGAGACAGGAGTTCAATCGCTCGTTATGACATGCACTGACCACCAGGGGGAGGCATGGAATGAAGGAAGGCCCCAGCCAGCAGCTGGAAGGTCATATGGTCAGCCCTGATTGCCAGCCAGGCCTAGTGACCCTAACCATGCACGAGTTTTGTGCACCGGGCCTTTCGTTCATTATATTTGCCTTAAAGTTTAATTTTCCTATAAATTTATTTTAAGAGAAGGTACTTTTTATCAGCAAGTGGAGGCTAGCATCACTTAATTCTATAGTTTCTTTAAGAAGAGAGATAATCCACTTTATTTCAATTTTGCTCTTGAGTAAAGAGATAAACCACCACATTATGGGTGATCTAGCTTTATCCAAAATGAAATTTACTGACTCAAGTGATCAGAATTGTAATCAAACCAAAGCTGATCCAGTTAGAACCCAAAAATGATTTTTAGAGCTTTGCCAATGTGTCTCTTTTCTCTCTTCCATGTGGTTTGGTTTTCCTTTCACATGATAAAATAGGAATATTCAACATAATGAGATGAGTAACTAATGGAGAGCATGGAAACAACTGAAAATAGGATAAATGTTCATAAATGTTTGAGGCAAATGGATTCGTTTAGACTAAAGGCTGCTTTGAGAACGTATGCATAAAGCTTTTGGGGGAGGCATTTTCTGAAATATACTTTGTACTTTTAAGTACAGGCAAATTCCAATACTGACTTTTTTTCCAATATATGTATAAGGTAATATATGGCACAAAACAGTATTAAAATTACTACTTTAATTAATAAATGTGGATGACAATGGCCTGTATAATCACAAAATAAATAACTTTGCCTTTTATAATTACAATATTTATGATTTTCTTTTCTTCAGGCTCACTCTGCCTTTTCTGATATATTTTATGTTTTTTGAGGGTATGGATCATGCCACATCTTTTACTTGTAGCCAATGGTCAAGAAATGCTTATTAATTTATCACTCTCTCTAATAAATTTGAAAGAAATCAGTATTTTATTTTTCTTGAAAAAGAATTTTTATAATTAAATTGTTATTTTACTCTAAAAAAGAATGTACATTTATTTTAGAGAAATGGGAAATAAAAAATAAAATAAAATTTTATTATTTTTCAAATTGAAAATAACTTATATTAATAGCATTCAGTAAGTTTAATTTACTCCTTCTTTTGTTGGTACATATAAAATATGCTCTTAGAAAAAAAACAAACACAATTTGACATCTTGTTTTGTACCCAGCTTCTTTCATTTGACAAAGTTAATCATTTTTCATTTATGTACCATTAGCACAATATAAAAACAAGAGATGAAAATAGAACACCTTATATTTTAAATTAAAATGAATCACAAACATGTGCAATGTTTCTTTTAAGATGTAAAAACCATTCAGTTGTTATTAAATGCTAATGCAATAAACAAAATTGCCTGAGGCCTAGCTCTTTAGCACAAAAGAGAGGACAATCCTCACGTCTTGGTGCACATTTCTTGAGTTCTGTCTCCCTGTTCTTCCCACTTCAATTGCAATTTGTCTTTTGTCAAGGGGGATATGGCAGAGGGACTCATTCCATCCTACCATTTCCTTTCCGCATTTGCTGCTGCCTGCTGCATCTCCAAATACAATGATGCTGAGCAGCTTCTTTGAGACTTTTTCCCCAACATATTGCAGGTGAGAACCCTAATTAGAATCACAATTAGCATTGCCAGTGCAATCGCTCTGGTTCCAACCACTATGGCTTCTTGCACTATTAGTTTTCAGGAGTCATTTCATTTTGTGCTTTATTGTTGTTGCCGCTTTTTCTATTTTTGTTGTTGTTGTTAATCCTCACCTGAGGATATTTTTCTATTGATTTTTAGAGAGAGTGGGAGGGAGGGGGAGAGAGAGAGTGAAATAACAATGTGAGAGAAATGCACTGATTGAATGCCTCCAGCAGCCCCTGGGTAGGGCTTGGGATTAATAGTACAACCAAGGTACATGCCCTTGACTGGAATGGAACCTGGGATCCTTTAATCCAGAGGCTGATGCTCTGTCCGTTTTTTCATCTTAAAGCAAAAATGACTGATTTACTCTTTATGAGCTATAAAAATTCATCTGTGGTTTATGAAAGAAGGTAATGTTTTATTGTATTATTTTATTTCTAAAAATCAATCACTTAAGTTTTCCAATGAATCTATACTTTGAAAAAGTAAATAGCCCTGACCGGTTTGGCTCAGTGGACAGAGTGTTGGCCTGCAGACTGAAGGGTCCCAGGTTCGATTCCGGTCAAGGGCATGTACCTTGGTTGTAGGCACATCCCCAGTAGGAGGTATGCAGGAGGCAGCTGATCCTTGTTTCTTTCTCATCGATGTTTCTAACTCTCTATCCCTCTCTCTTCCTCTCTGTAAAAAATCAATAAAATATATTTAAAAAAAAAAGTAAATAGAGCCCTAGCTGGTTTGGCTCAGTGAAGAGTATTGGCCTGTGAACTGAAAGGTCCCAGGTTCCATTCCAGTCAAGGGCAAATGCCTGAGTTGTGGGCTCGATCCCCAGGTGGCAGCTGATCCATGATTCTCTCTCATCATGGATGTTTCTGTCTCTCTCTCCCTCTTTCTTTCTCTCTGAAATCATAAAAATATATTTTAAAAAAGTAAATAGAAGAAATTTATAGCTAAAAAATAAAAGAGCAGGTTTTTTTCTTAGTATTTGAACCTAGAGGCCCAGTGCATGAAATTCGTGCACAGGGGGACTATCCCTCAGACCAGCCTACCCCCTCTCCAATCTGGGACCTCTTGAAGGATGTCCAACTGCCCTCTCACAATCTAGAATTGCTGGCTCCCAACTGCTCGCCTGCCTGCCTTCCTGATTGCTCCTAACCACTTCTGCCTGACAGCCTGATTGATGCCTAACTGCTCCCCTACCAACCTGTTTGCCCCTAACTGTCCTCCCCTGCAGGTCTGGTCAACCCTAACTGCCCTCCCATGCTGGCCTGGTTCTCCCCAACTGCTCTCCCCTGCAGGTCCAGTCACCCCCAACTTCCTTCCTCTGCCAGTCTAGTCACCCCTAACTGCCCTCCCCTTCAGGCTTGATCACCCCCAACTGCCCTTCCTTGCAGCCCTGGTTCCTCCCAACTGCCCTTCTCTGCTGGCGATCTTGTGGTGGCCATCTTGTGTCCACATGGGAGCAGTCATCTTTGACCACATGGGGGCACCCATCTTGTGTGTTGGAGAGATGATCAATTTGCATAGCATTCTTTTATTAGGATTAGATAGGATAGAGGGCTGGTGGGGGCTGGCTGGTTTGCTCTGAAGGGTATTCGGGATCAGGGTGGGAGTTCCCTTGGGGAGTGGGGTGGCCTGGATGAGGGTCCCCTGGCAACTCAAGTAGAGGCCCTGGTATTTAGGATTTATTTATCTTCTATAATTGAATCTTTGTAGCCTTGAGTGGAGCCAAGCCTCCTGTTCACTTGGCGGCCACAGCCATTTTTGTTGGGATTTATTAATCTTCTATAATTGAAACTTTGTAGCCTTAAGTGGAGGCCAAGACAGGCCAGGACAGGTGGAAAGCTTGGCTTTCTCCATTGCTGGGGAAACACAAGCCTCCTGCTCTCTTTATGGCCACAGCCATGTTGGTTGGGGTTAATTTGCATACTCGCTCCTGATTGGCTGGTCGGCATGGCTGGTGGGTGTAGTGAAGGTATCGTCAATTTGCATACTGCTCTTTTATTAGATAGGATTTTTGTATACACTTAGCATTTGACTGGAATCTGGAAATTTTGATTTTATGGCTAGGTGGCCAATCATCCAGGTTGTCTGGGATGACCCCAAGCCAGTGGCAGTTTCAGTGGCACTGAAAGTCCCACATCTTGGGGACACCCCTCAGTCATAGACAAACCAGGATGGCTTGTCACCCTAGACAATGTTCAGTTAGATAAGCTACATTTACCAGGCAACTAATGTTCATGATGCTGGTAGTATTTTCTGGGGAGTGAACAACAGTTTAAACAAATCAAAATTAGACTATCTTATAGTCTAATTTCTGTCAAGTGTAACAATAGGTTTTTATAGTCATCCTGAATCATTCTGGGAGATGTTTTGGGCCTTTACATTTTTTTATAAGAATATGAAAAATGTTTAATTGCTCAAAATATTTTATGCAAGTTGATGCATGCATAAAATAGCACTTTGATACATTTTCAAAAGTGTTATTATGCACTTCCCTTTTGTTTTTGACTACTGTTAGTTTTGAATTAAGCCAAAGCCTAAACAATTCTAAGCTTTATGTCTTTAAAATATTATTATTTCCCCCAAATCCTTTAGCACTGCCATCTTGATTAAGTCTAACATTTTCCTAATAATGCATCCCACAAGAGGCAAAACAAAGAGTGTTCTGTTGGTAGTATCATAACTGAAAAACACCTGTCATCCCTTTGCCTATTCTATCCTATATAATAAAGAGGTAATATGCAAATTGATCATCACTCCAACACACAAGATGTCCGCCCCCATGTGCAACACAAGATGGATTCCACAATATGGCCAGCAGGGAAGGGCAGTTGGGAGGGACCAAGCCTGCAAGGGAGGGGTAATTGGCCCATCAGGGGAAGGTAGTTAGGGGAGACCAGGCCAGCAGGGGAGGACAGTAAGGCATTGATCAGGCTGGCAGGGGTGTGGTTAAGGGTGATCAGGCTGGCAGGCAGAAGTGGTTAGAAGCAATCAGGCAGGCAGGCAGGCGAGCAGTCAGGAGCCAGCAGTCCTGGATTGTAAGAAGGATGTCTGACTGCCCAATCCCTCAAGAGGATGCAGGCTGGGCTGAGGGACACCCCCCATGCACAAATTTTATGCACCAGGCCTCTAGTATAAGCATAATATGCAAATTGACTGAATAGCAGGACAACTTGTTGCTATGATACACACTGACCAGCCGGGGGCAGATGCTCAATGCAGCAGCTGCTCTTGGTGGTCAGTGCACTCCCACAGGAGAAGTGCAGCTCACCCAGAAGCTGGGCTCATGGCTGGCAATCCCAGTGGCAGTGGCAGGAGCCTCTCCTGCCTCCAAGGCAGCTCTAAGAAGCATCGAGCTGGGTTCACAGCTAATGAGCACAGTGGTAGTGGTGGGATTATCTCCCACCTCTGCTGCAGGCAGACAGTAAGGAGCGAGAGGTCCTGGACTGTGAGAGCCCAAGATTGCGAGAGGGATATCTAACTGCCAGTGATTGGGCCTAAGCTGGCAGTTGAATATTCCCTGAGACATTGCAGACTGTGAGAGGGTGTACATCAGCCTGATGGATCACTCCCCCCACCCCAGTGCACAAATCACATGCACCAGGCCTCTAGTCAGTAGATAATAACTTACTCCTGGAAGGCTATCTCCCTCTTTCACTTATTTTAACAAACTTTGCCAGCAGCCTGTCCTCACCGTGGCTATAATTCTGAAAAATAATACCATCTACCACCATGGACTGCCATATAACTACCAGAGGCCTGGTGCACTAAATTCATGTATGAGTAGGATCCCTAGGCCTGGCTAGCTATCAGGGCCAATCGGGACCTTCTGGCTGCCAGCCTGGGCCTTCTTTTATTCTGTGCCACCCCCTGGTGGTCAGTGCATGTCATAGTAAGCGATTGAACTGGTCTCCCAGTCGAATTCCCAAGGGGACACTTTGCATATTAACCTTTTATATATATATAGATCAGAGGCTCAATGCATGAAATTTGTGCAAGAATAGGCCTTCCTTCCCCCAACTGCTCGCACCAGCTTCCCTCTGGCACCCGGGACGTGGGCTTCCCTTTGGCACCTGGGACCAGAGGTTTCCTCTAGCCACCAGCAGGCACCCAGGACCCAGGCTTCCCTTGTAGCCCCAGCTTCATCTAGAACAGTGGTTCTCAACCTTTTTAATGCCGCAACTCTTTAATACAGGTCCCCATGTTGTGGTGACCCCCAACCATAAAATTATTTTCATTGCTACTTCATAACTGTGATTTTGCTACTGTTAATGAATCATAATGTAAATACCTGTATTTTCCGATGGCTTTAGGAGACCCCTCTGTTTTGGTCGTTTGATTCCTGCCAGGGTTGCGAACGCTGATCTAGAAGGTCATCCAGAAGGACATACAGAAGGATGTCCAGTCTAATTAGCATATTACCCTTTTATTATTATAGATGGCCTAATCAGAAAGAGCAGTCTTTGGGGTCAGAAAGGCTTGCATGTGAATCTTGGTACCACCACCTTACTGGCTGTGACCATAGAGCAGTTAAGAAATTTCTCTGAGCTTTGGTTTCTTAAATGGTCAATACTTGTGTACAGGAGAGATGTGAATGTTTAATATACCAGTACAACTGCCTGATAGAAATGCTAATCTGTGTTGATAAATATTAGATTCAGCCTCTTCTCTCCAGAATTAACCAGAATGTAATTCTTCCAAGGAGAGAAGTCAGGAAATGAAAACCACATCTAAACACATATCCTTTCCCCCATTTTCCTAATAAAACTAATGCAGAGTCTCAAATGTGTAATTCCTTTACATACTGTATCTCTTTGAACATTATAGTAACAAATCACTTAGAATACAAGAATATAGCATTATTCTTCTGAATAGGATTGTTTAGTGCAATCAATATCACGGGTGGAATTACTTTATAATTACCTTTCTAAAATGATGATTCATTTTAACACCTATTTTTGGCATATGAAAATGTTGTCGTAAAGCTATAGTTACTCCAGTTAGAAAACTGACCAAATAAAACAGTAAATAATACTTTGTCCTTGGACTATTAGACTTTCTCTTTAACTTGCTCAGATGATTTTCAGTTTCCAGTGCTATTTCAGGTTTCTAATATACAAATATCTCTTTTTAAAATTAACTATTAGTTATTTTAAGCCCCAATTCACTATTTATAGTTTTAACTTCTTCTTATTACACAAAAATTACTCTTTCCTCTCTTTCAGACCACTTCCTAGACATTACCCACAATCAAGTCAGTACACTTACATCAGAAAAAAAGTCAATCCACTCCAAAACAGCCAACATTATGTTTCTTCTAATTCTTTTTTGATAGCTAGCTAGCTAGATAGAAAGATAGTTGATAGATGATAAATAGATATAGTAGTGCACCAGGGACATGTTCAAAGATCCCCAGGGGATGCCTAAAACCATGGATAGTACTGAGCCCAATCCATATTGTGTTTTTTCCTAGACCAGTGGTTCTCAACCTTCCTAATGCCGCAGCCCTTAAAACCGTAAAATTATTTTCGTTGCTGCTTCATAACTGTAATTTTGCTACTGTTATGAATCATAATGTAAATATCTGTGTTTTCTGATGGTCTTAGGCGACCCTGCTAGCAGTTCTCAACCTGTGGGTCGCAGTAGCAAAATTACAGTTATGAAACAGCAACAAAAATAGTTTTATGGTTGGAGATCACCACAACATGAGGAACTTTATTAAAGGGTCACAGCTTTAGGAAGGTTGAGAACCACTGTTCTAGACCTCTATACCTATAATAAAGTTTATAAACTAGGCCCCATTTGGGATTAACAGTACCTAAAATAGAACAATTACAACAATAATTTGTAATTAAAAATTGTGCAAATATTCTTTCTCCTCTCTCAAAATATCTTCTTGTACTGTATTCACCCTTCTTGTGATAATTTGAGATGATAAGTTGCCTTAAGTTGAGAACTTTGACCTTTTCACGTAAAGAAAGCACTCACTGGCTTCTCTTTGGCATATCCAAATTGCCAGCATGACTAGTCTTGTGCTTTGGGGTCATTAGTAAGTAAAATAAGGGTTGCTTGAACACAAGCACTGGGAAACCACACTATCTGATAACTGTGAAGGCTGTTAAATGAATAACTGACTGGAGTACACAGCGTGGATATGCTGGACAGAGGATGATTCATGTTCAGGGGCAGGATGGAGGAGACTTGTGAGATTTCATCACACTACTCAGAATGGCCCATAATTTAAAACTTGTGGTAATTATATTTTAACTTAAGATACATGAGGGTATATACATTCATCCTGCAAAAGCCCCAAGGCCCTTCTTTTGATGTAAGTCAGCTAATTAGGGTTTTGTATCTTTATTATTTTTATTTATTTCTTGGCATGAGCCACACCTGTGTTTCTCTTCCTGTTTCTTTATATTGCAGCATAAGACAATCAGAATGCAAAATCTTAAAACATTTTTTTACAAGTTTCCCCTAACTTTTTGGTTCATCTTTCCCATACTTATTTGATTTGTTAACATTTTCAGCCACTTCTCTTAAGTCTTCCCAAAGTATTCAACTTAGTTTTTATAGATACAGCTCTCTTTCACACTCATTTTTATTAGCTTACCTAATATTTAATTAAATATTCTAACTAATAAAAAATACAACTGCATCAACCAGCTTGCAGACAAAATACAACTATTTCTTGGTAAACATACAACTAAATTGGTGGACCAATCAAGTTCAGCATGCCAGACCATCTCCTATTAGTCTCCAAAGATGAGTGTGAGAGAGGATTGAAGAGGACTGTTAATTAGCTGATTTGACTAATAAAGGGACAGGGGGTGGCTAACTGAGCTACTACTATAAGGACTTGAGCTAGCACAACAGCATTGAAAAAAGAGAGGAGAGGACAAATTGAAAAGATGCCAAGTCACTAGCTTTGAAAATACACAGGCTTGAGTTCACAATCTAACTTCATCACTTAGCTGTGAACCTCAACATTTTTATTTTCTCACATGTCAAGTAAGAATAATACTGAGTGTACTAAAATATTGGGAAAATACATCTGTTGTACCTAGCAGTGTGCCTGACACAAGTAAGTAATATAATATTAAGTCCATGGGGTTTGATGTTGAACTGAGGAAAGTGAAGAATCAAAATGACTTCCTGTTTTCCACCTTGGCTGAATAAAAGATAATGAAAGCACTAACTGAAGTAGGAAACACAGGAGGAGGAGAAATAGATGTGGCGGATCATATAATATAGATATTTGGGAATGTGCTGAGTTTCCTGGTGTGACTATGAGGCAGTTGGAAATGTTATTCTGGTTTTCAGTGAGAGGCCTTGGTCAGTGATACTAACTTGAAGTCATCCATGTAGAAATAAGTAATGAAGCCACAATAATGGATAGATTTGGGCAGAGAGGGTATGGGGACCTGGTAGGTTGGTCAAGAGTAATACACAATCAGATATGAGGCAAAATCCAAGATACAAGAAGAGCCCAAACGATAGGTATAGGATTAGATAATTATGTCAGTTCTACCTTCGTCTTGTCTATCTATTATCTTGGCTCAGCCTTCCAAGCCCAAGGCAACTTTTTTTTTTTTCACTCCAGGGATATTTTAAAACTGGAGGCAAGAACGTGAGGAAAATCACATCATTTGGCTCCTATATGTTTAAAGTAAATTAAGAGGCAAGGTAGTTTGCTAAGACAGAGGAGGCAAGACAGGACCAGAAATAGGTAGTTTGAAAGGGAAGCAAGACTGAGGGGTCTCTTCTCTAAAATAGAGAAGACTTGAACATGTTTTCAGGCAGAGGGAGGGAACAAATTAAAAAAGAATGTTTAAAACAAATTAGAAAGAAAAAGTGTGTGTTTTTTTCTGTACTATGAGATGGTAGGTGATTTTTGTGTTCATCTTTCTGTATCTTTCAAATTTTCTACACTAAGTGTATAAATACTGGACTCAAAAAAAAACCCCACTATTTCTTCAATATGAGATATAAGATTGGGGATTTTTTTCAATGTTACAGGAATAGTGGGATGAGTAATATCAAGAAACAGATAGAGAAGAGAGTCTGGGAAGGGGCATAGGCATCTCTCCCCCTGAGAGAAGCAAGACAAGAGAACGACTGAAGGTTCAGAGAAATTTTAAACTGGAGTCAAGGACATGAGGAAAATCACATCATTTGGCTCCTATATGTTTAAAGTAAATTGAGAGACAAGGTAGTTTGCTAAGACAGAGGAGGCAAGACAGGACCAGAAATAAGGAAAGAGCGAGATGTTTTTAAAATTCAGTATCAGGAACTGAATAGGATTTAATTTGAAATTGATAAAAATATTTTCAAAAAGTTTGGAGGTCCAGGTGAAGATAGGTCATATGTGTGTGTAGTGTAGTGTAGTTAGTAGATTATCTCCCATAGTGAGAAAGACCTGTCTGGTCACAGTAGCAGCAGTTAGAATTTGCCAGGCAAGTGTCAGAGAGTCAACAGGATGAGGAAATCTAAGGTAGCCCTCCCTCCCAGGAAGCCTGCTTCTCTTCTCGTGTATCTCAGACAACTACACCATCAGGCCCTCTGTTGCTCCTTGCAGAAATCTTGGAATCATCCTAGAGTCCTCTCTCTTTTTCATGAACCTCCACCTAAACAATCCCCAAGTTCTGCCCATTTTTTCTCCCAACACTTCTCCCATCCTCATCATGCCACCACATTAGTTTGAGGTCACTATCATCCTCTTGCCCTCACTACCGCTTGGCCTCTTAACAGCTCTCCCACATTCATTCCTGCCTCAGTCAATTCCATCCTTTGCAGACTTGGTCTTTTAAAAAAAAATCACATCAGGTATTATTTCACCACCCTCCCTCCTCCCCTTTTTTTAATCCTCACTGGAGGATATTTTTTTCCATTGATCCTTAAAGAGAGTGAAAGGGAGGTGTAGGGAGAGAGAAACATGAGACACACCAACTGGTTGCCTCTCACACATGCCCTGACCAGGGCCAGAGATCAAACCTGCAACCTATGTGTCCTTCCTTGACTGGAAATTGAACCCAAGACCCTGCAGTCCATGGGCTAAGGCTCTAACACTGAGTAAACCTGGTCAGAACTATTTTACCCTATTAAGACCTTTAAAATGCTTCTGATTGTTCTTTGGATAAAGGAAAACCCATCAGGTCCTTATAACCTGGCCTGTGATATCTCCAGATGTACATGGCACAGTCCCTCTATTCTATGCTCTCTATTCTCTGGGCTCATGGACCTACTCTTTGCCCCTCAAAAACATGGAGATAATAAGTGACCAACAGGAGCAGAGATGGGGGTGTATCATATAGTTAATTAGATGTCATGGACTTCAAAATGAAGAGAAAATAAATAAAATAAAATGACTCAGCATTGACCCAAAGGTGTTGAAAAGGTATTTAAACTAGAAATAAAAAAGGCGATGTTTACATTTTGTTTGGCTTTTCCTTCTACCTTCCACTCTTGCTATTTAGGGATTTATGGGGAAGCTTATATCTGTTTTAGGAAATAAAACCCAGACCCTTCACAGACACCAGACCCTTTAAGAGTTGTCTCTGAGCACTTTCCCTGAATGTCCCAAAGTCACCTCAATCCCAGCAGCTCCCTATTCCCTTGTACTCCACCCTTCTCCATAAACCACACCTGCACAGAGCAGAACTGTCCTGGCTACTCCCATACCTGGCCCTACTCATGTGGCACTCCAGTTCTGTCAGCTTACCTAGGTTTGTCATCTGACCCCAGTTTAATTCTCTTCTTCAATCTCTCCTCCCATCCATCCTCCTCTCAGATACTGGGGTGACCCTTCTAAAACATCAACTTGACCCCGCCACTCTCAATTTGTAAAAGAAGAGGAAGAAGTTGACACTGCTCCCTCAACTTGATACAAGGAGTGGGAAGGAAACAGGAATGACCTCTATTGGAAAGCATTGTAATTCAAGTGGGGTTATCAGAGGAGAGCCAATCATTAGTCAGTTGTACCTGCAGTTTTTCATTCAATTAATTAGAAATTATCTTAAATTCAGTATTTCTACATATAAATTGTGAAATGTTTGAAGCATTGAAGATTACATGTTCTAGTTAATACAAAAGGGCCAACCTTCTTTCTGAAATGAGGCACAATTTTCTGCAAGCTTAATTTACCTTCCACACAAAAAAGTCAGAAAAAAATCTCAGACCTTTTGTTTTATGAGAGTAGTTTAACACATAAGATGATCATTGGAGAGAAAAAATCCCTTGGAAATTGGTTGAAATCAGCAATGACTCCAACTGAAATCTAGACAATATGTACAATTGACCTTCTCACATTTCTCCACTTGGTAGGTGACTCAGCCCTTGCTCAGCAGGGCAATAGGGACAAGTATTGCTGCTTCAAGGCCACCTTATACAAATTAAATGTTCACAGTCCTCTTTTCTAGTGGGCAGAAAGCAGGAAAGCACCACTTCTCAAACAGCAGTTTGTTTAGCAAAGAGCCTTATTTCCATGGGGAAGCTTCTTTCTGACTTTCATTGGAAATGCCAAAACACTATTCAAAATGTTAGGAGAACATCCATTTGAGCTGTTGTTATTCAATAAGTGAATAGTGGTTTTCAACCAGCTTCACAAATCATTGTCCTAAGGCTAGTAAACGAAGACATTCAGAAGTTGTCTAGATCCTCAAGCTGCACATGTCATTTGTCTACATAGATGATTATTATCCCAGCCTGACCCTAAACTGGGTTCAGATATTCTGGATTTGTAACAAGTGATATCTTGAAGTATGTATCTTTTGTAGAACTCAGAACAATCTTAATCAAGAAACACAACTGCAGTAGAAGATAGGAATGATTCTGAATGCAGTTTGGTTGCATCTTCCAATCAGTCTCATGAATCCTACATAACTGGTGAGAGAGAAAGGGAGAGAGGGGTTGGGGGTGGGGAATAGGAGTATTGTTTTAGTTCCTAATACACCATTACTTAGATGGTCAAGGAGACGTTCATTCTCACCTCATTTCAGACCTCCATGCCACTTCAATGCTACAAGAGAACTTTAAAGGAATCACCCAGTGTGGGATGGAGAAACAGGAGCCACACTTGGCAGGAGTGGATTTGTCAGGACCATCACTGTGGACTGTGAATAATACTTGTGTGGAAGGTCATTTTGCAGGGAGAGGAAATCTAAGATAATAGCCAAGTTTCTGGGTTGGCCACCTAATAGGGGGCGGTGCCATTTCCTGAAATAGATAATAGAAGAGAAACAGATGATGGTCAGGTTGGTTTTGGAGATGTGAGTTGGAGATGCCTGTGAAAGTTCTCAGGGCAAGTATCAAGGAGGCAGTTGAGAGTTTAGAGGGAGTTTGGGGAGGATCTATACATTTTATGTCATCAGTTTACAGATGTCTGTTAAGTAATGACTGTTGAGGAGATGGTTCAGAGTAAGCACATGGGGAGAACACAAAAGACTGCAAAACCCTAGGATGATCCATCATAAAAAGTATTTGAATAACAAGTTAGCCTATGGGTATAAGAAGGAGGTTTAAATAAATTGTTACCCAAAGAAATTACACTGAGAACTTCATCTGCAGTCATTTTTGGAAAATAACTCACTTCTTTGTCTCTAGGCCTTCCCCCCTTCAGGGGAACTGACTATAGAACATTACATTTGAAACTGGGCTTTCAAATAAAGAAAACAATGGTAAGGGTTTTGTTTTAAGGATATAAATTAGCAAGTAGTTAAGCCAGGGAATAACTGTCATTAGCTGAAGCACAGCAATGTAAATCCTAGAAACCTTTATTTCTTTTTAAAAAGTGATTGTCCAATAAGCCACCAATATCATAAACCATCATAATTGCTGCTTACAAGGTGATTAATCTCTTTGTTTTCTCTCCAGTCACTTGAAGCATTCTATTAGATGCCTTTGTTTTTGTGTTTGTTTGTTTTTTGTTGTTGTTTGGGGGGCGAAGAGGGGAAGGTAGTATTTTAACAGGGACTTTACAAGGGCTTTCATTTTGCAAGGTTTTCGAGTGTGGTAACACATTCTCAGACTCATAATTTAACATCAGCCTACTTTAAACCAGACATTTTTATGTGGGTTCAGAAGAGATGCAGGACTCTGAACTCTAACACCAAATTTTTAGAAAGCAATTCTTCCATTATCTAACTGGAGAAAAAAAGAGACAGCTATCTCCTCTGTAAAAGAGGTCCTATGTGAGAAAGAATAAGAAGGACAGATTTGCCAAATCCCATCATTTCTTTCTCTAGGAGTAAACCAACCATTTAACATTTGTCCTCACATAAGATGACTTGGAACTCTATGCCCAAATCCTACATTCTCCAATTGCCTTGTCTCAGGAAGAATCCTCTCCACACATCTGTTCTTCAGAAGCCTAAGATGGGATTCTGAAGAGGATGGTGCATGCAAACACAATTTATTTAGGGGTGCTCCATATACAGTTGACCCTTGAACGACAATGAAGTTAGGGGCACTGACTCTTAGTGAAGTCTAAAATCTGTGTATAACTTCTGACTTCTCCCAAATTTAACTGCTAATGGCCTACTGTTGACTGGAAGCCTCACTGATAACATAAATAGTTGATTCACATATATTTTGTATCTTATGTTGTTATATACTATATTCCTACAACAAAATAACCTGGAGAAAAGAAAATGTTATTTAAAAAAATCATAAGGAAGAAAAATACAGTTGCAATATTTATTGAAAAACAATCAAGTTGGACCCAGGCAGTTCAAACCCATGTTGTTCAAGGGACAATTATACACTCTTCATAAAATTGAACGGGTGGAAGACTACTGTGACTTAAAAGTTGGATTCTCTGTATTTTGATTCCCAGAACCCCAAGCCCTAGGAAACGGAATGAATAGTTGCTACACCTGATAATTGGTAGACCCCATTGTCTCTTTCCTTGTCTTTCCCTAGATGGTTCTCATGATCTTCCCACCAATATATTTAGTCATGCCTGTCTCAGACAAGAATACAAGAAGCTTTTAAATAGCCTGGGGCCTTTGATCTCTTTGCAGTCAGGAAAAGTCTAATATTAAATGTCCTGGAGGAAGTTCATTGGCTTGTATTAAACTAGTAAACACCTGGTTACTTGCCCTACATCAGGGTGTAAGGCCCCCTGTGCTGGGTCTACACATTGCCTCCTAGTCTTTTGTGATATCTCCATGAGCCTCCTGTAATTGCCTTGCCTTTGAGAGCTGTCAATCTCCTTTGCCCTTGCTGGTTCTACTACCTGCAAACTGAAGTTTTGCCATGAATTCTAATTCAGGGCACATGTCTCTGCTACTCTTACACAGGCCAACTGGATGCAGGCTGTCAATCTCTCTGAACTGGCATCGTGGACTTCTGTGGCTAACCATTTGCTGAAGGCTGCTACAGCCCTAAAACTTGCTTTCTGCCTCTCAGAGGTATCTATACTTTCAGCCCTGGAATTAGTACAGGTCTCCTTGGGTCAGGCTTACATGACCAAGAGGGCCAAAATTAGATTAATTACACTGTCCTCTGCTCTGACTTGCTAAGAATAAAAATTTGGTGTGTCCCTGATAGATCTCAAACTATACTATTAACATCTAATGCACAAGAACTCTCTTGAAGTGAATGAACTTTTAAAATGTGTTCAGATCACATGGCCATGGTACCTGAGTATTAATAATAACCTTTGCAAATAATCATTTTTTTTTAATGTAGGGTGACTAACATTCCAGGCCTTTCCAGGACTCTTCTAATTTTAGACTGAAAGTCCTGAAAACTGAGATGATTGGTCACCCCAGGAAAATGAGTCACTCTCTCTTGTTTGTCTTGATCTATAGAATGAGAAAGGACTTGGTTTAACTGCATATAACATTATAATCTGCTGATTCTCTTTGAAATTACAGCCTTTTCTTGTCCACATAGCACACTATAACTACATATTGCTTCCAGCCAAATGGGATCCTTAGACCTTTCTCCCTTTTAAGGGAACTTTTCCATTCCCTACATGAATCTCTCTGTTCCTAAGACTGTCATTAATACTGCCTTCTAGATTTCAGCAGATCATCTTGACCCAGACAATAACCCTTTTATCCAAATCTAGCAGTTGTCCAAGTTTTCTCATTGCTTTGACTGATGTACCGCATAGTCCAATTTTCTTCATCATACTGTAGGTGTTTAAATCAGGAAGGGAACAGAAATTCAAATGCTATGTTAAGCCAAATAAACATATTGTCATTGTTTTATTTATAGGACTTCTTAAAATATTAATTTACTAAAGATACACTGTCAATCTCCAAAGGAATCAAGTGCATTTACTTTTTTCCAAATGTACTTGATCTTAGTTGCCTTTGGAAGGGTCCCATTATTACCTTGTGGGACTCATGTCTGTTTGTATAAAATGTGGGAAGTGCTACTATAAGTGGAAAAGCACAGACTTTGGTGCCAGAGAGCTATGAGTTCAAATCTTAGCTGCAATGCTTTTTGGTTGGGTGATTTATTTACCTAACCCATCTGTAAATCTTTTATTTGTTTAAATTTCCATGTTGTTGTTGTTCTTTTAAAGGAAATAGAGGAGGAGGAGCTATAAGGGCAATTTCTGTTTCCTTTTACTTATACTGGGTATTGCCTGTTGCGACTGTTGCAAGGATTTATCAGATCATGTATCAAAGGCACCCGGCAAGAATAAGGAACTACCTCAATAGTTCATGGTGCAGATGTAACATAAATACCTCACTCTAGTTACTATAACTTCATGGGAGATTAATGGAACAAAACTAAAACTAAGAGCAGAAAGTCAATGTGTGCTATGATTTGACAGGAGAATGTATACTATAAAACCATTGATCCCCTTGCCTATCATTTCAGGATTTCTTTCCTTTGAGATATTTTTATCACCTCAAACTGTTATTAAATGACTCTTTAGCTGACATTGCTTAAAAGATAATAGGAGACAAAAATAAATGGGTAGAAAGAGAAGAAAACCAATGCATGCTTTGTTCCCCTACTTGGAAATCCACAAGGCATATTAGTATAGTAAAACCTTCTCTTGGGGCATAGGTGGAAAAAAAATTATAAAGAAAGGCCAGAAGGCATAAAGATATAATTCACACCCTTACCACTCAACAAATAATAAAAGGTGAGAGAGCTAGAGACTCAGCTACTAAATTCCTGAGCCAAATGTTCTATTTCGAAAAAAATAACAACAACAAAAAAACCTTTCAAGTCTATACTCAGTGTTATTTCCCAGACTAGGTATGTTTCAGAAAAGTGAAACATCATACAGTTTATTAAGTACATTTTACCACAGACTTCATTATAGGAACAGAGATATATTTCCTGGGAGAAGAATTAGGCCAACATATGGTATTACATCATTATGTCATAGCAACAAAACAAAATAATTTTATCTACTGTGTGATGCTAAGAATGGTATTTCCCATCAGGAGGCTTCAGTTTTCTTCTGAAAACACAGATAATAATAATAATGCACATTCCCAGAGTGGTTATGAGAATCAAATTAAATAAGTTATGTGACGAGCCCTTCTAGACTGTTTCCACCCCCAGGACAGGAAGTGGGTTCCTCTCGCTCATCATTATATTTCAAGCATTATCTCAAGTCATTGTCAAATATGGCCAGTACCCAGCATGTCAGTGAATGAGTAAACTAATACTTTCTACTCAAAAGCCCTCAGCAAATTCTTGTTTGATTTTTGTTCAATCCTTTATATAGCTTAGGAGTGTTTCATAACAGTGTTCTAAGACATCTAGATTTCATTGCATCAACTGTCAACTCTATTTCATGCAAGAAAAAGCACTCAATATATACATGGTGGTGGTGATGAAGATTTAATTTTTTTGTGGGTTTGTCTGTGTACCATCCCATTGAACATTGGCTTGTACACAGTAGCTCTTAATGAATATTTGTAAGTGATGACAAATACCAGCTTGGACTACAAGCATACCTTGGAAATAATTAGATTCAGCTCCAGATCACCACAATAAAGTGAACATCTCAATAAAGTTACCGTATTTTCCGGTGTATAAGATGACTTTTTAACCCAGGAAAATCTTCTCAAAAACCGGGGTCGTCTTATACGCTGGGTGTCATCTTACAGGGCGAGTATATTCTGAACTCTATATTTTAACTGGAAAAGTTGGGTGTCTTCTTATATGCCCAGTCTTCTTATATGCTGGAAAATATGGTAATCACACCAATGTTTTGGTTTCCTAGTGCATATAAAAGTTATGTTTGCATTATACTTACACTCTAGTTTATCAAGAGTGCCATAGCATTGTCTTAACTTCTTCCAATAGAAGGCTGTTTTATTTACATGGAAAACCTGTTGTTTAGTGTAGCCACCTTCATTAATTACCTTAGCTAGATAACTTGGTATAGCTTCCACATCAGTAATTGCTGCTTCACTTTGCACTTTTAGAAGCCATATTATGAAGAGGCTTCCTTCCTAAAAGCTCAAGAACACGCTTATGTTAGTTTCAAATTTTTCTTCTGCAGCTTCCTTGTCTCTCTCTCAGCCTTCCTAGATCATAGAATGGAAGAGAGCGGGGGCTTGTTT
This sequence comes from Lasiurus cinereus, assembly GCA_011751065.1. Taxonomy (NCBI): domain Eukaryota; kingdom Metazoa; phylum Chordata; class Mammalia; order Chiroptera; family Vespertilionidae; genus Lasiurus; species Lasiurus cinereus. Next base: position 20,898,829 of record JAAGEH010000311.1, on the reverse strand, counting down.
AGAGAATGTTGTGGCTGGTTTAATCTGTCCAGACCACTCAAACTTTCTCCATATCAGCAATAAAGCTGTGTTGCTTTCTTATTATTCTTGTGTTTACTGAAATATCACTTTTAATTTCCTTCAAGAACTTTTGCTTTTCATTCACAATTTGGCTAACTGTTGGAAGCAAGAGGCCTAGCCTTAGGCCTATCTTGGGCTCTCAAAACGCCTTACTCATGGAGCTTAGTCATTTCCAGTTTTTTGTTTAAAGTGGAAATGTGTGACTCTTCTTTTCACTTGACATTTAGAGGACAGTGTAGGTTTATTAATTGTCCTAATTTTAATACTGTTGTGTCTCAGGGAATAGGAAGACCAGAGAGGAGGGAGAGAGATAGAGAACAGCTGGTGGGCAGAGCAGTCAGAACACAAACAACATTTACCAATTAGGTTTACCTTTGTGTATGGGCACAGCTGTGTGTATTTACTGAGAAAAATAGACTGCTGCTCTGCCTGCCAAGAACTCCAGAGCATACTGATCACCTGAAGGTCTGCCTTATGTATAGGTACACTATGTTTAACACAAAAGGTTTGTTATTTGTTCAAGTGTTCCTTCTAGAAAAGAAATGAAACTCCTGCCGTATGACCTTCCTTAAGGGAAAAAAAAAAGTCTGTAACTTTCATTACTGACTCTTACCTTTGACAAACTGGGCATACGTACTCTATGAACAGTTAACAAGAACTAGGAACAGCCCTGTGGACAGTGTAAGTCTTCAGGTAACAGAACAGCAGGATGTGAATTCCTGTTGCACCTCTGGTTGTCCTGGAAGAGCCTGGCAGCTGGGTTGCATGTTTAATCGCTGGGGAGGAGTAACAGAGACGAGGGCACCTGGGGCAGCAGTGTAAAGGGACTCCAGCAGGCTCTGCTAAATGCGGGGTGGTGTAACACTGCTTCACTGTCCCTCAATGAAGCTTGTTAGCCTTAGATAAGGTTCATCACACACTAAAAGTAAACGCAACTAGGATCCTTGAAGTGTTTGAGGAGTGCTTTCTTATCTGCTTCAGTTAGTCTTTGGAATATACACTGAGTGGCCAAATTATCATGATCTCTGAATGCATAATAATCTGGCCGCTCAATGTATATATATTAGAGAATCTGTGCATGAATTCGTGCATGGTGGGGTCCAGCCAACCTGGCCAGGGAAAGGGGACATGTGCAATTGGCTGGCTTGCCTGATGGTTGAACTCCTGGTTGAGGGGACAATTTGCATATTAACCTTTTATTATATAGGATACTAGAGGCTTGGTGCACAAAATTCATGCATGGGGGGGAGGGGTGTCCTTCAGCCAAGCCTGCTCCCTCTCCAATCTAGGACCCCTTGAGAGATGTCCGACTGCCAGGATCAGGCCTAAATAGGCAGTCGGACATCCCTCTCACAATCCAGGACTGCTGGCTCCAAACTGCTCACCTCCCTACCTTCCTGATTGCCCCTAACTGCTTCTGCCTGCCAGCCTGATCACCCCCTAACCACTCCCCTGTCATCCTGTTTGCCCCTAACTGCCCTCCCCTGCAGGCCTGGTCCCTTCCAACTGTCCTCCCCTGCTGGCCTGATCGCCCACAACTGCCCTCCCTTGCAGGCCTGGTCTCTGCCAACTACCCTCCCCTGCTGGCCATCTTGTATCCACATGGGGCAGGATCTTTTGACCACATGGGGCAGTCATCTTATGTGTTGGAGTGATGGTCAATCTGCATATTACTCTCTTATTAGATAGGATAGAGGCCTGATGTATGAATAGGGACCAGCTGTTTTGCCCTGAAGGATGTCCTGGATCAGGGTGGGTGTTCCCTTGGGGTCTGGGGTGGCCTGGGTGAGGGACCTGAGGTGGTTTGCAGGCTGGCCATGCCCCCTGGTGACCAAGCAAGAGGCCCTGGTATCTGGGATTTATTTATCTTTTACAATTGAAACTTTGCAGCCTGGAGTGGAGCCAAGCCTTCTGCTCGCACAGCCATTGAAACTTTGTTACCTTAAGTGGAGGCCTGGGCAAGCCAGAGTTTGCAGAAAGCTTGGCTTCCTCCATCGCCAGGGGCAACCCAAGCCTCCCTCCTGCTCTCTCTGTAGCTGTAGCCATGTAGGTTGGGTTAATTTACATACTTGCTCTGATTAACTGGTAGACATGGCTGGTGAGTGTGGCTTGTGGGTGTAGCAGTGGTGTGGTCAATTTGCATATTATGCTTTTATTAGATAGGATAAACTGAGTGGCCAGATTATTATGCTTTCAGAGATCATAATAATCTGGCCACTCAGTGTTTTATATTGAACAACAATAAATATCCATTATTTGTGTTTTTATACACTGAAGCCCATTAAAAGAGAGGATAGCGAGGACATCCTGGTTGTTACTAAAGGGAAAGTATGCTGTCAAAATGGGCTACTTTAGGGAAGTGACATTCACTCGTGATATCTGAAAAGAAGCCAGGACTCAGGAGTTCACCTTTGCCGGGGTTCAAGTTCTGCCCTCCTCACTGTCAGGCTAATCAAGGACGTGTGTCTTGAGGACAGTGATTCTCAAGCTTCAGTGAATATCAGAACCATCTGGAGAGCTTGATAAAAAGCAGATTGTTGAGCCCCCCTCTCAGGGTGAAACCTGAATTGAATTCCCACGTGTTTTAGTCAGAGTGCTCAAGAGAAGCAGAATCAATAGGATTGATTGATTAATTGATTAATTGACCAATAGGAATTGGCTCACCCAATTATGGAGAATTAAATGAATTAATATGTATAAAGAAAGCATTTACATAATACTAGTCACAGGGCAATCAGAAGATGAGCATTCTTTAGTAGTAGTAGTATTTCACTCCCAGCACCAGCCTGATAAGTGGGAGATTATATATAAATATTGAATGGATGCCAAGAGCCAGTGCTCTCTGGAGAGTGTTGCAGTTGTCCATATAACTCTCACACTTCCCTATATAACTGACCTTGTGGAAGCCCAGCCTTTGGAGACCTTCTTCCTTTTCTGAAGGCATCAATTTCAATAACAGTTATTCTGACCTCTCATGTGCCTGCCTGTTGCAGACTCTGTGGTATTATAGTAATACGGTTTTTTAAAATATATATTTTTATTAATTTTTTACAGAGAGGAAGGGAGAAGGATAAAGTTAGAAACATCGATGAGAGAGAGACATCCATCAGCCGCCTCCTGCACGCCCCCTACTGGGGATGTGCCCGCAACCAAGATACATGCCCTTGATTGGAATCGAACCTGGGACCTTTCAGTCCACAGGCTGATGCTCTATTCACTGAGCCAAACCAGTTTTGGCAGTAATACGGTTTTGACATGCTATATAAATACAGAATAAGAATGAGGCAAAACCCTGAAATTCACCTTAGATGCCTACCAATTTTCATTTTTCACAGCTAAAGGTGATTGAGACTTTAAGATATATATTTTTCTAACCAAGAATAATTTTACATTTTTTCTTTTAATTAAAACCCTACGTACACATTCTAGGTGATGACCTTTTGTTTTGCTTCATGAACAGCATAATAAAAATCACTTGAAAACTCAGCTTCACTCATGCTTTCTTGAAAAAGTGAAACACTGCCAAAGAATTCATAGCAGAGCACAGTGCGGGCTGTGGTTTGTTCTCTGACATTTAAAAGCATACCTGAACTCTTTAGCACATGGATACCAATATATTCAGCGATGTTCTGAAAGTTCCCGTGCTGCTGCCTGCTTCAGCACTTTTAATTCCTAGGATATGCCAGAGTTGCACATTAGCATTTAAATGGACAGCCAAGTCCTAGGAAAGCAAAGATATATGTCACATTATAACTGGCTTCAACTCCTGCAGGGGCTGCGGAGTATCTTTGCTCTCCTAATGTTCCAACTTCCCTTTCAACTTCTGCCTTTGTGGATTCCGGATGATCAGTTATCTGCAAGATTTATAACCAAGAGCTTTGATGTCAGACAGATGTACGGTGTCAACATTCTGCAATTCAAGAAAATACCCTTTCTCCGTTAGGAGGTAATGTTGTGGTTTTTCTCTCTGTTGACTGCTTACTTTGATATAATAAAGCAAACTTCAGTTCCTTGGAAAAGAAAATTTTAAATCAGTCCTCATGCCAAGTTGAAACTTAATTTGGTATAATGTTCCTAACTTCACTAAACCACCAGGCTAGGTCAAAACGAGCTCATACTTCATTTACCTAAAATCCGCAACTATGTCTCAGCAACAAAACCACAAAGTACTAACCACTAGTGATTTTATTTGGATGTAAATTATTTGCCCAAAACTCGGACTTACTTACTACATAATCTATTTCACATGTTTGTCTAAGGGCTACCACTACTTCTACCCTTTGACCTGGAGTGTGATAAAGATAGGTCTTATCAATATTCCTAGATAACCTTATTATGCTCCCTTATCAGTATAACAATGGATTGGAGACAGAAAGCTGATGTGTTGAGTGTCATTCAAGGGTGCAATTATACCCCATCTTGGGTATAGCAGTATTCCCTTAACCACAGTTTTGCTTTCTATGGTTTCAATTACCTGTAGTCATCCATGGCCTGAAAATACTAAATGGAAAATTCTAAAAGTAAAAAGTTCATAAGTTTTAAATTGTGTATTATTCCAAATAGTGTGATGAAATCTTACACCATTTCATTTTCCAGCTCATAAATCATCCCTTTGTCCAAAGTATCCACATTTTATACGCTGCCCATCCATTAGCCATTTAGTAGCTGTCTAGGTTACCAGATAAACTGTTGTGGTATTACAGAACTTATGGTCAAGCCTAATGTTACTCACAATGCCTGTATCATTTACCTCACCTCGGCTCATTACATAGGCATTGTATCATCTCACATCATCACCAATATTTTGAGACAAAGAGACCACATTTACACAAGTTTCATTATAATATACTTGTATTGTTATACTTATTATATTTATATTAGTTGTTGTTAGTCTCTTACTGAGATTAATTTATAAATTAAACTTTATCATAGGTATGTGTGTATAGGAAAAACACAGCAATAGAAACTGTTGCTATGTGTAGTTTCAGGCACTCACATTGTGGGTCTTGGAACCTATCCCGCACAGATAAGGAGGGAACTATTGTACTTTCTTTAGAGATACTGCATTAAGTACCTCATCAGTGATCATTATCATGGCATCACCTAAGAAGTGCGTTGTCCCATAGAGTAGCTACTTGTCACATGTGGTTACTTAAACGTAAACTAATTAAAAATTCAGCCCAGTTGGTGGGGCTCAGTGGTTGAGTATTGACCTATGAACCAGGAGGTCATGGTGCAATTCCTGGTCAAGACACATAGCATCCAGGAGGCAACCAATCAATGACTTTCTCTCATCATTGATGTTTCTATCTCTCTCTCCCTCTCCCCTTCTCTCTGAAATCAATAAAAAATATATTTTTTAAAAAAATCAGCTCCTCAATTGCACTGTTCACATTTCAAGTGCTCAATAGCCACACAGGCTATTAAATTAGGTAGTGTAGCTATAGAACATTCCCAGAATTGCAGAAAGTTCTACTGAACAGCACTGACCTTGAGTCTTAGGTTTTAAGGGACCTCAGAAAGGGCAACCAACCATCCTGGTTTTCCCACGATTGAGGATTTCTTGGGTTTAAGGACTTTCAGTATTAAAACTGAGAATAGTCCCTGGAAAAATGAAGACAATTAGTCATCCTAAGAGATCATCGAGTCCAGTGGTCGGCAAACTGTGGCTCGCGACCTACATGTGGCTTGTGAGCTGCAGTTTGCCGCTCTGTTGACTAATGAGTTTGCCGACCGCTGCCTTAGGGAAAAACACTTAAAAAACATTTTAATATTGTACTAATGTCTTTAACCTGAAGTCAAGACTTCTGGGTAAGGGTAATGCCTTACGCAGTGGTTGGCAAACTCATTAGTCAACAGAGCTGCAGTTTGCCGACCACTGATGTAGTCTAACCACATCTAATGCAGATATTCCTTCTCTAACATTCTTGACATGAGGCATATCTGAGCTTGCTAGTTCAGTGATGTTTTATATTAACATCATGACATGGCTGAAGCAGGAAGTATGTATTTGGAGAGCTGTAGTACAAGACAGCTAAAACAATAAATAGGAACTCATTTCTCATTTTTTTCAAGAGTTAGAAAGCTCATAGGCACAAGAGAGATTGTTCAAGCAACCACAACAAAATACTCTCAACCCACAGGAAGGAAGCACACTCCATAAGTAGCCTGAAAGGTTAGTAATAAGTCTAGCATCAAAGGCACATGTGTGTTAATAATCACTGGAATGTTTACCGATAAATCAGGGTCCAATGTCATAATAACAGGCAGAGTCTGTTGAATTACTTTTTCCCACAAGAAATATGTATTTTGAAATCACCGAAATTAGAACTGAAAGAGATCTCCCAGTGCAACTCCAATTTTTCAGAAGAGAAACCTGAAGCCCAAAGTAAATACCCTTTCCAAGATTGCACAGTGAGGGAAAACGCCTATATCACTTTTCAAAAAGCAAGGTCAAAAGCACAGACTAGTCTCAATTCCTGCAAAGGAGATGAATGGTGTTCTGACTGAGTGTTTCATTTTTGTTACTTCTCCATGATTTTTGTTTAGTGTTGTTAAAAGTATTTTATATTTGAAGTAGATTCCTATTGAGAATATTATTAGCAAGCACAGTATTAGTAAATATTGTTTAAAGAGCATTCAGAATTGACAGCATGTTCGCTAGGAGGGCGGTTTAATGTTATCAAGATGGCAGAAGGAAGATACAACTATTCCAATCTTATTTTGCTCTGTCTTCTTTTCACTTAAAGGATAGGGTATAACAACACTATAAGGGAAAACTGAAGCACAAGTTAGACAAGGAAATGGGAGGAGAATCTAGGACTCCTTAAATATGATGAATACCAAGACCTCAAACAGAGACAAGCCTGTATGTAGGTTTAAAGCTGGATCCACACAGCAAGGCCATCTATAAAATGG
>JAAGEH010000311.1:20866347-20882714 GCA_011751065.1 Lasiurus cinereus | reverse complement strand
TAGAATAGAATAGAATAGAATAGAATAGAATAGAATAGAATAGAATAAAAAATAAAATAAAATCGCACCAATTACCATGTTTGCATTTTGTAGAATGCCCTATTTGAATCTATTGTAGGTTAAACAAGAGCATTTGTAACATTCACAGCTCAGAGTTAATCTGAAAAGTAAGCGATTGCAAGCACACTTGGAAAGGACGTTAACAATGGCCTATAATAGAAAAACGTAGAGCTTGGTTTTTAAGTTGAGAAATACATCCAATAGTTGTATTTATAGTCTGAATGCACATGGCTTTCCATTCTTGAAATCCCATTAAGAATGCTCATCTTTTCCTGATAGTGCTTCAATAATGACATCATCATCAGTAATAGGATAAAAGCTATGAACAATTTAATGGATCACACCATGCATTACCTGGTCACAGAAAAGACATGAGGCTGTTGTAATTGCTTTGAGTTCACAGCTCCAGGCTCTGGGCATTCTGTTTTCTGTGCTCAGGAGAGCACAGTGAAGTCACAGAAGTCTTGATGGGGCAAAAAGAGGACGATAGCCCGGGAGAGAGCATGTCAACTTAGTATATTTCATGTGAAATGTGCAGTCCTTTAATTTCCTTAGTCTAAATGCACATGGATCTTTTTGATCCATAAATCTCTTTCACTAAGAACCTAATAGAATATTTTATATGAAATAGAATATTTCAGGATATGATGTCATTCTCAGGGCTTTTAAAGTTTCTCCACAAGGTATAAAAACAATGCCTATAAAAATAAGAGAGCAAGATCCTCCTATCTCTACCCATAATCATTCAGTGACTTTTTATTACCAAAACATTTTCCTTGAGAAGACAAAGGGGAGAAACATTCAAATGGGAAAAGCAGATTATGATTCACAGGGACGAGTTGATGTTCTTAGATATCATATTCTTTTCATTCATCTCATCTAGTTTCATTTCACTTCACAAACACCTATATATAATGTTCCAGGTTCTGTTCTAAGCACTTAACAAAGAGTAATTCATGTTCTCATGTCCATACCAGGAAGTAGGTACTTTTACTAACCCCGCTTGATAGATAATGAGTGAAACGTGGGGAGGTTAAATAACTTGCTTAAAATCACACAGTTGCAGAGTTAAGATTTTGAAGCCCTACCGTCTGGTTCATGTTTATTAGAAACCCTCACATTGTGAACAAGTATATGGCACACTCAGACCGCCAATAAATGAGCTCTGAGAGCAAATGAGCTCTGAGTCATTTTGTATTTGGTCCTATAAATTTTATAGCTTAGAGGCTGTTTTTCATGTTTGTCACATTAAAAGGGAAAATTTTTAATGCTCCCATAAAATCTCTAGCTGCACATGATGATAAAAATATACATAAGTCAGATGATTTGTCTGTGCAGTTTTTCTTATTAGCATGTGGTAACAACACTATATCTTTAAAAATAGTGCTAAGATGAAAAAGAAAATGATATATATCACAATACCATTTATGTAAATTAAAAATATATGCAACATGAAACTATAATGTGTTTTACAAATATATCTATAAAACAAAAAAAGGGGAAGCAGCAAACACATAGGGAGAATTTTAATAAAATAGGGGCATGGCCTTACAAACATCATTAATCACGGACAGAGGCTAACTCGGTCCTCTGATTCCCAGGAATGAAGCTGGAAGAAAACATCTATGTAACTACTTACCATGCATGTGTAGAGTCTTCTTATTTATGAATTCACTTGTGCCAACAAGGGAAAGTGAGACTGTTTTCTGGGTTGACAATACTTATTAGATTAACTCATCATACAACAATCATTGACCCTCTATAGCAGCAGTTCTCACATTTTGAGGACTTTAAAAAGTTTACCACAAAAAGACACATTTATATCAACTTTGACTTATGATATTTACCATATTAGAAATTAAAACTGAGAATATTTAAATTTTTACTAATTAAAAAATGACAGTGACAACCCAATAGATGTAAACACCAATAACCTATTTAATGAACAGTAACTGTTTTCCAAAACAAAAATTTTAGTAAGAGGTGAGTCATGTTTTGTATTTTTTTTTGCATTGATACAAATATCTTTGATGTTTGGATTCACTGAAGATAATTAGCTTCAGACACCTGCTTCTGCAGTCTATCCTTTGCCAAGTGTGGCTTCAGTTGAAGTATATGAAGAAAACCTGGCCTCGCATATATGCAGTTGGAAAAAGAAGGAATATTATAGTAGCCTTCCTGATAAATGTGGATATTCTGGTTATTACAATCGGAATCTGAAACCATACCAATGAATGTTTCATACTGTGTTTCAGTAAAACCCACTAACCTATGATTTCTTTGAATGAATCTTTTACCCATGCATTGATCAAATATTGATTCACTGAGTTTGATTCAACATTCCAAATGTTGATATATTTCATTAAATATTATCAAAAATCTCACATCTGTTACCACATAATAAACACCAATCTCATCCTAAAAGTCCCTTTTTAAGTTTTGGGAAGCTTTAAGTTCACAGTGATAGATACAAATTTTCCAAATTTGAATTTTCACTTGAAAAATTAAATTTTATTATTGGCACCAAATGTCAAGTTATTTTTCTTGAAGTGACAAGCCCACTTCATTCATTATTGATAAAGTGATAGTCTGTAGCCATCCTTTTAAGTAAAATCATTGCTCAGCTTGAAACTTAACAGCAGCTTTTCCCCTAGCAACCATTGTACGTTGATGTGCCAAAGTACTTCAAGTGCACAGAATATTAACAAGATGTGTACTCAAGGGCTAAGTTTTAATAAATTTTCACTGCTTCATCAAGGTCATTTTTTTAAAAAAAAATTCTTTATTGTTTAAAGTATTACATATACTATTACATATGTCTCCTTTTTCCCCCATTGACCTCTTCCCAGTCCCCTCCACTTCTTCTCCCCGCACATGCCCTCACCCCCCTAGTGTCTGTGTCCATTGGTTATGCTTTTATGCATGCATGCAAGTCATCAAGGTCATTCTTAAGACTTGCATCTTTGTAAACTGTGATTACCTGGCAAGGAAGGACACACTTTCTGGTGCTACCTCCTTGATTCCTGCAAAAACCCCAGCAAATTTCCTCACTCTCAGTGAGGACTTCCACTGTTAGAATCACATCTTAGCACTGTTAGGAAAATAGTTTTGATGTTGCAGAATCCCCATGGGTCCAAAGACCGCACTGCCACTCTATAGAGTGAAATCTATTGAAACTCAGCACCTAAAGAATTGACATGCTAAACCTATCCTAAAATACCTAATGAAATCTGAATTAGGCATTTTCTGAGCCTCCAATAAGAATAAATCTTTCAGGGTCATCTGTTCCTTAATTAATCTTATTTGCCTTAGTAATATTTGGATTGTCGATTTTTTTAAAAGTTGAACATTTAAGTGAATTTTCAAACTCTCTTAATTTACTATTCCTGAGGATTTCACAACATCCCCAATAAGATCGCCAGTTAAAGTAGTGAACAATTCTTTTGCTTTGTGGCTTATTCAGAAGGTATAGTTCTGACACTGTTTCAGACCTGAGCTGAGTTACTGATCAATACTTAATCAAGTCACAGCCCACAATTCACTACATCAGTGGTTTTCTGAGTCATCCAAGCAATCTTGGTTTCCAGCCCCTTCCTACCAGTCAAGTCTGCAGAAACATCACCAAAAGTGTTCTTGCTCCAGAAGCAGATTCACAGGCCCTTAAAATTAGTCTTCTGAGTACATTTTCTTTGTTGTTGCATCCCTCTCCCTAGTTCACTCCTTTTTCTTTCAGTGTTAAGAAGTGTTCTCTCTCTCTCTTTTTTTTTAATATATTTTATTGATGTTTCACAGAGAGGAAGGGAGAGGGATAGAAAGTCAGAAACATCGATGAGAGAGAGACATCGATCAGCCGCCTCCTCACACCCCACACTGGAGATGTGCCCGCAAGCAAGGTACATGCCCCCGACCAGAATCAAACCCGGGACCTTTCAGTCCACAGGCCAACGCTCTATCCACTGAGCCAAACCAGTCTCGGCAAGAAGTGTTCCCTTTTAATATCAGGCAGGTAAGGAGAGTGCAAGTGCCTTGCAGCATAAATAATTCATCAAGAGCATGAATAACTCACACTCCACAAGAAGGCAGCGAATACTTCTCAAAGCCTCATAAAGACTCTGGAATGAGTGCAGGGAATTGGGTAGTAAGGAAAATGGTAACATCATTATAAAGAGGCTGAAATTACAGTTCTTGGCCTCCCTAAACTGGAAACATGCATGGGAAGAACAGCTCAGATCAACGTGAAAGGACAGTAGTGAATCAAGGTGCCATCCAGTGAAAAGCAAAACGAGCGACATCAAGTCAATGTTCAACTCCAAACACACTCCTGGTCACATGGCTTTTGCACTCAATGTTCCTTCAACCTCTTCCTCTCTCAGTTCTCCATGCTTTATGTATTTGTCTGCTCAGATGTCATTTTAGCAGAGAGACTCTATTTAAAATAGCACCCCCACTCTGTTTCTTACCCTGTTTTACTTTTCTGCACAAGACTACCATCACTGGCCATCTTACATATTTGCTTGTTTGACACTGTCTGCCTTGCTCCATTTAACTGTAAGTACCTGACAACAGGGACTTAATTATTCACTACTATATCTTGGGGCCTAGACAGTTCTTGGTACGTAATATGACACTAAATATTTGCTGAATGAATGGATGCTATGGCAGCTCTGAGTGGGGAGAGGAGAACAGTGGTGCTAACGAGGTGGTTAAGAAGCATTTGATGGGCTGAGGTTTGAGCTGGGTCTGAAGAGTGTGTTTTATATGTAGGGTCAATGAGCAGAGCAATCTACTTGTTTACAGGACTCAGTGAGATACCATCTTCTCAAGCAAGTCTTGTGGCAGCCTCTAGACTGGGTGGGTTGCCCCTGCTTTTGTGTCCATACTTCTCCATGCTCTGCTCTGTGGCAGAATTCACTCCATTGCATCTGATCTTCTGTCTGCTTGTCTGGCTGCTCCAGTAGAATACTAGCTCGGGGATGACAGTCTTATTCATAGTTGTGTATACAGCCAGAGCATATGACTCCAATACTTGTTGAATGAACGATTTAATTAACCAAGCAAAAAGCTCAATGAAAAGCAGTTATGGACCAAATCAAGGACCTAGACCAGGCTGATGGCAATGGACATAGTCATAAAGAAACAGATGTAGCCAATAACAGGCAACTGGTTCAATGTTTTAAGGAAATGAAGCTGCCATAAAGACCCTGCTCCACCTCTGTTTCTTCCTTCCTTGCCTTTTCTTGCATATCCTTTCTGTTCTGTCTGAAAGATTTCCCTCTGCTTATGCATAGTTTTGCTTTATCCTAACTTTAGCTTGTCATGGCTCCAACTCAATCTAATAGCATCTCTCACTGTACTCTTGGTTTCTGCACTGCCTGCTAATGGCCTCATTCTCTCTGTTTCATAATTTCAAATTTCTAAGAAAGGAAATGGAATGCTTAAGATCATTGCATGTCCATGTCCATAGGCTAGATTTTGCAATCTATGGATTGCCTACCAGTCCAGTGTTAATGCTTATTCTAACCAGTTTTGCAGCATAAATAAGGATGTGGGGGCGTAAGAAGGAGAGAGATGTTCTTAAGCCTCTTGGCCAGATGATAGGCAGTAAAACTTCCTTTAAATGAGGATGTTGGAAAAATAGCTCTTGTTAAATAACCTCTCATAAGTGAAGTACCAAGCCTGGTATCAATTACATTCCCCTAGAAAACTTTATTTTCTCATTGTCCAAATCAGTTATGTCATACTTTCTAGCAGTTTCTCATTACCCACTTTCAGTGCACTCTCCCTGGGAAAAGATGTTATCCCTTCCCCAAATCCACCAACCCACATTCTTATTTAAGGCTATACCCATTATTTGTGCTCTGAATCTCATTCTACTCCCCTTTTCAAGGATTTCCCTCAAACCACTATTCATTTCCTAAAATGCATTATGTATTTCTCTACATTTCTATTATCTATGTTTGCCCACTTAGAGATTACTATTAGAAAATAAGCTCCTTGAAATAAGAATGCAGTGTGTTTAATTTAACACTATTCCCAGCACCTTGATTAATTAACCACAAGTAATTTTTGTGGTTTCATTTGAGTGCTGCTCAATAAATAGTACTTACTCTTTCTCTTATTTCTTTCGATTAGCATTTATCTGAGAATAATTTGTTTATTTTTAAATTTTATTTATTTAATTAATTTATTTTTGTTAATCCTAATCTGAGGATACTTTTCCATTTATCTTTTAGAGAGAGTGTAAGAGAGAGAAAAAGACAGAGAGAAACATCGATGTGAGAGAAACACATCCATTGGTTGCCTCCTGCACACCCCAGTCAGAGCCCAAAAAGGCAGGAGCTTACGACCAAGGTACATGCCCTTGGCTGTAATCGAATCTAGGATCCTTTGGTCCACAGGCTGATGCTCAATCCACTTAGCCAAACTGGCTAGGGCTGAGAATAATTTCTGATTATAGACACTTTCCTATAAACAAAAGACAGATACAAATCTATTTAGTAGAAAATAATCTTTTATTTTGTTGGTGTTGAAAATCAGTAATACCTTGATGTATATAAGTTTCCCAAAGAGAAATGTCTTTTTCAGATGTCTTTTAGTTTAATCAGTCAATAAATCCAAAATACCTTCAAGTTAATGAGCTTTGTGTTTTGTACATAGCAGAAATAAAATGTTTATTCTCAGGGGGCTTACAATCTAATAAAATAACTATCATTGCATGTGCAAGGATCCTCATCGCACTTTGGTTTATGAAAAGACAGATCTAAAATAAACCAAATGTCCTCATAAAAATATTACTCAAATAAATTATATTTGGTAAAGAATGCTATTTACCACATCATTTCTGTAATATTAAAAGAACCCAAATATCCATCAATGCAGGCTATTTGAATAAACTCAGGTCACACCAGCAAAATGAATATTATGCAACTGTAATCACAAAGATATATTATTAAATAAGAAAAGCAATGTGTATAGTTTGTGCCTATTATGCCATCTTATAGCTAAGAGAGACAATATAAACAAAAACATACACACACACACAAATACACCCACACGCCTTTGTTTGAAAATGCTAAGATAAGTAAAAAGCTGGTACCAATAGTTACCTTTAGGCAATGAGAATTATGTGAGGACGTAGATATGGAAGTGAGATTTTTAAAACATTTTGCAGATTTTACTTTGGAAACATATAAATGCTTTATGCCATCCTTAAAAAATTAAAACTTAAAATCAATTCCCCAAACTAGAAAGCTAAAAGAGAACAATATTTTTTGAGTTGGTGGCTTAACTAACAGAGAAGAGTTATTTCTTTCAATAGTGGAATATATTCCGAGGACAAAAGAAATGCAAAAATGTTTTTTCAGTAATCAAAACTCTTCTCAATAATCATATGACTAATATATTGTCCTCTGGTACTATAATATAAAGCAAATAAAAAAGTATATTATTCCATTTAGAAACAAAGATTTTCAATGAAAGAGAAAAAAGATACCAATATAAATGAAATAAGTAAAAATCCTGTAACCAAAATGTGAATTGGAAATATTAGTATGAACTTTTCAACTCTTTCTCTATCTTTTACTACTGAAAAAGCCTAAATATTTACAGATAAATAAGATGATGTTTGAGATTTACTCCAAAATAATCCAGCAAGTAGAAGGGAAAAGGATAGGGTGAGGGGGAGGGGGAGATAAAATAGATTGGCCATAGGTTGACAGTTGTTAAAGCTGAGAGATGGGTACCTGGCAGTTCATAACAATATTATGCCTATTTTTCATATGTTTAACAATTTATGTATAAACATTTAAAAAAGTTGTTTTGATATATTTATTACATTTGCTTTCAGTTCTTTCTGGAAAACTATAACATGACTTATGGAAATAGAGAACTATGAAAATCACTTTTCAGAACAGTCTGAAATAATAAAGAAATCCATACTTACTAAATCTCTACCTTTCATCAGTTATTTAAAAGAAAGACTATTTCATACATCAACTGACATAAAATATTAATATAATGGAGTCTTGACTAGAAGAAGGTTTTGACTTGATATGAAGGAAATATAATAATTGAGTTAGAAAAAATATGGATTAAAGAAAAAAACATACAGATTGTTTTGAGATTAGGTAACATTCTATTAACTTGATACTCAGTAAGACTAACGTATATTTTCCAATTTGCTAAACATTGGTCACTGTATAATAACTAAAATTTTTATCTGTTTTTTTCTACACAATCAAAACAATAGCATATCTTTCTCTAATTTGAAATCAATCTTTCAAATCCTGTTCATCTTGTTCTCTACAAAGCCTGTCATCTCTCCTGGGTCTAGACTGACAATGCTTCACAATAGACCCAACTCACCAGACAGACATGATCATCTTGAATCATGAATATATCTCAATTTTCCCAGGTAGCTGCAATATTAAAATGCTTTGAAAGAACAAATGCATTGCAGCCACTGGGTTTAATTAAAGCAAACCTTACACAGTTCTATATTTCTAGTAACCAGAAAAAGAAACACTTAATAAACCAAAGATGAGGTAGGAGTTGTATGTCACCACTAAGAAATTATATGAATTCAGAGCATTTCCTGAAAATTGAATACCATATACAAATAAAGGCAGAGATATTAGTTTTTTTCAAATATGTACATGTGTTATAATAGTAAAGGCAGCATCACAGAATCTCTGGGAGTTCTTCCATGCTTCTGATGAAAAACTCTTGGAAAGGCAATGTTCCTATGCTACATTATAGGCAGCACAGTGATAGCACAGGTTTAGGGATTTGATTGCATGGGTTTAATTACCAACTTACCATAAATGGTGATTTGGGCTAGATTATGTATTCTCTTTGCACTTCAATTTGGAATACAGTTCTTTAATCTTGAGACCTAATAGTAGTACCTTCTAGCCAGATGTTCATGAAGATTTTTTTGATGCAGCACTTAAATAAACTATTTTTTGAATAAACTATGCACAGTGCTTGATGCATAGTTACCAAAGAGCAATGTTCACATCACATTTGACATTTTAAAATCACTGGATCTGAGTTAAAATGCCAACACAACATTTGGGTTCTGTGGTGAAGACTGCTCGTTGTCCATTATCTATTGATTCCTTTCTCTATGATAGCGGAGCACATGGTCACATGTAGTAAAAACAATATCTATACTCTTCAACTACTTTTGTTCTTGGTACTGGCCATGTACCTACCTACTCATCAATGAAAACCTATTAAAAGTAATGTGTAGGACTTGCAAACTTTTTTTTTTTTTAACAAAGGTGAACCTGCCCTTTCTTCTTCCATATTGCCTTCTAGAAGAAATATGATGGATGAAGTTAGGACAAGAGGCCTAAGAACCAACACTCTCAGAGGCCAGCTTTAGACAACTTCAGAGTAGGATCAACTTTGCTTCACAAGTGTCTTATCCAAAGGGCGATCTTGGCAGTCACCAGACCTTGCTAAGGTAAATTCCTCATGTGGTCAGTACCTGAACAGCAGCTCATATGCTATGGTTAGGGTTAATTTTCATTTGGTCAACCCACACATGAACTGGCCAATAACAATCAAGACTCTATTATAATAGCAGGGCCCACATAACCAACACCAGGGATATTCCTGGAGCACCCAAATCAGGTGATTAAGCAGACTACATCACTGGGTCTCACAGGACACGTACTATATAAGGCCACCCTACCAATCTTGAAGTCATAACAGATCTGCCTAATACATACAAACAAACACAAAGAGGCAATAAAAATAGGAGACAAAGAAACATGCCCCAACTGAAAGAACAAAAGAAATCCCAAGGAAAAGAGCTAAGTGAAATGGAGGCATGCAATTTACCAGATAAAGAGTTTTTAAAAAATGGTTATAAGGATGCTCAAGGAACTTAGTGAAAACTTCAACAAAGAGATAGCATGCACTGTTGGTGGGAATGCAGATTGGTGCAGCTGCTGTAGAAAACAGTATGGAGTTTCCTCAAAATTAAAATGAAACTGCCTTATGACTTTGGGATTCCACTTTTGGAAACATATCTGAAGAAATTTGAAAAGCGAATTCTAAAGAATATATGCACCCCTATGTTCACTGCAGCATTATTTACAATAGCCAATATTTGGAAGCAGCACAAGTGCCCATCAGTAGATGAGTGAATAAAAAATTGTTGTACATTTACACAATGTAATACTACTCGGCCATAAAAGAGAAGGAAATCTGACCTTTGGATGGACCTGGAGATTATTATGCAAAGTGAAATACATCAGTTAGAAAAAAACAAATATCATATGATTTCACTTATATGTGTAATCTAATGAACAAAATAAACCGACAGTCAAAATAGAACCAGAGACATGATACATGTTACAGACTGATAGCTGTCAGAAGTGAGGGGGGCTGAGGGGGTTAGGTACAAAAACAGATGAAGGGATTTGAAAAAAAAAGCCTCATAGAAACAAACACCAGTGTGGTGATTATCAGAGGGAAAGGGGAGTGGGTGCAGGTAGAAGATAGTATAGGGGGGATAAATGGTGATGGAAGATGACTTTGGGTGGAGAACACACAATATAATACACCGATAATGTATTGTAGAATTGTACACCTGAAACCTATATAATGTTATTAACTGACGTCACCTGCATCAATTCAATAAAAATAAAAAAAATAAAACATATAACCCAAGTAAAGAAACAAAGACTCACAATTTTGAGAGTATCACATGAGTCAACATATGGCTATGAACCATCATTAAAATGTTACAGTATAAGTAGTATATGAAAATTCCTAGGAGACTTGAGACAAAAGTAAACAAAATGAAAAGGAAAACCCTCTAGAGATATTGCAAATGGCCCAGGAGCATGAGGAGTGGAAAAATGTATGCAATTCTTGGGGCTTGAGAGTGAGCCAAAGCGTTTTGGCAGCAAACACTGAAAGTCAGTAATCTATAGTAAGTGAGAGCCACGGCACCAAAATTATTCCTAGGATGAATCAACTCTGAATTTAATAAGAGAAGCATTCCCATCCATACTGAGATATTAATTTAATGACAACCTTTTTTATTTTGTTTGTTTCATGGGTTATAGGTCAATGCATGTGCACTGATTTATGTTTTAAGAAATTGTTGGTTGTCTCTCCCATAATAGCAAAAGCAAAGTCAATGCAATCAGCACTAAAACTCCCGTCCATCTGGCTGACCTGGAATTGTCTGTTAAAAGCTGACTGATGGGCTCTGTGCAGCAGCCAGAGCATACTGAACACTCACCTCTACATTGTGGTGAGCCCTCTCTTCAATAGTTGATTATCTAGCAAATCTTTAATTGTACAACATCCCTTGTATACACAGTCCCTTGCTATTTACATGGGAAATGCTCTTTTCTTTATACTGCATATTAGTTATGTACTTACAAAAAAAAAATCAATGTGTCCAGTTTGGGTCATCAAATCTTTATAGGAATGTGGAGAAACTGGAACTGATGCAAGAAAAGAATCACAGATATGCACATGTTACATAAAAAGAATTGAAAATATTCAGTTTTAAGAAGATCAAGGATGACTTGGTTTGTTTATATATTTTATTATCAACTTTCCTTTCCACTGCATACATATGCACAGACACACACACACACATACCCACATACACGTAAGCATACACACACATCTTATGGTTGATGATGAAGCCAAATTTGTTTTTCACTTTTCTTCTATCTAGATGGTGGTCCCTGATCCCTATCTGTGTTGATAGAGATGAAGAATATAAGTAAGACCTCAGTTCTTTTCATCTCCATTCTGCTTTTGTATATAACTACTTGGGTTTATTGTAAGAAGAAGGTTATGAGAAGTAGCTATGGTTTAGAAGTGTGGAAATTATTTTCAGAAAAGATAGGGAATAATGTAAAATTGTCTGAAAATCTGATAAATTATGGTAAAGAGCTACATGATAACTGTCAGTTTACTTGTGCCAAGCACCATGCTCACCTGAGCCTGGAAACAAGTACATGAAGTAAATATTTTACAGATGAGAAAAATGTGTCACAAGAAAGTTAACTAACTTTCTTGAATGAGACATGATGACAGAAGACAGGATTTTAATCCCACTGCTTTCTACCTCCTGAAATTGTCCTCTGAGTACCTGCATTAAAGTACCTACAAAGATGGATGTGTCTGAGAAAGGAGATTTTTCATACTAAAAATTGAAGAAAGCTAGAAAATCTACCAGAACCAAGCAATGGTAGTTTCTTAATGGATAAGAATTTCCATAGAGTGCTTGCCCTTAGCCTGAAATGGTTTTAGCATTAATTCTAGAAGGATGGTGTTCATAGACCACTTGATTATAGTTCCATTGGTGACAGAAACTGGCTTTTTGACATGAGAGTTTGAGTGCTTTTATAAATGATGTGCACTTAGAACTAGCCTAGTGTCCAGGCAAGAGTGGAAAATTTGTGCTATATAATAACACATGGAAAATGCAGTTTCAAGCACTAGTAAAAAAAAAAAAAGGCCAATGTATATGACTCCGATTCATATACACATACAAAACCTATTTGGGATTTTAGTTTTCAAATGTTCCCCACATGGTTTGGCAAAGAACCGTATTCAAGAAAAGATTATAGCACAAGTAAGAACAGATGTCAACAGTAAGTTAGGGCTGTCAGATTTGCCAAATAAAAACACAGGATACCCAGTTAACTTTGAGTTTCTTATAGACAACAAATACTTTTTTTAGTATAAGTATGTCCCAAATATTGCATGTATACTCATACTTAAAAATTATGCATCACTTCTCTGAACCTCAAGTTTAAATGGAATCCTGTGTTCTATCTGGCAACTCCACAATAGATGAATCCATATAGGGGTAGATGAGTGTTAATTGTTAGTTATTCAAATTTTCTGTGAGTTTGAAATATATTTCAATAAAAATATTAAGTACTTTATATATATTTAATTACACTGCAAGGCTTCATATTAATTACAAATTTCATTGTGTAGAAGAGGAAAAAGGTGGGTGGAGGCAAAAGAGGGCATAGAGGAAATAAATAATCTATACTAATAAAAGCATAATATGCTAATTAGACCAACAGTTCTTCCAGATAAAGGGCTGCAAGGGCCAAGCCCATTGCACAAATTTTGTGTATCAGGCTTCTAGAAAATAATAAACAAACAAATAAATAAAACTGGATTTACTTTCCAAAGACACCAAATAGGAGTTGGAAGGATGAAACTGGCAAGAGAACTCAGCTATAGCAAATGGTCTGACTTGGGAAGGCTTGATCTCCACAGGGTAATGATTCCCCTTCCCTGTCCAGAGACACAATGATAGCCTGAGAACACTGATAGAGGAAATGCTTCTATACCCCTACAGACTTCGGGACTCACAGTAATCTGGCCTGGGGACACCTCTTCACCCTCTCAGGCAGCGCCAGTCAATGGTTCTCAACCTTTCTAATGCCGTGACCCTTTAAAACAGTTCCTCATGTTGTGGTGACCCCCAACCATAAAATTATTTTTGTTGCTACTTCATAATTCTAATTTTGCTACTGTTTTGAATTGTAATGTAAATATCTGTGTTTTCTGATGGTCTTAGGTGACCCTGCTGCTGTTATGAATTAGCAATGAAAATAATTTTATTGTTGGGGGTCACCACAACATGAGGAACTGTATTAAGGGGTCACAGCATTAGAAAGGTTGAGA
The DNA here is from genome assembly GCA_011751065.1 of Lasiurus cinereus. Lineage (NCBI taxonomy): Eukaryota > Metazoa > Chordata > Mammalia > Chiroptera > Vespertilionidae > Lasiurus > Lasiurus cinereus. Next base: position 20,868,965 of record JAAGEH010000311.1, on the reverse strand, counting down.
ACCACTGATCTGATAAACCAAGAAGACCAAATAAGGCTCTGAAAATTAAATTGCCATTGGAATCACAACATATAAAAGTAGGCCAAGATCCATGTGTCACACCTAAACCTGCTAAAACAAAGGATTTAAATAGGATTGGAGTCTTCTAACATAATAGACCAAGTGTCCAGGATGTAATTTTAAAAAATCACCTGTCATACCATGAACCAAGAGCATCACAACTTGAGTTAGAAATGAGGATTGAATGACACCAACACTGACGTGAATCAGATGTTGGAATTATGTAAAAAGGCTTTAAAGCAGCCATCATAAAAATGCTGCAGCAATCAAGTACAAATTCTCCTGAACCGAATGAAAAAAAATAGGAAATCTCAGCAAAGAGATCATGTCAATTCTCTTCAGGAATGTATTCAGTGTAATATTACACCGAATAGTATTACTCAGTGGATAATTTATATTTCTTCAAAGCGGAGTCTTTGAAGTAGGTGTAATAATAGTAAATATAGCCAAAGTAATGCGATATAGACCACTTCATCAAGTGCGATCAACTTCCAGAATAAAAGAAATGATGTTTGAAAGGTCAAGCAAGGCACACACGCTATCTGTGCACGTTTGGAATTCCTATTTTTAGAGTACTAGTGTTAGAAACAGTGGAGAAACTTCAAAGCTAGACTAATCTAAGCAACTCCATTCCTACTTGCCTAAAGGCCATTGCCAAGAATTTAGCAAAAATATCAAATGTCAAAAGTCTCTCACAAACTGAAGGAGCTGGGCTTTCCAACTATTGCTCTGCAATGGGCGGCGAAGCATTGCACAGCTATATAAATGATTCCCCCGCTTTTCTTGCAGGCTTATGCCTAGTAAAAGTGCAATGTTGCATAGGCAGCATAGACACAGTCTCTAGAAGATATGTGCTAAGAAAGTTGAACCAAACTGCAACTAGCCAGTGGAAGCCTGTGGTATGATTAAAACAACTATTTCCTGCCCTAATAGATGCCACAATAGCAATAACTCTAGCAGAGGTTTATTGTGCGTTTTGCTGCATACCAGACCCTGTGATAAGCTTTTATGTTATCTCATTTAATGCACATGGCAACTCTCCTGGTATTATTATCCACATTTTATACGTGAGGCCACACCAGCTTGTTTAATAAAACCCTGGCTCTTTGTTGAATCCAACTCTCTGCTTACTCTGTATCAAAATCCATTAAGCTGAGCATGAGCACATTTTAAATTCATGAAGGTGAATCTCTAGGGATTTCTTAATATGCAGCATTCATAGTACATTGCCTTTGGCCACTAACTTCTATGCATTCGTAGGCAAGCAACTATTTACAACTTCTCTTCAAACTTCCTACTCCTTTCTATGCTCCCTCTTAGCTAATGACTTCACTTCCTACTTGACTGAGAAAATACAATGAGAAGAGAAATTCTGAATCTGCAGTCTGCCTTGCTGCTTGTTGCTACAGATGAACCCTGTGCTCCTGTGGCAATATGCTCCTATCTCAGACAATCCCTCTCTTTGTCTCTCAGACTCCACCCTCTCCTACTCAAGGGCATTCTCCAGCAGTTCTCCCATTTCCTGCCTGTGTTATTTATTTTTTTCCCTTCTTATTGAATCATGTTTATCAGCATACAAATATGCTGTTATTCTCCCATTTTCATAAAACTAAGCAAGTGAACACAAAAGCAAAACTTCTTTTTTCTCCCTAGTTATTGACCCTTTGTAGCAAAATTCAAAATGTGCCTATACTTGCTCTCTCCAGTTCTTATTCTCTTTAAAACATACTTCTAAACAGACTGTTATTACCACTCTACCAAAAATGTTCTTGCCAAGGCCAATAATGACTTCTACATTGCTAAATCCAATGGTGAATTCTTAGTCCTATTGTCCTGGCTTTCAGCAATATTTGACACAATAGACCATTCCCCCTCCATGATCTATCTGTTCCTCAGTTGGCTTTCAGAACACTTCCTTGGTTGTCCTTGCTGCTTCTCCTGAATTTCCTTTGTTAGTCCCCACTTTACCTATCCAACCTCTTAAGATTTGAGGGCCCAAGATTCAGGTCTCAGTCCTCTTCTCTATCTTCTCTCACACTCTCATGATTTCATCAGGTCTCCCAGTTCTAAATATCTCCTTCCTACTAATGACTTCCAAATTCTTCTCTCTAGGCTATGTCAGTCTCCTGAATTCCAGACTCAAATACCCAAATGCTACCTCCCCTTCGATATATCAGAATTAGTATATCCAAAACCAAATTTCTGACTTTAAACAATAAAAATAAATAAGTAAAATTTAAAAAAATTTTCTGATCTTCCTCCCATATCAGTCATAGTTCTGGTAAGAAACAGATGGCACATTTAGCTTAGGTAATTTGAGGACAGTTTAATAAAGAAGCTATTTACAAGATGTAAGGAAACCACAAAGGGTAGTGCAATACTCCACTGCTAACAAAAGTGGCTACTGTCCCACCAACTCTGAAGGGTAAAGGAGGAAAAGAAGGAAAAAGAGAACCAGAGTGAGACACACACACACACACACACACACACACACACACACACACAGAGAGAGAGAGAGAGAGAGAGAGAGAGAGAGAGAGAGAGAGAGAGAGAGAGAG
>JAAGEH010000311.1:20683941-20866337 GCA_011751065.1 Lasiurus cinereus | reverse complement strand
GAGAGAGAGAGAGAGAGAGAGAGAGAGAGAGAGAGAGAGAGAGAGAGGTGAATAGAGGTGTGAAGAAGGTTGATTGATAGGAGTTGTGATGCTTGGTGGAGGAAGACATGAGTTTAAAACAATGCCTCCTTCTTTTGCATTATTAGTGTTCCCCATTAACTGAACATCCTAGAAAGCCAGAGGGCAAGAGCCCAGCTGATGTACTCTGTACAGATGAGCCTCCTGGAAAACAGAGCAAAATGAAGCAGGCTATACAGGGGATTTGGAGGGGCAGATAAAAGATACCCTGTCCACTCCCAAAAAACTCCAGTTAGGGTTTCCCCCCATTAGAATTAATGCTGAAAGAAAGATAGTGGTTTCGTTTCTCTCTTTCCCCACCCCCCCCCAACCCCGCAATGGTAAAGAAGCTAATCATTAAGAAAATCATAGAACTTGTTTAAGGTTCCGAACACATTCACAGTTAGTGTTAGATTAATACAAATGATATAAATTACAGTCTTCACATTCAGCACCTACAGAGGTAGGTCTAAATTCCCTGGGGAGTGAAGAAAGTGATGTTAGTGTTGATGTATGTACGTTTCCTTTTCTATGTGATTGGCTGCATACAGATGTCCACAAAAATGAGACCTGAACAACAGTTATACAAACATCAGCAATACAAAGGAAGTAAAGGAGGAGAAAAAAAGAAGCCCAGTTTATGAACATAGCCAACCTAGATTAATAATCTCTAAGGGGCTCCCACTTAGTCAACATATACAAATCTGCTTCTAATAGGCCCCAACAGATGCCAGGGACAGGTCTCTGATATAGGAATGATACATCTTTATTTGTATGTTAGACATGTAAATAACCAGCAGTGGAGAAGAGATGGGAGACAAATAGGAACATATGACAGTGAGAGGGCAAAACACTAGTTGGAATACAATCAGATTGTAGTGCAAAGACTCATCTTTCTGTATCAGGGCCCAAATCCAAAACAAAAATAAGGCAGTCCTCACTTAGCTGACACAGCGCATAGAGTTGGAAAATAGGGGAAAAAATGATGGTGGAATAGACGAACGTGTCCCGAGCCTTGCCCCTCAGCAGAGAGAACAGCTGAGGGTCACACTGGAAGTGTTTGTTGGTGAGTTAAGGGACAACTATACTCCAGGAGAAGGTGGGGGACTGCTGGACAGGGCTCCCCTGACTGGGCAACCCCCACTACTGCTGGGTTTTTCTCCCAGAGCCAATAGCTCATACGTCGAGACCACACCATCTTGAAGGGAAAAGTGGATGTTATCAGAAGCCTGAAAATCTATAACTGTGGCACCCACTGAATAGCTGTGAACCCCAGAACACCAGTCCCCACTTGGATTCAGAGAAGCTCTACACTCCACATGGAAAGGTCAGATTTCACCTGGGATAAAGAGAGAGAGAACTTCATAACCAGATACCCAGAAAAGAGAGACCATGGGCAGACAAAGAAACAGCCCGCATATGAAAGAAAAGCAAGCATCACCAGAAAATGAAGTAAATGAAATGAAGGCAAGCAACCTTCCAGAGAAAGAATTCAGAGAAATGGTTATAATGTGGCTGAAAAGAATGAAAGACAAATTCAATAATATGAATAAGAACCAAGAGAAAATGAAGAAAAATCAAGAAGAAATGAAAAATGACATTGCTGCTGTAAAGAACTTAATAGAAAGCATCAAAAGTAGACAGAAGAAGCAGAGGACTGCCTCAGTGAGCTAGAAGACAAGGTAGGAAAAAAAAACCAAGTAGAGCACCTTCTACAAAAAAAATTAAAAAGCAGGAGGAGAGCCTAAAGGAACTTTGGGACAACACAAAACAAAGCAATATCCACATAATAGAGGTTCCAGAAGAAGAGCAAATTGAGCAAGGAATAGAAACTCTGTTTGAAGAAATAATGACAGAAAACTTCCCTGATATAAGGAAGAAAAAAACTCACACAAATCCAAGAAGCTCACAGAGCCCCAAGCAAAATGAACCCCCAAACTGATGCCAAGGCATATTATAATTAAATTGGCAAACAACAACAACAAAGTAAGAATCTTAAAAGCAGACAGAGAGAGACAGAAACTTACCAACAAAGGAACTCCCATCAGACTAGCAACTGATTTCTCAACAAAAACTCATCAGGTCAGAAGGGAATGGAATAAAATATACAAAGTTTTGCAAAGGAAGGGTTTGAATCCAAAAATTCTTTACCAAGCAAGACTAACAATCAAAATTGAAGGTGAAATCAGGAGCTTCACAGACAAAAAAGGACTAAGGGAATTTATTACCACCAAACCAGCAGTGCAAGAAATGCTAAAGGGTCTGCTGTTAAAAAAAAAAAAAGAAAGAAAGAAAAAGAAAAGAAAAGAAAAAAGTAAGAAGCAAAGAAGAAACACATGGGTAAAGAATAAAAATGGTGACAAATAAGTACCTATTAATAATTACTTTAAATAAATTAAATGCCCCAATCAAAAAAACATAGGGTAATGGATTGGATAAGAAAACATGACCCATATATCTGCTGTCTATAAGAAACCCACCTCAGGGAAAAAGACACACACAGACTGAGGGTGAAGAAATGGAAAACATTTTTGCAGGCAAATGGAAATGAAAAAAAAAGTTGGGGTAGCAATACTGATATCTGACAAATTAGATTTCAAAGTGAAGGACATAACAAGAGATAAGGAAGGACACTTCATAATATTAAAGGGAGCAATCCAACAAGAAGAAATTACTCTGGTAAACATATACACACCCAATACAGGAGCACCCAAATACATAAAAAAACTCCAAGAGGATATCAAGGAAGAGATTGACAGTAAAACAATCATAGTAGAAGACTTTAATACCCCACTGTCACCATTGGACAAAACCTCTAAACAAAAAATCAGCAAAGAAACATCAATCCTAAATGACTCACTAGACCAGAGGGAATTAATTGACATCTTCAGAACATTTCTCCCCAAAGCTACAGAATATACATTCTTCTCAAGTGCATGTGGATCATTTTCAAAGATAGATCATATGTTGGGTCATAGGCAAAGTCTCTTCAAATTCAAGAAGATAGAAATCATATCAAGCATTTTCTCAGATCACAGTGGCATAAAACTGGAAATCAACTACAATAAAAACAATCCAAAGAAATCAAACACATGGAGACTAAACAGCATGTTATTAAACAATGACTGGATAACCAGAGAGATCAAGGAAGAAATAAAAAAACAGCATGGCAACAAATGACAATGAAAACACAACAATACAAAATCTATGGGACACAGTGAAAGCAGTCTTGAGAGGGAAGTTCATAGTTCTACAAGCCTACTGAAAAAAACAAGTAACAATGGTAATAAGTTACATAACCCTACAACTCAAAGAGCTAGAAATAGAGCAACAAGAAAAGCCCAGTGTAAGCAGAAGAAAGGAAATAGTAAAGATCAGAGTGGAAATAAGCAACATATAGACAAAAAAAAAAAAACCTCAAAAGATTAACAAAACCAAGAGCTGGTTCTTTGAAAGGGTTACCAAGGTTGATGAACCTCTGGCTAGGCTTACCAAGAAGCAAAGAGAGAGGTTCCAAATAAACAAAACCAGAAATGAAAGATGTGAAATTACAACAGATCCCACAGAAATACAAAGGATTGTTAAAAAAAAATACTATGAACAACTCTGTTCCAACAAACTGGACAACCTGGAGGAAATGAACATATTCCTAGAAAAATATAACCTTCCAAAACTCAATCAGAAAGAATATAAACATCTCAATAAGCCAATAAACCATGGAATAAATTGAAGCAGTCATCAAAAAGCTTACAGCAAACAAAAGCCTGGGGCCAGATGGCTACACAGGGGAATTTTACCAAACATTCAAGGAAGAATTAAAACTTATTCTCCTCAGACTATTCCAAAAATTAAAGAAGAAGGAACACTTTCAAGCTTCTTCTATGAAGCCAGCATTACCCTAATACCAAAACCAGTTAAAGACAACACAATGAAAGAGAATTTTAGGCAAATATCCCTCATGAACATAGATGCCAAAATCCTCACAAAATTCTTACAAATTGGATCTAGCAGTACATTAGAAAGATCTTACCAAATATGATTTATCCCAGGAATGTAAGGATGGTACAATATCTGCAAATCAATAAATATGATACATCACATAAACAAATTAAGAGATAAAAATCACATAGTCATACCAATTGATGCAGAAAAAGCATTTGGCAGAAATCCAACATCCTTTCTTGATAAAAACTCTTGACAAGGTGGGAATAGAAGGATCATACCTCAACATCATAAAACCCATATATGATAAACCCACAGCTAAAATCATACTGAATGGGCAAAAATTAAAACTATTTCCCCTAAACACAGGAACAAGACAGGGATGCCCACTCTCACCACTCCTGTTTGACATAGTACTGGAAGGATTAGAGATTGCAATGAGACAAGAAGAAGAATAAAAGGCATCCAAACTGGAAAAGAAGATGGGGTATTAAAGAAGTGGGGTATTAAAGTCCTTATTTGCAGATGACATGATATTGTACATAAAAAACCTGAAAGACTCCATCAAAAAAACAAATAGACTTTAAATCAGTGGTTCTCAACCTTCCTAATGCCGAGACCCTTTAATACAGTTCCTCATGTTGTGGTGACCCCCAACCATAAAATTATTTTCTTTGCTACTTCCTAACAATAATTTTGCTACTGTTGTGAATCGTAATGTAAACATCTATGTTTTCTGATGGTCTTAGGTGACCCCTGTGATGGGGTCGATGGACCCCCAAAGGGGTCACGACCCACAGGTTGAGAACCGCTGCTTTAAATGAATTCGGCAATGTAGCAGGATACAAAATTAATGCCAAGAAATCTATGGCATTTCTATACACTAATAGTGAACTTACAGAAAGGGAGACTAAAAAAGCAATCCCATTTACCATAGCACCAAAAAAATTAAGATACCTAGGAAATAAACTTAACTAAGGAGGTAAAACACCTATATGTGGAAAACTATAGGACACTGAAAAAAGAGATGGAGGAGATGTAAACAGAAGGAAGGCCCAGAGACACATGAAAATATGCTCAAAGTCACTAATTATCCAAGAGATGCAAATCAAAATGACAATGCGATACCATCTCACACCTGTCAGAATGGCAATCATCATCAAATCAACAAACGACAAGTGCTGGTGAGGATGTGGAGAAAAAGGAATTCTTGTGCACTGCTAGTGGGAATGCAGACTGGTGCAGCCACCGTGGAGAACAGTATGGATTTTCAAAAAACTAAAAGTGGAGCTCCCATTTGACCCTGTAATCCCACTGCTAGGAATATATCCTAAGAAACTAGAAACACCAATCAGAAAGGATATATGCACCCCTATGTTCATAGCAGCACAATTTACAATAGCTAAAATTTGGAAACAACTTAGATGCCCATCAGCAGATGACTGGATCAGAAAACCATGGTACATCTAAACAATGGAATACTATGCTGCCATAAAAAAGAAGGAATTTTTACCATTTGCAGCAACCTGCATGAAACTGGAGATCATTTTGTTAAATGAAATAAGCCAAGCAATGAAAGAAAAATACCACAAGATTTCACTCATTTATGGATAATAAAGAACATTATAAACTGATGAACAAAAAGATAGATACAGAGGCAGTAAAACATCAAACAGACTGTCAAATTACAGTAGGATCAAATTACAGTAGGAAGGTTAGGGAAAGGTGGGGTAGATAAGAGATCAACCGAAGGACTTGTATGCATGCATGTAAGCATAACTAATGGATGCAAGACAATACGGTATGCATAGGAGTGGGGTGGGGAGGCAATGGGAAGATATGTACACCTGTAATACATTAATTTAAAAAAATTTAAAGAAGAGTTGGAAAATAACTCACAGATCTTTTGCGACTCTCTCCTTCACTCTCAGAGAGGTAATCTAAGACAGGTCAGACTGATTCAGCTAGCATTAGTCAGCATTCATTATTAACCATGCCATGGTATGTAATGCATGCACTGAGCATTGTATCATTAAAGGACTCTGGCATTTGGAGGAGATGGGAGGCAGATGACTAGTGAAATTCTATATAATGTGATGAGTGAAGAGAGCCAGGCTTATACAGAAAGCTGTGGGAGCCCTGAGGAGTTGGAGCAGAGAAGCAGACTCTAGGGGAGGAGGGTCTGTAGTAGTCAGACATTCAATCTAAAACAGCTTCATTTCCTGCCTCTGATGGTGGGGAAAGTGTGAGGGAATTTGTTAGTTTAATCTATGTTTTGCTTCTATGTCTGAACTTTTTTCCCTTTGGAGTTGGTAACCTGGCACCAGATTGGCTATTTAATGACTAAGAACTCCCACAGAAAGCCACCCTTAGAAATTTCTTGACTCCATGCAGGATCTGCCATGGGGCTATGAGGCATTTTCCCCACTCAGATTTCTGGGGCAGCCCTGGCTGGGCTCCTGCCTTCAGCTCCTCTTAAAAGAAGAGATTGGGTTCTGCTGTTCCTATTGGATAGGAAAATGTGAAGATTTCTTCTCTATTTATAAAATATAAAATAAGGTTAGAGCTTTAAGCATTTACTCACTCAAAGTTCAGCCATCATAAATTAGCCAATTGTTGTTTATATATATATATACTAGAGGCCCAGTGCACAAAATTTGTGCACAGGGGGATGTGTCCGTCAGCCCAGCCTGCACCCTCTCCAATCTGGGATCCCTTGAGGAATGTCTAACTGCCCGTTTAGGGCATTGGGCCTAAACGGGCAGTCATACATCCCTCTCACAATCCAGAACTGATGGCTCCCAACTGCTCACCTGCCTGCCTTCCTGATTGCCCCTAACTGCTTCTGCCTGCCAGCCTGATCACCCCCTAACTACTCCCCTGCCAGCCTGTTTGCACCTAACTGCCCTCCCCTGCAAGCCTGGGTCCTCCCCAACTGCCCTTCCCTGCAGACCCAGTTGCCCCCAACTTCCCTCCTCTGCCAGCCTGGTCACCCCCAACTGCCTTCCCTTGCAGGCCTGGTCCCTCCCAACTGCCCTCTCCTTCTGGTCATCTTGTGGCAATCATCTTGTGTTTACATGGGGACAGCCATCTTGTGTATTGGAGTAAATGGTTAATTTACATATCACTCTTTTATTAGATAGGATTTCTTTATTGATTTAAAAGAGGAAGGAAGAGGGAGAGATAGAAATGTCAATGATGAGAGAGAATCATTGATCAGCTGTCTTGTGCACGCCCCCTATTGGGGATCAGTCCTGTAACCAGGACATGTGCCCTTGGCCAGAATCGAACCTGGGACCCTTCAGTTTGCAGGCTGATGTTCTATCCACTGAGCCAAACTGGCTAGGGTCAAATGGTGTTTTGATCACCAAGTCCAGTGTGTGTATGGAGGGTGGGGGTTCCACAACAACAAGCAACTTTTGAGCACCAGCTCAATGTTCTACCACTCAACTCAGTTCTGACTCTATCTACCTGCAGATAATGCCAGACTCCACAGGTTGAGAATTCAGTCCTACAATACTCAGACACTAATCACAAACCAGGCTGTCATCTAGGCTTCTGACCAACAGACTCCAGATCAGAAGTCCCAGTGACCCCTCTTTGAGTTTGATTAATTTGCTAGAGCAGCTCAAGGACTCAGAGAAACGTAATATTTATTAGGTTATTAATTTATTATAAAAAGATCTAATTCAAAAACAGCAAGACGGCAGAGATGCATCGAGCAAGATATGTGAAAAGATGTGTGGAGCTTACATGCCCTTTCTGAGCATACAACTCACCCACCAACCCAATGTTTTCAGAACCCTGTCCTTTGGATTTTTAGGGAGGCTTCAATCCATGGTTAGGATTAATTAAATCATTAGACACTGTTAATTGAATTCAATCTCCAGCCCTTTCCCATAACCCACCCCCCACATCAGGGAGGTGGGACTGAAACTTCCAACCCTCGAATCACGTGATTGAGTCCTCTGGCAACCATCTCCCACCCTTAGGTGCTCTCCAAAAGTCACTCATTAGCATAACAGAAGACACCTTTACTGCTTTTGACACTTGAGAATTTTCAGTGGTGTTATTAGGAGCTTTGTGCCAGAACCCAGAGAAACCCAAATATTACAGAAGTGCTGGGGGTAGATGCAATAGCACATAGACAGACAGTCAAGTATTGTCCTCTGGGGAGGTCTGTGATGAGTGATACCTGGTGTTTAGATTGGACACTGGAGCCACACTCTCTAGCCTTAAATCCTGGGCTCTCTCACTATTACATTAGACAAGTTACTTCAATTCTTTAAACCTCAGCTTCTTTACCAATTAAATGCGAATAATAGCACCTATATCATTAATCACCCTAGCCAGTTTGGCTCAGCGGATAGAGCATCGGCCTGTGAACTGAAAGGTCCAAGGTTCGATTTTGATCAAGGGCACATGCACAGGTTATGGGATTGATCCCCAGTGGGGAACTTGCAGGAGGCAGCTCATCCATGATTCTCTCTCATCATGGATGTTTCTATCTCTCCTTCTTCTCTGAAATCAATAAAAATATATTTAAAAAAATTAATGTAGAGTACTTAGAAGACTCTTTGAAAGAAAGAAAATTAAGCTAGCAAAATAATTTTACATAGAGACAAGTATTGTGAAGGAAATAAAACAAGATTATGAGAAAGTGCCCAGAAAAGTTACTATAGATCAGTCCCACGAAAGCCTCTCAAAGACCTGACTTTAACTTACTCAAGAAGATCAGGGAAACAGCATTCCAGGCAGAAGAAAATGCAAGTGCAAAGGCCCTATGGCAGGATCATGCTTAGGATATTCTAGAAAAGAAAGGCAGGCAGTGTGGCTAATTGAAGGGAAGAGTAGAAGGTAATGAACTAAAATACGGAGGCAGAGGCCAGATCATAAACATCAGTTAAAGACTAGAAACAGGTTTGTTTCTCTCAGTAAATGGACCTTACACAGAACACAGGGCCTCCCAAGAGGTTAAATACTAACTTCTGTTTTCTCAGTCCTCAGTAGAAAAGCAAAGGGATAGTCCCCAGGCAAAAAGGGGAATCCAAGGGTAAGCTTCCCCCATTCCAAGTGGGGAGGGATTGCCATAAGGGCTGAAAATTCTCCAGGAGACGGGATCATCTATTGTCTGATAAAAGGAAGGTCATAGTCCACCAGATGGTAACAGTCTGACCTGGAGAGTAGCCTTTTGACTCAGACTGTGCTGGAGTGATGGCCTAGTCCCTCTAAGAAAGAGCAGAGCCCAGAGACAGAGCTACCCACGTACAAGTGACTCACCAAAAAAAATTTTTTTAAATACAGCTGAAAGCCAATCAAACTAAATTCAAACTTCAGTATTATAATCAAGATGCTTTAAGTTTTGTAATTAAAACTTACGAACTTTAAGTAATTTAGGAGGGAGTCTGCCCCACTCCCCAAAAAAAGTCTTATTATCAGGTAGTATTTGTAGAATTTACTAAGGTTGAGGATGCTCCATGACCCATAAGCAAAGTAATAATATAATTTATCTTCTAAGTTGGAACATTTCAGAGAATGAAAGGAGGTTCTATTAATCATGATCTTAGAGAAATGGTATAATCTAAGATTGTCTTGGACAAACTAGAACCTACTAAAGAATTATCTGCCTCTTACTAAGGCAAAGACCAAGGGAAGAACTTGAGATTTAAATGAGGCAGGAGACCATCAGTGGGTTTAATCAGAAGGAATTAAATGGTCTGAATTATATTTTCAAAAGATCACTCTAGCTTCTGTGTGGAAATTAGATTGCAGAGACACTAGGGGAAGCAAGCGATGTTTTAGGTCCTGGGCAAAAGATGATAGAGGCTTGAACTAGGGTGGAGCAGAGAAAATGGAGAGAACTCAATATAATGAATACATTGGAGATGGAGCTGTCAGGACTAACTGATGGATTGATGTTTGGGGATAAAGAAGGCCAGAATCCAGTAGTATGAGATATTAAGCAGATGAGGTTGCCATTTCCTTAGATGACAGTTTTCTTAATATGTCAGCAAAAACATGTTCATGCCTTTAGCTCAATCAGGTGCAAGTACATAATAAGAACAACAAACATGAACCTCTTTTCATTGTTTTCAATATGTCAGATACTATGCTAAGCTCTTTCCTGTATTAATTTAATCCTCATAACAACCCATGAGGTAGGTATTATCATTTCTAGCATTTTACAAATGAGTAAGCTACATAGAGAAAATAAGTAACTTAAGTCATACAGCCAGCTTGTGGCAGAATCAGGACTGAATTTGATGGATTTGGGAGCTGTGATTCCAGTTTCCACCTCTTAGCCCCCTGCCATATGTCCTGTCTAACTCCATGATCCCTAATTCTAATCCTTTAACCCTCTTGGTTGCATGCTGTTGAAAACAAGGGTCTCAAATGGTAGTGTGAGTTGGCTTACCCTAAAATACTCTCTGAGATTGAAACACACTCTCCACTGCCCCAGAGATGTTTAGGAAGAGAGCAGCTGAAGTCAGAGGGTCATGTACTCATCCTGAATGGGACCGATTCCATGGAATAAGGAAACATCATTCCGGCAATGGCTGCATGTTAGCAATGGGAAGGAGGCACGTTATCTGCCCCTGCCTCATTTTACTCATTTGCATTAATGGGAGTATCATGCTGGAGTCAGATTCCTGAGTTCACCTTCTGTTAGCTAGGTGTCTTTCTATATTACTTAACCCGTTTGTGTCTCAGTTTCCTCATCAGTGAAGTGGGGTTAACACTATGCCAGAGACTGGCTAGTTTTCTACCAAATCCAATCCCCTTTCTTTCTGGCCACAGGACTGCATTTACCAGCATCTCTTGCAGTTTAGTGTGGCCAGAGGTGCTGATCTTTAGGATAGGGGCCAGAAATGATGGATGAGGCCTTCAGATCTGGCCCATTACAAAGCTTCCAAGTGACTCCACACTCTCTCTTCTTTGTCTGCTGGATGAATACAGAGGAGTTCGCAGAGGACTGCGGGTTCCGCAGACAGAGCCACAGACTCCAAGGTGTTGGAGCTCCCAAACGACTTTGTAAAACGCCTCCTGCCAGATAGGACCATCCATTTTGTACTTCGCATAAACCAGAAGTAAATGTTTATTGTGTTGAGCCAGAGAGAGCTAGGTGTTTATTAGAGTAGCTTGCATTACTTACCCTAACTAATATAAACCCCTACCTTATAGGGTTACTTCAAACACTAAAATATCTATAAGGTATTGGTATACATGTGCTCTCAGATCATACAAGAAAAAGTATCGCCATAGTTCTCTTTTCCAAATTCTTTTCATAGCTACAGGATAACATATACCCCATTAGAAATCATGATTCCCCACTTAAGGCATCTTATGGTGATTGACAATACAGCCTATTTGTACAAAAATGGGTGTGAGTGAATTATAGAAAAGCCGCCGCACAGCAGGGAGCCAGCAGATGTGAACTAGGGAAGTTCAAAAGGCTGTGCTCCAAAGGCTTCTCTCATTCTGCCCTTTCCAGAGTCCCCTAACCTCAATCTGCAGTCAGGGCTTTTGATCTGTGTGTCTTGGTCTTCCAAACATGATTGCATAGCCTTGCTGAAGATTTGAACCAATGGGTTATTACAACCCATTCTGTTTCTTTTGGGGAGAGTCAGACTCATCAGTGGTCATAACCTGTGACTCCTACAAGTGGGCAGAAGAGGAGACTTAAAAGTTAGAAAATTAAAAAATCATCTAGAGACACATGATTAGAAATGGATATCATTCTTGAAAGATGATTAGGTTTTCCTTTGAAAATCTTTTATTACAGCTTTAAGTCAAGGTCTCAGAAAAACACCAGAGATTCTAGAGAACATTCAGCAAGTGATAAATAAGAATTCTACCCAATAGGAAGATTTTGAACAAAAAAAGATGTAAGTGACTTGACTTGATAGCTCGCTTGCATATTTACTTGTCTCTACACACCCTGACAAGTTTTCTCTAGACTTATATTGGCAAATAAATCTCTTGAAACTTGATTTTATTTTTTTCCAGTTTACCTTCAGGCTCTTAAGACGTTGCACTCCATCATCATCACTCAGCGTCTTGTATCTCCAACAGTACTACAAATCTTATTTTATGATCTAGCATTGTCAGCAGATATACTGCTTCGGTGACAAAGAGAATATTTCATGAGTGTCTAAAACGGCCTTGTAGATAAATAAGTCTATTGGTTCAAAGATATTCATAGAAAAACAAAAACTTCTCATCTCTGGAAATTTTCCAATGTACTAAAATATGTCGGATGTAGGAAGAACCTAAAGAAAAAAACCATTATCTGCTATCATACAGATAAAATCCTAAGGAACCCATGGTCACTTGGCTCAGTGCCAGGTGGCTGTTACATTCAGAGATGTATAATCCAGACAGGACATCGTCCCTGTTTATGTGCATCTTACAGCATTTTTAAAGGGGATACAAGTACGTACATAAACAACAGCACTATCACAATTCTCCCTTCCTATTCTATAATGCACCGAGCCCCTGGATGCCTCTCACTTTCCTTTCCCAGAAGAATTGTTTATGCTTCCACATCATTCTGTCAGTCCTCATTTCTTTCATCAAATGGTTCATCATCTCTTCACAGAGCCTCCTAGCAAAGGCTATGCCCTGCCTACGGGACACTGTGCTCTAATCTTCCATCAAAAATCCATCTGCTTTGCTTTTGGTCATTCTGTCTCATCCTCCTTCCATCAATTTTGCATTATAAAAGCCCAAAGAATTGCCTGGAATTAGACCTTTCCTCTGCAGTGAAGGCTAGGGAACTGAGCTGGCCAAGTCCCTCAAAGCTCCCTCATATGTTAATTACTTTTGTCCCATCACACCTATTAAATATAAAGCCAAAGAATGCCTTCAATGCGTACATGTTGCCTGGGCAGTCTCTGTCCAAAGAGCATCCCAATTCAAAAGCAATGCTTTGTGCAAAACGGAGGCAGCCATTTGCCTCTGCTAAGTGATTCCAGAAAGTCCACCGTGATAGCACCATCTCTCAAAGGCTTCGCACAGCTGAGCTTAGGGTAACATAAAAGTCGCCGTCTGTTGCCTAGTAAAAGAAGAATGGCTTATTCTCCTACTAGGACTAAATTAAAAGATGCGGTTGTTCCATCATATTTAGCAGCACTCCTATAAGGCACAAAAGCTTCCATGGTGTTGTTTAGAAGGAGAGCATATCATCTGGCTGGCAGACAGGATCTGTAACTAAAACAAAAGTATTCTCGCCCTTGACTAAACATTTACTGTCAACAATCTGTCTTCTGCATGAGCCGGGGAAAACAACACTCCCAAACACACACGCAGACACAAATGTTCTATTCACAATAAATCTGTTCGAAGGAACAATTGCCGAAGGAATCATTTTTCTTTACCTTATCAACAAAATGCTTTATGTCAGGATTCAAGGAGACTCCTCCTGCAGAGCACATCCACAGGCCACTCAGGTCTTCGAAAAAGAAAAGAAAGAGGGATTATTTTCTTATCCCTTATAATGGTCATTATGTGGCTCATTATTTTCATAAATAGGTCTCATTAGCCCAATAGTAACTGTCTAGGATCTTCACTCTGGGCTTCACCCTCGCAGAGAGAAGAGGCCGGATTTTCCTTGTGCCTCTGTGACATCCTGGCTGTGGACAAGGAATTTCTCTGTGTACCTTGATCTTCAAAAACTGGAATGACTTCATCCAACATACTGTTTACCACAACACAGCTTCTTTGTCTTGGATTACAAGTTTTATTTAAAGGAGATCCATGCCCCAGCTGTTTTAACTCAGTGGATAGAGTGTCAGTCTGTGGACTGAAGGATCCCAAGTTCGATTCTAGTCAAGGCACATGCCCGGGTTGTGGGCTCAATCCCCAGTAGAGGCTAGGCAGGAGACAGATGATCAATAATTCTCTCTCATCATTGATGTTTCCATCTCCCTCTCGTTCTCTCTTCCTCTCTGAAATCATTTAAAAATATTTTTAAAAAATAGTAAATAAAAGAGATCCACATGTTGGGTAACCTGGGGTAAAAGACATCTGTCTTCCCTGTGACAATATAAATAAAACTAGATGCTCTGTGCATGAAATTCATGCACTGGGTTGGAGGGGTGTCACTAAGCCCAGCCTGTATTCTCTCAAATCTGGGATCCCTCTCACAATCCAGGACTGTTGGCTCCCAACTGCTCACCTGCCTGCCAGCCTGATCAACCCCTAATCACTCCCCTGATAGCCTGAATGACACCTAACTTCCCTCCCCTGCCAGCCCAGTCACCCCTAATCGCCCTCCCTGTCAGCCTGATTGCTCCCAAATGCCCTCCCCTGCAGGTCTGGTTCCCCCAACTGCCCTCCACTGCCAGCCTGCTCACCCCTAATTGTCCTCTCCTGCTAGCCTGGTTCCCCGTAACTGCCCTCCCCTGCAGGCCATTTTGTGGTGGCCATCTTTGACCATATGGGGGCAGTCATCTTGTGTGAGGGTGTGAGGATCAATTTGTATATTTCCTCTTTATTATATAGGATACTTCTTTTATTTTTTAAGATTTTAAATCCTCCAAAGGGGAAAAATTCCAACTTAAAATATGATCATGTTATTTAGACAATGCTATATGTTGGTGTGTTTTTTTTTTTCGTTTTCTTTTTTTGTATTAATGTGTTACATGTATACATATCTTCCCATTGTTCACCCTCCCCCCCTCTCCCCACCCAGGCATACTCTAACCCCTTAGTGTCTTGTGTTCATTGGTTATGCTCATATCCATGCATACAAGTCCTTTGGTTGATCTCTTATCTACCTCACCTCTCCTTAACCTTCCTGCTGTAATTTGACAGTCTTTTTGATGCTTTACTGCCTCTGTATCTATCCTTTTGTTCATCAGTTTATAATATTCTTTATTATCCACAAATGAGTGAGATCATGTGGTGTTTCTCCTTCATTGACTGGCTTATTTCACTTAGCATAAGGCTCTCCAGTTCCATCCAGTACACAATGATATATGTTTATTTCACCTCAATAAAGCTGGAAATAATGTCAATGTTTTTACTATTTAGGAAATTGTTGTTATAATTTATAATTATTTAAATCTTATTTATAATTATAATTATTTAATTCAGTTTAAATAATTCTTCTACACTGTTGAAAAGTTTTCTTTGTGAAATAAATTAGGAAAGAAACAGAAAAGACTGTGACAAAGCCATTTCATGAATATGCTCTAATTTTATTTTTCAATGGCTTAAGACAGTGTTCCAGATGTCATTCATTCCTATTAATATTAACTATTCTTATATAAATTTGTTTGTTATAGGTAAAAAAGAAAATCTAATTATAATACTTAATAATTTCTTAATTTTAAGGTTTCCTATTCTGTAACCTTCTATTTCATATACCATTTAAAATATCTCATTATATTTTGTGGGTCTTTTAAATCACATTATCTGATTTATTTTTGCTTCTTAGAAAGGAGGGTTTTTATCCATTTAATTTGTTATTTTTTGCCCCAGTATGGCAAAGTCACACCCACAAATGCTTAATAATATTATCTGAAGATAAATCAAAACCATATATGTTGTTCACATTGGGATGAGATGAATATAGGAATAAAATTGGGTTATCATCCTATATCTTATATTTGGAATTCAGCATGGATCACATTAGAATAATGGAGACAGCCTGGCGGCTCACATGCAAAGAAAGGGGAGGTTTGGGAGCAATCCCAAAGGAAACTGATAAACGTGTTCAATTATGAGGAAATGGATCAGATGGGGAAAGCGACTGCTCTTGCTTAGCTTAGAAAAGAGAGCTGTTTCACACATGGTCCCCATGCATATGAAGTGTGGTTATCAAGAGGAAAATAATTATATTCTCTCTCCCCCCTCTCCCTTTTCCTCTCCCTCTGCCTCTCCTTTTCCCTCTCCCTCTCCCTCTCTCTATCTCTATTTCCCCCTCTCTCTCTCTGTCTTTCTCTCTCACTCATAGACTCAAGGGAATATTGGTAAAAAAATAATTTTGTATAAATTAAAAAAATGTTTTGATTAGAGGCTGAGTCAGGTCAGAATTGAGGGAGATAAAGCTGGCCCTTTGAAAATGATCAAACAAAAGTTTTTTGTTTTCTTTTTTCATTCATGGCTTTTTGTGCTTCTTTACCAATTCAGCAAGCCCATCTTCTCTTTCTGTAAGTCATCAAAGATCCTTGGTTTCTTTTTGTTTTTTGCCTTCCCTCTCAAATCTATCTCGGTTAAAGCTCTGATAATGTAATTTATATTATAGTAAGTAATTTAGATTATTAACACAAATTATTACTCCTCAATTCAACATAATAAATCAGACTTCAAGAATAGATAAACATGGTATTTAGAGGCAAGATTACTTATATTTGAAAAAAAGGAAGAACTCTTTGAGTCAAAGAATATAACTTTGGTTGATATGTATCATAGATATAGTGGTCATGAAACTACTGAATATTGCACATATGTTTCCCCACCTAAAAGAGCAGTATTCTTAACCATATAGACTACATGATTAAATGAAATAATGTATGTGAAATGTTGATTTTGTTGCTACTATCATGTTTATCTTTATGCCATCTTCTGGGTTCAAAATCACTTAGAAAGAATCTGTTGGTCTTTTCTGCCCCAAAAGTCAACACGGGAAGGGATAGATAGTGTTGCAAGCTAATTTTTTCTAACAGGCAAAGTAAAAATATAAAAATAAACATTAACAATAACAGTAGATACCATTTGAGCACTTGCCATGTACCAGGCACTGTGCTGGCTGTTCATCTTCTTTATTCCACACAAATTCTGGAAAAGGGACATTATTATCATACAAATAAGGTGGCAGAGGCTCAGAGAGATGAATTCCGCAGGGTGACAGAGCTAGTAACTGATGGGATGGAATTGAACTCAGTCTGTCTGGCCACATAGTCTATTATTAAGTATGTCATTTTCTTTCCCTGGATTTAATGCTCAGAAAACATATATCACTCTATTCTCTGTTTGTACTCATCTATGACATGATTAAATTGAGTTAAGATACATGTATTTTTTGAGCAATAGGCTTTGAATTCCATGTACAAATTTAACTAAAATAAATTGTCTTGATTTTACTTATGTTACTTCTTTAAGTATACAGTTTTTTTATTAGTTGTTTTTTAAACAAACTGAAACTTAGAGAAAAACTGCAAAAACTTTATAAAACTTTTCCTGAATCCACTTGAGAGTCAGCTGCTGACATGATATCAGATAATCCCCAAATATTTCATTGGGAATTTCCTCAAATAAAGTTTTTTTCCTGTAGATAACCATGATAAACCATCAAAATAGAAATTAACATTGACACATTAATAACAGCTAGACCCTAATGGAGTTTTGCAAATTTTCCCAATACTATCCAATATAATAAAAGCCTAATATGCAAATCAACTAAACTGCAGAATGACCCATCACTGACTACCAGGGGGCAGACACTCAACACAGGAGCTGCCCCCAGACCACAGGCCCCAGGCCAGCCCTGCGGGTTGCCGCAGCAGGGGGACCAGACCAACAAGCAGGCAGCGCCAGGCTTGGCCAAAGCAGGTGCCATTGGGGGTCCTTGATCTTCCTGCTGGTTACCCCACAGATCAGCCCTGATCACCAGGCAGGCCTAAGGACCCTACCCATTCACAAATTTCACACACCAGGCCTCTCGTCTCTTATAAAAGGATCCAGTCCAGAAACATGTATTGGGTTTAGTTGTCATGTTATCTTCTAGACAATTCCTTGGTCTTTCCTGGACTTGTGAGATCTTAATATTTTTGAAGATTATAGGTAGTGAGTGATGTTGTAGAATGTTCCTCAGTGTTTATCAGTGTTCTGACTCTGCTGGTTGCTAAGTATACAACATTTTAAAAATACAGTCAGCATGTTCACAGGCAACAAGTGACAAACCTCTCTTTTATGAAAGGACTACTCGACTAATTTATGACTCCATATTAGTGGGACTTCTGCCAAATTCAGGGTGAATAAGTTGTATATTGAGTCAGTCATACTATTTATGTTACAAAAGCAAATATTAAATTATCAACTGCTAAATCAGGGATGGGCAAGAAACTTATGAAACATGCTCAATCTCATGAGTAATCAGAAAAATATACCTTAAAACCACACTCACCCAAAAAAATAGCAAAAATTAAGAGTCTGACAACAATGCCAGTGCTGGCAAGATTGTGAGCCAATGGAAGCTCTCTATATACAATTTGTGAGAGCATAAATCGCTACAACCACTTTTGAAAACACTCTGACATTTTTAGTAAAGGTAAAGACATGTAAACTATAAACCAGTGTTATAATTTCTATGGGGAACTATGTTATTGTTTGGAAGAGTGAATTTTCTGGGCCACATATATCACCAGAAATATTTAGAAATTATTCTCTTACCTTACTTTTAAAGTAGATAATTTACCCCTTCTGCAGATGTGTAAATCATGGCTCCAAGGTTTTCAGGAAGAATAGTGGTCATATGAGAATTTGAAAAAAGGTCTTGATTTCCAAAGTCTGACTACTTCTGCTCCACCAAAAGCTACAAAATGTTCCCATATAAATTACCTAATTTAATCCTTTCAATAGCTCTCCAGGGAAGGCATTGATTTTTAAGATGAGGAAAATCAGAAGGATTAAATGGCTTTTTCATAGTCTTGACATACAAGAACTTAAATCCAAGGTTATTGATTCCAAAATTCAGTGATTTAAGAACCAAGAACATCATCATCGTCCCAATGAGAAATCCTTGAATAATATAATTGGAATGGGGGTGGGGGATGGATTTAAATTAATTTGTAGTACATAATAGAACCACCACAGGTATCTGATTATCATCTCCTGCATCCTTTTAGTTTTCTTTTCTCCAATTTAAATAACCCACATAACCTTTACTAAGAACTATTTTATATTCTGATAGCTTGATAAGTGCTGGTTACTATTCCTAGTTCCCAGATTCCTAGCTCCCATCTCAGGTTCCTAGAATGGAAAACTCAGACAGAGAGGTTAAGTGATTTGCTCAAGATCATAGAATGTGTTCTCAGCAGTCTTCTACATTCTACTTTCCTACCATGCTCCCATCTCTGACTGCCTAGCCCCCTTCTATCTTCTCAGTGTCTTTTCAGGTCTTTTGGATATCTTTTAATTTAGTTGTTTCCTTATTGTTGAGTATAAAGAGCTCTATGTATATTTTGGATACTAGTTCTTTATTATATATGTATTTTGCAAATATTTTCTCAAAAGCTAGGCTTGTCTTTTCATCTGACTGCCAGGTCCATGCCCTCCGAATCTAAATTGACTTAGCTTAGCAGTGAAATAAAATTCCTACTTATTTATTCAGGCCCATTTCAACCTCCCCTTTATTTATTTCATCCCATGTGACTTCAAGAACTTTGTTCTGTCCTCCTTAAGAAACTCTTAAACTCTGATAGGCAGAGTCAAGAGCACCCAGTGTATGCTTTACCCTACAGTGCTATTTTGGTTTCACTTGAACACTGAGATCTTACAAAGGTTGTCACTACTGTGACACTTACTTTTTGCTAATTTATTTTTAGCACAAAATAGTTCATGTAAGAAAAAAACAAACAAGCCAACAACAATAAAACAAACCCTATCCTGGTATTGAGGTATAGGAATAAGAATTATATTTTCTTCTCTCTGGAGCACTTGTCACTTCAGGTCAGAAAAATAATAAAATTTTAAATATATGATATTTCAACTAGCTGGTTCTCTTTTAATTGTACTGAGTTTTATAAATGTGGAGAAATCTGAGGTCCCTGTTTCCATAGCTCTAGGAAGCAAAGTGTTGTGTTCAGGTCTGAGTTCATTGTCTGGCAAAATCAAAGAATGAGTTCACGGACAAAATGGTAAGCAGAAGCAAAGTTTATTAAGAGATAGACAGACTCCTTGCAGCAGGAAGCAGCAGGGAGGGCGACCAAAAGTGGTTGCCGGTAAAACTTCTTTATTTCAGGTTCCAAAGTCCCACAACCTCTAGCCAGTCCTGGAAAAGGTGTAGGTTGGGTTACAGGAGACCCAAAAGCAGGCCAGTGTCCAGAGCTTCCATCCATGTTACAGTTGGGTGTTGTTCAGCATTCAAGTTAATTAAAGTCCATTAGTTCATGTGTGGAGCCTCGCATAGCCATAAGCCATGTGGGCACAAGAAAGCATATCCCTTGCCATAGGAGAGCCAGAAACCCAATGTTCCAGAGAGAGAAGAAGGAAGAGCATGTGCTTCATTTTCTAGGGATAAATATATGCTTAGCTAGCTCCTGATTGGTCCTTCCAAAGAATTCTGCCTAAGCAACATCCATACAGTTGAAAGCTCATGTCTCCCCAAGCATACTTCTGTCTCAGCCCAGCTGGGTTGCCCCTGACAACTCCCACCTAGCTGGGTTCAATTCTAGGTCCTTTTGTTTGTCTCTGTTTGTTTTGTTTTTTTTCTCAGAACAGGACACAGTCATCAAGCTGCTCAGAACAGGATGCAGTCATCAAGCTGACTTATGTCCACCTTTATAAGATCCTTGAACTTCTACATTCTACTTTCCTAACATGGTCCCATCCCTGACTGCCTAGCCCCCTTCTATCTTCTCAGTGTCTTTTCAGGTCTTTTGGGCATCTTTTAATTTAGTTGTTTTCTTATTGTTGAGTATAAAGAGCTCTATGTATATTTTGGATACTAGTCCTTTATCATATATATATCTTGCAAATATTGTCTTTTTATTCTCTTAATAGTGTCTTTCACAGAGCAGACATTTTAAATTTTAATGAAATCCAACTTATGACATTTTTCTTTCATGGATCCCACATTTTGTGTTGTAGTTAAAAAGATATTGCCAAACCCACAGCTAATTAGATTTTCTTTTATATTATCTTCAAGAAGTTTTATAGTTTTATGTTTTATATTTAGGTATATAATCTATTTGAGATAATTTTTGTAAGGGTTAAGATCTTTGTTGAAATTTACTTTTTTGTATGTAGATATTCAGTTATTCAACACCATTTGCTGAAAAACCTATGTTTACACCATTCTATTGTCTTTGCCCCTTGTCAAAGATCAGCCAAGACCGGTTTGGCTCAGTGGACAGAGCATCGGCCTGCGGACTGAAAGGTCCCAGGTTCGATTCCGGTCTGGGGCATGTACCTTGGTTCCGGGCACATCTCCAGTGTGGGGCATGCAGGAGGCGGCTGATGGATGTCTCTCTCTCATCGATGTTTCTGACTTTCTATCTCTCTCCCTTCCTCTCTGTAAAAAATCAATAAAATATATTTTAAAAAATCAGTTGACTATATTTTTGTGAGTTTATTTCTAGGCTCTCTATTCTGATCTATTTATCTATTGTTTCAGTAATACCACATTATCTTTATTACTGTGGCATTATAGTAAGTCTTAAAGTTGATTGACTATTCTGGGTCTTTTAATTTCAGAATAAGTTTGTTAATACTCACCAAATAACTTTCAGATATTTTAATCAAGGTTTCTTTGAACTTAAAGATCAAGTTGAGAAGAACTGACATCTTGACCATATTGAGTCTTTATACATAGAATCTATAATAATAAAAGTGTAATATGCTAGTTAGACCGATGTCCTCCCAGATGACCTTCTGGATGAAGCCTGGGCTATGAGGACTGAGGCAAGCTTCCGTGGCTGTGAGCTCCGACTCCTTTGCATGAACTTTGTGCATTGGGCCTCTAGTCCTTTAATAAATTAATAAAACTAAACCAGAACAGTCCTCTTGTAGCTTTTACCTTAATTTCTTTCTACTAAGAACTTTGCCAATATGTCCTCTTTTCCCCTCATTTAACTTTTTGTATGGTAAAACATGCTTTTTTCCCAGAGCTGGAGAAATGAGAAACTCATGGAGAAAATTGAGGAAGAAAGGATAAGAAGAAATGTTGTCAAGTAAATAATATACATTATGCCTGGCTGGTATTGTTCAGCAATTGAGTGTCAACCCAGGGACCAGAAGGTCACCAGTTCAATTTCCAGTCAGGGCACATGGCCAAACTGTAGGCTTTATCCCTAGTAGGGAGCGTTCAAGAGGAAACCAATCAATGATGTTCCTTTCTCATCAATGTTTCTATTTCTCTATCCCTCTCCCTTACTCTATCTCTAAAAATCAATAAAAACATATTTTAAAAAAATAATAATATCACCTACATAAAGCTATAGCACATTGAACAATGCCTTGCCAAGGTACTATTAGTTAAGTAAGTAAATGAATGGATGACTTGCAAATATCAGTAGTAGACCCCGTTGTGGTATTAATATAGCTTTTTTGAACTAGTGTTGTCTGTAGGTGTTTTTAAATTATTGGCAATTCCTTATGCATCTAATTCTTTAAGTACAAAGTATGCTATTATACGTTCATCAAAAAATACAAATATTTGTTCTAGAGTAGTATACATCTTTCCTTAAGCATTGTAATCAAATGCAAAAATACATTTCACAAGGTACATTTCTCCTGTGCTTTAATTCATGAAACTATCAGGTGATGAAATGGATAGTAGTTTGTTAACAGCACTACAATGTGATATCTGTGGATAGATTTGTGACTCAGACTGAATTTTTTTTCTCACCCAGGAGTTTTTTATTTTATTTTTTATTGTTTAAAGTATTACAAATAGTAGTACATATGTCTCCTTTTTTTTCCCCATTGACCTCCCCTGGGCCTTCCCTACCCACCAGTACATGCTCCCCGCGCCACACACCTTTCAGTGTCTTCTAGTCATTGGTTATGCTTATATACATGCATTTAAGTCCTTCGGTTGATCTCTTACAATCCCCCCCTCCCCCCAACTGCCCCTGCCTTCCTGCTGTAGTGTGACAGTCTGTTCAATGCTTCTTTGCCTCTGTATCTGGTTTTTGCCACCTCCCCTCCCCCGATTCTTTTCTTTAAAAACATCTTGCCTCTGCAGATTAGAAATAAACCTATAAGAACAAAAAATGTTTGAATCCCAATTTCAATGTTCAACAGTTCTGAGTCCCAGTTTTAATGTCAAACAGTTCCTTATGTGTGAAGGTCAGCAATGGTATCTGGATGGTGGACAAATGGTGGCAATGCAGGTCTGACCCTTTCTGGTTTGGTCCTAGGCATCCTGTAGCGATGCACAGCTGCTGACTGCTAGCATGGCAAGGCGTCCTCAGAATCTTCCATCTCCTCTTATCTTCATGGTTGGAGCAGACCTGTCAATTCCTCTCTGTTGCAGGAGTCCTCTTGGTCTTGGAGTTGTTTTCTGAAGATATATAAACATATTCTTAATAAAAAAGTTTTTTCTATAAAATTGACTTGGGGTCCTTTTTATTTTTGCCCAAACAATTTTCCTTTGGTTTATTTTGCCACCATATGTGTTTTTCATGGGTGTCTTGTTGTTAGCATTACTAATAAAAATTAATTTTCTAAAGTAAAAATTTTCTAGATATAATTTACTTACAGGATATTTTTTCTTACATGATATTATCCTACTATCCCCTCTTTTTTGATTAATGGAGATTTTTATAAATTTTTAATGCAATCTTGATAACTTTAAATTTTATTTTTTGCACAAAAATATGATTGCTTTAGGTTCATTGCATGTTAAGTAATTTTACCATGAGATGAACTACCAATAGAAATTTTAGTTAATACTTTAGAAACAGCTTTTTGTTCAGTACAATTAAATTTTCTTGAATATTCACTTATTTCAATTAGCCAATTTAAATTAATCTGAAAGCTTAATTACTGTCAAACTTAATACTCAACCAATAATCTTAGATTACCCTGTAAATATTAGTGGGAAGGATTATTTGCATTCTTGAGTAGGCCCTGAGCATTCCTGGTCGTAGGCTGGATTTAGATATAGGGCAGCTGCTGTTGGTCAATTCTCTGTCTGTTACCTGGGTCTCCATCTGAGCTGGGCCAAGTCTTTCACCCAGGAGTTTTTAATGAGTTCTTTTAAAGCATTACTATAATTTTCTCATTTTGACTAATTATTTTTCTCTCTAATATACTAAACGTCCACCATTTTCTCCTACTAAGTATTGAACTTACCAGCCAGGATAATCCTTTTGCAAAAAAGTCTTAAAGAAAATTTGGATATAAGAGAGGAAAGTATAAAATAGAAGAGGACTTTCCAGCATTATAAAACAGTGCCAAACTTTTAGGAGGCACATTTCATGAGTTAATAACAATATCACTTTACAATTGTAAACTGCTATCTATTCTCTAAGGAACTTCAGTGATGTAATCTTACCTAATGACCACATGAAATCTGTGGAGAAACCAGATGGCTTGCCCAAGAGAGCCAGGGTGTTTATCTCAAACCCAACTCCCATTGTTCTTTTCACTTTTTCTGAGCCTTAAAGTCATTTGTCATAACAAAATTATGCATCTAGTAAATAATAATTATATATTAAGGGTCCAATGAAAACCTTAATTTTGAACTTTGAACTTTTTCTCATATTATTTTGTCTCTCCTGCCAACAAGAAGAGTTAGCCTTTATTTTCTTAATGTGGTTAGCAACCAAACATCTTACAATGTCAAAGTAGTTAAGTTTTATTGACCATCCTATGCAATGAAATAAATAGGGACTTTTTTCCCCCACTTCTGAATAAAAATGAGACATGTAAATAAGAAATTTTATGAGATCTGGAAGAAAACATATTTTTCCTGTACTATTTGTCCTTCCCTAGATCCTCAACTCTGCACTGATCTTTGATGCTAGAATAAATCATAGTTCAAAATTATGGGAAATCTCAACTACAAAAAAAAATAGAAATGGGTTATTTTTCAACTAGAATTACATATGTATATTTGTGTGTGTATGTATGAATGTATGACTATGTAGCCCTCAAATTCTGATATAGAGGAGGCTATGCTTTAATGCAGCACAGAAAAAGCTTAGATAATTGGATATCAACTATTCAAAGTCAAATAAAAATAAACTATAAAAATAAAAAAGCATGAGTAATTTTAGAAAATAAAGGCAGATGTAAATTGTAATGTTTGAGATTGCTGCTCTCTTTGGGCAAAGTATTATAAAAATGGCATACTGGCTTTAGAGAACTGGACCCTGGTTCTAGATCTGCTACTTAACAAGTCCTTTGGGATTGCCTGGTATTTTTCCATTTTAGCATTCTTATTTGTAAAATGGCATGTTGGGACTGTGGTTATTTCTCATCTCTGATTTTTTGTCATTCTAAATTTCTCTCAATGGCCTTTTAGCTAGTGATAGAACCAAGGCTGATGATCAGGAAACTCCTCCACTGGAGTGTGACATTCTCTCCTTAATAGTACTAGTCTACTGGAATGGTGAATCGCATGTAGAATAACATTCTGTGAAAAAGAATACTTGACCTTTAATGATTAGATATCAACAGTACAAAAAGTACAGAAAAGGTAAGTGATTTTTCCTTATTAAGAACATCCGTCTCCTTTTCATCGTTACTTAAAATGTTTACACACTTTCAAAACGTGTGTGAGTGGGCAGACACTTTCTCAAGATTTATCTTATAGCTGATCCTTTCACTGAAAGGAGAATTCACTTCTGACTGCTTTTTTTTTTTTAAACTGATTTCTTAATGCTGCCTATTTTACTACGAGATGTTTTCAAATAACAAAACACATCACATCAAACCTCTGAATTAAGTTTGCATTACACTTTGTACACATACCACATTGTTTAATCCAATTTTAGCAAAGCTGAGTTAGGAGGCACTTCACTACAATCTCCTATCTCGGCAAAAACTGAGCAAATGCTATTCCTGACCTTTGGGAATTGATGGAAAGCAGAAGTTATAAAATTAACAATCCTTGCCAGGGGCTATGACTAATTCATGGTGCATTAAAGGAAATAGGCCATCAAAGTGTTCAGGGTGATGTTCAGTGTCAGGGGAAAAGCTCATGAAACTTAAGTCATAAATGTACAGTCATTTAAGAGTTTTCTGGAAAAAGTTACAACCAATTTCATAGCATTATTTGGATGGCGTCTGGTCAATATTTTGACATTAACACTACAGCATTCAACAAAACATTTAAAGGAAGTATAACACATGTTCAGAGAAGGGCACAAATCACACATGGACAGCCTGATGAGTTGAAGAAGTGCCCTTTGTTCTCTCTTCTAGTCACTAGCACCCCAAAGCAATCACTGTCCGGGCTTCGTTTGTAAATTTTATGTACATGAAATCATACAGTAAAGTACTCCTTTTACCCCACATTCTGTTTCTGAGCTTCATCCATATTAAGTGTGTAGCTGAAGTTTGTATAGTCAGTCTCATCGCTGTGCTCTCTGCAATTACATAAATATATTTCAATTTACTTACCCTTTCTAATGTTGATAGGCATTTGGATAGTTTCCAGTTTCTAGCTATTATGGCACCCCTGTGAATATTCTTGCACATGTTTTTTTTAAACAATTATACATGTTTTTGTGAACATGCCTATGTATTTTTAAAAATATATATTTTATTGATTTTTTACAGAGAGGAAAGGAGAGGGATAGAGAGTTGAGAGTTAGAAACATCGATGAGAGAAAAACATCGGTCAGCTGCCTCCTGCATGCCCCCTACTGGGGATGTGCCCACAACCAAGGTACATGCCCTTGACAGGGAATTGAACCTGGGGCCCTTCAGTATCAGGCCGAGGCTCTATCCACTGAGCCAAACTCGTTTCAGCTGCCTATACATTTTTTAATCCTTTCTATGTCATTGGGTATGCATATAATAAACTTTGCTAGACACTGAAAAATGGCTTTCTGAAGTGGTAATACCCAATTTACATTCCCTCCAGTAGTGTATAAGAGTTCCAATTGTTCCATATCCTCACTGTTCCACAGCCTAGTTGTTCTGTATCATCCTAGCACTTGGTATTACTAAACCACTTAAGGACATGTTTATTTTTCTTGTGCATCTGTAGTTAGAAAAGCAAATGATTTTGAAATAGTGAGTTTTTTGTATGTTAATAAAGAAAAAGTAAAATAATCTGATTAACCTTTATAGAAAAGCTAGCTATGTTAAGTCTATTCTGAAAGTTTTAAAGAAAACACAAAACATATAGGTTCACCCTAAGTATCTTATTTTTATGAAAAAGCATGAAAAGACATGTTGTTTTAATATGTGAGGTCAGAACCAATCTATGATTTCTAGTTGAAGAGTTGGAGGCTATGTTATTTTCACTAAAAGGAGGAAAGTCTGGATATTGCCAGGAGTGAAGTAATCTCCCTGCTCTGGGGGTATGAACCTCAGGAGGAATTTATCCTGAGATATTGAAAGGATTTGTATACAGTTTATAATCTGAAAATAAGTTAGGCACTATTAACCTGAAGAATTCTCAAACATTGATTGTTGATAACCCCAGATGCTGCAATCCTTCCTTACTTCCCCATCAGAGGTCCAAACAATGTAATCAGCAAAACCAAAGGTGTCTTCACAGCTCAACTCATATTTTGATTTAGAGAAAAATTAGAATGATTATGGATCATTTATCATTATTTTTTAAATTTAGAAATACTGAAAAGCTTTCATTGAAATGAGGAATCGTTCTCCCTCAAATGAAGTAGAAAGCTTAGGACTGTGATAATCCAGAGCACTGTTTAGCGGTGATGGTGGTTAGAAAAGCTCATACTTTTAAGTCCTTTCTCACAACCTGGCGTCACCAGTTCCCCACCTCTTCACTGCCAGCTGACCTCTTATCACCTTGTATTTGGACTGTTGCCTACATCAACTTTTCCCTCTCCTAGCTATTGCTGTTAAATTTCTGTTTTGGGAAAATAATGCAAAGGCATGTCCGCATATTTTTCCATCTAGAAGTCAAAGTTCATTTAGTCATGAATTTCTATTCAAAAATATGTGTTGCCGAAACCGGTTTAGCTCAATGGATAGAGCGTCGGTCTGTGGACTGAAGGGTCCCAGGTTCGATTCCGGTTGCGGGCACATCCCCAGTAGGGGGCGTGCAAGAGGCAGGTGATCGATGACTCTCTTATAGATGTTTCTAGCTCTCTATCCCTCTCCCTTCCTCTCTGTAAAAAAATAATAAAAATATATTAAAAAATATCTATGTGTTGATCCCTCTATAGAAGAACTTTCAGAAGGAGTCCAAGGAAATAATAATAGTTTGAAATCATTGTTGCAATCTGATAAATAAGATGTTTTAAAGGCCTAGTATAGAACTTAAAATAAAGTTTACATTTATAAAATAGCCCTTCCTAGATCTCTTTTGATGGAAAAAGTGGGATAACTGACTTGTGTATTTCATAATAATATGAAGATTCCAAGAGTCCATTAAGAAAACTATCCTTTTCCGTTGTGTTTAGATGAATTGACTCATATCTGCATTGCATTTATGGCAGACTGTAAACTCCTAGTGGGAATGAAACCTTCTGTATATTACTTTTAACTCACAATATATAATATAATGACATATTTAAAAAGTTAAGAAATAAGCTTAAAAGTATAGTGGTGATAGCTAACTTTCATCAAACTCTTCTTATTTGTCAAGAAGTATGTATACATGTACTTTTATTTTCACATTTACTTTTAAAAATTTTATTAAAGTCACTAGAAGCCTGGTGCATAGAAATTGATGCATTAGAGAGCCCAACCTGCCCCCATCACAGTCCAGGAGCCCTCAGGGGCAGGAGGCAACGTGGTGATCATGGGAAGGCTATGCCCCCATCACACCTCTGCTGCTACCATTGCCAGTAGTGCAAGCCTTGGCCAGCCCTGGTTACCTGAGCCTCAGGAGGCTGTGCAGCTGCCATCCAAGGCTTGCCTGCACTTCGGGCTGGCCCTAGACAGCTGTGGGGCTGAGGGTGGGCCCAGCTGCACCATGCACTTGCTGCGCCCCCCACTTCCCTGGCTGAGCTGAAATGATTGGGGGACGCCATCAGAGCTGAGGGGACTGAGCACCTCCATCTTGTGGCTTTGGGTGCTGCCATCTTTGAGAGTGTGATGGTTAATTAACATATTCCCTCTTTATTAGATAGGATTGCAAGATATTGATTCATGAGGTAAGTTTCAAGTATACAATTCTATGATACATCATCTGTATATTGCATAGTATGTTCACCACCCAAAGTTAAGTTTCCTCTTGTTACCATATATTTGATGCCCTTTATCCTCTTCTACTTCCTTCTACCCTCCCTTCCCACAGGTAATCACCATACTGTTGTCTGTGTTTATGGGGTATGTTTTTTAATTTGTTTTGTTTGTTCATTTGTTAATTTCTGTTTCTTATACTTGAAAACAGATGGTTCTTGTTTTTTCCTAACATATTTTGCTTAAGCATATTCCAAACTCCATCGATATTGTCACAAATGTCAGTATTTCATTTTTTATGGCTGAGTAGTATTCCATTGTCTAGCTCAGTGATGGAGCATTTGACTACAAATCTACTTTTAACAACACCCCCTAGAATCATTACCCTTAGTACAGGTGAAGTATTTTAGGATGAGATAAAGCAACTTGCCCAAGGCCACTTGAACCAGGTCTATCTGTGTCCTTAATTGCCATGCTTTCCCTAAAGAAAGTGCCCTTAGGGGTAAAAGAAAATGAAAAAAAAAAAAGAGTGCTCTCTCAGAGCACTGACTAGTCATCAACAAAAGATGTATTTAAATTTGCACCTCAAGCACTGACCACTGAAAGTCCCTGAGTAAATTGGATATCCACTGTGAGGCATTCTCTTAAACTCATTATGGTAATAATGGCTTGTTCCTCTTAAATCCCTCATTTCAGGAAGAAATCATGTTCTGCAAAGAAAAGCATTATTGAAATGATGTGCAGTACTAGGCTTTCTCTGGCAGAATCTTGCTCCTATAAAGACTAAAATGGAAAGGACAGCCTAAGTTCTGAGACTGAACTGGGGACCCAGATCACAGATGTGTTGGAAGGATCATCTTTGCATTCAGGAAAACAAATATTTAATATGTGGAGGAGGAGGAGGCATTAACTACACAACCCATCACAACCTTAAAATGTTAGTCCCATAACTAGGGTTCAAATAAAATGTTGTGGAACTTCAAAGGAGGAAGGGAAATACCGCTTGAGCGGGTGCTCTTCCACCTTCAAGCACCCTCCTTAGGACTCCTTTGTAACACTGTGATCCTCAGCTGCAAGTCGATGTAGAAAGAGTGATTAAAGCCAAGAGCCTCCTGAAATTAGGGGTTGGGGGTCAGAGCAGCTGAGGCCTCTGTCCCAAGGGCAAACACTGGGCACTGAAGCCTGAGCTGTTTCACCAGCTCGTGCAATCAGAATGACACTTTTCCTTTTTCTATGGAAGACAGGCAAGAGGAAGAAGATTTTAAATTGTGTGGACAAAAGGGGGCCACATGCTGACCTGACAAGCTCAGGGAAGGCCTACATGGTGGTCTTGCAAACTCAACTCGGAGACCTAAGTAACCACAAAGGATGGTCTGAAATTAAACTTGAACTAAATGCAGTTATGGTGAGTAGTTACCTCCTAGGCCGGTATCCTCACTGACAAGGTCAACCCTTACCTTAACTGAGCCTATCTGTCTTTTTGCATCTATGATAACATACCCTTGAAGTATCTGGGTAACTTGTAACTTCCCTTTTTCCAGACCCCTTGGGGCACAACCTCAAGTGCTGGGTGCCAGGACAGATACCACAAATTCCTTCATTAGCATGTTAATTGTTCCTGCACCCATCTAAGTATGTGTCTATCATTTTATTTTTTATCCAATCCCAGATGTTTCCCTGCTTTGCTTTCTCCTGCCTCTTAGTTTATCACCAATGGATTTCATGTAACCCACCTATGTCCCTTCTTTGATTGCAATGTGTAAAAATAGATAAAAACCCACCAGTCTCCAGAGCACCATCCCGATTTGTTGCGATACTGCTTCCTGACAATTGTTGACAGTTTGACTCAAATAAATTCACAAAAATACTTTACAGATTTTTTTTTTATGTTAACAACTACAAGAGAGATGATTAGATGCGAATAAAAAAGTACGTTAGTAACTGCTAGAAAGAGTCACCATTTATTGAGCACTTGTTGGCCAGGCACTGTTAGGTACTGTATAAGAATTATCTTAATACCCATAAGATCCTGCATGGGCAAGTAATTGCCCCATTTTCCAGAGGAGGACATTGAGGCTTATTACAGTAAGAAGCTTCTTTAACCTCAAGCAAGTAATCAGTGGTTTAGCCAGACTTGCCACCCAAGTTGCAAGTTGACATAACTCAAAAAGTCATGCTGGATGGGGTGGGCTAGAAGGGGTCAATGGAGGGCGGGGGAGGGAAGGGACATATGTAAGACTTTCAACAATAAAGATTTAATTTAAAAAAAAAAGTCATACTAGTTTTACCACAGAACATTCCTCAAGTTGCAGACATTAGCATACTGGTTTTACAGAACAATAAGAGCTATAATGTTTAGAATCAATGTGTTTGAGGAATACCAAGTTAAAGTTTAAACAAGTTTATTTACTACCACTATAGTCGAAATGCACTGACAATATGCATTATGTATTTTCCACAAAGAGTTCTAGTGTCTAGTGTCTAGCATTTCCCAAACCTTTTCAATCACAGAACTTCTTTATTTCTGGCCTAACTAGAATCTCCAAGAACTCATTGCAAGGGCCAGAATTCAGGAGATCTGCGGGACACTTACCTGCTTTGAAGGTCTCCTTCCGTAAAGACCTTTCCAAGGGTGAAAGAGTTAGTTCATGGATTAATAGGGACAGGGACAGTTCAGGAGCTCTGGGGCTGCTTGAGCACCACATGTTACCACATTGCAGTTTGTCTGTGCTGGTGACCACCAAACGGGTGACCAATTCTACCTTCACACAATTCTCAGCTGTTAGAAAATTCTCCACATTTCCTTTCCCCTCTAAATGATTCTTTGCCACCAAAGAGCAGTAAAACAAGCCTTTCACTACAACCCGGTGTGGCCCTGTCCATTTCACTTGCTCATTTTGTAGCTGGTTGCCTGAAGGTTGCAAACTAATGCTACCCAATTTCTGATGCAGTTCAGTGTGGAATGTGTGGGGGTGGGGAATCCTAGATTAGGGATTCTTCATCTGGACCTTAAGGCTATGGCAAAAGGACTCCTGTCCTGTGTTGCAGCGTCTCAGACCCTCTGCCCTTTGATATTTCTCACGTCCCTCATGTGTGCGTGAAAAGAAGACTCCCAGTGCAATCGCTGGAGAGTTAGATAGCAATGTTCCCACACCTACACAAGTGCTCCCTTAAGGTGCTTTTTGATGCCGAACAGCAGCCTTCAACAGCAGTGTGGACATGAACATCAGGCACACCCTGATGCCTAAGGATTAGGGCATGCTGTGTTTCAAAACAGACATGGTTTGCACTGTATCAACCCCAGCATCACCAGACAGATGACAACAACTACCTCTCTGCATCATCAAAACTCTCTCCCTAATGATAAAGCATTCCTCTATAAGTATACTCCCACAAAAAGGACATTTTTTGAGATAAGGTGAGTAAAGAAAGAAAACCCTCACAAAAGAAATATGAAATGGAAATAACTGATATGGTTGGTTCTTTGAATGTCTGAATCTTGTCAGCATATGAATACAATCCTATACTTGCTGATTACAAATTCTCAGAGGGAAGTACTTTTCTTATTTATATCTCTAATCCCCACAATTCCTAGCACAGTGACCAGCACTTAGAAAGCAGAAATAGTGAAATGATTTAATGAATAATTAGTTTATTCCAATGTCTTGATTAGAAAGAAAAAGGTAGAAAAATCATTGTGTGAGAAATAGACTTTGACCAATTTCAATTGAGGCCTCTTCTTGGATAAAATTCGGGAATATTTCACCAAATCCTGTAGGATCATTACTTCCTTAGGAATATAATAATACTCCATTTAGGGTTTTACATAGGGATTTAGTAAAAGTGACTGTGCATTAAATATTGCCCAAACTATACTACCACTATATTCTTTTTCTTATAACTAAAATGTATTGATACTCTCTTTCATTCATGATTATTTAGAAATAAGCAGAGAAAAAAGCATAGGCGTGCCTACACTGTATAATTTCAAATATACCCACATGAGAATACAAAACATGTTTTCAGTGAATATTAAACAGATTTCTAACTTCAATGTTTAACATATTTCAAGTGCCATCTGAGACCAGGGCATTTTAGGCAAGCAACTGCCATGGAGATCTAATTAAACTCTCCTCATCTGGTAATCCCATAGGGATATAGTACTGTGGCCTGAGGTGGCACAGCACGGTACTAACATTCAGGACTAGAAACCTAGTTCCCAGCTCAATACCCCAACTTGCCTCTCTCCAGACCTCATCAACTCCACCCCTGTTGACCTGGAGGCCTCTCTCCGCCTGGATCAAAGACTGAGCCTTATTAGAAACAGGGTTATTGGTTGTTGTTTTTCTTGTTTGCTTTTTTATTATTGTGATGAAAAACATATGGCATACAATTTTCCATCTTTTTTTTTCCCCCTGTTTTTGAAAACACATTGTTTCACACCCTGTCTTCCCAAGGCTCCAGCTTTAACATTTTTTTTCTCCTAACAGAAATTTCATTTGTGTTAACATATTTCACAAGCTAAGTAGTCACATGGTTACACTTTGAGCAAGACATTGAAAGGCGATTTGTCTGATAACCACATGTGGATAATGAATAGAGTATTAGATTTAGTAGTGAATTAATCCTTCAACAACTTGAAGTTTATCAGCCTTTTCTTCTATTATTTAGAGATCTTTCACAGGGTGCGCTGAATCATTTATAAGACATAGTCCTTAATCATTCATCATCCTGAAAGTTCTCAAACAGGCTATCCTGGTGAAAGAAAAATACAACTTTACAGAGTTCACGGAACCAGATTTCCTTGCAATACAGAACGACGCAGTTATGAAGAGAAGGAAAACAAACAAACACTTGGTCCAGGACCCAGACTCCTGCTATGACCGTATCCTTAATAATGATTTCCTTGGTGGCGGCTTTAACAGTGCAGTGAAATGGCAAGTTGATGCATAATGGGAACATTGGGTTTAAAGCACCCTTTAGACAGGATTTACTTAATTTGTTCATATGTTTATTTGTTTTACTTACTTTTGCCACATAAAATACCAAGAATTTTTATTGCGATTATTTTTGTCAGAATAAAAAGAGTCATAAACAATCCTAGCTGGTTTGGCTCAGTGGATAGAAGATTGATTTGTGGACTGAAAGGTCCCAGGGATTCCAGTCAAGGACATATGCCTTGCTTGCAGGCTTGATTCCTAGTAGGGGCATACAGGAGGCAGCACATCAGTTATTCTCTTTCGTCATTGATGTTTCTCTCTCTCTCTCTTCCTCTCTGAAATTAATAATAATAATTATATATATTGTTTGTTTTTAAAGTACTAAACAGAATAAATAGCACCTGCTCCTTAGTGAAGAAAGAACCATTTTTCTTGAGTTCTGGTGTCCCCTGGAATGAAAAGAGTTAAGTTTACTTCTTTAGGAATAGTTTCCACTTCTCTTGACTTAAAGGAATTAGCAGATGGAAGGAAAAGAGACGTGCATGCCAGAAGTCCCTGTGTCACACTGGGCCTGCATTTACTGCCCTGGAGTCCCTTCCTGTCTGGGTGAGCAGGTTTAGCCAGGCTGATGCAGGGGGCAAGTCTGCACTGTGTCCTGGCATTTAATGTCAGCCGGCTGGGACAGGACTCCAGGGGTGAGCAGTTTATCAGCCACAGAGCTCTTGGGAAAGCTCACCACTGAAGAATGGGCCTCATGGGAGCACAACACTATCAACTCGACCATCTGAGTTCTGCTTCCTATTACGAATCCTTTTAGGTGGAGAAGTGATTTCCTAGTGGTTGGCGTGTTTGAATTTATTGCTTTATTTGCTGTCTATTGAAGTAAGGGGAAAATCCACCACATGCATTCCTTAGCAATGCTGAAAGGTCATTTGTCTCATCAAATTCTGTACTTTCATAGCACTCTTTCTACCTGGAATTTTTCTGATGGTTACTTAATAATTCCAGCAGTTAGTCACAGCAGCCTTCTCTGCATGAAACATCGCTTTTGGTGAAGTTCAAAAGGTCTGTGTATTCATAGCAAATGACCGACTTGGGGGAGTGCATTTCTAATAATTCCCAAGTTGTTATTTCCATTATCAGCACACCCACACTCATGCAATTGTGAAACATGCACATACATTTTAAAAATGTAGATCCTCAAGGGTTATTTTGAAGAAATTCTCCTACAGATCTGAATGATTGGCACTGAGGCAGAAGAATTCCTTTTCAATAATAAAGTACATATAGCCTTAACCAATTTGGCTCAGTGGATAAAATGTTGGCCTGAGGAGTGAAGGGTCCAGGTTAAATTCTGGTCAAGGGTACATGCCTGGATTGTGGGCTCAATCCCCAGTAGGGGGCATGCAGGAGGCAGCCAATCAATGATTCTCTCTTGTCACTGATCTCTCTCTCTCTCTCTCTCTCTCTCTCTCTCTCTCCCCCACTCCCTCCCTCCCTCCCTCCCTCCCTCCCTCCCTCCCTCTCTGAAATCAATAAAAATATTTTTTAAAAATAATATAGTACGCATAATTCATGTTCTTCGAGGAATAATGTTTTCTTTTATTACTCTCCATGATTATAGTCTTATGATTACTACCCATATAAGCTCCATTAATTTAAAAATACAGTTCCAAGCAATAGTCAATATTTTAGTTGCACAGGAGAGTAAATGTGTTCAGATACATTTCTTGTATTCATTTAATTCCTAGAAATTCCAATACATATATGTGATATTCTTCTTATGTTAATAAGTCCAGTTTAACTTTTTGACTAAAATCTACTGCCCATAATTTATGGCTCCTCACGCACTTTAACTCATTTGAGAAATTGTGGTCAGTATTATATAGTATTCTAGAGGCCTAGTGCATGAAATTTGTACATGGGGGGTCCCCTCAACCAAGCTTGCACCCTTACCAATCCAGGACCCCTGGGGGGATGTACAACTGCTGGTTTAGGCTCGTTCTATAGGACATTCCTCTCACAATCCTGAACAGCTAGCTCCTAACTGCTCACCTGCCTGCCTGGCTGCCTGATCACCCCTAAGTACCCTCCCTGCCAGCCCGATCACCCCTAACTGCTTCTGCCTGCCAGCCTGTTCACCCCTAATTGCCCCCCCCTGCCGGCCTGATCACACCTAACCACCTCTGCCTGCTGGCCTGATTTGCCCCTAACTGGCCCCCCTGCTGGTTGCCCCTAACTGCCCCCATTTTGACCTGGTCACCCCTCACTGCCCCCCCACCAGCTAGATCACCCATACTGCCCCCTTCTGCCTGCCTGGTCACCTCCAAGAGTCCCTCCCACCCCCGCTGGCCTGGGTGCCCCCAACTGCCCCCTTCTGTTGGCCTGGTCACCCTAATTGCCCCCCTGTTGGCCTGGTTACCCCAACTACCCCTCTCTGCTGTCCTGGTCACCCCCAACTGCCACCAGCCTGGTTGTCTCTTATTGTCTCCCCTGTTGGCCTGGTCACATCATGAAGCCTACTGTTCTGTCATTTGGTCATCCCTCACTGTCCCTTCCCTCACTGGCCTTGTCACCCCACATAGCCTGCTGTTTGGTAGACCAGTTGTTTCGCTCATCACAGTCACTGACTTTTTATATACACTGAGTGGCCAGATTATAATGATCTCTGAACACATAATAATCTGGCCACTCAGTGTGTGTGTGTGTGTGTATGTGTGAATTCATGCATGAGTGGGGTCTGGCCAGGGAAAGGGGACATGGGCAGTTGGCGGGCCTGCCTGCTAGTCAAACTCATTGTGGAGGTGACAATTTTCATATTAGCCTTTTATTATATAAGATATACAATGAGTGGCCAGATTATTATGCGTTCAGAGATCATAATAATTTAGCCACTCAGTGTATATAGATAGGTCCCATGAGGGGTCCCCGTGACACAATGTTAACAAATTATGACTTGCATCTGGAAAAGTTGGATGGACTTTTAGGTAGGGGTCCTCCTCTGGACCTCTACAAATGCATCAATATATTCTGGGGTCTTTAACCAGATGCCACCAACCCCATAAACTGGAGGTGCCAGGATGTGGCACAAGTATTTGACTGCACCTTAAATGAAAGGTAGCAAAGTATAGTGGACAAACTGAGTTTAAATCCTGTTTTGATACTTAATGTGTGAAACCTTGGGCAAGTTACTTTATAGTTCTCTGACTTCTGGAGAAAAAAGTAATAATCCTAGAGTTAGAGAGTTGGGTTTAATATGATTAGCCACACAGATCAGTGGTGAAAGGCATAGCTTCCTAAGTCTCATCTTGCTCTGCCATTATGTAGTTGCTAAACTTAGGGCAAGTTAACTTAAATTACTCTACATTTTTGCTTCTTTACCTGCCACATGGGGCTAATAATTACAACTTCTAACAAAGCTTGGGAAGCATTACATTTTTAAAAAATATATTTCTATTAATTTCAGAGAGGAAGGGTGAGAGAAAAACATCAAAGATGAGAGAGAATCATTGATTGGCTGCCTCCTGCACTCCCTACACTGGGGATTGAGCCCACAACCCTGGCATGTGCCCTGACAGGGAATTGAACCATGATCTTCTGGTTCATAGGTCGGTGCTCAACCACTGAGCCATGCTGGCTGTGCAGGAAGCATTAAATTTTAAAAATAAATTAAAACCATCTTTCACAATACTTGACACAGAGTAAGCACTCAATACTAGCTGTTTATTTTAATAAAATTTATCCCAAATCCCTAGCATTAGGTAACCAGTACCCTAAGTGCAGTGTTGCTTTCACCCATGCTTCTGTCATAGTCTCTGCTCTCTGTGCTCTGACACCAGCAGGTCACAGCAATGAGAATGAGAGGAACTGCAGAGCCAGTGAGAAGAACTTATAAAATGTCCTAGGAAATATGCTCTATTGTTCAATGTCATAGGTCTACATTTAAGCCCTTAACATTATTTAAAGCTATTGTTAATTTCTAAATTTCAAGAATGTGGAGGACATTTCTATTTACTATTGGTTTTATGTATATATTATCTATTTATATGTGTGCAAATATGTCAATATATTACATGAGAATAGCATAGTGTTACATATTATCAGCAGACTTTGCTATTAATGCAGTCAAAGTACTATCTTTCTCTAACAATTCCTCTAATCTTTCCTTTCCAACCTCTCCCTTCTACTACCATCGCTTTTGGTCATGATTATTGTACCATCATGGCATTCGGTAATTACGATAGGAGAAACCAAGAAATTCTGTGTTTCTGTGCTCTACCTTCCTTGTAATTGTCTCTCCTTAGACTCCATTCCTATCCCAACATACCCACATGGACCATGCACACATATGCATACAGCCACAAACACACACAAACTATGCAACTGTACTTCAAGTTCATGTCTTTAGAGAATGCTGTCTTCACTACATTTTAAGACTTACATGTTATTTTCTGTGCTTGTACATAAGTAAAATATATATCTATAGATATCTATATAGATATATAGATATATAAAAGCCTAGGTGACCAGATGACCGGATGACTGGACTACTGGCTGGTGGCTATGATGTGCACTGATCATCAGGGGACAGACATTTAATGCAGGAGATGCCCCCTGGTGGTCAGCATGCTCCCACAACAGGAGTGTCGCTCAGCTGACACATGGGCTCAGATACCGGGCTGACAGCTGGCTAGCTCAATGGTGGAGCCACGAGCCTCTCCCATGGATACTTCCCCTGCGCACCTGAGTGAAGTAGTGGCAGCAGGTGTGGCGCCCTGCACTTGGAGCACTACTACATCCCTTAGGGGATGTCGGACTGCTGGTTTTGGCCCAATTCCCCACGGGGTCCCGGATTGCAAGAGGGTGCAGGCCAAGGTGAGGGACCCCACTCATGCACTGGGCCTCTAGTATATAATAAATATATTTTATATATACATATATATCTTTAGGTATATACACAAAAGGTATATAATTATGAATATTATTACACACAATTTTGTTTCCTTTTTTTTTTTTAATCAAAAAGTGGTTTTCTGCCCTGGGCAGGTAGCTCAGTTGGTTAAAATGTTGTCCCTACATGCCAAGGTTGCAGTTTGATCTTCAGTCAGGGTACACAAAAGAATCAGCCAATGAATGCATCAATACGTGGAACAACAAATTAATCTCTCTCTCTCTCTCTCTCTCTTCCTTTCTCCCTTAAGAATTAAACAAAAAAGTGTTTTTTCTTCCAGATATTAATAGAATACATAGAGGAAAGTAAATACTTTTTTTCCAATGACCCCAGAATCTGAGAGCCAACTGAAACCATTCACAGACACTACCTTTCTGTGGGCAGCATTTCTAGGGCATATCTGAGAGTAGGGCATATCTGGAAATCAGGGATTGGCATACACTCTGTTGGGTATTTCTTATACGTGCAGCTGCTGCCTCCATAGTTGTTAGGTTTATACCAGTGGTTCTCAACCTGTGGGTCGCGACCCCTTTGGGGGTCGAATGACCCTTTCACAGGGGTCGCCTAAGACCATTGGAAAACACATATTTCCCATGGTCTTAGGAACCAACACACCGCTCCTCGGTGTAGCAAAGTGTAACAATGTAGTTTACTGTT
Source organism: Lasiurus cinereus (assembly GCA_011751065.1). NCBI lineage: Eukaryota > Metazoa > Chordata > Mammalia > Chiroptera > Vespertilionidae > Lasiurus > Lasiurus cinereus. Next base: position 20,826,779 of record JAAGEH010000311.1, on the reverse strand, counting down.
GTCATATGAAGACTGTTACCCATGCTACACCATGATTCAAGACAAAATTTCATTTATTTGTAATTAGAAATAAATATTTCACAATATATAGTTACATATTGTTTTTGTGATTAATCACTATGCTTTAATTATGTTCAATTTGTAACAATGAAAATATATCCTGCATATCAGATATTTACATTACAGTTCATAACAGTAGCAAAATTACAGTTATAAAGTAGCAACAGAAATAATTTTATGGTTGGGGGTCACCACCACATGAGGAGCTGTAGTAAAGGGTCGCGGCATTAGGAAGGTTGAGAACCAATGGTTTAGACGGTTTTCTATTATTGCATTTAGATTATGTCCAAAGGAGTCAGGGTTGATAAGCACAAGCTGTGAGAAAGCGGGGCTTCTTAAAAACATAAGTGCAAAGGCAATTTTATCCAAGCTCCTGGCTAAGGCCCCAACCAATAGTAGACACTCAAATAATATAGATTAACTGACTGAGTGAATGGATATGATGCAAGTAAAAATGAAAAGTGGAGAGGACAAATTTTGTCTTCATTCTCAGGGATGTGTCCCTGGAGGAAAGAATTCAGGAGCCTAAAACACATGTGCTATTCTCCAGTCACACAACAGGGACTTGATAAGTTCTCCATTAGGGAAACAAGAGCCATCTCGGCCTCATTGCAGAACCCTACATATGGACTGAGATCAAACAAAGAAACAGGAAAGATTACTTCGTTTAAACATACTCATATTCCTTACTGAATAGGTTTGTGCACCAATGAAAACCTTGTTTTTTCCACATGGCCTCAGTTGGTCTATGCAGAAAGCTCCAGATTCAACAGAAAACGTGTAAAAATCAGGTTTCATAATGACAGTCTGGTATTAACAATAGTGTACTGATCATAGCGCAGCTCCCTTGTAGTAATAATTACTTAGGTCCAATAAAAGCATCTTCCATGTACAGAGCAAATAATTTACACACTCGCTAAATGTAATGCTGGTACTGAAAACCAAGCAGGTGAGACTTGGCCACTGCCACCTCTAAAGGAAGTGTCACCCAGCAATCCCACATTCTTCCGTCTTTCTGGAAGCGGGTGGCCACCTTGGAATAGCCCTACAAGGGATGCTTAGGATACGGTTGCCTAGTCTCCTCTTTGGAAATAGAAATCTCACTGCCCTTCCTGATGGCCCCTGACTCAGCATTTGCGTAGACTGGTTGGTACATTTACATATATTCCCTGGAGCCTAATTCTTTCTAACTTGGTAATAAAAACATGACAAGATGGAATACACATCTGACACATGTTTCATACATTTTAATGTCCTAATATTTGTTAACTTGGAATGGAATATAAAGTATATCCAATTTTAGCCCCCCCTAGCAAGCTGAATGCCTGGACATCTGTTCATTTCTAGCTTTTATATTCTTCTTAGTCATTTCACTTCTGTGTTTAACTGTAACTGCCACATTTATGCTGATGGCGCAAATCCTGAGATCCTTCTTAAGGCCACTTGCAGTTCTCCTTCTGAGCTTTGACTCATCTAAAATTATGGCTTAATCTCAATTGCTTTTAAATTCATGTTTGTACTCAAGAATTATTTTCTTGAATAAAACAATTGAATTTTTAAATCTTATTTTTTGCTTAATTTTTTATATTGGCTAACCAAGTCCATACTGATAAATGTTTCCCTCTCACATTAATGTTTCTCTCTCTCTATCGTTCTCCCTTCCTCTCTCTCTGGAATCAATGCAAACATATCTTGAGTGAGGATTTTTTTAAAAAGGTGAGGAAATCTTCACTCTAGTCATGTCCTAAAAACATAAATTCTGGGAAATAATTTTAACTTCTTTCCATCTCTGTGTTCACCAAAATAAGTCTAAATTGTGACTCTCAGATGCTTACAGGGCCAAGCAAATAACATCAATGAACTTGAAGCTGAGATACTTTAATTGTATAATAACCAAAAAGGCACATTCTTTCCTTCCACAAAGAAACTTGCTCTCTTCTAATTTTTTTAAACACAAACCTTCTCAGATTATATTTTGTTTCCCATGTCTGCAAGAGTCAAAAATATTTTTCTTTGTTTTTAACCCTACTACAAGAAAGTAATAATACAAGCACAATGCCCAATGTCAACAGACCTCTGGTCTCAATACAGCCCATTGGGCAATGCTGGGAGAGAGTACACTGGAGAAATCAGACCCACCTATAAGAAGTACCCATTCATTTTTCACTCTGGCTGGAATTCAGACCCAGTGCTACCTAATATTACAAAGTTTTAAGAGAAGCCTAAAATACAGATTTTTGTTGAAAATACACTCACTTAAAAGTTTTAGCAACAATTCAAAAAATCGTAAGAACTCAGCTAGGGTCATCACTGAAGAACAAGATACATACAATTGGGGCAGCTGAAGCGTGGGGGCGATCATTTTGAGACTTTGGGGTTAGCTGTTTTGTACTCAAAGAGTATCATTTTCATTAGGAGACCCTGAATTTTGGATCACAGTGGTGTGATTCCAGTTAAAATTACAGTTACAACTAACAGAGAGTTTTAATGTTACCTGCATCCTGAAAAAACAATCGTCCTGAGTGAAGCCATTCATCACATTGAATAAAATAGCTGGTAACAAGAAGCTAGGAGGAAGTTCATTAAATTCTAACCGAGGAAATGTATATATTTATGTGCTGCTTAGAATTCTCTTGAGACCTTTGGAATAATAGATCTTTGATACTTGATGTCATTAATATTGATTGAAGGTTGTATATGTTTTCTGACATGGAAAGATCAGTTTGATGTATTATTGATCAAATTTTTATCTGATCAACAGAATCCCATGTCAGAGAGAAAGTACAAAGCATGACCTTTAGAGCATTGCTGGGCCATATTGTATTATTAGCCCTATGGGTTCAGAAAAAGACGCATGGCTTCCATTGTGATATGCATTCACTGTGTGTCAGCTTAAGGTATTTCAAAATGACCAAAAGTATCTAAAAATACTTCCAAAAATATTCATTGACATCTTGACATACCATTTATTTGTTGTGTATCATTGGCAAGTTACTTAAACTCTCTGGACTCATATCTTCATCTACAAATTTCTGGGAGGCTTAATTCAAACATTATATGTATTAGGATGACCTATGGTAAACATACTCAATAAATGTTCATTGAACTGAAAGTGTGAGTAACCAATTGGTTTTGTTTAGAAGATTCTGGGTTATCACCGAGCACTGGTTTTCTCGGGAGAATATCTCAGCACCCCAGAGAGTTGCACCAGTGGTTGGAAAAGACAGAAGAGTGTGTGCATAGGAAAGTACACATAGCCTGAAGCTTATTGTTACAGCAAGCAGCCAGACCATCAAAATCAGAACTAACCCTGCAAGGGAAGTGGTGGGGAGGTAGACATATGAACATCTACTCTCATAATAAAAGACTGAGGAAATCCAGAGATGCTTGACACATTTAAAAAAACAAACTCCTTAATAATTTGTGCAGTTTATGGTATCTCAAATCATCACTAAAGCACAATGAAAAAAAAATGGCCCACTTTATCACATTATTAGGGCAGAAATTACAGCATAATTCAGACAGCTAAGGGGAGCAGGGCTGGAAACTCATGCTATCCAAGCCCCAAATGTGCCAAGAATTCAATTTAGTTTATGAAAATGTCCAAGACTGCCTCTGCCATAGCCACTCTGACCTCAGGAGACTCTCTCTAACCACAACTCCATGAAATCATTCCAGGTGGCCATCTTCGAAGCCATCATACGCCTTTAAATAATAGCTAAAACAAGACACAGAGCATTTACCAAGAGTAGAATTGAAGGTTGGGAGAAAACTTGGCTAGTGGATGCTTATGACTTTTGAAGGGGGAATGGGAGTTCTTTTCGAAATAAGCAGTAATTTAAAACCTCTGATATTCTGCGTTAGTACTAATATTTGGGATGTATGTGGATTTTGGACATTGGGTAAGTGCCTTTCAGTAGTGTGTTTTGTTCTTCTGAAACTTGCATCTAACCTTCAGCCCACTTAGTAATCTCCCCTGCCTGAAAGATGGTGTACAGACTGCCTGAGATATAGACTAACAGCTGTGTTTTTTCTGGCAATTCAAACACTTTGAATATAGTTGAAATGCTGGCCTGCAAATCTTGTGCTGAAATTCTTTGAGAACTTATCAATTTCTGTTTAGGGATTTTTCAAATGGAAAAATAAAGTTATTTATGTTTTCACATGCGGTTCCAAGTTCCAAATTGTGTCAAGGGTAAAGCATTTCTGTGTTGGAAAGGCCAAGGCAGACTTAACGTAACCCAGAAAAGGACAACATAATGCTACCCCAAGAACAAATTATAGGGCTTTAAACATTTGCCATTCTATAACTTCATGCCATAGGAAGTGATTCTTTCTTACCCCTTAGGAAAACTTAGTTTTCATAATAAACCTGCAAGGTTAGGAGAACTAGAAATTCAGCTGGTTATCATAAGTAAAGGTTTTGTTTTCTGTTTCCCACATTTGGAAAGCTGTCTCTCCGAGGAACTGGGCCAGTGCCATATTCTATGAGTTTTTCCATGTTGTCACTACTCTTTGTGATCTGTGTACATTCTTTTTTGTTTCCTTTTGATAAACAACAGGGATTTCAGAGTCCTTGTAAAGCCCAACTGTCACATAGGTGGACAGAATTCATCGCCCAGATATTTTTCTAGGCCAGGTTCTTCTCACTAGTCCATATCTCACACATGTTTTAAGCTATGAAATGGGACATGGGCTATATAATATTAACCTCCCACCCCACAAAATGTAGGGTGTGTTGTAATTGCTGAGAAGTTGAGAAAGGTTGTGGAAGATTTTCTATTTGCAGTGAGACTTTATATACGTGAGTTTGTATATAAGTAAGATTGTCTATAAGGACAACAAGCTGGCTAAGCCAGCAACAGTGAAGACCAAGACCAAGTCCTGGTTGGTTTGGAACTGAGGGGTCCAAGTAGTAAGTTCTAGATACATAACTGAGGAGAAATGAAAATATAGGTCAACAGAAGGGGTGCAACACACCACCAAGAGAAATATCTTGGTCTGGAGGCTTTAAATTCCAAAGCTTAGGGTTTTCCCACCATATTGTGCTGCATTCTTTCTGCCACTATTTCACACTATAGGTATATACCATGGGCTTGGGGAAGAGTGATGGTGAGCAAAAGAGCACTATTTATTTTTAAGAGAAATTGATAAGACAACTATTCTTGTAGGTTCTGCATGCCAAAATTTGTTTGAAAGCTATTGTTTCTTACAGAAACTCTGATATAAACCCTAAATCACCACAGTAAAAACCTGGGATGTTGTAAGGAAAGGTTTAAGAAGAAAAATAAAGGAATTAGAACTCAAAGTCTCCCAGAAGTTTCTTTCATCCATAACAGGATAAAATACTGAGAACTATAACTAAATATTTTATTTTAAGGGTGTGACAAACTATTTTTTAAAGCATATAAGAGCCAATCCAAACCTTTATTCAAGCTGACACTATGTGTTGTGATTGGCTTGGATTTACAGTGAGCACAGGTAGACTAAATGTTCTTCTGCACAGAGCTGGGAGCTGGAAAAGCCTGGTGATTTCATCCCCTTCAGAGAGTGGAACACCATCTATTAATCCTCGGGAGCACTTTAAATTCAATATAAAGGATTAATAGGTATAAATCTGGAAAGGTATTGAGTAAGCAGAAGGTATTAACATGAAATTGCCTAAAATGATTATGCCTATCTGACCCACTTTCTTGTTTCTTCACCTAACAACACAAAAGCCATCTATGTTTTTCCTTGCAGTGTTTTAGTTGCAGAGTATATTTTCCCATTAAACACTTTTCTAAAGTTCTTTCTCAATCTGGCTTTCTCAATAAAGGAGGAAAAGAAAGTGAGAAACCACTATTATGTAGAGTTCTGTTCTCTATAGTAAATAAGTTTAATTGATGTGTTTGAAAGTGCAATATAGGTCAATATCTGAATAGTTATAAACTACTGAAGGCCTGTAGTTTTTATTTACATCTCAATTTTTATTTTACCATATGTATTTTTTTATTTTCACCCAATGAGATATAAGGACTTATCAATCAATTCATGCTGAAGAAGTAACATTCATTTACTTCACAAATGTTTATTAAACATCTGACATGTGCCAGACAATAACTAGGCATTGAGATATGATGGTAACATCTAAAACAAATCCTTGATGTCATCAAATCTAAATAATCCAGCATAGCAGATAGATAAACAAGGAATAAAATCAAGAAATAAAGGGTGCTAACTTATAATGAATGATAAAAGTGCCTGTTGAAGCACCTAGTTTGGTGGGATGTGGAAAGCTTATAGGAGGCATGTCACCACACATATCTCCCTTCTGGTATTTGTAAGTACCCAAAATTATTTATTTATTCATTTCCAGGATTACTGCCTGTCTGCTCCCAATAGCATGTAAGTTTCTTAAGGACCGTTTTGTTCACGGATGTGTCTTCAGGTCCTAGAGAAGACTTGGCACACGGCAGGCACTCAAATATTTGCTGACTAAATTACTAACTTGTAGGAAATGATGCTGTGGCAATAGGTAATGCTGAGATGTTTATATTTTATTTCCCAACCAGTAAAAATTTTGGAATGGTTTTCAGTGATAGGATGGCATGATCTGATGTATAGCTCCATAGAGAAAATAGGTGGGCAGAAAAGGGAAAGTTAATGAGCTTTAGTAGGAGAACTATACTCAAGTATGAGTCAGAATCCATGGTGGCCTAAAGTTCATGGTGGCAAAGGGAATGGATAGCAGTGGATAGATTCAGGAGATAATTGGGAAGTAGAATCACTAGGCATTCCTTGGTGATAGGTTGTGGTGCAGGGAGTCAAGAATAATTTCAGGTCTGAATCATTGGCTGGTTTGATTCTATTGCCACTCATTAAGATAGAAAGCACTGGAACAAGAAGTTTTCTTGGGGTGTATCAAGAATTCAGTTTTGAGCATTAATACTTTGAGGTACCTCTATAGTATCCAATAGATAGTTAAATAAATGAGTCCAAAGCTAAGAAGGATGTCTGAACTGGAGATATAAGTTGAACTTTTAGCTCAACACAGGAATTCAGTTGAATCCCAAACTTGTTAGGAAGTTACCATCAGAACAGAACATTTTGTTCTTTCCATTTCCATGACATTTGGTGTACCACACTTGTTAAGCATTAGCTGCTGATAATGACAACTTCCTGGTGTCAGACAAGTCTTCAGGATGAAGTGCCGAATGGCACTGACAGAGGCCTGGCCTAGTGCAGTTCCTCAATTGCTAGGGAGCTGAAAGAGGTGAAAAACTCATTACCAAGCCATCTGTCCTGATATTCTGCCCTGATTTCTAGGCCAGAGAAATTTGAATAATTTCAAGAAAATTTAAATAGCACACATATCCACAAATTCACTCACTATCACCTCTATATCCTAGTTTCTTAAACATTAACAAAAAAAACTCAGAAAGTTGAGCAAGGTAGCAGCATTAGCAAGTAAATACCCTAGTAGCCTTCTTTTCAGTAGAACAGTTTAAGCTAGGACAAGAGCTCTTTTCATTAAGTATACTACATTTTGTTACTAATGTTGGGTTCCCACCACCACCCCATTTCTGTGATTCATTTTTAGTTCTATATTAAGATATTTCTGTACAATAAAATTAAAAGATAATAGTAACAATAAAATTAATCAGAGGAACTTTCTTGAATTCAAATCTTTTCCTACTTCCCTTTAGTTCTTTCCTCCTCTTCTTCTTTCTATTCTTCCTTGCTTTCTCTTGCCTGCCTCCCTCTATTACTTTCTTTCCTTGCATAATCAAAGAGCATGGGATACTGAGTCAGGCAAAATTGGGTTTGCGTCAGATCTCTACCTTATTTTAATTAAATGCTATGAATCTGTTTCCTGAGTTTTAAATAATAATAATATTGATGGTTTAAAATATCACAGGGTTACTACTATAAGGGTTAGATGAAAAGATATATGCGGAACTAACTGCATAAAGATGGCCCACAGGGGGTAGTCTATAAATATAGTTTATACTCTTTCCATGCCCATTTTCCTCCATTAAGAGAGCTACTGGACCTGAGCCAATGAAACCTGTTAAGCATAGTTGAATTAGATTCAGTGAGTGGTGGAAGAAAAAATCAGATGGTAATGAGTTCAGAAGTGAGTGCAAAATAATGACTTATAGACAGTAAGTGACATAGCCACTCATTCAAGAAGTGGAAGAGGGTAAAGGGATAAAAAAACAAAACACAATAGAGCAATAGTATGAAGGAGAATCAGAGTTGGGTCATTCCTTCACATATTCCAATGCTAAGTCTAAACTAAATCCTTTGGTGAATTATAAAAAACCTTTTCACTGAGATGTTCTTTCTGGTAGACCAATCAATATAGAGTGATTCCTCTCCACTTTCTCTAGAATAAAACAAATTTAGATTCATGTTCAACTTCTATAGATATGAATTCTATATTAAGCAATTATTTTAGAAGGAAGCATGTGAGAAAACTACTTGAATATATAAAAATCTTAAAGTGGTATGCCCTAATTACTTTGAGAATTATTTACTTTGCTGAACACAACAAGAATTTCAGTGGAAATCAATACTCTGATTTGTCTATTTTTAAGAGTGTCTATTTTAATTAGAATATTGCTTATTCTAAAAGCAGTCACCCTTTTTGGGCAATGAAAGCTAACTACACCCAATTGTTTTCAGTTGTGGTCAGAGGGCGTACACATTCTCTCATGACCTCAGAAAAGGTGTCCAAAGGTATATTGTGCATGAAGATGCTTACTCAGCAGTGAGCTATCAAACATGTGTAAGCGTTTTATCTTTAACAGTCAAAGAGAATGTCAGAGCCTCGTTTCTTGGCTAGATAATGAGCATCCTGCCCTAAGCTTGGACAAACACATAGCACATTATTTCAATTGTTGCGTGAGTGATGGCTGTAAGGGTGATGGCTGACACCTTCACTAAACCAGTATTCTTGGAAAAGGGCAATCCATCAACTCAGAGAGGAAGATTTTGCTAGAAGAAGGTATTTCTATCTCTATTTTCCATCTGGGGAGAATAACAGCTTTATTTCAGAACAAGTTATGTAAGGAGAGAAATATCTGAAATCTTATAAGGAAGTAGCACATGCTTTTGTTTTTTCTTTGTGTTGTGGTTTTGTTTTGGTGCGTGTGAGTGTGTGTGTGTGTGTGTGTCTGTGTGTTTTCAGTCATTTTAGTTTTGTTTTCTAGGTATCTCAATGTAAAATGACTCTTGAAAGAAAGGGTTTTGCAAATTTATCTTCTTAAACTATATGATGAGTTTTTACAATGGCTTCAGAAATGGAAACCATTGATTTGTATTTCAGTGGTATTTTTGAAAGGGGCTGCAACACAGCGGGACCTATGTCCACTTGTCTTCCTTCCCTGATAGATAGGAAAGCACCAAGGAGGCAAGCACAGGCTGTCACTGAGGAGCCAGGGCTGTGTTCCCTGTGAGAGCCATTCATCCTGTCACTAACACAACGCCTTAAAATAGACAAAAATAGATCTTCTCTCAAGCTAGAAAAGCAGAGGGATGGAGAAGTGCGGAACTATCAGTTGAAATATTTCAGCTCTGTCTGTGAAAATGACTCCCTGGATGTAGGTTGGTCAGGGTAGTTCCCATAAGCTGCAAAAACAGGTTCGATATCCTGTCAATCAGGAGAGCAGCCACTTTTTAAAATACTGATGAACATAGACAAAGAAAATGCAGCCAATTAACTTGATGCTGGTGTATCAGGTTGGACCACCACTGAAGACATTTGGAAAGGAAACAAAATATTAAATTAAAAGGACATTTGCCCTTTTTTAAATAAAATAAGTGGTGAATTTTGAAATACATAAGTAATTGCAATCGCTAATGACTTGGGGGCAAATGGAGAAGGTGAGGACATTTTGTACCCTGGTCTTTCCTTATGGGTGTTGGCCCTGGTGCTGTGGTACCAACTCATTCGTCCTACTGTCCGTAGGTCTGAGATCTAATTGGAGTAAAGTTTTACCTTCCCTAGAGTTTAATTTTTACTCCTTTATTTTAATAAAATTGAAGTACTCCTGAACATAATGCTTGGATTATCTATTTACTTTGTTAATTATAATACCACTAATAATTACCATTTATTAAACATGTATTAAATAATAAATACTCCAAGCAGATTACCTAATTAAACCTAATCAAAAATACTATGAGGTAACTATTATTAGTTCCAAACTAGAGATAAGGACACGGAAGCCTAGAGACCATCACTACTTAATTTATTATTGTTTCACACATTTTTTTTTATTGATTTTTAGAAAAGAGAGGGGGAAAGAAACATTGATGCGATAGTGAAACATTAATCGGCTGCCTCCTGCACTGTCCGTAACCCGGGTATGGACATGTGCTCTGATGGGAAATTGAACAGGCAACCTTTCAGCGGACAGGGCAATACCAATGAATTGGGCCACACTGGCAAGGGCTTCACTATTCAATTTAATTTTTTGAGGAAACTCCATACTGTTTTCCACAGTGGCTGCACCCACCAGTTCACATTCCCACCAACAGTGCACAAGGATTCCCTTTTCTCCACATCCTCACCAACACTTATTCCTTGTTTGTTTGACAATAGCTATTCTAATTGGTATAAGGTGGTATCTCACTGTGGTTTTAATTTGGGTTTCTCTGATGATTAGTGATGTTGAGCATCTTTTTAATTTTTTCCTTTTTTATACATTCTATTGATTTTTTACAAAGAAGAGAGAGGGACAGAGAGCCAGAAACATCGATGAGAGAGAGACATCGATGAGCTGCCTCCTGCACACCCCACACTGGAGATGTTCCCGCAACCAAGGTACATGCCCCTGACTGGAATCGAACCTGGGACCCCTCAGTGCGCAGGCCGACGCTCCATCCACTGAGCCAAACCGGCTTCTGCTTGAGCATCTTTTTAAATACTTGTTGGCCATCTGTATGCTTTCTTTAGAAAAAAAAATGTCTATTCAGATCTCTGGCCATTTTTTAAGATTTTATTTTGTTTTGTTTTGTGTTGGTGGTTTTTTCTTTGTTTTGTTTTGTTATTGAGTAGTATGTGTTCTTCATATATTTTGTATACTAACCCCTCATCATATTTATGATTTTGTAAATACAGGGTGTCCCAAAAAATGCATATAAACTTTAACAGCTGATAACTCAGTTTCAAAAATGAAATATATTTTAACAAACACTGCCTTTATAATTACTCAGTGTGTGAACACATTGTTGGGGATACCCTATATATATATATTAAAACCACAAATTAAAACCACAGTGAGATGCCACCTTATACCAATTAGAATAGCTATTGTCAAACAAACAAGGAATAAGTGTTGGTGAGGATGTGGAGAAAAGGGAACCCTTGTGCACTGGTGGTGGGAATGTGAACTGGTGGGTGCAGCCACTGTGGAAATATATATATGTATATATATGAATTACAAATATTCAATAGTTTGCCTTTTCATTTTGTTGATGACTTCCTTTTCTGTGCAAAATTATCCTTTTGGTTAATTATTGGATTAAAAGAGTTTATAGTAGTACTAGAAGCCTGGTGCATGGATTCACGCACTGGTGGGGTTCCTCAGCCCGGCCTGCACCCTCCTGCAGTCTGGGACCTCTTGGGGGATAATGGAAAGTCAGTTTCAGCCTGATCCCTGCAGGCCAAACTGAGGGACACCACTGGTACACAATCGGGGCTGGAGAGGGACCACAGAAGGGCTGCAGGGTGTGTCCAGCCCATTTTTCCCAGTCCCCATCAGCTAGACCCTAGCAGCAAGCTAAGCTACCAGTCAGACTGCCTGCCTCCTGATGGTCAGTATGTGTCATAGCGAGTGGTTGAATGGTCAAATGAATGGTTGTACACTTAGCATGTTAGGCTTTTATTATAAACTAGAGGCTCAGTGCACAAAATTCATGAATGGAGGGGGTGTTCCCTCAGCCCTGCCTGCACCCTCTGCAATTCAGGGCCCCTACACCTTTTTCTTATCTAGCTAACCTCTGCACATTTTAAAAAATTAACTGAAATATCACCTACTCTAGGAAATCCTCTTTGAATAAATGTCTTTACAATCTGTATTAAGTATTTTCATAGTATATCATTCTTTTTCTTTAACAGCTGCTTAGAGTTGATGCAATGTGGTTTTCATTCTTGCATCTGAAATTTTTCTTCTTGCTCTTGTAATAGCAAAGGTTATCCATTTACATTTGGCCTCCAAGGGCTTATATTTGGTTCAGTTTCTAGTTGGCTCCCTGCTTTTTTTTTAAGCAATAAATTTGGGTTGTGATAGTAAGCCTCACTTGTAATCAAGCCTGTAGGTCTCTGTATCTGAATATTTCTATAATATCTATCATTTTAGCATACTAGAGATTGTGTTCATTTATAGAAAATAACAATAAATATCACCTGATCATTAGATCTTCTAATAATATTTTATAGCAAGATGTATTATTCTAGTAATTTAACTATTACAAAACTGAGGCATACAGAGATAAATTACATTGAACAATAAAGAATGAACTCAAATATCAAAGCATAGTTCACTTAGGGCCTCCCTTGTCCTGTGCCTCAGATATCATAGCATAGTACACAGTTCACGTGGAAGTCAGCTTCCCTTAAAATAGGAAGGGAAGCTATACTCATGAAGCAGCTACTTCCACACATATATTGTATAGTTAACTCATAACACATACTCTTTATACTAATTATTGGAAAATCATCCTAGCAATTGCTTCTGTTCCTCTCTGTATTGTTGCCTTACATTCTGATGTTATTACTACGCTTTTATCCCCCACTCACTCTAATAAGATTGTGAATTTTTTAAGGGCAGAGATCATGACTTGAGCTTGTGTTGCTCTGTCATGGTGCCTAGATAAATACTCAAATGCCATCCAGTCTAAATGACTGTGATGAGAGAGGCCCACTGTTGCTAAAGACCTCTGATTTTTATTTAAGGGGCCTCACTTGTTCTGTGCCTTTACAGAGGGGTGGGTAGGGGCTGAGGGAATTTGAGGAAACCCAGCCAGAATTCTCCTTCTAAAAGATTTTGCTAAGCTGGTGCCTGGGACTCCAGGCATTTGTCCAATTAATACCTGGATACACAGCAATAACAAAGGCACTGGTCTACTGTTAATGCTGGGGATCAAACCCCAGCCTGCAGGAACTCATCCCCGCAGTCAGGACCAGGCCATGGGGTAGACCTAGGCTGGTTCTCACAACTCTGGGAAGAAGTAGACTTCCCATTGCTGCAGGCTAGAGGCCCTGGACTCTGCACCATGTCCCCAACAGGTCCCTAGCTCAGGTTGGTCAGCGGAGAGGCTTCTTGCACCATACTATACAAAATAACACACCATACTATACAAAATAACATGTTGGCCCCATGTTCGGGGGCGGTTCAGTCTGGCCTGTTGGCTCTGTGACCACAGGGCAGATCCACCTGTGGCTCAGCCTGGCCTGTTGGCCCTGTGATTGTGAGGGGGAATCTGCCTGCAGCTTGGCCTGGTCTCTCTGCCCCATGATCAGTGGGTGGCTCGGCCTGGCCTCTCTGCTCCGTGGTCGTGGAGTGGCTCAGGCTGGCCTGTTGGCTCTGTGATCTTGAGCAGATCAGCCTGTGGCTCAGCCTGGCCTCACCCTGTGACCTCAGGGCGGATCGGCCTGGGCTCTTCATCCTTTGATCACAGGGCTGCTTGACCTGAGCAGGCAGCATCGGATGCTGCCCCGATGACCTGCCCAGTCTGGACTGCAGCTTGTGTCCTGCAGGTGCCATCAGGCACTGCCTGTGCCACCTGCCTATGCAAATTTACCCACCATCTTTGCTGACTTTATTTGCATATCACTCCTGATTGGCTGTGGGTGTAACAGAGGTATAGTCAATTAGCATTTTTCTCTTTTATTAGTGTAGAAGATTTGGCATTGCTTGTATCATATGTTTGGTAAACTTTAGCCAACTCATGATCATAAAAAGTTTCTCATTTTGGTAAGTTATTATAGTGAGAAACTTGTTTTTTGTTGCTGAGAAAAGACTGGGGGAAATTAACATAATGTATGAAAGAAGCTTAAGATGTTTTATCCCTAAGGTAAATTAAAAAGTAGCAACATATCTTTGCTGGGTTGTAAAGATTCAGTGATACCTGTTGAGTCAATTGTAAACAAATTTAAGTCAGATTGTTGTTTTATTGAATTAATTATATTTCATCTTTATCTAATTCTTTTATAGACTAGTAGATAAAAAACAATGTATACACAGTTGCCTCTGGACACTGTGCAAATATTACATAATTAGAAATGGCAAGTAATTGTTTTATAATACATTCCATAATACCAACTATTCATGTGTTCTGCAAAGAGCAAGAGTGAAAAACAGATGTGAAACACAGCGGGATTATATCCAATTTTCCATCAACCCACACTTTTGAGCATTATTAATCTCATGTTTTTCTCCAACGATGGGATTTCAGACCCAAGCTTAGCAATTTTTTTTTTTGCAGTTGTTCATTTATTCCCTGTGTCTGTTACAGCATGACTTGATCATTGTTTAAATGCATTTGTGACTCCAGAAACTGAGGACCGAGAAAAAAGGGAATGGGACTGTGCTAAGCAAGAATACTCTGTTCTTTAATAAAAGAAGTCATTGAATGCCAAAGCTGGTTATGAAAGAAACCCCATCAGAGTCTGAAAATTCCACCAAAGAATGAAGCATGATGGGAATTTTCAAGTTAGTTCTAATGTCTTTTCTGCCTGCAGAAGTTCTTTGTTAAAAGCAATATATCAACTCATTTTTTTTTTCAATCTGGCAAAATTTTTTTTAAAAGTATCTTAACATGATATATTTTATGACATTTTATAGTCAATTTATGTTTTAACAAGTTCATTTATTTAAAAATTACAATAGATTATCTAATATGTCTCCCTTTTAAAAATTAGATTTTCCTTTTGAAGTATAGCTTGTTTAGATTTTTTTTAAATCTCAGTTCCATAAATATGCACAATGTATAATTTGGGGTTGCACATTTATTATAAAGACCTTAGCCAATAATGGACCATAAATAATAATGATAATATACTTCGCTGATTCTGTTTTAGGATTTTAATTAAAAGTCAGCACATAGCACTAAGAAGGCAGCATATAGATGATTTGTGAGTACATGACAAAATAAATTAAATTTGAAAATAATTGCTTCAGTTTCACTGAATTCTGAGAGTGAGTAGGATTCTGTGGAAATCCTTAGATAATGAATGTATCTAGATTTGTTTTCTCAGTTATAAATTGCAAATGACGATATCATCAACTAACTTGACTGCAGAAAGAAATGAAACCTAAAACTAATTATAACTTGTTGGGGCATTCACTTAAGCATTTTCTGGACATTTATATCTACAGTAATATATACAGATCCCATTTGATAATGTTGCAGACAATGTGATTTGTTAAATTTCTACAAATCTCTGTAATGTTTCCTTTTAAAATATAATGTATGTGTATATATTATATGCTAGAGGCCCAGTGCACTAAATTTGTGCATGGATGGGGTCCTTCAGCCCAACCTGCACCCTCTCCAATCCAGGACCCCTGGGGAGATGTCCAACTGCTGGTTTAGGGCCAATCCCAGGGTAATGACCAACAGTCAGACATTCCACTCACAATCTGGGAATGCTAGCTCTTAACTGCTCACCTTCCTCCCTGCCTGATTGCCCCTAATTGCTCCCCCTGCCCACCTGATCAACCCCTAACCACCTCTACCTACCAACCTGATTGCCCATAACTGCCCTCCCCTGCCAGACTGATCACCCACAACTGCCCCCCACCCCTGACAGCCTAGTCACCCCCAAACTGCCCTTTGCTGCCAGCCTGGTTGCCCCTCACTGCCCCCTGCCAACCTGGTTGCCCCAACCTCTCCCTGCCTGTGTGGCTGCCCTCAACTGCCCTTCCCCCTTCCCCCCACCCCCGCCAGTCTGGTTGCCTCTCACTGTTCCCCTCTACCAGCCTGGTTACCCCTCACCGCCCGCCCCCCCCCCCCAGCTGGCCTGGTTGCCCCATGCAGCCTGCTGTTTGTTGTATGAAGGTATCCTGGCCAATTTGCATATTCCTCTATAATTAGTATAGATAGTATATGTACCATACATATACATATATACATATACATATACATATACATATACATATACATATACATATATCATCTATCCCACCTCACCGATGGACTAGGTGTCCTACCTTCTCTGGTAATGAGTTCTAGCCTCTCTAGCCAACACACCATACTATACACATATTCATGGCTAAAGGGAATTAGTGTCCCATATTACAAAAGCCTCCCTGCCAAAGAGTGCTCTACCTGATTTTCCTAAGTTGAGTGGGTTCTAAAGCATGAATTGTTGACTCTGCTATGGCTGTTATTTCTACTATTTATTTTGTGTTATGGTAAACAGTTTAACCTATTATATACAACAAAAAATATGAAGTGATTCTTACATCCTAAAATAGTGGTTGGTTAGATGAGTAAGCAGACCACAAGGTTTCTTTAAGGAATCAGAGAGTAAAGATCACAAAACAATTATTAATTTTTGAAGATCCTTTGACCTTCATAAACATCACTGCAAGCTGGAGGACTGACCAGCCAAAGGGTATCATCCATGTTGACTGTTTGGAGAGCTTCTCCTTGGGACTGTCCTCCAAAGAACCCACATGGAAATGATCCTGCCATTTCTGTGAATTCATCCCCTGAGTTAAACCGGGGCTGCTATACCCAAAAGCTTTCTAGAGATATGTTCTCTTTGGAAAAGTAATTTGAGAGACACTTTTTTTCTTTTTTTAAAAGATTTTATTGATTTTTTTAGAGATGGGAGAGAGAAAAAAGAGAGAGGAGAGAGGGAGAAATATTGGTCAGTTGCCTCCTTTATGTGCCTCAACCAGAAATCAAACCCACCACTTTACTGGTGTATGAGAAGATATTCCAATCAAATGAGCCACACTGGCCAGGAAAAATGATACAGCTTTTTGATGGGACCAAAAATGTTCAAGAAACTGCTTGAAACACAAGGCACGTTACAGAGTGAAGAGATAGCCCACATATGGTGAGAGAGTAACAAAGGTGAAAGTATATTGAATGATAAATAAATAATAAGCTGATCTAAGTTCAAATCTCATGTCTATCCTGGCACACTTAATACAAAATGTAAGCCACTCTTCCAAAGGAATGAGAGGCTTAAAATGGTAAAAAACAAAACAAAACAAAACAAAAAAACAGTGGGTAAGTCAGTCCATAACCATTCATATATAATAGTAAGTGGTAATACATGTAGTAAGTGGTTAGTAAATGAATCCATAAAATAGCCCATATCACTCAAGTAAAATTAGCTTCTAAACTCAAGAGTGAAGGGCAATCTTACTTTCCAGATTGTAGGCAAAACTTACAAAAATTGTACTGGCAGGAAGGTTCTACAGCGAGTATACATCTTATCACCTTTGATATTAAATAAAGATAATTCTAAGATACCATAGATAAGTTATGCATGTATTCAAAAGAGGAGCTCTCTTGCCATAGCTGGTTTGGCTCAGCTGATAGAGCATCAGCCTGTGGACCTAAATGTCACAGGTTCGATTCTGGTCAAGGGCATGTACCTTGATTGCAGGCTCTGCTCTGGCCTGGGCCCTGGTTGGTGCTCATACAGGAGGCAACCAATCAATGGGTTTCTCTGACATCGCTGTTTCTCTCTGTCTTTCCCTCTCTCTTCTAGTCTCCCTAAAAATCAATGGAAAAATATTCTTGGGTGAAGATTAAAAAAGAAAAAAGAGGAGCTCTTTTGAAGGTACTTACTCAGAGGAAAACTTTATGAGAAACCATGAAAGATCTTTATTCACAGCCTTTTTCCAAATGTTTAACCCTAATATGTCTTTTATTAGGTCCTCTACACGAAATGACTCTATACCAATCAAATTGATTCCTAGAAAATATATTTTGCTTCCAAAATTTTGATCTGCCCCCCAAAACATTTATGTTCTACAAACATCTTCACCTTTTCATGCCTATATTTCACAGATTGGGAGAGAAAATGTGTAACTCTTCCCTACCCTCATCTTTCCTACAAACATATAATTAGGGGGTGGGGGTTAGATACAAAAAAATCATCTTTACAGTAAACATATCAGAGAGTTTAACCTCTGTCAGACATTTTACCTGCTCCTACTGAGTCTTCAGAGGTTTGAGGGCGGGGTTATGGAAGTACGGCAAAGGAAGCGGGAAAGACGCAGACTGGACACACTTATTGTGTAAGCAGTGATCATGCTCACTGACCACGCTGGAGACACTGTAGTCAAGCAGATGCAGCCCCGCTATTATGAAGCTTTCATTCTAAAGGTGGGAAAGCTAACAAATAAACAAACAGTAATAAAATGGGAAATGTTATGAAAGAAACAAATGAGGGCTGAAAGACAATAATAGCTGTTGTGTGTACTGGGGGTGGAGACCTTCTTTAGACGGACTACACAAAGCCATATGAGAAGGAGTTGGCCCTGGGAAAACAGGGGAGCATATACTCAGGAGAAACAACAGCATAACTGGTCCTGAGGTGGAAAGAGTCTGAGGGGCAACAAGGGTGTGAGCAGAGACCCACAGTGGCTGGTTCCCACTGCAAAGATTGCTGTGGTTGACTTGCAGACAATGGACTGCAGGAGGCCAAGAGCAAACATGGAGGGGCTATTGCAGGAGTCTTGGTAACAGAAATGGGCAGCTGGAACCAGGATGGGACATAGAAGATGGAAAGAAATGTCAAGATGTGGCTTGCTGATAGGGTGGGTGTGGGGATGTAAGAAAAGGGAAGAATCAACAGTGACTCCCAGGTTCCATTTGGGTGGCCAGTGGTAGCAGGCCTGACATGAATAAGACCAGAGACTGGGAAACAGAGTGGGGGGAGAGGGGGAAGGTGATTGAAACCAAGAATTCCATTTAATGCTCTATTAATGGATTGACTCTGGATGGTGGCATCGGAAGTGGCAATAAGCAGAAATTCACCTGCAAATAACCTCATCACCAATCCTATTTGAGCCATTTAATATCTACACTAATAAAAGAGAAACATACAAATTGACCATATCTCTGCTACACCCACAAGCCAAATTTGGAGTGAGTATGCAAATTAACCCAACCAAGATGGTGGCTAATTTGCATATCTAGATGCAGAGCAAAGACTGGAGACAGCATAGAAGGAAGCCAAGTGCTGCAGAAGGGAGTGAAGCTACGGAGAAGCAAATGGGGTGTCGGAGAAGGAAGGGAAGCAGTGGGGAGGGGGGGTGGAGATGCCACAGGAAGCCCTATTCTTGAAGGAATCTTCCTACAATGGGCCTCTAGTCTGCTTTATAAAATGAAGATATTACAAAATTAAATACTGTAATTATCCCTCTCAACCAGGTCTATCAGTAACCATGTGAGAATTATAATGAGTCTCACTAAATGCAAAGCACATTTTGAGCATCTCAGATGAAAGTAGTGTCTATGTGTGGAAGGCTCATTAATTTAGTATCCAGGAATGTGTGGTGGTTGCATGCAGTAGTGCTAAAAATAAGAGCAGAACTCTAAAAATAGTTACACAGTTTCCTCCCCATAAATGCTTTCTCTAACAGATTAACAAGTATTCATAAATCCTGGCCTACCTTAAGAGCATCAACACAAGTAAGTTGACAAAGCTCATGATCTGGAAAGGTACCATTGCTTTATTTAGAGTCAAGTCCATTCTGTTTAGAGATGCTATTCTCCCCATTTTCCTTGGATTTGTATGTTATTATAGTTGAGAAGACTCCCACAGTTTACCTAGGAATTTATTTAAGTTTGGATGAGAAGAAAACATTCACTGTAGAAGATTACTCGTAGAAAACTAAACATGGATCTTTGTGTCACATTGGTTGTTTTGTTGCATTGCTATTTCAATGTTTTATATGGAATAGTGTATGGAGTAACAGTTATTGTCCAAATTTCATTGTCTTCTAATGCATATCAGTCTTCAGAGATCTGAGGTGATGAGATATATAGTTCATTCCTGAATATCTCTAGAGAATGAGACTTGCCAGTCAGGTCAATTTAGAGCACATGAAGAGAATGTGTACCATGTGTCAGAAGAGAATGTGTACCATGTGTCAGAAGAGAATGTGTACCATGTGTCAGAAACTAAGTGGGGCCCAGGATACAGAGTTAAGGTTACATCATGTTTTTACAAACTGCCTAAACCTCCCACTTTCATTTTTTAATACTCGCTAATATTTATTGAGCATTTAGTGTGTTCCAGTATTTTAAGTAGTTTCAAGAAATAACTCGGAGCCAGCTGTTTTGCATACAAATTATCTCACATATGAGGAACAGGATGATCAACTTGCCCATTTACCCAGGACCACCTCAATTATTTTTTTAGTTGAGGTGAAACTCAGTTAAATATAACATAAAATTAACCCTTTTAAAGTGTATAATTCAGTGGCATTTCATAAATTGGCAATGTTATGCAATCACAAACTCTTTTTGTTTCAAAACATTTTCGTACCCCCAGAAGAAATTCTTTAATCCACCAAATCGTCACTCTTTCTATTCTCACCTCTCCCAGTCACTAGCAACCACCAACCTACCTTCTGTCTCAATAGATTTACCTATTTTTAACATTTCACATAAATGGGAATCATATGCTATATGGCCTTTGTGTCTGACTTCTTTGACTTGGATAATCTTTTTAAGGTTTATTGAGTTTTTTGTGGCATGTGTTAATACTTCATTTCTTATTGTGGCTGAATAATTCAATTATACTCATATTCCATATTTGTTTATTCATTGTCAGTGGATGGACATTTGGGTTGTGTCGACCTTTTAGATACTGTGCATAGTGCTTCTATGAAGATTCATGTACAAGTGTATGAATACTCTAGGGTATTTACCCAGGAGTGAAGTTGCTGGATCATATGGTAATTCTATGTTTAACTTTTTGAGGAATTACTATTTTCCACTGTGACCACACACACCATTTTACATTGTCATCAGCAATGTACAAGCGTTCTAATTTTTCCACATCCTTATAAATACTTGTTAGTCTCCATTTTGTGGGTTTTTTAAACAAAGTATATCAATCCTATTTGTAAAATGGTATCTCCTTGATACCATTAGTTTCATTTGCCTAATATCCAATGATGTTGAGTATCTTTCAGGTTTTGTTGGCCATTTGTCTATCTTCTTTAGAGAAATGTCTATTAAAGTGCTTTGTACATGTTTTAGATCGTCTTTTATTATTGAGTTTTAGTACTTTGTACATGTTTTAGATAGTCTTTTATTATTGAATTATAGTAATTTTTATATATTCTGAATATTAGACCTTTATCTGATACAAGATTTGCAAATATTTTCTCCCATATTTTGATAATTTCATTTGATGAACAAAGGTTTTAAATTTTAATGAAGCAAAAATATCTTCTTTTCCTTTTACTGCTTTTGATGTCATATCTATGAATACATTGCCAAATCCAAGATCACAGAGATTTAGGCCTATATTTTCTTCTAAGAGTTTTATAGTTCTAACTCTTATATAGTAGGTAGTTGTTTTATTTTGCATTAACTTTTATATAGGGTGTGAAGTAGAGGTACAACTTAATTTTTTTGCATATGTATATCCAGTTATCCCAGCATCATTTCTTGAAGAGATTACTCTTTCCCCACTAAATTGTCTTGGCACTCTTGTCCAAAATTAATTGGCCATAGATGTATGAGTTTATTTCTAGACTCTCAATTCCACTCCATTGCTCTATGTATCTATCTTTATACTAGGACTCAAATTCTCACTTCTTGTTATAACAGAGAAAGGTTCATATCAAAAATATACAAAGATTTAAATAAAACAAACAAGCAGTTTCTACCATTGACTGACTCACAATTTAAATCAGGAATGCCCAATCTTTTGAAATCATACAAAATATTTTTGTTAATGTATGGATAATATTTACCTAGGGAGAATTATCCATAGTTTTTCTTAATTTCTGAAAATGTATATAACACAAACAAAAATATAAGAATTTATTAAGAAAAAAGTTGTTCTTAATCCTAGATATATATTAGAGTCTCCTGGCAAGCTTTTTAAAACATGTTTTTATTGAGATTTTTTTATTTTATTTTAGAAAGAGAGAGGGAAAGAGATAGAAACATTGATGAGAGAGAAGCATTATTTAGCTGCCTCCTGCACTCCACATAATGGGAACTGATCCAGCAACCAGGGCATGTTCCCTGACTGGGAATCGAACCAATGGCCTCCTGGCGCATATATTAATGCTCAACCTACTGAGAAACACTGGCTAGGCTCCTGGCAAGCTTTTAAAAACTAATGATTTTTGATACTCATACCTAAAGGCTTTGATTCACTTGAATGGGAATGGGGCCCATGTGTTATGGGTTAGTGGAGATCAATATGTTTTTTAAAGCTCCCAAATTATTCTAATTTATGGTCATTGTTGAGAACTCCTGGTTTAAAAGGAGAGTCGTCATCCCATAATAATATAGTCTGTACATATTATATAAATAAGTGCAATATAGTGTGATAAATGCCAAATACAGAAATTTATAATAAATGATCTTTTTTTCTTAAAGATCTCACCAATTACAATCTGGAAATTTCTGACATTATAAAAAGACCGAGAGAAAATTTAAGAGAACTTTTAGCCCAAATTTCTGTATCTTCTTTATTTTGTCTATTTCAGTGGTTCTCAACCTTTCTAATGCCACAACTCTTTAATACAGTTCCTCATGTTGTGGTGACCCCCAACCATAAAATTATTTTTATTGCTACTTCATAACTGTGATTTTGCTACAGTTATGAATCATAATGTAAATATCTGTACTTTCCCATGGTCTTAGGCTCTACAGCAGTGGTTCCTAACCTGTGGGTCACGATCCACAGGTTGAGAACTGCTAGCAGGGTCGTTTATGATCATTGAAAAACACAGATATTTACATTATGATTCATAACAGTAGCAAAATTACAGTTATGAAGTAGCAATAAAAATAATTTTATGGTTGGGGGTCACCACAACATGAGGAACTGTATTAAAGAGTTGTGGCATTAGAAAGGTTGAGAACCACTGGTCTATTTGTTTATGAAAATGGCCTCAAAATAGCTTAGTGCTGAGCAACGTTTGACTACAACCTTTGAGAAACCCTGAGTCAGGGCCACCAATTAAGCCACTCCTGAGTTCCTGGCCATCAGAAACTGGGTGAGATAACAGATGGTCATTGTTGTAAGTAACAAAGTTCTTTGTTATGCAGCAATAGATAACAACACAAGTGATAAATAAATACATAAATAAACAAACAAACAAACAAATAAGCATCCTCTCCATGGGTGCTCTCATGCATAGAAGAAAGACCATGGTTGGCTTTGGGGTCAGAAACTCAGGCTCTTATTGAACCCTATCACTTGTTCAGTGAAATGAGAATAATAATGCTTGTCTCCTTGGCCAGAATTGCATCACATGTCCATACTCAAACCAATGGTGACTCATCCCTTTTGCCTTAGACTGGGGCTGTCCATAAAATACATGACTGGATAGAGGAACATGGATATATACACATGGATATATACATGGATATATACCAGGGTCTATTTGGAGAAAGGTTAAATGTTTCTGAGTAATCAACAGAAACCATCTCCTCTTACCATCACATACTAACACAATGAGCTTAAACAAATAGCCTACCCAAGCCTCCCAGAACAGAAACAGCTGGAGACTTGAGTGTTTACAGTGGGATAAATAAATAAAATAAACAAATATAAAAATTAAATTAAAAAATGTTACATGCCAAAGACAAATGACTTTGATGTAACTTCCATCAAAAGTATTCTGTGCTTATCATAAAAAATTTAGACTGGAAGATTTGGCCATCCCTATTGTAACCATCTATAGCAACACCAGGAATAAACCATGACATAAATTACATATACTGTAGGATATTTTCTCATCTTCTAATCAGAAAAAATAAATATATTTTTCAGAAGTTGAACAATCGTCTGCTTAGAACAGTTAACATGAGGTTTAAATAGGGTCTTTTTTATTGCTATTCAATAGGTAAGATGGTTCCAATAGGGAAGGATTTCCTTATGCCAGGAAATAGACACTTGCTCAGCCATTGTTGCTCAATGGTTGAGTGTCAGCTTATGAACTGGGATGAACCAAGAAGTCATGATTCAATTCCCTGTCAGGGAACATGCCCAAGTTGCGGGCTTGATCCCCAACAAAGGAGAATGCAGAAAGCAGACAGTCAATGATTTTCTCACATCACTGATGTTTCTATCTCTTTCTCCTTCTCCCTTCCTTTCTGAATTCAACTAAAAAGTATTTTTTTTAAAAAGAAAGACACTTATAAAAAAAATAGGGTTATAAGTTTTTACTAGCTTCAGTGAACAAACAAATAGTGAAACAGCACAGTTCAGTTTCCTATAGATAGAACTGAAATAAAATTATAAGAGAGTTGTATGAAGCACTTAAACTCTTCAATTTTTATAGTTGCCCAAGTTTGCTGAATAAGTACCTGGAGCTTTATTTTTTAAATAGCACTTTTTTTTTCTGTATCACAAATGATTTTCTATCAATCTTTTCCCCAAAGTTAGTGAAGAGTTGCTAGATTTCACTGCCCCCCTGTTTGACCAGCATTATATTATACTAGAGGCCTGGCACATTGGGGGAAAGGTCCCCTCAACCCAACATGTACCTTTCTAATCCAGGACCCTTCAGAGGATGTCTGACTGCCTAAACTGGAGCTGGACATCCCTCTCACAATCCTGGACCACTGGCTCCTAACTGCTCACCTGCCTGCCTGCCTGATTGCCCCCAGCCAGCCTGATCACCCGTAACCACCTCTGCCTGCTGGCCTGATCACCCCTCACTGCTGCTTCTGCTGGCCTGGTTGCCCCATGCAGCCTGATGCTTGGTCATTTGGTTGTCCCTCACTAACTCCCCTGCCAGCCTGGTCACCTCATGCAGCCTGTTCGGTCATCCGTTTGGTTACAACGGTCGCTTAGGGTTTTGTATAGATAGACTAGAGGCCTGGTGCATGAAATTTGTGTGGGGGGAGGTAGGGAGGGTGTCCCTCAGCCCAGCCTGCACCCTCTCCAATCTGGGATCCCTTGAGGGATGTCCAACTCCTTGTTTAGGCCTGATCCCGGTTGGACATCCTTTCTCATAATCCAAGACTGCTGGCTCCCAACCATTCACCTACCTCTGCCTGATTGCCCCTAACTGCTTCTGCCTGCCAGCCTGATCACCCCCTAACCACTTTCCTGACAGCCTGATTGAGGCCTAACTGCTCCATGGCCAGCCCAGTTGCCTCTAACTGCCCTCCCCTGCTGGCCTGATCACCCCTAACTTCCCTCCCCTGCTGGTCTGGTCACCCCTAACTGCCCTCCCTGCTAGCCTGATCACCCTTCGCTGCCCTCCCCTGAGGCCTGGTCCCCCCCAACTTCCCTCCCCTGCTGTCCTGGTCACCCCCAACTGCTCATCTCTGCTGGCCTGGTCACCCCTAACTGCCCTCCCTGCTGGCCTAATTGCCCCCAACTGCCCTCCCCTGCAGGCCTGGTCCCCCCGCCTGCTGCCCTCCTCTGCAGGCCTGGTCCCCCCCCCCAACTCTCCTCCCCTGCTGGCCTGTTCATTCCTAACTGGCCACAACTGCCCTCACCTACAGGCCATCTTGTGGTGTCCATCTTGTGTCTTAGGGGTGATGGTCCATTTGCAAATCACTCTTTTATTAGATAGGATGGGTTAAAAACCATAATAATAACAATAACACTGATGGGCTTTATATGACTACTAGTGGCCTGGTGTATGAAATTCATGCACGGGGGTGGGGGGAGAGAGTTGGTGCCCTCAGCCCAGCCTGTACTCTCTCCAATTGGAAACCCTTTGAGGGGTGTCCGACTCCTGGCAGTCAGACATCCTTCTCACAATCTGGCTCCTATCTGCCTGCCTCATTGCCCCTAATTGCCTCTGGCTGCCTGCCTGCCTGTTCTTGCCCCCAACTCCCTCGGCCTGCCTGCTGATCACCCCTAACTGCCCTCCCCTGCCTGCCTGATCTTGCCCAGTCTCTGCCTCTCTTTGTTTTCCTCAACAGTCCTCCAGGCCTCCCTACCTCCCTGTGTGCCTCTTCCTCTTTCCTGGCTGGGAGGAAGTGGGGCCAGTGGGGGCCACTCCACCCTCTGCCCACCCTCCCTTCCATCCAGGCCACTTCAGGCCCAGTCTGTTTTGTTTCCTCAATCTGGGAGAGGCTTCGAGAGTGAGCTGGGAGGGAGGGAAAGAAAAGGAGAAAAGGCTATGAGCTGGTGGGTTCTGTGCCTGTGTGCTGTTGTGAGTGAGTGTGAATGCCGGCCCCGCCTCCCCCATCTCCATCTCCACTGCCACAAGTCCCCACCCACCGGAGCCTGTTGCATGTGCAGCCTGGGTGTTAGTTAGGTTGGGTCTCCGGTCATTGTGGATGTGACAGGGTTGTTATATATTAGGATGACATAGTGGGAAAGAGATCAGCTGAAGAGCATTATTTTACAACTTCTTTTAGGTGTTTGGCATCTCCTCACAGGCAATGTACTATGGAAGCAAGAATTGGTTTTAAACTTTTATTGTGGCTTCTCCACTAGATCCTGGTTTGAATATTCAGATTAGTGTTCAATTTGAAGTCATATAAAACATAGGGTGAAGAGTTGTGGGGAATACAAGAGTAGGTGAGACTCTTGAAAGTATTAAA
This sequence comes from Lasiurus cinereus, assembly GCA_011751065.1. Lineage (NCBI taxonomy): Eukaryota > Metazoa > Chordata > Mammalia > Chiroptera > Vespertilionidae > Lasiurus > Lasiurus cinereus. The sequence continues at coordinate 20,799,986 of JAAGEH010000311.1, read as the reverse complement.
GTATCACAGTACTAGATTCTGGAAGTTTTTAATTCTAAACTCTCAATTTTTTCTTGCTAGGCAAAATTGGAATAATGTACTCAGGCTAGTTTCAGGTAAACTCTATATTAAAAAACTAGCACATTTCTATTGTATACTGGTAGGGTCCCCAGTGGCTGCCAGCTGCCAGCCAGGTACTCCTTCCCTTCCCCTGGCTGGCCCTGACCCCTGGCTGACCTCCAGGAAGAACTCCCGGACAAGGGAACAATTTGCATACTATACTTTTATTATATAGGATAATATATTCTGAATTTTTCTATCTGTATATAGGCATAAATATATAGATATTTTATTTTTTAGTTGTAAGACTGCTTGAGTTAGAATTCTAGACCCACTACTCACACTTGTTACTTAAGCACTCATGCCTCAGTTTCCTTGCCTCTGCACACTTGTTTGACCTCTGTAAAGTGAGAAGGATATTATCTACTTCATATCCTTGGTTGCTATAAGGATTAAGTGGGTTAATACATGTAAAGCACTTAGAACAATGCCAGGTATAAATAATGATCAAATTTAAAAAAAAATGTAAACATATATGTAATATTTCCTCATCTCAAACATTTTTTGTGCAAAAGCTCCTTTCTTTCTTTCTTTCTTTCTTTCTTTCTTTCTTTCTTTCTTTCTTTCTTCCTTTCTTTCTTAAGCATTGGCTGCTGTTGTTTCTAATCTTAGCATAACAGTTTATTTACCTGCATATGAGAAGTTCACAGATTTATGAGGTTCTCATTATTTCATACCCAGGCCATTGGCATACTTTAACTTATGATGACAATGACTCAAAATCACTGACATCTATTTCCCCGGCTGCTTCTAAGAAATGATTTACTGTTTTGTGTCCAGCTCATGGGTAACAGATGTGAAAGTGAAGAAATAACACCATGACAATTCCCTCTAATTAGCACCTTTGTGAGGAAACTGAAGGAGAAAACTGAGCCATCCTAGAAACAAAATTACCTCTCATCTGTGGGTGAACCTTCCAGCTCAGCGGAATGAGTCACCAGTGAGCAGAGATAACCCCTCTCTGCCTCTTCAGGGAATAAAGGGGGCCTTCAGTCTCCTAGGCTAAAACTCCGGCCATTTTTAAGAGTATTCTCCGTGTTTAAAAAGGCAGTGTTTTCATACTATCTTTCTCTTTTCTTTTTGCTCTTCCCCTTCATAAATACAAGTGAGGAACTGAACTTTTTCTGAACACTATGACTGATTCAGCAATTCCACTATTTTTTCATGAGCTCCTACCAGGAGCAACATGAAAATATAACCAAAGTAAGATCTAACAAGATAATCTCCAGATTAAAAAAGAAAGGAAGATGGGGAAGAAAGAGAAAACCTTGTTTTATCATAAGAAGTTCCCAGTCAAATTCAACTGACACCAAATGATGATTTTTGCTGTTATAACATGAAATCTAACACCCATCGAAGAATTTTTCTCCTGACTTAACATTCAGCATCCCTTCCCTGATAAGATTAATTTTAATATCATGAGAACAAGTTCCAGCAACTCAACAACTTCATTTGTACATTCTAATTTCTATAGGATTCAGTTCCAGAGAAATCTGAACTCCAGGAGCCTGAAATAACTCTATCAGCATCGCCAACTTACAGCATTTTTTCTCTTTACAAACAGGGATTTATTATTGAATTAAATTTATTCTGATCCAACAGGAAAGATACAGCCACTACCACAGAGTCTAAGGATGGAAAGAAAACTTAAGAGATGCTCTGGTCTAAGCCAAAGCTCTTTTAGAATCCGTCAGATATAGGGGTTTCACACTTAGTCTTTGAATTCTCCTAGGAAAGGCATTATATAACATCTACCAATAACTTCTGCAGTTTTGAGTATACAGCGTATAATTATACAAGGACAAACCATATTCCCATAAGTCACTCTTGAAAATCATTCATTTCATAGAAATATTCTACAAAGGGAATTTCTCAGGTCATCGGACTAACATTTTTACTTCATTTTACACCAGTTATTAAAATGAAATTTGTAATGAGTTCACTGTCTTTTATTTAGCCCCTTTCTTATTTCTCTTTCCTTTAGTGAATTTTAACAAATGATGTAATCTTCACTATAAATCCTTTATTTTGAGCTATGAGGTTTATCACCAAAATGCCTTTATGATGATCATCATAGATAATATTGCTGTCTAATATATGCTATATAAAGTCTATTCTCTGATATATTTTTTTTAAAGGCACATACAGAACACACATAAGTGATTGATCTAAGGTCATGGATAGCAGAAATAGTTTTACTGAAGGAACACAAACCAAATCAATCCCTTTAGGAATTAAGTACAAATGTAAGTTCATGAAAGTTTTAAGTTTTTATAGCTTATTAGATGAACATTTCCTTTCCCAGAGAGCTCATAAATGTTTTTGCTTCACAAAGAATGTTTATCTTCTTAAGTTTCTTTCATATGTTCCTAAAGAGCAATGTTATTTTGTTTAGTAGGTATTTATTAATAGCCACTATCTACCAGATGCTGCTCAAGGATGGGGATATAGAGATGAGTAAAACCATGTGCAGCCTGCAGTCTTGCAGGAACCACCAACACATAACACATCATTTCTGTACAGAAACAAGTACAGGGGGAAAGTTTCTACTGGGGTATGGAAGGCCAGAGAAATGTGAAGTCAGGGAAGACTTTCTGGAAGAGTTTCTGTAATTAACAAAATTCCTAATTTTACTTTTAAGGAAATAGTATATCTATAAAGAATTTTTAATGAAATTATTATATATATATTTTGTATTGATTTCAGAGAGGAAAGGAGAAGGAAAGAAAGATAGAAACATCAGTGATGAGAGAGAATCATTGATCGGCTGCTTCCTGCATGCCCCACTTTGGGGATTGAGCTGCAACCAGGACATGTGCCCTGACCAGGAATCGAACCATGACCTCCCTCCCAGTTCTTAGGCTGACGCTCAACCACTGTGCCATACCAACCAGGCTATAAAGAATTTTTAAAAATACTGTGTTTATGGCAGAGAATCTGGGAGGGCAGGTATAAGAGGATAGGAGTGGGAAGGAGGCCAGGTATTAATCAACTATATCACTGACAAGGGGGAAAGGGTTCTTCTTTAAGGGTTTAAACAGAGCTAGTGAACATTCACAGGTCTGCTTCTAAGTTTCTGCACCAATTCCAATTCTGACACCAATTCCAGTGTGTAGATTTTCCCCCACACCAAGCAATTCCCCAGCTGGGTGTCCCACAATTCAATTCAATCCTGACAATGTGCGCCTGGAGATAGCATCAGATTCCATCAGATGCCAATTGCAAGTCCAGAGTGTTACCTGCTCTTCTGACTAACCAGCCATAGATAGGAGATTCCCACAACCCTTTCCTCAGTTCTGATCAATTTACTAGAGCAGCTCACGGAACTCAGAGAAACATTAACTAAACTTACCACCTTATTACAATCCTATATAACCCTATATAATAAAAGCTTAATTTGTAAATTGTCCCCTTGACCTGAGTTTGACTGGGAGTTCGACGGCTTGCTGTGACACAAGCTGACCATCAGGGGGCGGAGCGGAACATGATGGGCATCGGTGATATGGCGCTAGAAACGGGGGTGGGGGTGGGTGGGGGGATTTGTGGGGGAGGGGAAGAGTGGAGGCCCTGCTGGCTCTATTGGGCCCGGCAAGTGCGAGACTCCATTAGGATGGTGATGCAGGTGAATGGGTGGCACTAGGCCAAGCGGGTGTGAGTGGGGCCCAATCGCCCCATCAATCGCCCCACAGATGGCGACCAGCAGTGGTGGTAGGGGGGGCACTGGCTCCCATGCACTGAGGAAGCTGGGTGGGGGCCTGATGACTCAGGCAGAGGGGGATATACAGGGATCCAGGGGCCTAGGTGCTGCCCAGGGCCCAGAGGTCAGCTGGGACCTGCCTTTCCATGCCAGACACGCTTTGATCGTTGTCCAGGCCTAGGGACTGCACTCGTGCACAGATTTCATGCCCTGGGCCTCTAGTAGGATATCACTAAGAATAGCCAAATGAAAGAGAGGCATGGGGCAAGGTATGTGGGAAAGGGTGAAGAACTTCCATGCACCACTCCATCCAATCTCCACATGTTCACCAACAGGCATGCTCTTCATACCCTATCCTCTTGAGTTTGAATGGAGGTTTCATTAGGTAGGCACGATTGATTAAAGCAATGGTTATTAGTGTTTGTTTTCAACTCCAGCCCCTTATCCCTCCCCAAGGTCAGAGAGCAGGGACTGAAAGTTTCAACCCTGTGATCACATATTCAGTTCCCCTGGCAATCAGCCCCCACCCTTAGGTACTTTCCCCAAAGTCTCCTTATTAACATAAACTCAGGTGTGGTTGAAAGGAGTTTGTTATGAATACCAAGATACCTTTATCACTTGTTTTACATACAAAATGCCAATGGTTCTAGGAGCTCTGCCCCAGAAATGGGGACAAAGACCAAATATATTTTTCTTATAAATCACAGTATCGAGTCCACGCTTGGTTTTTGAACACAGATCTCTAATAACAAAGCAACCATAAAGGTCAAAAGATACTGGCACATTTCTACAATCCCACACAGTCATTAATAACTACTCAGTCCATCATCCTTACATCATATGAAAGTGTCCTCCAGGAGAGGCCACTCATGACTGCAGGCTTCCGTTCGATGTTGTCTGCTTCCCAAAGCAGGAGTGATGCTGGCAATAAAAGGCTTCACGATAAACTGAGCTAAGGGTCAGTAGTATCTTTTTCTCTGAGCCTCTTTTAAGATGTGAATGTAGTATTGTGTTTCCCTCATTACATAACCCATTTATTCATCCCTCTACCCATAGCTATTATTTTCCCTTCTCTCCATTTATATCCAAACCTTTCCACCTTTGGAAGGAACATTAGATTTGGCCACTGTGCCAGTCTGGACTTCTGGTAGCAATCCATGTCTAGCAAGTGCTTCCCCCTCACCCACCAGTTGACTCCTGTTCAGAGGGGATAGCTTCATGAATACAGAACCAGTGGGCTTATGTTTGCCACCAGCCAACAGAGTTGCATTCACTCTTAATTCAATGTTGCCAAATGTGGAGAAGGCACATCCTGCCCTATCAGGTCCTTAAGAATTCAATAGTGTTTAAGAAAAAAAAAAAAAAGAGTGTACTCAGAGTTTCTTGTTTAGGAATCATCCCTGTTTTCAAACCTTGCAGTTGTAGTTTCGGTCCCATGACAACTCTACTTTTTCCCAATCTTCCTGTTTTTCTCAACCCAGCTGTGTATTGTTATCACTCAAGACAACTTGGAATGGACAAACATATACCTGAAGCCACACCTTCAGGGAAAGGAGGCCTACAAGGCATTCCTGGACCTATTTTTAATACCAGAGCTCCAAGAGTCATTGCCTTCCAAAGCAATGACTCTCAAAGTGGGATGCATTTAAGAATAAGTGGGGTCTCTGCCTTTTGTGTTTGGAGCCTTTTTTCTATGAGATTCTGAACTTGGTCAAGACAGAATAGGACTGCCTTGACTCTGCTCTCTTTAGATCCATCCATATGGAGTTTCTAGACAAAATAATGATATCAGTAAAGTTCTCCCATATCTATTGCAAATTTTACAACACAGTAGACATCGTATATCTAATAGGATTTGATGTGCATATATGAAGGTGTGACTTTCCTCTATAAAACAGGAGAAAGACTGTGGAGACATAGCTCATTCTGAGGCAAATTGATTTTTGGAAATCGACTTTCATCATTTCATTTAAGATTGTGGAGCATGAAAAAACCTCTGGGATTTATGAATAGCCACTAACCCACAGCCACGCATATATATCTCATTGCTTTATTTTTCAAGTGTGCCTAATGTAAGCTCTCTGATTGTGTCACACCAGCTAGTAAAAGCCTATGTTATTAACAGTATCAAACCAATAAATGTGTCCCTGACATGAGCTGAAGCCGGGTATTTACGAGGCACCTGCACAGCCTTAAGAGTTCATGCTGTCAGAACACATAGTGTTGTTTCTTCTAAAAGCACCAACTAAAAACAACACTCTTTTTCTTCTTTATTAGAAATTCCAGGAGTTATGGTCGCCTACAAAATCAAAATCATGTGGGAGTAAAATTTATATTCTTCCAGCAAGTTCCTCCCAGCATTCAAGGTGATGTATTTGTGGCCCTTCAAACTGGTGCCAGCTATCTATGGTGATTGTTCCAGTAAAATTCTGGATTTAAATGTAACTTGTTTTGGCAACTTGATGTTACATTTAACCAGGTAGTAAGGAAGGAAAAAAAAAAAAAAGGAAGATAACATTTCCTTGCTCAAAGAAAGAAAAAAAAATTAATTAAAAGGAGCAATCTCAGTGGCAGCACTTTGTCCAAATAACTGCAGATGCTGTCTTACATTTGGGACAGACCCAGTGTAAAGGGTGACACTTTCTGTTTGCCTGGAAAGAATTTAATCCTATTCTGTTTTCCAGAAATGGGAGGAATAAGCTATCCTGGCAGCTCATCTACTTGTGTGCCTGGGAAAACTTATTTAAAAATTCCTTTCTCGCCAAAACCGGTTTGGCTCAGTGGATAGAGCGTCGGCCTGGAGACTGAGGGGTCCCGGGTTCGACTCCGGTAGGGTGGCTCATACCTGGTTGCGGGCACATCCCCAGTAGGGGGCATGCAAGAGGCAGCTGATTGATGTTTCTCTCTCATTGATGTTTCTGTCTATCCCTCTCCCTTCCTCTCTGTAAAAAATCAATAAAATATATATTTTTAAAAAAATCTCTCTTGCAAATCTGCTCAGTAGTATTGATTTAATTGCTGCTTCTTCCATTCAAGGCATGAAATCAAACAATTACTTTGTGCAAGAAAATGATTCCTGTTATGATACTTATTTACAAAAGACCACATTTCAGAAAGCAAGGGAAAGGGGATAAAAATTATGAACATTTTTGATGATGAAAGGAACTATACATATTCAATCTAAATGACAATTATGAAAGGGAGTAGCCATTGGTTTTGCTCATTATGCAATGATTAGGTGAAGCACAACAGACTTAAGAACCCCTCTTTCCATACGGGTGCCATCAAGGACACCTCATCAGGCCTACTACCAAAGTTTCCACAGTCCTCCGTGCTTAGTAGATGTAGATAAAGGGCTGGATTCCCTGTCTCCAAACCCTCATCTATTTCCCTTCTTTTTTCCCCTTCTCTTCCTCCCTTCTGGGTAGCACTCATTTGTCTTGGTGTGCGGTGTTCTGACACTCCTGAGTCTGCCGGGTTATATTGGCCGCAGCTGCTCAATTTGTTCTGTGCACACACACAAAACACATCTCACTTCCGATAAATAACTGCCTCCAATATTTCTGCTGATGCTCTCCTTTGCTCCCTTGCTGATCAACTCCCTTAAAACATTTCAGGCACTTGTGCTTCTTAGAACAGTCCAATTCCAGTGTTTAATACACAGTACCATTCATTTTAAAACTTCGATGTTGCTGGAGTCAAATAGGGGAGGGTGGGTGGGAAGAGATCAAGCAATGTATGTATGTATGAATAACCTGTGGACACAGACAACGGGGTAGTGGGGGTCTGGGAGGGGAGGGTGCTGGAAGAGGTCAATGTGGGGAGGTGGAACCTATGTAATAATTTCAACAATAAAGTGTTGTTTTTTTAAAAAAGACACACGAATGGTGTTCCTTTTCTCTCCTGAGCTCGTGCGGGGCTTTGTGTATGAGAAGGTGAGTGGTGGGGCCAGGTCTTCAGGAGAGTGTTCCAATCTGCCCTAGCAGACCTCCCTTTCCTCCTCCAGTGGCTCCTTGCTGTGCTGGAGCAGAGAGAATTCGAAGGAAAGAATGGGGACAATGCTTTCTTCCCAGACTAGGCAAGACTATGATTCTCTCTGATTTAGAGCAACTGGCTCCTTGCTGTCTATGTGTCAGAGGGTCTGGAAACAGCCTTCTCCTGCAAGGTTTCTGGATTTGAGGGGAGGACCGTGGCCAGACCACTCTACCCTCCCCTAGCTCCCAACACTGGCCATTGGTCTCACTTTTGTTCTTTAATATATTTTTATTTATTTCAGAGAGGAAGAGAGAGGGAAAGAGAGAAATATCAATGATGAGAGAGAATCATTGATTGGCTGCCTCCTGAACACTCCTCCTGGGGTTGGAGCTCACCACACAGGTATGCACCCTGACTGGGAATCAAACCCATGACCTCCTGATTCATAGGCCAACACTCAACCACTGAGCCAAGCCAGCTGGGCAGCCCACAGCCTCTTGATTCAGAGAACTCCTCTTCCAGAAAATAGCCTAGCCCCACCCCACTCAGCTCTCATGTCCCTGTCACCCTAAGTGGTGGGAGCACTGCCGAGCCTGTGCAACCTGTTCGTCCAGCCTGTCTCTGCTGACCTTTCTCCATGTCCTGCAGCAACCAGCCCTGAGCAGGTCCCATGGCCTCAAATTTCAAAGAAGTTATGTCCTTAGTTTCTGACTCTGTGGGGGTGGGGAGGGCAGAGAGATCAGGCACCTCCTCCCTTACCAACCCCACCCACCCACCCACCCCTGCACCTCTCCCATGCAAACTTTCATGGCCATTATTTTGCGATTTCCCTTCCTTGTCTTGGGAGGTGACAATGTATCAATGAGGAAAGAATAGTTTCTCCTCCCAAGAATAGCACCTTTTTAAAGGCAGCATTTTACCTTCCATCCACCCGCTTCCTTGTTAACTTGGGGAGGACCATGCTGGGGCAGCAGGGAAGGTGGGTGGTTATAGGGCCAGTTCTCAGCACTGGCACCTCTCTGGGGGGAGGCAGCTGGCCCCCCAGGTGAAGTCACTCTAGGTGTAGAATGTGATGTGCCTATAATCCCCCAGGAACACAACAGGAAAACTCCCATTTCACAGCCGGTTTTGCATGGACTGGTCCGGAGAAGTCACTGACGCGCTCCCTGACCTTCAATCCACTTGAGCGTGTCCTGGCCTCTTGCTCCTGTCTCATTAAATGCTCAGTTCTCCTGCCTGAAACTTGGCACTGGTCCAGCAGCTCACTGGTCCTCATCACCCCCAAACAGTACCTGGTATATTGTACATTTCTTCTCCTAATCACAAAACAAGCACCTTGCATTAACTCGGGAGCTCTAATGACCCAAGAGCATACAGCAAACAGAAGTGGAGACTAAGGAGCAGAATGTACACTGATGGCTCAGATCCTCTTTTCCTTTCCCAAGGACCTGTGCATATATTTCAGTGTGCCTTCCCCAGCAGCGGCCTCCTCTGTGTTTTCATTTTACTCTACCAATCAGAATATTCTGGAATTGAACCCTCTCACTCTCCAACCTGGCAGGGAGGGAAGAACATCCTGGTTTCCCCCGGTTCATGGTTACTTCATGCTTATCTTACAAGACCTATGCTTTGCCCCAGACAATAGATCCCTTTCCATCTCATTGATTGTGTCAGAGAACACAAACCTCAACACCTGAAGACAGAAATCCACTGGCCCAGTTTTAGCAGCAGCATTCCAAATTGAACCAGGGTTCAATGTGTAGAGCTACTGTTATTACAGAAATATAAATGTATATTAATGCAAAGCTAACTATGGCAAGTTACTGGGACAGGCACCTCTCCAAGGCCATGTGCTTTGATGATCGAGGCCTGGGTAGCAACTGAGGAGGTGTCTATTGGAGGAAAAGCAACAGCTGACCAGTTGGTGGGGGAGGAAATGCCCACTATTTGGATCATATAACCAACCTATAATTTCTAACAGTATCACCAAGAAAAAAGTATAAGTTTGCCCTTACCTCAAACACATTCTCCAGGGGTCAGTTTATTACTTCCTTTCCTCCACTATCTATAGTAATAAAAGTGTAATATGCTAATTATACTGGACAACCTTCCGGATGAAGCTGAGGTTGTAAGGGAAGCCTGGGTCCTGGGTGCCAGAGAGAAGCTGGTGCCAGAAGCCGGGGGAAGGAAGACCTACTCTTGCATGAATTTCGTGCACTGAGTCTCTAGTTTATAAAAACATTGCCCTGAGTGATTTTCTTAAAATATTTTTTTTATTGATTTTGAAAGAGAAAGGAAGGGAAAGGGATAGAGAGACAGAAACATCAATTGGTTGCCCCTTGCACACCCCGCACTGAGAATTAAGCCTGAAACTTGAGCATGTGCCCTGACTGGGAATTGAAACCATGACTTCTTGGTTCATGGATTGATGCTCAACCACTGAACCACACCAGTCAGGCCTGAGTGGTTTTATTACCAAGATCCTGCCTGTTTCAAAATGTGGACAGAGGAAGAAAAATGGGTGAGACATTTTTGTATAGAAGTGATTTCAAAACTGAAATGTGGAGCTGTTATAGATGAGCTTCTAAATGAATGTGACTCCAGAAGTTTGGTCAACTCGGAATTTACAGGCCAGAAGTTTATTTTCCTTTGGCCACAGTTATGCAATTGAAAATAAAACTAAACTTCAAAACATGTCTCTCTCTAAAGATTTATGACATAAATGACTCAGGGAGAAATAGAGGAGCCTAGAAAATGCATTGCAAGTTCTACCTTCTGTCTAAATATCACAAATATTATATCACCCCATTCCTCAATTATATTCTTACATACAAAACATGCGGAAGGTTTCTAGCTTTCTTAATTTACCTGTCTTGATAACAAACTTAGATTGTTTTTAAATCATTGGATCTTGCAATGATAACCCCTAATATGGTTTCTTGATGGAATAAAAAAAATTAATATTTTTCCTTGATTGATCATATTAATAATTCCTTGGAAATAAGTTGTCCTTAATAAGGATATGTAGGAAAAAATAATAATCTTATTGTCTAGGAATTTAAAGAACAACTTCAGGCAAGTTACTTTGCATTCCTGAATTATAATGTCATCATTCATATAATGGGGATAATAATAATAATGATGATGCTGTATTATAACCTAAAATAATTGCTATAATAATGGCTGTGGAAGACTTTATAAACTATAAAATCTGTTAAAGATGGAAATTACCACCCCAGCTGGATGGTAATTACCACCTCAGTTAGATGAAGGTCATTCTACACACTGAAAGGTCACTGGTTCGATTCCCAATCCAGGCACATGCCCCCCAGTTTTGGACTTGATTGCCAGTTGGGGGTGTGGGGGGGGGAGACAGTGATCCATTTCTTTCTCATATTGATGTTTCTTGCTCTCTCTCCCTCTCGCTTTCTCTGTTTCTAAAAATCAATAAAAATGTATTTTAAAACAAAAAGATAGTAGTTACCTACAAAATTCTGCTAAAGGCTTCCATACTTCTCCATATCACCCTGAATTATAAGTGAGAATGATTGGCAACTAGGTGTGTACTTCCAAATATAGATTTATGTGCACAGATTAGCACACATTTTATCTGCCCTTAAAGGAAGTGCATGGCATGCTTTAACTGAGTGAACAACCCCTCAGCTTCAGAGGGTCCTGTCACTCTCAGGCTGCTCAGGCACTGCTAACCAAATTGTAAACTGCAGGAGCCATGTCGGGGAGTAACCAGTGTGCTGCAGGCACATAACCGTGTGCTTTTCCAGAGACTCAAAGGAAAAAGAACACCAATAAGTGGTTCATGGAGTCCTTACAACTTCGGGGCACAGTGCCAAAGGCCTTCTATGTACCTCCCATTTAGCTATCAGGATGGCCCTATAAGGCAAGTATTACTTTCCCCATTTTTGAAATGAGAACATTTTTATAGTCTAACTAGAGGACCAGTGCATGAAAATTCATGCTCTATGTGAGGGGGAAGATGTCCCTCAGCCCAGCCTGTGCCCTCTAGCAGTCTGAGACCCCTGGGGGATGTCTATCTGACCACTTAGGCCTGCTCCCCGCCTCTGCTGCTGCACTCACAGCCATCAGCCCAGCTTGTGGCTGAGTGGACCCCCCCTCTCCCAGTAGGAGAACACCGACCACCAGGGGGCAACTCCTGTGTTAAGCATCTGCCTCCTGGTGGTCAGTGTGGATCATAGTGACTGGTCATTTCTGGCCATTCTGCCTTTAGGGTCAATTTGCATATTACCCTTTTATTATATAGGATAAGAAAAGAGCAGGCAGTGCTCTCAGTGGTTCTGAATCTGTCTATTGCTTCAACAGCACAGACCCAGGGATGCCTCTTCTTCCAGTGTCTGGACACTCTCCTGTATCTTATCCAGTCACCACCTTAGAACCACCTCCGGGACCAGTCCAACACACCGGGATTTTTCTACCTTAACTCCTTATTGCCGAACAACCATGAGCTCCCAAATTCGTCAGAATTGTTCCACCTAGGTGGAGGCTGTTGTCACTGGCCTGGCCAGCCTGCACCTACCCTCCCCCCCAACACACACATACCTACCTCTCTCTGGGCTTCTATTTTGTCTGATGATGTGGCTCTTGGGGGCACATCTTCCACAAGTTGGCAGAGAAGAAACGCAAGGGCGCTGAGCAGCTCTTAAAGTTGCAAAACTAGCACAGGAGCCTTCTCTTCCAGGACCTGCTGAGGCTCCCAGGATGAGTGGACAAAACTCAGGGCCATGGAAGCCGCCTGGCCTTGAGAGGGGCCTCAACCAGGCCCTTTCAGAGCTGCAGGCCCTGGGTTCTGCCCGCACAGACCCTCATCCTGTGACTCCTGCAGAACTACTTCCGGGGTGAAGGGGTGAAACTCATGAAGAAGATGGGTGATATCCAGCTCACCTCCATAGGCTGGCTGCCCCCAGGCTGGGCTGGGTGAGTATCTCTTCCAAAGGCTCACCCTCAAGAGCAACTAGGAGCCTTTGGAGCCGAGAGGCCTTTGAGGGCCCCTCTGCATCCCCTGCTGTCTGGCTTTTACCTGAGCCTCTCCCAAAACTGCTAGCCATTCTTTTAACCACCCTGAAGCCCTCTCCCATGCATTGGACCAAATGAAACAATAAAGCTTTTTGCAGAGAAAAAGAAAGAAAGAAAGGAAGAAAGGAAGGAAGAAAGGAAGAAAGGAAGAAAGAAAGAAAGAAAGAAAGAAAGAAAGAAAGAAAGAAAGAAAGAAAGAAAGGAGGAAAGAAAAAGAAAATAAAGAAAAAAGCAGGAACTGGAACTCGAGATTGCTCCAATCTCATTCTGCCAAGATGGGATTGGGCCCATCCAAGCAGATTTGAGGATAACATCACACTATTAATGTATCAGGACGGAAGACAGGGCTTTGCTTGGGCTTTTGCCTCTTTGCACACCTATGACTAAGACATAAAGCAGGTTATTTTTTTGTTCTAGACCAAGGTTTCCCAAGGCTTGATCAGGAGGCACTTCACGGCTCTAGTTCCAGAGGGAAGATGGGACAGCCTTTCTAACTTAGCTTGCCTAGCCTCTCCCAGTCTGAAACATATCCAGATGGCCGCTTCCTCATGAGTGTGCAAGACACGCATCCTCTGCGGAACAGAGCGTCAGTCCACTGCATTAGCAGCTAATGCCACATTCCCCAGCAACCTCTCGAAAATCTGCCTGATGTTATAGTGAAGGGTTTGCATTTTTTTCTATCCTCAACACCTCCAGCTTTAACAGCATGCAACGTATTTTTGTTTTTATGTCTTCTTCCAGTAAATGAAAAGGATTCCCAGGAGTGAGGGAGAGTTGAGGCAAATGTTAGATTGTGACTTCACTGCACAGGGCCTCGGGTGAACCTCACTTCAGCACCTGTGGCACTGTCTCCTGTACCAGCTGACACGCAACGAAATGCAGTATCGTTCATTCCAGGCTCACCTAGGGGAGCACACTGAGTCCTCATCATATTCCTGGGCCCAGGAAAGTACAGTGTACGCTACTGAACACATGACTTAAGATAAAGCCACAGGTACATGGCAATGGACAGTCAGCATTTAGATGCGGTTTGTTTATCCCATCACTCAGCCAGGAGTTCTGTTTGCAGAGACATACAGATAGCACACTTATCTCTTGCTGTGTGACCAATTACCATAAACCTATCAACTTAAAACAACACCCATTTATTGTCTCCTAGTTGTAGGCCAGAAGTCCTGTGGTCTTGGCTGGATCTCCGCTTAGGATCCCATAAGGCTAAAGTCAAAGTGTCAGCTGGGTAAGTACTTATCTGGAAGGCCCTGGGGAGGAATCTACTCCCAAGGGCACTCACTGTTGGATGAACACAGCTCCTTGCTGGCTGTCCGTGCAAAGCTACTCAATTTCCAGAGACCAGCCACACTCATCATCACATGGCCCTTTCATCTTGATTCATCCATAATAAGTGAAATCCTTGTGTCTTGACTCTTCGACTTCTTCCTCTGCCACTAACAGGGGCATGCTCTGTTTTTAAGGGTTCGTCTGATTAGATTAGACCTACCAGGATGAGCTCCTTTTAAAAAAAATTAACTATGCCATATAATACACCACTTTCATAGGCTTTGAGGACTACAGGTTGTGGAATCTTGGGGGACCATTTCTGCCAACCACAACCTAGCAAGCAGAATTGACAATCATATTGTGAGGCTTACCACATGCTCAAAAGACAGAGATGTAAGGACAGACAGAAACAATTAAAAAATAATATTAAGAATCACATCTAAATTTCTGTGCATGGAAGTTTCAAGGTTAAAAGTTAGATGAATAAAGTATAGATGAATTAACACACCAAAGAAGTCTCTTAAAGAAACAAATCAATGTCCTCTGAAGTAGGTAATAACAATTCTTTAGCAACCAATTTTCCTTAAAACGTAATTTTAGAAAGCATGCTAAAATAGCCAACCTGGCCTTGCAAAATATTAGAGGCCTTCGTCATCCTGCTGAGCCCACACCTTGTGTTTGGCGATTCCTTGGTAACCTTGCCTGTATTCACAACCACTGCCTTGAGATCAGCCTTCACTCATCTTGCTTGCACTCCTTCTCTGACCTGTTCCCCAGTTCCCGAACCCTTAGCACAGCTCCTGTCCACCACCTTCTCTCACCCATCAGTCTCCTCTGGGACCCACTGCAGCGGCTCTTCCCTGACCACATCTGGCCACTCTATAAGCAGCTTGTCAGAAACTCCCTCTGCCAAGCTGGAGAGCCCTGTCATTGACCTCTCAGCATCACACCACCTGCCAAGGCATCCGCCCTTTGCACAAAGAATAACTGGCTCTTCCCTGGCTAAATTTGTGACTCCTTTGCATTCTCTTTGTTTGCCATTTGTGTTTATGGGCTTTGTTCTCCCATTTTCGCATGATAAAAGTTACATCACTATTTATTTTACTTAATTGCTTAGTAAACGATTTGTGGCTCCTTTATGTTTGAGTCAATAATCTCTCTTAAATTATGCACTCTTGCCCAAATGCCAAAACCTCTGAGGTTAAGATAAGCCCGGGGCTAAAAACAGTAAATTTCTAGCCAGATTGTTGGAAGTTGGGAGGTTAATAGGGGTAAGATGTTTTTTCCTGTACGACTGGAACAAAACTGGCTCCTGGTTAGTCTCCCGGGGGGCCCATCTCAGAGGACAATGTCAGAAAGTTGTTTTTTGTGTGTGGTTATTAAACATGTATTTTTTATTTTGATTTTAATAAAAAATTGATATAGCTATGTAAGTAAAATAAAGTCTTCTTCCTTAGTTACTACATTCACATTGCTTTAAAGTGTGGCCTTATCTTAGCTTCTTAAATTAAAATGCAAGCTTTATGAAATTCCACATTTAAAAATATTTATTTTTTAATTATAGCTTATATTCAATATTATTTTGTATTAGTTTCAGCTGTATAGCATAGTGGTTAGACAATCATATACTTTACAAAGTATTCTGCCTGTTATTACTCATATCCACCTGGCCCTATATATATGTACAATTATTGTATTCCCTAAACTGTATCTTACACTTGTGACTTTTTTGTAATGATCAATTTGTCCTTCTTAATACTTTCACTACTTTTATCCAGTTTGTGCTTTTCTTTTTTTAAATAGGGAAATTTTATCAAAGCAGAAAACTTTGCTTTAAAAATAAATTTGGGAAATATACTTGTAAATGTAAGCGTCCTTTTATTAATTTTCAAAAACTAAAGACATTCTAAGTATTTTTAGCCATGGGATGAAAATTATCTTTAACATTCTTTAAAATGTTTTGTTTCTTTTCCCTCTGTGACATAGAGTCTATGACATTAGGTAAATTATCTTCAGTTCTAGATAACAAAAATTAAGCACTATGATAGCTGAGGGAATCATTTCCTGATAATATTTCCAAAATCATCACCATCCATTTGTGGAGTGATACGGAAACCCATGGGGGTAGAGGTGAAGGGTTTTTACACATCAGCAAAGTCACTAGCAGACCTTTGCCCCAGGCTTCACCCTGTCAGGTCTTTTCCTGTCTTGTGGATCCAAAATAAAGCTTTGTAGCCAAAATATTCAGTAACAGATGGCTCCTTTCATTGCTGAAACATCACCCTTTGGGTCACCGAGGGGATGATTTCAGGCATAGAAAGCAAGGCAAATACAGAAATGGAGGTATAACAGAATCTAACACATACAGTGTTTCTTCAGCCACTGATGGAATAAAGAGTTTTCCTTCCAAATTCATCTAATAATAGGGAGTAGCCCCTTTTCTCTACCTGTGGTAATCAGTGCATGACTGGGACATGGATTCAATCCCTCCTCTGACCCTGATCCACTGGATGATTTTGAACCTGCTCCTCAATGGTATCATAAGTAAGATGGGCATCAGAATAGTACTTACCTTCTAGGGTTCTGGGTAGGGTCTACACAACATATGAAAAGAGATTAGCTAATTGCTCAGCCCTAGCTAAGCACTCAATAAATGATGAGTTTTACTATTTCCTTCCTACTAATTAATTGAACTTATTTTTGTATAAAAGAACAATGCATAATAGAACATAAAACAAGCTATACAACATAAAAAACCTTCTAATAGAAGATATTTTGGCCCTAGCCAGTTTGGTTCAGTGGATAGAGTGTCAGCCTGTAGACCAAGGGATCCTAGGTTCTATTCAGGTCAAGGGCATGTACCTCGGATGCAGGCTCCTCTTCCTAGTCTGGGCTCCTGCAGGAGGCAACTAATCTATGTGTTTCTCTTACATCAATATTTCTCTTTGTCTTTTACTCTCTCTTTAAAAATCAATGGTAAAATATCCTTGTTTGAGGATTTAAAAAAAGGAAGAGAGAAAGAAAGAGAGAGAAAAAGAGAGAGAGAAAGAAAGAAAGAAAGAAAGAAAGAAAGAAAGAAAGAAAGAAAGAGAAAAGAAAAGAAAGAGTATGATTTTTTTCCATATCATGCATTTACAAAGCTGTATCTTGTGAAGATCCTGTTTTGTTTTCCTAACTTGGCATATTCTAATCTTTTCCCTTGAGGTCTGCATTTGTGCTGCTGTTTTCCAGTTTGCTTTGGCATCACTGCTTTGCCATTTGGCATCTGACTCAACATAGTTTTATCACTATTATCTAAACAGCACCGCCCATCTGAATGTATTTCAGAACGGCCCTCCTCTGCCTGGGTCTGCTCTCCCATTCTGTTACCCAACCATCTGCTCCTAGAGAATGCCATGAAGGAGTGATAGTGCATTGTGTAGATGGGGCTTTGTTTGTTTGTTAGCTTGTTTTTAGACCAGTCACAATGTAGAATGCATGGAATTTATTTGAATAATGAATCAGACAAATAAAAATTTAACTGTTTAAAAAATAAAAAAGAGACTTGTTGGTTAGAGCATCATCCTGATACATCAAGGTTGCGGGTTTGATCTTCAGTCAGGGCATATGTAAGAATCAACAAAGGAATGCATAAATAAGTGGAACAACAAATCAATATTTCTCTCTCTCAAATCAACCAATAAATGAAAATAAAAAGAACTATTCATGAAATAATCACAGAACTGTACTGTATATTTGATAATATTAAGGAATTATTAATTTTTAGATGTGTAATGGCATCATGAGTGTCTTTTTTACAATTCCTTATCGTTTAGCAATACACGTTTTTGTTTTTAATTAATTTATTTTCCAATTACAATTGACATATAAAAACTAAAAAGAAAAACACAAATGCCATATGATTTCACTTATATGTGGAATCTAAAAAACAAAATAAACAAAACGGAAACAAACTCACAGATACAAAGAACAAATTAGTGGTTGCCAGATGGGAGGTGGTTTTGGAGGGATGGGTAAAAAGGGTGAAAGGAATTAAAATGTACAAACTTCCAGTTGTAAAAAGTAGTCATGGTGATGTACAGCATAGGGAATGTTGTTCCTGGAGTCCGGGGTCCCCAATAATCAACCACTAGGGAGCCTTTTTCCGATGCAAAAGCAAAGAGTCTTTATTCAAACCTGGGTTTGGCTCCCAGCCTCTTTCTGGCGCAGCAGCAAGATGGGAGAGCGAGCCAGGGCGGAACAATGAGTTATATGGGGTAGGATATTGGAAGGGCTTAGGGAAGTGACGAGGCTTACGGAGATTGGTCACTTGAATTAGGGTCTTTCTGTAGTTTAGCATAATTAGGACCCTCACTGTGTTCCTAGAGCTTCATTGGTCCATTCGGGTGGTGGTCGGGGAGCTAGGACATTGCTGGCACACCTGTGGCCACTCCCAGAAAAGGGAGTTTAGGCAGGGCACCCAGCCCTATAGGACAAGATGGAGGAGAGTTCGTTTCTGCTTTGTCCTTTCAGGGAATGTAGTTGATAATATTGCAATAACTATGTGTGGTGTTAGACAATACTAGGCTAATCAGAGTGATCACTTCATAAGGTATATAAATGTCTTATCACTAAGTTGTACATCATATAGGGTTTTAAAATCTTTACCTTCATTTGAGCTTATCTACTGTGTATCACTGGGTTCCTAAGTTCCTTCCTTCAAGATTCTTTCCAAACTAGAAGCAAAGTTAATCGAATTTATGTTTTCTAAAATACCCTCACAAGTTTTCATTATTATCATGATTAATTTTGGCCTAATTTATAGTTAACCATTGGGTGCCAGACGCCCTACACTTATTACTTTTAATTGTTATGATAACACCATAAGTTAATTATCCCCATTTTATAGATGTGGAAACCACAAATCAGGGTATCTAAGTAATTTCCCCAAGAACCCACAATTAAGTGGCTGCCTTTCCCACTAAGTCAAGATGCCCAAGGGCTTCCTTTGAAGAACATAACAGTTGTTCTCTAATGTTAGTATGCATGAAAGTTATCTGCCATGCTTATTAAAAGCGAATCCCATCGAGTCCATCTCCAAATTCCAGGCTCCATCCCCCAGATTCTGATTCAGCGGGTGGGCCTGGCTTTGCCTTTCAACAAGGTTTCTGGGCGAGCCTGATGCAGGCCATCTGCACAGCGCTCCCAGCTCAGGGGAGACACAGCCCGGCTCTGCATTCCCAGCTCTAAACGAAGCCCATTTCCTGCTTTTCTTCTCTCTAAAGCCATAAATCAACCAAGTGCTGAGATTCACTTTTGTAACAAAACTTAAGCTGAGTGCGGCTTTCCAGAATTCAGGTTTTTCTTGGAAGGCAGAATTCTAGCCTGGGGATCCATAGAACTAGTTTCTCTGTCTCTTTTCTTTATTCCTGTATGTCATTTGATAGAATAACCTTATTGTTATCTCACCCTTCTCCTCTGTAAATGGAATGTGAAAATTCATGTCCACTATTCATGTCCACTTTTCTACTGTAGAAAACCTCTAAAGAGGAAAACTATGACCATTGCATATGAAGCTCCAGGCAGAGAGCATGGTTTGAGTTTTCAAGATTGAGTTTCTCCCTTATCCCAGTGGGACGCATTGATTTTCTCATGGTTGCTGCTCACTTGACAGAACACGAGGGATAACACATTTGGTCGGCGTTTGTGAGACTGTGATGGAGTGCCTTACCATGCACAGATTTCATGCTCTTGGAAAAGTTATTTTAAGTCTACGTACCTCATTTTTTTCATGTGCGAAATGAGAATAATAACATTATCAACCACATGGGGTGTTCAGTCCTATCACTTTGTGCTTTGCATGAGTTTTGGCAAATTGCTCAGCCCAGATATTTTCATTCTCAGAAGCCTGGCTTTAAATTATTGATAATGGCAGCATATTCAGCCCTAAGTCCCTACTGTATGTTGTGAGACATGAGGTTTTATAGTAAACAAATCTGACACTGTCCCTGCTTTTAGGAAAGTTAAGCTCAAATAGATGAGATTCTCTTACATGATAGCTAAAGCAACTGACTTGGGGGGATTTTTACAATACATTGTTAAAATAGAAAAGCCAGGTACTGAAAAGTGTATGTAATAGGAGCCTAGTTTAAAAAAATAACTTTAAAACAATGACCAATTCCTCCATAGTTTTGTATGCATACAGTACATAAAATATGTATATGTAATTTATTAAATATATTAGTATGTACATATATATCATTAATATAAGTTGTTTTTGGAGAAAGAATAAAGAAAATAAAAGAATAAAGAAAAGGAAGAAGACAAGGAAAAATGTAAATAAAAAGACAGTTAAAAAATATAGGGATGTCCATGATTAAAAAAAGCATATGTGATATGACCTCATTTATATACATTTGTGTGACCAAGCCAGTATGGCTTAGGAGTTGAGCTTCAACCCATGAACCAAGAGGTCACTGGTTCAATTCCCAGTCAGAGCACATGCCCAGGTTGCAGGTTTGTTCATGCAGGAGGCAGGCCATAGATGTTTCTATCTATCCTTCTCCCTTTCTCTCTTTAAAAAAATCAATAAAAAACATTATTTAAAAATAAAAGTTAAAAAATACGTGTGTGTGTGTGTGTGTGTGTGTGTGAGAGAGAGAGAGATATGCATCAAAATGTTGACTTGGCTATTTCAAGACAGTGAGATTTAAGTGATCTTAACTTTTCTTCTGTGTTGTTAGGCTATTTTTATAATGAAAAAAAATACTATTTATAATAACTGAAAACATCTTAGGAAAGAGGGACCATGTCAAAATATTTGTCATTATACATATCTTGTTTTATTTTTTATTTTTACCTTGTTTCTAATAGGTATGGATTACTTTTAAATGTGAAAAGTGATATTCTTTAAAGCGTTTTCCCTAATAATAATAAAATGCAGTGGAACAAAGATATTCTAAACAGAAGGCAAAGGCTGCTTTAGTTATCCAAATATAGCAGAGTGCACAAAGAGTTTATTTTGTCAAAAGAAACTCTGTTCCTGAACTCTTCTTTCTCTTCTTTCTTTTCCTTCAGTAGATGTTTTCAATTATGAAAATCTATTTTTTAATCTAATATTTTAAAAACTTTACAGTCTTGTTTTACTTATGTTTTTCCAACTCATTATTATTTTTCTACAACTCAAATTAAGTTCATTATCTTCTTTTCTGCCTCAACTTTTCTCCTGTCTCCCTTTTCACTAGAAATCACACCATCATCCTCCAAGTCACTCATGCTGGATATATGGAAGCCACCCTGGATCTTCTCTCTAGCTCATTGTCCCTCTGCATCCCATGTGTGTGTCAATCATTTCTATAGAACACTGCATCCTAATATCAGATCTCTCCTTATCACATCCCTTCTTCTCCCTGGCTATTGTCCTCAGCTGTCTTACCTAAATTGTAGCAATTATCTTTAAGTCAGCACCCCCAGCAATTATCTTTAAGTCAGCACCTCCTGTCTCCACTTTAAAATTATGACTAAGCAGGAGAATGTCTCTAAACTTCATTACATGCTGTGTAAACAGGTATGAGTTGTCTGCCTTCAAGGAAGCAACCTCCCCGAAACTATGCAGTCTTGGGGATTGTTGATCACAGTGCTCTCACTTCCCATGATATCACAAGCCAGACACTGAGAGCTCTAGCCCCCTGTGTTTGATGACTTGCTCAGGGACAGGCATATCATAAAAATAGGAGCAATCATTCTATCCCAGAATGTTTCTGCTGGAGTTAGAGGGGGTGAGGGGAGGGGGGTGGATACCTCTTTCTTGCTTTTGATGGGTCACAGATGAATTTACTCCTCTATAAAACTTATTTTCTTGAAACTTTCTGAGAGGCTATGTTCAATTACTGCAGAAACACAGTGCAAGCCAACTGTTTTAGTTGTCCTATAAATAGGCAAGGATTATCCTTGAGTTTAAGAACCAAGTCCAGTTTTAAAAAGGTAGTCAGATTAGTGGTGATTCATGATGACTTCTACTTCATAATCAGTGCAGTGGTTCCAAAAAAGGAAGCTGTTAATTCCAACTACTCATTTCAATTAGGCAATAAATGTCTTTATTTTTTTTATATTTCAGGGTATAGAATTGCCATAGTAATTGTCTATTTTTGTTCTAATTTTTTACATATTAAAATATGGATAAAAGCACACATATCTTAAGTATACAGCTCAATAAATTTTCATAACTAAACACAACTTTGCTAGTGTATATCTTTATGCACAAAGCTAAAGTTTAAGTGAGGACCATGTTTTCATTTTTCTCAGCACCTAGCTCACTCCCAGGCCCAACAGTAATACTCAGTGTTAATGTCACTGTCCTTTATCTACCAGTCATAGGCATTTTATACCCAAAAGTCATAGGTAGGAAGGCTACTTTAGCATACCCATTTAAAACAATACTTATATTAATAGCTGACAATTATCAAGTGCTCATAGGTGCTATTATTATTTCAGTTTTACAGATCAGGAAACTGTAGTTGAGAGATATTTCCAAAGTGACCAAGATCAAATAGTCAATAAATTGAAGAGCAACACTCAATTCCCCCAAAATAATTTAAGCCATCTAGTCTCTCCACTATGATATTTACTTTTTTCATTGAGACTGAGGAAAAATCTTAACCATCTTGCTTAAGACCAGGAGCTAGAATCTATTTTTCCTTAGTAAACATTAGTGGTGATTCAGCCTTGGAGGAGGAGAGCAGTTGAGCAAATTCTAATAGCATTAAAAATTCTGCAAAGAAGACAAAAAAGAACACGTGTTATAAATTATAGACTTACTTTCTTACGTTTTATTGTAGGCATATTCCATTTCTCTCTGGATCCAGATCACCTCTGCAGCACTGGCTTCATTTTCATGTCATTGTTTGTAGGAAATATCTGGGATCCTTAATTTGGGTGCTATTCCTGATGGGTGGATGGTGCTTCTGAGTGGGCAGCCAGCCGCTCCTCTTGAAATATCTGTCATTTAATTACAAAAGGATGGATGAGAAAGTGTTCTTAACACCACTGAGAACATCCCAACCAAAACAAAAGAAAACCACAAAATCACATTTAAATTTGCTAAAGGTAAAGAAATTCTTCATATTCCTTAATTATGTTAAAAATAATCAAAAACTGCTGAAA
This sequence comes from Lasiurus cinereus, assembly GCA_011751065.1. Classification (NCBI taxonomy): domain Eukaryota; kingdom Metazoa; phylum Chordata; class Mammalia; order Chiroptera; family Vespertilionidae; genus Lasiurus; species Lasiurus cinereus. The sequence goes on along the minus strand of JAAGEH010000311.1, from coordinate 20,776,747 downwards.
TAGGTTTGGCTCAGGGGATAGAGCGTCAGCCTGCGGACTGAAAAGTCCCAGGATCGATTCCGGTCAAGGACATGTATCTTGGTTGAGGGCACATCCCCAGTAGGGGACATGCAGAAGGTGGCTGATCGATGTCTCTCTCTTATTGATGTTTCTAACTATCTCTCTCCTTTTCTCTCTGTAAAAAAAATCAATAAAATATATTTAAAAAATAATCAAGGACTTTTTACTTGGAAATAGAGTTTGAAAAGGTACGAGATACTCCTGAGAGATTTCTGGTTGACATATCTATGATCGGATTTATTGTGACTATTTCTGTTAATGAAATAAAAAGTAAACAGTATGCATTTGGGATTTGTTAGCTGTCTGTTTTTGGTTGTGTTTTTATTTAATATAGCTAAGAAGAAAGAAAATATTGGTGAGACTTTAAATATAGTTGAAGTGAAGGAAATGACTATACATTAATTTGATGTGTCTGCCATGCAATGTGGTAAAGTGTACACTGGAATCAATATATCTTGATTCTGGACTAGTAGACACTACTAATGTCTTCACTGCGTGAAGTCTGTGTTATAGATCTATAGACAAGGCAGATAAGATAGAATAATGATTTTGAAGTTTCCTTATAATTAAAGTTAATAACTTTAAAAACAAAAATAACTAAGAAATTTAATAAATCATCTTTTTAAAGCAAGATTTTCATGAGTTAAAAAGCTACACTATTGCAGTCATAAAAGACCATGATACACAATCCACAGAAGGAACAAACATGGTCCTAACCTTTAAGAAATATCTCTTGCTCTTTCTATACCAAAACAACTCTCTTAGTAAACGTCTTTCAAATTAAGAGGTAGCAACTACAGAAGCCATATCAGTCTGCATTTGTTTTATTAACTTGATGATCTGAAGAATAATGAAGAGATAATAACCACATTAAATTGTCAGCGCAAACATTGCTGCAGGCAGCCCTGTTAACTACCCTTTTCTTGAGCATGCTACTCTTAGTTTCAGATATTTAAAAGGGATCCAGTCAGGCTGAAAAGGATCCCCAGGCATGTTCTCTGCCTCTGCCTGCCCTGACTCTGCATCTTCACACTTCAAACTTCATCTTGCTGGAGTCATAAGTTCACATTGATTTTTTTTTCTAGCAGTTTCAAACAATAAGTACCTTTTAATATGTAGTATTTCCTGATTCGTTGTAATTTTAGCATTATCACCAATATGCACGAACATTATTTTTATTTCTAAGCCAACAAACAAGGTAAATGACCTCATCATGGCTAAGAAAAAAAAAAGCTAACATTTGGTTAGACAGTGTGAGCGTTCCCATCAGTACAGTACTCAGCCATGAAGCCACAGACTGAGTTGATGGCTGTAAGATGATTCATTATAAAGAAATAATATCAGCTGCTGAACATTCACAGTTTTCCATTCACTCTACTTATCTCATATCTGACCACCTCTGATTTAGGTACAACTGTTCTCCGATTTTTATAGACAATGAAACAGAAGCTTACAGATTCTGTAAGTGACACTCCTAGTCACCTAGAGAATCAGAATTTAAATCCACTCAGTGCTTGAGAGTTCATTTTAGACTTCCTCATACAGGAAGCTGGGCATGACAATGATCCAAACACCCAGAGAAGTCCAATCTTGGTCTACCATGAACCTATGACATAGAGAAGAGGAAAGTTATTTGTTTTTTGTTTTTCCCAAAAACTTAATGGGTTTATGGGGGAATTACACAGGCAATTTACCTAAATTCCATTATGAAACAAAAGAAAACCCAAAAAGCCTGGAACATTAATTGGGCCTTTTTGAGGAATAATAATAACGAGGTAACACCTCAGAACCGCTCACTGTAGGCCCTGCTTTGTTTTTCCCTTTAGTTTCTTGCATGCATAAAATTGAAGGAACAGAACATGTACATTTCCAAAAAACCCTCACACTCAGCACACCAAATTCCTTATCTGAATTCCCTAGAATGTCTCATTTTTCATCCTACTTATTTTTATATTATTCTTGAGTTGGTTCCACTTCCTTCTGTATCAAAGCAATGTTGATCAATTTCCTTTCAAGTCTCTAAATCTCTTTGCCTTTATTCAGTTCCTTCTCATTTTTTTTCTACCATTTTCATGTTTATGGTCCCTCTTACTCTTTCTATTTTCTTCTGTGGCTGTGAACATGATGAATACCCTTGCCCCTGTCCCTGTGAATGTGATATATACTCTGCCTACATCATCTTTATTTTTCCAACTTTTTGTCTGGTATCAATAAATAAACCCCCATATTTTCATGATGGATAATATCTATATAATCTCTTATGTACATATTTGCCAAAGAATACAATAATATATTTGTTAATTCATGGGTTTATTTACAATTGAGATGATAGTGTTTATTCCAGAATATAGATTAATTATATAGATTTTGACATTTAATTGCACATCCAGCAATGACCATCTTTAAATCACTAGAAAATAAATTTTATGAAATGACAAATACACAAAAACAGTACATAATAGTGATATTTATGATTATTTATAATACTACTAGAGGCCCAATGCATGAAATTCTTGCAAGGGACTTGGCACTCGAAGCCCCAGGTTCATCCAAAAGGTCATTCAGGCAGTCATTCTGTTGGTCGGTCTAATTAACATATTAGCTCTTTATTATATAGGATTATCACCTTGATAATGATAAGAAAGATGATGATGATGACAATGATGATAAACCTTATGAACTAAATATCACTCTACCGATACACACACACAAATCTTGTCTTCCTTGGGTGATGGTGAATAGAATGAGCCTACAATCGTGGCTAGACAGGAGTCATGCCACTAACATTGGCTTTTGCACAACTCCTACTTAGTGATTTTTTATTTCAGGGTGTTTCCAAAAAGCATTGTCAGATGCCAGTGGATACTTAAAAAGTACAAAGGATAAAAAATAGAACAAGCACCTTTAAAGATTTTCAAGTATCAACATAATTTTCCATTGTCAACTTCTAGGGGCTGAAAAGTAATTCCCATTGTACCTCATGCCGTAGATAATCTAGGTTCACACTTACACAACTACTCAGGAGGCTCTGTTAGCACCATTTCTTATTTATGGAATGCCAACGGGATTTTAAAACACTGTTCATGTATATTGAGCTACACACGATCAAGATAGGGCGAATGAGATTAAATACACACCAAAAAAAAAAAAAAAAGCAGGAGTAGGTGATATAGTAAGGTCTTCTTTTCTTTTTTTTGTTGGTTTTTTCTATGCTACATTCTTGGACAGAAAACAAAAGCATCACTGTCCTTGATCAAAGAAGAAGGGTAGAAAAAAAAAACAAAACAGAAAATGTGGCCAAAGTCAGAACATGTCAAGGAAATGGAAAAAAAAATGCCTTAATTCATCTATTATAATTCTAGCTTTTGGAAGTATAAGAAAAGGATATTGTTCTCTTGAGTCCCAGAAACAAAAAGGAAAATCTCAGAAATGAATTTGTGAAATCAAACTTAAGAAAATAAATTGAGTGGGAAAAGCTAACATTTACTTTGAAACTTAATTGATTGAATTTTTCTGGTGCTCTTTTTACAGTGAAATATGTAAGTGACATGTTAAAACACTTAATTCATATTCACTTACCATTAATTTAGTCAAATATATATGTTGGCCATTCTTATGATAAAGACAACTACAGTCATTCACTTCATGATGACCTTTTAGTCAACAATGGAGTATATATAAAATGGTCCCATAAGATTCTAATGAAGCAAAAAATTCCTATTGCCTAGTGACGTTTTGGCACTATTTTAAAGTCATAGTGCAACACATTAATCACATGTTTGTGGTGATGCTGGTGTAAACAAACCCACTGCACTGCCACCCTTATAAAAGTATAGCACATATAATTAAATACAGTACATACTATTGCTAATCATAATTAATGACTGTTACTTTCTTGTGTATTTACTACACTATACTTTTTTCATTATTTTAGTGTGTATTCTTTCTATTTATAAAAAAAATTTGCTGTAAAACAGTATGTCTTATTAAATAGGCAGCAGCCTCATAAGATCTTGTCTCTTGATTCCTTTTTATCTTGTGCTTGATTTAAACTCGTGTTGCTTTGTACAGTAACATGCTATACAGACTTGTAGCCTAGGAACAATAGCCTACACCATATACTAGTAGAGTAAGAGTGCAGTAGGCTAGACCATCTAGGTTTGTGTAAGTGTAGTCTACACTGTATACACAACAAAGAAATGGCCCACACAACAAAGAAATGGCCTAATATTGCATTTCTCAGAACTACCGTCATCATTAAGTGACATATGACTATAACAATAAAATAATGACAGAATTGAAATATATACACTGTAGTCCAGTCATCATTTTTCAATGCAAGAAATATTGGCGGTTGACTAAGATCCAGGATTCTGGAACCAAACTGAGTTCAAATCCTGGCTCTGTTATTTACTACTATGTGACCTTAGGCAATTTATCTATTCACTCTATGTCTCAATTTCTTCATCTTTAAGAAATGGATAATAATATTATCCCATAGGGTTGTTATAAAGATTAAATTAGTAAGCAAAGGTAAAAATTTAAAACACTCTTTTTCATGTATTAGGTACTATTTAAGTGTTTGCTGCTGTTATTTGAAAGTTATTTTCAAAAGGATATGATTCATTTCTGGTTTTAATAATACTCATAAAACTGAAAATAGAAAAAAAAAATTGCCCTTAACTTGAGCTGGGAAGTAATAGAAAACTCTATGAATGGTGGGTTGAGCTATAAAAACATTTTGTGTTTATCTTACAAGAACTTCAGAAGCAGTCTCAGAACTGGGTCAGTGAGCCAAAAATATAACCCAGGACTCCGGCTCATTCCAGCTTTGTGTTCTGACCACACTTAGTGCCAGCTCTTCATTTTCGTGCTGGCTGCCTATGATAAGGAGGACGGCCACAGCTTTGGGCAACAAGACTGCCTGTAGGGAGAAGAATCACCAACATATTCTGCACTCACACACATACTGACACTTAACCTTTAAGAGGAATCAGATTAATCTCTCCCTTAAGACACCTGTGGATTTCCCCCTCTCTAGCACCTATAGTGAGAGATCACAGAGTGGCTTTGGGGTTAGCCCACTGACAGGGTCTGTTACTTTGGTAAAGACCATCTATCAGAAACCAACAACTAATGCCACATAAATGGTGAGACAGACACTCAAAGCTCAGAACAATTCATGATTATTATTCAATATTTTATGGAGGCCCTAGACAATGGCCATAGCCAAGAAAATTAAAAACAACTCACTGAAAATTTTATATTAAAATTAAAATTATATTCCTCAGTCTTACTACTTCAAGTGCTCAATGGCCTCATGTGGCCTGTAGGTACAATATTGGGCAATACAGATAGAGAACATTTCCATCATCCCAGAAAGTTTGATTTGACATTGCTCTAGTTTAAAAGGAAACTTGTCAGTATCTATGTGAATATTTGTTGAATGCACACTTTCACCATTGACAATAATCTGTCTTACCAAAATATATGAGTATACAAAAATGTATATATGAAATTGCAGTATTATTAGCAGTACTCAAAAACTGGAAATAGTGTAAATGCTCATTAATAGAGGGGGAGGATTTAATACGTTATAGTACATTCATATTATATATAACATTGTGTGAATATTTGAAAGAATGACATAGATCTATACAGACTCACAAGGAAGGATGCTTGCCATATATTATTGAGTGACTCAAGTTACACGCATACAATATGATCCCATTTTGATTTTGGATTATATGCAAATTTACATAAACTTGTATACATATATTTGCATGTTTCAGGACCAGGACTAAGGGGTAGTAAAATGTAGGGCACTCACTCTCAGTGCCTCCTTAAATTTTACACCCAAGATGTTGCACTCACCATACCCTAGTCAGGGTCCTGGTATGTTTGCATATGTGTAGAAAAGTCTTTGAGAAGAATCATACATGAGTAAAGGAATCTTTTCCTTTAATCCTTTCACTTCTATACTATTTTTTTTTTAAGGAAGGATATGACCTGAAACAAGGGACCAATAGAGATCACACAGCAATGAAAGACCTACTTTAGCCTAGGGACAGTGAGCAACATGCTAATATTTGAGCTGCCCTTTCATGTTCACTTCCACATAATTTCTGAAGATTTTCATTTACTTTATTTATACTCTGACCCTATGAACAGAGGAAACACTGCCAGCACTTTTATTGAACAAATAATCACACTTGCTTTTATTTGTTTTTTTTCATGTTTGTATTCTCAATGATTATTAGTAACAGTTTTTCCAGTTCAGAGTTTATGTTTAATTACCATGTATTCAGCGGAGCAAAATTTTAATGACTCTTTAAAAACACAGAAAGTAGTCAATCATTTGCCAAATAATTACAGTAGCTCAAGTCACCAGTCTATGTACCAAAGAGGTTGCTAATCCTGTGGTTTCCAACATGAAGATGAGTGAGTTCAGTCTTTCTTATTCAAAGTCTGTTTATATTTTCTTCTGGTCAATGTTTATACCCTTGGCGTGGTTTTCTAATTTTTGAGTTTTACCTAATTATTTTAAATGAGACTCAATAGCCTTATTTTTTAGGAGAGTATATATATTTGCTCTACCCTGTTCTCTTTTGCTATTAAAGCTAACAATCAGCCTACCTTTATTTGAATATGTATACTTTTCGCAAAAGACAAGAAATAGGAAGTATTCCCTATGTATTTTTTAAATATATTTTTACTGACTTCAGAGAAGAAGGGAGAAGGAGAGAGAAATAGAAACATCAATGATGACAGAGAATCATTGATTGGCTGCCTCCTACACACAGGGGATCAAGCCTGCAATCTGGGCATGTGCCCTAACCAGGAATCAAACTGTGACCTTTGGGGTCATAGGTTGACAGTCAACCACTGAGCCATGCCAGCGAGCTGCCCTATGTTTTATACTAATAACAAGTTGACACAGTCCTTTTGCTATTTATATATTATCTCCATATGGTGTGACATATTTCCACTGTGTTTTCCAAAAACAAGATGAATAGTTTCCTTTTGTTTTAAAACCTTCCAAAGCTGCCCATAAAAAGTCCAGCCAATAATGCCATTATACAGATTCAACATTATAAAGTAGTAAATGGTTGAAATAAATAGCAAAACATATCTCAAAACATAGATTACCTGGTTTTTATTTTTCCCAAATGTAATTTTAAAGGTGAGTGCCACATCACCAAACCCCCTCAGTGATGCCAGCATGTCACAATCACTAGTTTATGGAAGAGTGGAACCTTTATCTAAGTCAGCCAGCTGTTTGGGGTCCCTGGTGCCAAACAATGGAATTGATAATTTTTCCTAATGATTTGATCAACTCTGGTAACATAAAAATACTGATAATTGCTTAGAAACTAAAGTTAGGATGATGTCAATTTATAATTTTAACAGAAGTTCCATTTCAATAGGGTGCTTATTAATTTCTTTAGAGTAAACAAATAAAATTAATATTTTAATATGATAATAAACTAGTCCATGTTTTTGAATGCACATCTGTTTTTGTAAATTTTATCTACATTTTCTAGTTAAGGAAGACAAGTCGTGTTTAAGGAAAAGGGATTAACTTTTTAAAGTAGTAAATGCATTTTCCTTATGGAGCCTTCTCTTATGGTTCTTTTTGGCTAGATTAAGTTACATGAAAAATAACATTAATGTGGTTCCTAATATTCACAGTTGGCTTTGAGAAATTTAAATGTTTGAGATCCTTCAGCAGCCCATGGTTTATTTGTACTTTTATAATCACATGGAAGCATTTGTCAATAATCTTCAATGAATATTTTAGATGTTTCTGCTGGGCTGTCATTTACTTATAAATCTAAAGTTAGAACGTTTAAAGATATAACCTCTACAATCTTTTTAAACATTGAAATCATTTTTTATTTTTCAATTACATTTGACATATTATAGTAATTTCAGGTATACACTCCAGTGATTAGACATTATATGGTTTACTAAATGATCATCCCAATAATTCTAGTAGCTATTTGATACCATACATAGTTATTAGAATGTTATTGACTACATTCCCTATACTGCACTTTATACCCTGTAACTATTCTGTGACAACCAATTTGTACTTCTTAATTCCTTCACCTTTTCCACCCAGTCTCCTCTCCTCCTCCCATCTGGCAACCATCAAAATATTTTCTGTATCTATGAGTCTATTTCTGTTCTGCTTCTTCATCTTTTTTTTTTTTAGATTCATTTGTTGATAGATATGTGTTTATTGTCATTTTCTTATTTACATTTTTTATCTTTTTTCTTCTTAAAGAAGATCCTTTTATACTTCATGTAATACTGTTTTGGTGATGATGAACTGCTATAGTTTTTTTGTTTTGTTTTGGTTTTTGTTTTGTTTTGTTTTGTTTTTGTCTAGGAAGCTCTTTATATGTCCTTTGATTCTAAATGATAGCTTTGCTGGGTAGAGTAACCTTGGTTGTAGGTCTTTGTTTTTCATCACTTTGACTATTTCTTGACAATCCCTTCTGGCCTGCAAAGTTTCTGCTGATAATCTAATGGGAGCTCCCTTGTAGGTAACTAACTGCTTTTCTCTTGCTGCTTTTAAAATTGTCTCTTTGTATTTAACCTCTACACTCTTAAAATCATATAATCCTATCTAAATTTTGAAATGGTCTAATAAAAATATATTCTTACTTCATGTGCTATTTTTTATGCATAAATCTTTTTTTGAAAAACGTTTGCCTAATTACCACATTTCTCTGCCACTGTTATAAATTAACTACTTATTATTGCCACTATTTGACTTAGGCATATTAATAAGATACCTATTTACAAGTGGCAGAAACAGAGTATCAAGTTTATTTGTTTGTTTTTAAAAAAGTGGTTCACATATCAGAGAGATTCAAGGACTTACTAAGTTTGAGTGGAGAAGAATCCAAGTGTTCAAATATCCTCAGATATTTGTCTCTCTTCATGTCTGAGCTCTGCTTTTCTTTGTTTTTGGGTTTATTTCTAGTCATATATTTTATGGATAGCATTCAAAGAAAAATCATTAGAAACCTGTGAAGACAGGCTTCATTGGTCTTTATATCCCGTGAAGAAGGCAACCTCACTGTTGCAAAAGCATATTGATAGTTCCAGAAGCCTTGGGATTCCCTCTAACTGGCCCGACGGATCATGTTGCCAAATCTGAACCAACTAGAGTCCCAGTGCATGAAAATTCATGCACTGGAGGGGGCTGTCCCTCAGCCTGGCCCACCCCCTCTCACAGGAGCCCTCAGGGGCAGGAGGTGACACCTCTGCTGCTGCCACTGCCAGCAGTGGAAGCCTCGGCTGGCCCTGGTTACCTGAGCCTCAAGAGGCCCCGGGAAGCTGGGCAGCCGACATCCAAGGCTTGCCTGCATTTCAGGCCAGCCCTGTGCAGCTGGTGGACTAAAAAGACTGGAGGACTCTGTGGGGCTAAGAGGACTGGTCACCACCATCTTTGTGAGGGCATGATGGTCAATTAGCATATGCTCTCTTTATTAGATAGGATTCCAGGCAAAAGGATTTGTATTCTCATGGCCAGACCTGGATCACATACCCTATCCCTGAGATACTCACTAGGATAGTCACTCTGATTAGAATCATGTGGACTCAAGAGTAGAGAAATGACTCCCCAAAAGATGAGGTATGCCATGTTTGAGGTGTGCCAAAAGTGCCCTATGTCTGGTATGCTGAATCCCAAAACAGCACTCTAGTATCTAATTTGTCTATGCAGCTGTGGTTAATGCAGTTTATTTTATGGCATTGACTTGACATGTTTCATAGAATAGTACCTTATATGTAGTTATAAAGCATTTTTAAACACATGTATAAAATACAATCTGTTACAGAAATTTCTCTTATTCATACTTTACACATTGTTTTTAACTCCTCTACATCTGCATTATGTAATGTATACTTTAATATGATGAATAGATCAGTAAACATTGTTTCAAAGTTTTAACTATTGGATCCCAGTAAATTTCCTACTTATCCACAAATTACTTTATTACTAAGCTCTTCATAGGAAAAAACTGCTCAGTGCATTAGCTACCATATTTTATGAAATCCACTTATACCACTCACCTATTTATGATAAAAAGAAATTCTTACATTATCAACTAAGAGCCTGATATAAGATCCAAGGCAGACATATACTTGTCAGTAGCTAGACTTTAATGTGCTTATCACTTCTAAAAAAAAAATAATTTGGGGCAACTAGAGCTTTTAAATTTCTTTAAAACATATTTGAAATTGTCAATAACAAAAAAAAAATTTAGCACCCTGGTTCAGACTCATACCTCTACTTCCCTCAGCATTTTAACTGTACATAATTGATAATTTTTATTATTTATCCAAAATATTTTTACTGTAAGGTATTAAGTTCTTTAGAAAACCCTTCACCTAAATGAGCCTCTCAGACAAGACCTATGGTGCTCCAGGTGAACAGTTCCACTTCAGATGCAAATGAGAATGGATTGGAGTCTAACACCAACAGATATTCTGAGTCTCCAACTAGTTTTATGTTGTAATTAAGTGCCACTGAATACCTTTAGGCTATTTGAAGACCAATTTACCAGGATAGTCAGCTTTAAGAACAAGTCACATCTCCCCTCCTCCTCCGCCTTTTTTTTAAGGAGCATGACATTTATTTCTCCTGGCAGTTAACCAGGTTCTGAGTGGGTGACTTTTGGCTACTTAGGGCAAAATATGAAAAGTCTTCAATAACTCAATGGTTCTAACTTGAAATATTTGTAATGCTAGATAAAAGCCAGCCACCTCCTTTTCATGGAACTGTAACACTTTTAGGGAAGTGATGGTAACAGCCATCATATATGGTGATAAAATTGTGGGGAGACCTGACCTACAGATTATGAAGAAGGCTCTTGAGACATTCTTATGGAAGAAATCTTAGCAAAAGTGTTCAGATCCATTGTATGAAGGAAAGTCTAATGAAAATAGCCAGAGGGTGACCCTAACCACCTCTCCAGGGGGAAGAAGAGATTACTCCAGAGAGAGACCAAAATACCATTTGGAATGGACCTTAGAGCAAATCTGAAGGCTGTGGGCAGCAGAAAATGGTTTGATTTTCTAGCCTAATTCCAGTTTTCCCCTTGGGAGGGATTTCCCTGGATGCCACTTGTCCTGGTGTGGTATCTGTGATTAAAGGAACTGATCCACAAAATGGGGGATAAGAAAAGACAGAATCTTTCCACTTTATAGAACTAGATAGACAAGAGCTGCTCCAATGGGCAGCAGCCCAGAGTATGACCAGGGAAACCCATCCACAGGGAATGAATGAAGGACCAAGGTCAGTGCTGACAAGCTTGGGTCAGATCAACCTAACATCCAAGGGTGGCTTTACCATTCACTAGCTAAGTGACTGAGGCAAATTGTCCTACCTTTCCAGGACCCTTTTTCCTCATCTGGAAAGTAGAGATAATAATAGCATCTCTACTAGTGGCTCAGCACTGGAAAGTGTGCACAGCAGGCCACCCACTGCTTCTGCGGGAGGGAGGCAGGAAGGAGCCGCCACCACCTGTGGGAGTCCAGGTGGGAAGGAGGGACTGAGAGGTGCTTCATGCATCTCCTCCTGGTGACCGGTCATGCATGCATCCCCACCCACCTCCACATGCCTCACCCTGCACACAGCCCCACCTACCTATGCATGCCTACTGCTGACTGGTCATTACTCACGAGAGTGTGAACAACCATTTGCATATTAGACTTTTATTATATAGGATTGTTGGGGTATTGTGAGTTCCTGGCACATAATTAAGTATTCAGTCTAGAGAAGGGGTAAAACAGTGACCAGAAAACTAACAGTAATGTTGGGAAAGCTGATTGACAGGGGAAGGGAGGAGATGAATAAAGAGAAGAAGGAGTGTCACAACTGGCAGGGAACAGACCCCCTCCACAGCTACACTGGGCAGCTGGGTAGCCAGTCAGCCATTTTTCTAAAAATGGAATATGTGGTTGCCATACAAGACAGCACTGACCTGACTCAGAGAGTCCTCCAGCAAAGCTTAATCACAGATTTAAAAGTAAAATAAATAAACCTCTGGTTTGAAATTAATTTCTTTAGATCATCAAGTCTATCTCCCTTTCACTAGGCAGAATTCAATTTAAACACCTCAAGAGATATAACATGACTTTAATTTCAAGTATCTGCAGAGAAACAATTTTCACAATCTTGGCTGATGTGCTCACAATCCTTGACTTGAGAAGATAAAAAGTCTGATTTGGTATAGGAAATATTGTGACTGTTTCTAATGCATAATAATAATCCACCTCACGGTCAGATCTTACTCTTGGGAAGGGGTTGTTTTCTTTAACCAACTTCTGGATCAGTACATTGAATTCTTCATAAGAAAAATGTATAAGTTCCACATAAAATGTTGTATTTAGAGCATTCAGAGTTGAATACATGGAATTTAAGCTCCAACTTCTCACTACAATTCGTCTAAGACAGACTCTTATTCTCCCTCCTTAGTAGGGCTTGGCTTCATTGTCCTCAGCCATTCTGCACCTTAGAATCACCAGGGAGCTTTCTGCTGCCAGAGCTGCACCACCAGAAATTCTAAGTTAATTGGCCCTGGGGTAAGGGGAGGAGAAGAGGAGGGCCGGGGCAAAATCTTGTCATTTATTTGTTCCTTAAAATTCTCAAGTGATTCTAGCAGAGTAGAGCCATGTTACACATACAAAGGCATGAAATACTTTTTTTTCTTTCTTTTGTCTTTTACCTTTACAACTTAGTCAATTTAAGAACAAAAAGATGCATATTATCTCCTTAATTATGAATCCTGAAATGATTCTGTCTCTTCATTTGAGTGATTTAGAGAGGAATAATATAGTAACTCCTACAGCAACTATGAAATGGCCTCATAAATTGTATCTTTAATTTATTGAAACTGTGTTCACCAGCTAAAGTTTTTTTTTCTTTGCTATAAACCAAAGCAGACAAGAATTTCTATAAAAGTAATTAAAGAGCATTTTTGACCTTTAATCCAGAGATGTCTTCTCTGTTTCTAATAACATCACCACTAGCTGCCCAGGAATCCATGCCTGATTCTTGCTTCTCTACCACAGTGCCTTCTAGTGAAACAGAATTTTTGGACTGGAAACGTGAAGTGTTTCCTGGGCAGGTAGTGTCCTGGGCTCTTGTCTGGTGGAGTTGAAAAATGAAACCATAGATGGAAGATGGTATCATAAAGGTGGAAATTTATTGAAGATCAAGTATAGACTCCCACATGGGGAAGAGGAAAGAACCTCACAGTACAGATTCCCATGTGGGGAGAGGGAAAGAATTCTACTGAGCCCCTTTTTCCTATCCTATCTAATAAAAGTAATATGCAAATTGACTGTACCTCTGCTACACCCACAAGCCACACCCACCAGCTAATCAGGAGCAAGTATGCAACTTAACCCAACCAACAAGACTATGGCCATGGAGAGAGCAGGAAGCTTGGGTTTTCTCTGGCAATGGAGGAAGCCAAGCTTTCCGCCCACCATGGCCTGCCTTGGCCTCCACTTAAGGCTACAGAATTTCAATTATAGAAGATAAATAAATCCTAACAAAAATGGCGGCAGCCACGGAGCTGAAGAGAGAAGGAGGCTTGAGTTGCCCCCAGTGAGGGAGGAAGCCAAGTTTCCGCAGCCCTGGCCTGCCTTGGCCTGCGCTTAAGGCTACAAAGTTTCAATTATAGAAGATAAATAAGTCCCAGATACCAGGGCCTCTGCTTGGGTTGTTGGGGGGGGTGTGGTGAGGGACACCACCCCCTCCACCACAGGCCCCTCTCCCAGGCTGCCCCATCCCCCAAGGTAACCCTCACCCTGATCTGAGACACCCTTCAGGGCAAACCAGCCAACCCTCACCCATGCACCAGACCTCTATCATATTTAATACTACCTAATAAAAGAATAATATACAAATTTCATCACTCCAACACACAAGGTGGCTGGCCCCATATGATCAAAGATGACTGCCCCCTTGTGAACACAAGATGGCCGCCACAGGTGGGAGGGACCAGGTCTACAAGGGAAGGCAGTTGGGGATGATTAAGCCTTCAGAAAAAGGCAATTAAAAGTGATCAGGCCTGCATAGGAGGGAAGTTGGGGGCAACCAGGCCTGCAGGCAAGGGCAGTTGGGGGAGATGCAGGCCTGCAGGGGATAACAGTTGGGGGGGCCAGGCCTGCAGAGGAGGGCAATTGGGGTGAGCATGCCTGCAGGGGAGGGTAGTTATGGGCAAAGAGGCTGGCAGGGAGCAGTTAGGAATCAATCAGGCTAGCAAGGAAGTGGTTAGGAAGTGATCAGGCTGGCAGGCAAAGTGGTTAGGGGCAATCAGGAAGGCAGGCAGGCGAGCAGTTGGGAGCCAGCAGTTCTGGATTGTGAGAGGGATGTCCAACTGCCTGTTTAGGCCTGATCCTACTGGGATTGGACCTAAATGGGCAGTTGGACATCCCTCAAGGAGTCCCAGATTGGAGAGGGTGCAGGCTGGGCTGAGGGACACCACCCCCTCCTCCTGTGCATGAATTTTGTGCACCAGGCCTCTAGTGGTTTATAAAGGCTGAAGATCTTTGTGCCTTGATATCCCCTCTGATTGGGTGCTGTTCCCCTTTGATTTGGTCACTATAGTAACTCCAGAGCTCAAAGCTCAAAACCTCACATGGGACATGTGAGGCCCTCCTCCCTCATTGTTCTCCTATTCCCTCTGGGATTCTTTCCTCCTTCCCTTTATTCTGTAAATGTGTACCTTTTGCTACTCCAAATTTCCTTGTTTTATGGAAATGTAACTTCTGTCTCTCCCAACTCCCTTATCTTATGGAAATGTAATCTTTTGCAGCTTTGCAGCCTGTGCTTTTTCCATGGACCCCCTTATTTTTAAAAATTCCCTAAACCTGCCTATTTCACCCCTAAAAATTCCTATTCCAATAGGCCAAAAAAATCAAGCTAATTTTATTTTCAATTTAGGAATAAAAATGTCCCCATTGGTGGTGAGGGTTTGGGTAACCAATGCCTCTTCCTGTTTCATAGTGACTTGCAGCTGATTCTGTTTGTAAATTTCTGCCCCTGCTGTTTCTGGGTCTGTCTGGGTTCCTGCTCCTCCATGCTGCTCATTGGATCTTCATGTAATAAACATCCCTAAGGCACTTAATACATGGCAGGCACTACTTATGGCAGTGGTCCCGTGGCAGTGAGCAAGACCAGCCAGAAGGGCCAGTTCTCTCTTGAAGACTGTCTTTCAGAGGGAAAGAAAGAGAATAAAGGACAAGTAAATAAGATAAAGCACTCTGTCTAGTACAGAATGTAAGATGTTGCAATCTTATATTCCATGGGACACACTTTGGGAAATTCTGATTTCTTATGTGCATCTAAATAGATTCCTCCATCCTGGTTATAACAAACTCTAAAAAGACTTAGTTAATCTTCTCCCAGGAAATCTTTAATTTCCCCCTTACCAACAAAGGTCTATAGAATTAGGTCTAGCCTAAGATGAGATTTTCTATCTCCTTCCATTTACTTGGATATTCTTTCCCTTAACTCAGCTCCTGAGTTGAGTTTGCCTCATGCCATTTTCACTTTACCTTTCTCAAATTTTGTTAAGAGGCCTGTTGGCTCCCTAGGATCAGGACTCAACAAAAATATATGCTACTTTCACCCTAGCTGGCTTGGCACAGTGGATAGAGCATCAGCCTGTGGACTGAAGGGTCACAGGTTCGATCCCGGCCAAAGGCAGATGCGTGGGTTGCAGGCTCAATCCCCAGTAGGGGATGTACAGGAAGCAGCCAATCAATGATTCTTTCTCATCATTGATGTTTCTATCTCTCTCTCCTTCTCCTTTCCTCTCTGAAATCAATAAAGAAATGTATCTTTAAAATATATATGTGTGTTACTCAACAAATAGTTATTGACCATCTACTGTGTTCTAAGATCCATATACAATCCCTAGCAGTGACAAAGATAACAAGATATAGCCCCTCTTTGAAATAAGTCCACAATGCTGTAGGTGAGTCAGGAACTTAGGCCAGTACAGAATTAAGGTCAGCTAGTAAAACAAAAACTATGAAAGTGGAACATAACACAAATAACTGAAATTTTAACTTTAACTTTAAATCCTTAACTATACATTCACTTGCCAAACTCTATATGAGAATCAAGGCCCTTTCTCCCATTGCTGATTGGAATTTGGCATAGTCTTTCTTGCACAACCATAATGCCTCATTTATAATTTCTAGTTTCAGCTTATTTATTTATTTATTTATTTATTTATCTTAAACCTTACCAGAAAATATTTTTCCATTGATTTTTAGAGGAAGTGGAATGATGTTCATAGAGAAAGAAATATCAGGGTGAGAGTGACATATCGATTGGTTGCCTCCTACATGTGCCCCATTAGGGCCAGGGATCAGATCAAGGTACACACACTTGACTGGATTGAAATCCAGGACCCTTCAGTCCATAGGCTCAAGATCTGTCCACTGAGCCAAACCAGCTAGTGCTAGTTTCAGGTTATTTAAAATAGAGTGAAAATGTAACAACCCTTTAGAAGTATCTAAGTACTGGCACCATTTATTTTTATAAATTTCCCTCCAGTCTTTTACCATTGTTGTGCTGATAGTTAATCTGAGAGCCCTTGGTTTTACCATCTCAGTTGTATAGTCTTTCCAAACTATTCAAATACATTTTCAAGAAACCACTCTCAAACAAACAAGTTTAAAAAAAGAAAAGGAACCACTCTTTTTCACTTAATATCTGATCAGTTTAATATGCAATTAAATTACACATTTTAAAATATCAAGTACAATGGACATAATTAGGTTTGAGAACAAGCACAACTGACTCTTAGTAAATATCCATCCCACTCCTCCGACGTGGAGGGAGGCAAAAGGCATGAGGAGAGGGAGACCGCCATTAGGAGTGTTTGGGGAGCTTTTGGTGTCTACCACTACTCTCACAGAGAGCAGGAATTCTCTGGTTACTCTGCCAAGTTGCTTAAGAGATTTACTCAGGCCGAAACCGGTGTGGCTCAGTAGGTAGAGCGTCAGCCTGAGGACTGAAAGGTCCCGGGGTTCGATTCCAGTCAAGGGCATGTACCTTGGTTGTGGGCACATCCCCAGTAGGGGGTGTGCAGGAGGCGGCTGATCGATGTTTTTCTCTCATCGATGTTTCTAACTCTATCCCTCTCCCTCTCTGTGAAAAATCAATAACATATATTTTTAAAAAAGAGAGATTTACTCAGAATATGTTATTGCAATACAGTATAAATGGTTTAATAAAGGCTAATGCAAAGTGTGACATCTTAAAAGGATCCTTCCCTGATCCCATGAGCTTTGTTTTGGAATTTTTTTCTTACTGGCTTTTTTTAAATTATTATTATTTTGGCTTTGGTTATTTTAATTTAGATTTTGGAATAAGCAATATAATTTTGTAGCTCTGAATTTCTAAAGTAAAACAAACAGTGAAAAGTATCTTTGATATCCCTGTTCCCCAGCCTCTAGCCCCATTTCCCAGAGCAACCAATGTTACCATTTCCTTCTGTGGCCACACAAAGGTTTTTAAAGTGAATATACAAACATATCAAACACACAATCATACACATTCTTTCTTTTCCTTTTTGTAAAAATACAACATGTTAGCATATTAGTACTGCTGTTTCTAGGATGAGTTTTGGCATGTTCTTTCACCCTCTGGAGCTAGAATTTTCATCAAGCAGGTCAAGAACTTGTCAGATGCTCTGTGTTTAGCTGACTAAGGCTTCCAGCAGATGGCCCGATTATATCCCCATTACTGCTATATCTTGATTCTGAGCCAGTTTCATAAAATCTATCAACATCATTCATCTCTAGCCAGTTTGGCTTAGTGGATAGAGCGTTGGCCTGTGGACTGGAGGGTCCCAAGTTCAATTCCGGTCAAGGGCACATGCCTGGGTTGCAGGCTAGATCTCCAGTGTGGGGCATTCAGGAAGCAGCCAATGATTCTCTCTCATCACTGAAGTTTCTATATCTCTCTCCTTTTCCCTTCCTTTCTGCAATCAATAAAAACATTTTTTTTAATAAAAAAGAACATATCATATGTTTCTTATCTAAGGTCAGTTCAACATCATTTCTCTTTTATACATTTGTAAGGTATATACTTTTTGGATTTCTTAAAGGTGTATCTTCTTAACACAGGGTACTGTTATAGCTCCCCTCTACCAGATTTTGTGATTATTTATATATTTGGTGTATGAGATAAACTATTTCATGAAAATATTTACAACAATTCTTTGTATTTCCCATCCACTTATATACAGGATGGGCCAAAAGTAGGTTTACAATTGTATGTGAAATACAGAGTTTATTCGTGGTCTATTAATCATTATATTATTCTTCATATAAACAACTGTAAACCTACTTTTGCCCCACCCTGTATGTTTACACATTGCAATGTGTATTCATTTTATTTACAACCCATATGCTGTACATTTGTTTTGGTACTTGATATTCAGTCTCTTCTAATTATTTTCTCATGTGAATCGCTGAGAGTTCTTTCAGTCTTATTTTTCTTTCCATGTCCTATCTGTTGTCCTCCAAAGAAATCAGCATCATGCTTGATCTGGGAGTTTGTTTTGCTTTTGCTCCACATTTTCTTGAATAGATCAGTTAACCTCTGGGAAAACATGTTTGTTTGTCCCCATTTTGCCTTATGCATGTCACCCTAGCCAAGAGCCTATTATATGAGGATATTAAGTCATGGTCCAGGTATCTAAGACCATTTCATCAACACTAACTGCCCATTTTATCAGCACTAGCTCTAATATCCTTCCCAGAGAGCCCTTTATCTTTCAAATGTCCTACTACCAGGAAAAGGAGATAATGGAAACATGACCTATACTCCACTAGTTTTCTACCTAAATATTTACAGTCCCTGATTGTTTGTCAGTGTCCATTTTCTGTTCAAGAATAAACAATTTGCTAATTTTTTGGCTTCATTCATTAATTCACTAATTTATCCAAAAATATTTCCTTAATTCTTAGAGATTGAGTTATTAAAAATTAATTTATTAAATTTTATAGTAACTTATACTACTCTATGGCTAGGGTGCCCATAATTTAAATTGATAAGTATTACATAAAACTATGGTACAAAAGATATGGGAGCAGCAAAGAAGAATGACTTACTCTGGTGGGTAGCAGAGTAGAGGACACAAGTACAAAAGGTTAATAGAAGACAAAATCTGGGATTTTAGAAATAAGTTTGAGTTGACCAGGCAAGCAAGAAAGAAAGCTATATATAAGAAGAAGAGAATTTTGTGCAAAAGCATATAGGAATGAACACACATATAAAGCCTAAATTAAGGCAACATCACTAATAATAAAGAAGTGAATATGGAATTAGAAGACACTTCATAGAGTTAAAACCTATAGGGTTCATGGACCATTAGGATATGGGAAATGAGAAAATATAGGATTTAAGAATGACTCTGACTTATGGCTTTACTAACGAATGGTGAAGACTGAGATTAGGAATTCAAGAGATGGCAACAGGTTTGGGTGTTGGGACTGATGATAATGAATTAAATTTTGCACATATAAATTTTGAGGTAGCTGTAGGCTATTTAAGTGGAAGTGCTGAGAGAATTATCAGTGTAATCCCAAAAGAAAAAAACTAAATAAAACATAACTATGAGCAATTGTTTAAGTTCGTGAGAGCAAAGTTTGATATGGATTGAGAAATTAATGAGACATAAATAAGTGGGCAGTGTGTCTTAAACACTTTTTCAAAGAAGTAGTAAAACTAGGAACAATTTTTAAAATTTACTGATCTGTCTTAATAGGCCAGTAATAAAAAAATATATAGGAAAAGTAATAGTAATAGAAAATATTAGTAATAGAAATAAAATATTAATAGTAATAGAAAAATAACAGAAAGAACAGAATATAAAATGGTGGATGATAAAAATGTAATAATAGAATAGAAAAAATGTATATCATAATACAAGAATACCAACTCCAGTACACTTTAATATTTATGATCCTTGTTCTGAATCATACTTTTTAAACATTTTTTGTTAATATTCCTCCATATCTTCCCTAGATTTTAGTAGATGAAGACTAAAATCAATAAATACTTCAGATACTTCTAACTGAATTGGCCAAATCTTTGTACCCATTACTAATTTAACATATTCTAAGTTGCAGTTATTACTTTGCTGATGACCTAGCAACTGGTTATGTTAATTGGATTTTTATATTGGATATTTATGCATGACAAAGGAATAATGGGCAAAATGTACAACTGATTTCTTATTTCTGTGAGCAGACTATTCATTTACTTTATAACTTGGTTAAAAAAGTTATTGGTTATTTAATTTTTTAGTTTATCATTGAATTTAACATAAACTAAAGAAATTTAATATTTCCTCAAGATGTCACTCTTTTAACTGGAAGTAGTATCACTCTCTTTTCAAATATTTTAACATAAATATAAAGTGGTATAATTCATGACGATGAGAAATTTAAAAAACAAGAGTTTCTAGAAATTCCAATACAGACATCAAAAACCATATATGAGAGAAAGAATTCAGGCGAAGCAAAATTGCAAAATGTCATGTTGAAACTAAATAGATCCCTTTCATGTGGGAAGCGCAGCCACAAGGGAAACGGGTTTGAATGAAGTTTCCTCTGGTTCAGTTCAGACTCTACAGGAAAATGGCCAGAGGTATTATGAAAGCCAAGCTTTCAGATTTCTCCCACTCTAATGCCATTTTCAAGAGCAAACCAGGCCTGTTCAATCGTTTAGTCTCAAGGACAGCTATACTCCAGGAGATAGTGAGAGAGTGCTAGGCAGAGCTAACACCATATCTAACTCCATGCTCACTTATAGAATGGAAATTAAAGACATTCTAATAGAATTTACATAAGGGCAGAATTTTCTTTACTTTAAAATTGAATCTCCAGTACCTAGATTAGCACTTGGCCCATTGTAGCTGGTGAAATCTGTTACATTAAATGAATGTATTTTGTTTTCTATACCTAACTTCATTTAACTGTCACAGATTTTAACCGTCACAAGAAGTTCTCCCATAATTCCTTTGCAAACCTACTCTGGATTCCCAGAACAACTGGAAGATATTTAATCAACATAGCAAAAGCTATTACACCATGATGCCCTCACGCCCTCACAAGATGGCTGCATGCACAATAGGTGCATGCAGGTGGATGGGGCTGGGCTTGTTGCTGCATGCACAGCACAGAGCCTGCCTGGGAGTCCCACGTCCTACCAGGTTCCCTGGCTCTGTGACATGAGGCCTCACTGGGGGTCCCGCCTCCTCCTCACTCTCCAGTTCTACACAGCAAGCCTGCCTAGGGGTCCCCTGGCTTTGTGCAGCAAGGCCTGCCTAGGAGTCCTGGGGTTCCCGCCTCCTGGCTCCACAGGGCACAGAGGTAGGACCCCCAGCTCTGGCCTACCTCTTTGGGGCAATTGATCATGGTGCTCCTGCACTGTGACAGAGGACAGGCCAGGCTGGGGGATCCCCACCTCCCAAGTGCACGACTTTCATGCACTGGGCCTCTAGTAAATTATATGTTCCTCTAATAGAAATCTATCTGATTAATGAATTCATAGCAGTCTATAAGACCATAATTTTGTCATCATCCTCTAGGTGAACATTTAGATATTATTCATGTTAGTATTATGAGCCAGGTTGCAATGAACATCCATATACATATATCTTTGTTCACATGCATGAATAATTCTATAGGATAAGTTTCATGAGTCCAATTAGGAGGGTAAAAGGTATATACTTTATTTATGTACTATCAATTTGTTTTCAAAAAAGTTATATAATTTTCTATTTCCATTAATAGTACCCATGCCTCCATACTTTTACTAACCAACATAAAATATTATATATTTTTCTGGTCAATTGAATGGGAAAAATATACTTCATTCTTCTTTAAATTTATGTTTCACTGCCCAGCCAGCTTGGCTCAGTGGTTGAGTTTCAACCTATAAACTAGGAGGTCACAGATTGATTCCCAGTCAGGGCACATGCCTGGATTGTGGGCTCCATCCCTAGTAGGAGGCATGCAAGAGGCAGCCAATCAATTATTCTCTCTCATCATTGATGTTTCTATCTCTCTTTCCCTCTCCCTTACTCTCTGAAATAAATGAAAATATATTTTTTAAAAAGAATTTATGTTTCACTGATTACAATTGAGGTTAAATATTTATTTTTTCACATTCTTTGTACACCTTTCAATAAGATTATTTTTTCTCTCATTAATGTATAGATATTCTTTAATTGTAAGTGTAATATATAAGTTGTAAATATTTTCTCCCAGTATTTTACTTATTTTTCTCAATAGCAGGGGGGGAAATGTGCTAATTCCACAGCTACACCCACCAATATTTTGATTTCTCCCAAAATGATTAAAATATATGTAACTCAAAGCACAGCATCAAACTTTATCTTCCAAAGTGTATAAATACATATATACAAGTATTATGCATTATGGACAGGTTTAATCTGCCAACTGAATATATTGTGAGTCGTTTTACTTATATATATCATTTCTCCAAATTTTATATTAACTTCTTATTTTTACAAAAATAAGTATTTTATTTAAAGTTTTGAATACAACAAACAAATATGAATTAAATGTAAATTATTCTAGCTCTTGCACATAAAATGTCATCTCTTTGGAGGAAGCAAAACTTAATCAGATTCTTTCGCATTTTTCATGTTTTGACTTTTATCTTCAAAAAATTTCATCAGAGTTGAGTTAACCTTCACATCAAAGTTACAATGGATTACAACATATGTCATCCTAGCATAAAATGGACACCTGAAGTGTTACTTATATCATTTTTTTCAAAAATTCATGAAGAATTGCAAATATCAGGCTCTCTCACCTGAAGTATTTAATAATTTCCAGAGCAACAGAGGATGATCAATTTTTTTAATAAATAAAATTATATACACATAAACAAATACTTTTTTCAATATTCTGTAGGCCAAAGATTTCCCTGAAACACTTTCTCAAATGAATACATGCTGTTTGCCACAGTTGTCAAATAATCTTTCTCTTTTGGTTGTATGAAAAGCTACTTAGTGAAGTATTGTCTTTTCTCTAAATAAATACACTGTTCATTAGTTAACAAAAATTAAATATGAAAACAGAAATTAACAGCAGCAGGAATTCTGATTAATAATACGAATTCATCCTTTACATGTACTGTGTTTTATCAAAATTGCATTGCAACTAAAATGGGCATTTAAATTGGATTTCAAGATTTTCTTTATAACATGATTTATGTCTAACAAGACCTTGTCATTTCCATACCTTTTAACAAGTGACAGAAAGGCCAAATCTGGGCTGTTCAAATATTACCAAAGAACAGCAAGTGGAAATAACTGATTTCTCCATATTCAGGTCAACTTAATAAATTGTGGTAAATTAGCTGAACTAAAACTTTCAGGCCTAATTTATCTATACTAATAAAAGGGTAATATGCTAATTAGACTGGATAGAACGGACATCTTCCGAACATCCTTCCAGACAAAGCCACGGTGGCGGGGGCTGAGGCAGAGGCAGTTAGGAGCAATTAGGCAGGCAGGCAAGCAGTTAGGGGTGATCAGGCAGGCATGTGAGCAGTTCGGAGCCAGCGGTCCCGATTGCAAGAGGTATGTCCGACTGCCAATTTAGTCCTGATTTTCGCAGGATCCCGAATTGGAGAGGGTGCAGGCCAGGCTGAGGGACACTCCCCTACCATGCACAAATTTCTGGCACTGGGCCTCTAGCATATAATAATAAAAGCATTATATGCTAATTAGACCTCATGTCCTTCCAGATGACGTCCTGGACAAAGCCAGGGCTATGGGGGAAGTCTGGGTCCTGGGAACCAGAGGGAAGCTGGTGCCGGCAGCTGGGGAAAGGAGGGCCTACTCTTGCACGAATTTCGTGCATCAGGCTTTATACATGTGCAGACATATTCTCACACAAGACTTGCAAATTATTAGATAAATATTCTTTCTACAGTAATCCTATACATCTGTCCACTTTGCCTAAGACTGCCTGCACTCATTTATGACATTCTTCTTACTCCAAAACTCTCTATAGGGGTTTACTAATGACAGTCTTGGCGTGAAGAATAAAACTTGGTTTTCCTGGGATTTGACTCTCTGTAATTGTTACAATTCTCTTGGCTCAGATCCAAGTTGTAATTAGAAGATGGGGTTGGAAATGCAATATCTTGCTGGCTCATTCCTCTGAGTATTCAAAGCATCATCATAATAGCAGAAGCTTTAAGAGGAATCATGGTCTATCTGTAAAGGACTTGAGTGAAAATTTTCCAAAGGCAAAAAAATCTTTTTGTTTTAATCCCTTAGAGTAATAGTGCATTAGTCACAGCCAACCTCAACCAAACCTCAATTTGAGCTCAGTTTGTTTTCAGATGTTATCACTATTTCTAGAATACAGTTCTTAGGAGAGAAATCATTTTTGTCTGAAAACTAGATATTGATCTGAAGGTTTTTAATAGTCTGCAATTAAGGTGAAAATTTGGCAGCCTGGAATGGTTTCTTCCATCACCAATTATTAATAGCTATGTATTGAAATTGGAATGAGGAGACTGAATGGTTTATCTTGTATGCCATCCGCTGATTCTGACAAAGAAAATGTTTTGATTCTGACCTTCATTTGTGACACTGAAAAAGTCTGTTAATCATTTAGACTATTGCTGCCCACAGTGAATCACTGCAAGGGATTTGGACTGGGGAAGACTGTGGCCTCAGCAAAATGTCTCCACTCTCCAACGCTTATAAAAAAGAAGATAGTAATACTTCATAATTTGTTATGAAAATAAAACTTTAAGTGGTTCAGCAGAGTGCCAAAAAGTGATATTTTACTATTACATCTTTTCTTTATTGGATTCATTTACAATAAATTATGGCGATCCTTCATATCTTTTAAAACCATGGTAGAAATTTAACTCTCATTCCAATATGCAGTTATTCAATTGGGAAAATTATAAAGTCCAATTGGCTAGGTTATCTTTCAAATGAGTACTTGAACACATTGTTGGTAAAAGTACACATGGCATGTCCCTGCTGAAAAGCAATTTGGCAAAATATGTGAAATATAGTCACATACTTCAGGTCAGTATTTCCTTTCCTAATAACCTATTCTAAGGTTTTAGACATGTAGATATTCACTGAATAATTATATATCATACCAAAAGTCAGAATCAACATATATATTCAATAGTTAGGCAAAAAAAGAAGTACGACTAAAACTCTAGACATTACTTATAAAATAAACATAAGAAGACTATGAAAGGTAGAGAGAAGGCAGACCAGCTAGGACCTGAGGAAAGACTCGGCAGTGAATTCCCTGGGGGTTTTGTTTTGCTGAAGAAGCAGTAACTAGTAAATGCCAATGGGCAGAGACATAAAACAAAAAGAAATCCCCAGAAGAGCCAATTCTTAAAGGACTAGGAAAGAAAGAGCCTAGCAGGACAGAATAACTGCCCTCCTCCCAACCAACTTGGCCCCAGGGAGAGTGGTTCCTCCTTATTGCTCCCCACCTAGTTTCCACCAATACAGCTGGGGACAGGGGTTTGTTACCACTATGTTGAGGTGGCAGCCCACATGGCCTCCTGTGATACCATCCAGTTCAACCCTGTCAGCCAAGGCTGAGTGAGGATTGCAGACCTTGCTGGGCTGGAGCAAGGCACACCCTCTCCCCTAATGCAGCTTTCATCCTTGCTGACAGTCACCAACCCCCTCCCTCAATGTCAGTATAGATCACAGGTAAGCCCGGACTTCAGACCCTACCTGGCAGTAATAAAGCACCCCATTGGGGTGGTGTCAGTGGAGGCCATGTGGACTGAACTCCCCCTCAGTGTTAACAAGGCAACCTCTCCTCCATAACAGTGTTGGAGGAGATCAAATAGGGAACAGTAATGAGGCACCCCTCTCCCTTGGGCTAAGATGATGTCACTGGTCATCTAGTAAAGAGCATGACTTCTATGCACACCATCCTCCCACCCATAGGACTCTCTCCCCACCCGACCCCCAGGTGTCAACCAAGCAGGGAATCTAGATTTCCACTACCACCTGGCAGTAAGGAATGGCTTCCCTCACACTTGCCCTCTGGAGCAATATCAGATACAGTTTTATAAACCAAGAAATTTAAATAAGATCCAGGGTCTCACAATATAATATCTAAATATCTAGGACACAACCAAAAATCTCTAATCATCCCAAGAAGCAGGAGATTCTCAACTTGAATGGGGAAAAAAAGAAATCAACAGATGCCAACGCTGATATTACACAGAGGCTGAATTATCTGACAAAGATTTTATAGCAGCCTTCATAAAAATACTTCTATAATCACAACTATTCTTAAAACAAATGAAAACAATGGAAATTTTCAGCAAAGAAATTGTTGATATGAATTAGAACCAAATGGAAATTTTGGAACTGAAAAACGCAATAACCAGAGAAAAGAAAAACAATGGATAAGCTATAAAGAGAACAGAGAAAATAAACAGTAAATTTGAAGTTAGAACAACAGAAATAGCACAATCTGAACAATGGAAAGAAAATAGACTTTTAAAACAGGGAACATGACCTCTGGGACCTGTGTGAAAATTACAAAAGATCTAACATTTATGTCATTGGAGTCTTAGAAGGAGAGGAGAAAGGGGCAGGACTGCAAAAGCATTTTTATATAATGGCTGAAATTTTCCCAATCTGGCAAAGCACATACATTTTCAAGAAACTGAACTAACTCCAAATAGAAACTCAAGGAATTTCACAAGTCAATTCCATAGTCAAATTTCTGAAAATTAAAGGCAAAGAAAAAAGTCTTAAGAGCAGTAAGAGACAAATGATACCTTACCTATAGGGGAAAGCTATTCAAATGACAGAGGATGCTTCATCAGAAATTATGAGGGTGTGTAGGAGTGCCACTACACTTTTCAGGTGCTGAAAGTAAAGAACCATCAACCTAGAATTCTGCATCTAGCAAAAGAATCCTTCAGTAAAACAGAGGAAAATCAAAGAGAATTTGTGATAGACTTACTCCAAAAGAATGACTATAGGAAGTCCTTGGAACAGTAAATAATGAAAATATCTTGGAACATCAGGAATGAAGAATTAATGATCGAGTAAAAACATAAGCACATACAATAGGCTATACTTCTTGATCTTTTAAAATTGTGTTTGTTGAAACAAAATGATAACATTGTTTACTTTGTTATATATATATACATAAGTGTTTTTAAATGTATGTATGTAAAAGAATAGGCAGAACTCATTCTATGAAGCTAGTTTACCCTGATACTAAAGCTAGACCAAGATATTACAAAAAAACAAACTGGAAAAACAGTATTGTATAAATATAGATACAAAAATATTCATCAACACAGCTAGCCAAAATTAGTAACATATAAGTATGTTACTACTTTAACAAAATAAAGGACAAAAATCCTGTTACCGGAGAGGAGAAAATGGCTGCGGAGTAGACGGAGAGTCTGGAGCTTTGTCTCTGGGCAGAGGGAAAGAGAGTGGCTGAGAGTTGCATTGGGAGTGTTTGTTGGCAAGCTAGGAGTCAGTTGTCCTCTAGGGGAAGGCGGGGACCTGCTGGAAGGGGCTCTCCCTGCCAGGCAGCCCCACTGCCATGGGGTTTTTGTCCGCCGGAGCCACCAGCGCGAACGCGGAGCCCGAGCCATCTTGCAGTGGGAGGTGGATGTCTGTGGCGGTCTGAAGCCTTCGGCTGGGCACCCATCGAGCAGCCAGGAACCCGGGGACCCAGAACTCTGCTCTCCAATCGGCGCAGACACGCGGCGGAATCAGAGATCCACAGAGCACACAGAAAGTGCCTTGTGTGCTGTACCTGGTTGTGTTGTAGTTTGTGCCTTTCAATCAACGTAGGAGAGAGCACTACATAACCAGACACCCAGAGAAGAAAGACCATGAGCAGAAAAAGAAACAGCCCACAAAAGACAGAAAGGCAGGTTTCACCAGAAAAGGAAGTAAATGAAATAGAACCACAAATAAGCCTACCAGAAAAAGAGTTCAGAGAAATTATCATAATGTGGTTGAAAAGAATGGAAGACAAATTTGACAATATGAGTAAGAGCCAAGAGGAAATGAAGAAGAACCTAGAGGAGGTGAAGAAGCATGAAGAAGAAATGCAGAAGAAACTAGAGAAGGTGCAGAATAAACAAGAAGAAATGAATAATGACATCACTGCTATAAAGAACTCAATAGAAAGCATCAAAAGTAGACTAGAAGAAGCAGAGGACCGCATCAGTGAGCTAGAAGACACGGTAGGAAAAAATACCCAAGTACAGCAGCTTCTAGAAAAAAAAGTTAAAAAGCAAGAGGAGAGTCTAAGGGAACTTTGGGATAACATGAAACAAAATAACATCTGCATTATTGGGGTTCCAGAAAGAGTGGAAACTGAACAAGGATTAGAGAACGTGTTTGAAGAAATAATGACAGAAAATTTCCCCAATATAGAAAAAAAAAACCACACAAATCCAAGAAGCTCACAGAGTCCCAAGCAAAATGAACCCCAACAAACCAACACCGAGGCACATTATAATTAAATTGGCAAACACCGACGACAAAGTAAGAATCTTAAAAGCAGCCAGAGAGAAACAGAAAGTTACCTACAAAGGAACCCCCATAAGACTAGCTACTGACTTCTCAACAGAAACTCGTCAGGCCAGAAGAGAATGGAATGAAATATACAAAGTCATGCAAAGGAAGGGTCTGAATCCAAGAATACTGTACCCTGCAAGACTCTCAATCAAAATTGAAGGTGAAATCAAAAGCTTCACAGACAAAAAAGGACTAAGGGAATATATTACCACCAAACCAGCAATGCAAGAAATGTTAAAAGTTCTGCTGTAATAAAAAGAAAGAGGAAGCGAAGAAGGAACTCGGGGGTAAGGACTAAAAATGGCAACAGATAAGTATTTATCAATAATAACTTTAAATGTAAACGGATTAAATGCTCCAATCAAAAGACATAGGGTAACCGATTGGATAAGAAAACATGATCCATATATCTGCTGTCTGCAAGAAACCCACCTTAGGAAAAGAGATGCACACAGATTGAGGGTGAAGGGATGGAACATGGTATTTCAGGCAAATGGAAATGAAAAAAAAGCTGGGGTTGCAATACTTATATCTGACAAATAAAGATCTCAAAGTGAAGGACATAACAAGAGATAAAGAAGGCCACTTCATAATACTAAAGGGAACAATCCAACAAGAAGAAATAACTCTGGTAAACATATATGCACCCAATATAGGAGCACCTAAATACATAAAAAACTCTTGGAGGATATTAAGGGAGAGATTGACAGCAATACAATCATAGTAGGAGACTTTAATACCCCACTGTCACCATTGGACAAATCCTCTAAACAAAAAATCAGGAAAGAAACATCAATCCTAAAGGACTCACTAGACCAGATGGATTTAATTGACATCTTCAGAACATTTCACCCCAAAGCCACAGAATATACATTCTTCGCCAGTGCACATGGGTCATTTTCAAAGATAGATCATATGTTGGGTCATAAGAAAAGTCTCTTCAAATTCAAAAAGATAGAAATCATATCAAGCATTTTCTCAGACCACAGTGGCATAAAACTGGAAATCAACTATAATAAAAACAATAGAAAGAAATCAAACACATGGAGACTAAACAGCATGCTTTTAAACAATGACTGGGTAACCAGAGAGATCAAGGAAGAAATAAAAAACATCATGGCAACAAATGACAATGACAACACAACAATACAAAATTTATGGGACACAGTGAAAGCAGTCTTGAGAGGGAAGTTCATAGCCCTACAAGCCTACTGCAAAAAACAGGAAACAATGGTAATAAATCACCTAAACCTACAACTCAAAGAGCTAGAACGTGAGCAACAAGAAAAGCCCAGTGTACTCAGAAGGAAGGAAATAGTGAAGATCAGAGCAGAGATAAACAACTTGGAGACCAAAGAAACAATTCAAAAGATCAACAAAACAAAGAGCTGGTTCTTTGAAAGGATAAACAAGATTGATGGACCCCTAGCCAGGCTCACCAAGAAGCAAAGAGAGAAGACCCAAATAAACAAAATCAGAAATGAAAGAGGAGAAATAACAACAGACCCTGTGGAAATACAAAGGATTGTTAAAAAATACTATGAACAACTCTATTCCAACAAATTGGACAACCTGCAAGAAATGGACATTTTGCTAGAAAAATATAACCTCCCAAAACTCAATGAGGAGGAAGCCAAACATCTCAATAGTCCAATAACTATGGAAGAAATTGAAGCAGTAATCAAAAAGCTTCCAGCAAATAAAAGCCCGGGTCCAGATGGTTACACAGGAGAGTTTTACCAAACATTCAAGGAAGAATTAAAACCTATCCTCCTCAGACTATTCAAAAACATTCAAGAAGAAGGAATACTACCAAACACCTTCTATGAAGCCAGCATCACCCTAATACCAAAACCAGATAAAGACAACACAATGAAAGAGAATTATAGGCCAATATCTCTCATGAACATAGATGCCAAAATCCTCAACAAAATTCTAGCAAACCGGATCCAGCAGTACATCAGAAAGATCATACACCATGACCAAGCAGGATTCATCCCAGGAATGCAGGGATGGTTCAATATCCGCAAATCAATAAATGTGATACATCACATAAACAAATTGAGAGATAAAAATCACATAGTCATATCAATTGATGCAGAAAAAGCATTTGACAAAATCCAACATCCTTTCTTGATAAAAACTCTCAGCAAAGTGGGAATAGAAGGATCATACCTCAACATCATAAAAGCCATATATGATAAACCCACAGCTAATATACTCAATGGGCAAA
Organism: Lasiurus cinereus; assembly: GCA_011751065.1. Taxonomy (NCBI): domain Eukaryota; kingdom Metazoa; phylum Chordata; class Mammalia; order Chiroptera; family Vespertilionidae; genus Lasiurus; species Lasiurus cinereus. The sequence continues at coordinate 20,745,793 of JAAGEH010000311.1, read as the reverse complement.
AACTAAAACCATTTCCCCTAAGAACAGGAGCAAGACAGGGATGCCCACTATCACCTCTCCTGTTCGACATAGTACTGGAAGTATTAGCCATTGCAATTAGACAACAAGAAGAAATAAAAGGCATCCAAATTGGAAAAGAAGAAATAAAGCTGTCCTTATTTGCAGATGACATGATATTGTACATAAAAAACCCAAAGGACTCCATTCCAAAACTAATTGACTTAATTAATGAATTTGGCAACGTAGCAGGATACAAAATTAATGCTAAGAAGTCTGTGGCATTTCTATACACTAACAGTGAAATTATAGAAAGAGAAACTAAAAAAGCAATCCCATTTACCATCGCACCAAAAAAATTAAGATACCTAGGAATAAACCTAACTAAAGAGGTAAAAGACCTTTATGCAGAAAACTACAGGACACTGAAAAAAGAGATAGAGGAAGATGTTAACAGATGGAAGAGCATACCATGCTCATGGATTGGGAGAATCAACATCATTAAAATGTCCATACTACCCAAAGCAATCTACAGATTCAACGCACTACCCATTAAAATACCAATGACATATTTCACAGACCTACAAAGAATTCTTCATAGATTCATCTGGAACAAAAAAGACCACGGATAGCTACAGCAATTCTGAGAAAAAAGAATAAAGTAGGTGGGATCTCAATACCAGACTTCAAGCTATACTACAAAGCAACTGTTCTCAAAACAGCCTGGTACTGGCACAAGAACAGACATATAGATCAATGGGATAGAATAGAGAACCCAGATATCCACCCAAACCACTATGCTCAATTAATATTTGACAAAGGAGGCATGAACATTCAATGGAACCAAGATAGCCTCTTCAATAAATGGTGTTGGGAAAATTGGACAGATAAATGCAAAAAATTGAAACTGGACCACCAACTTACACCAAATACAAAAATAAACTCAAAATGGATACAGGACTTAAACATTAGAAGGGAAACCATAAAAATACTAGAGGAATCCACAGGCAGCACAATCTCAGATATATGCCGAAAGAACTTCTTCACTGATACTGCTCCAAAGGCAATGGAAGCTAAAGAAAAAATAAACAAATGGGACTACATCAAAATAAAAAGCTTTTGCACAGCAAAATAAACCATCAACAAAACAACAAGAAAGATCAATGCATGGGAGAACATATTTGCAAATGCTATCACTGATAAAGGTTTAATCTCCAAAATCTACAACCAACTTATACAACTTAATAAAAGGAAGATGAAGGATCCAATAAAAAAATGGACAACGGACCTAAATAGAACCTTTTCAAAAGACGACAGAAGGAAGGCCAAGAGACACATGAAAACATGTTCAAAGTCATTAATCATCCGAGAGATGCAAATCAAAACGACAATGCGATACCATCTTACACCTGTCAGAATGGCAATCATCAACAAATCAACAAACGACAAGTGTTGGCGAGGATGCGGAGAAAAAGGAACCCTTGTGCACTGTTGGTGGGAATGCAGACTGGTGCAGCCACTGTGGAGAACAGTATGGAGTTTCCTCAAAAAACTAAAAATGGATCTCCCATTTGACCCTGTAATACCACTCTTAGGAATTTATCCTAAGAAATTACAAACACCAATCAGAAAGGATTTATGCACCCCTATGTTCATAGCAGCACAATTTACAATAGCCACAATTTGGAAACAGCCTAGGTACCTGTCAGCAGATGAGTGGATCAGAAAACTGTGGTACATCTACACAATGGAATTCTATGCAGCCATTAAAAAGAAGGAATTCTTACCATTTGCAGCAACCAGGTTGGAACTGGAGAGCCTTATGCTTAGTGAAATAAGCCAGTCAATGAAGGAGAAGCATCACATGATCGCACTCATTGGGGATAATAAAGAACATTATAAACTGATGAACAAAAGGATAGATACAGAGACAGTAAAGCTTCAAACAGACTGTGAAATTACAGCAGGAAGATTAAAGTTATGTGAGGTAGATAAGAGATCAATCAAAGGACTTGTATCTATGCATATAATCATAACCAATGAACATAGACACTGGGGGGTTGGGGTATGCCTGGGAGGGAGGGGGGCAATGGGGAGATATGTATAAAAAATTAATAAAAAAAAAATCCTGTTACCATCTTTACAGATGAATTAAAAGCATTTGAAAAAATATGATGATCTTTCATGATGAACATTCAACCAACTAGGAATAGATGGGAACTTTTCCAAATGAATCTAAAACACGCTAACACACCACACAACTAACATATTAATGTTTTCCCCCTGAAATCTGGAATAAGATAAGAATGGTCATTCTGATTATTTTTATTCAAGTATCCTGGAAGTTCTAGCCAGGGCACACAGTCAATAAAAATAATTAAAATAATTTAAATTGAAGAGGAAGACGTAAAAGTGTCTATAAATCCCCAATGCAATTCCCATTAAAATCCTAACTGGATTTTTTTTTTTTGCAGAAATTAATAAACTGATCCTAAAGTTCATATGGAATTGCCAAAACAATCTTGAAAAATGAAACACACCAACATTAGAGGAATCATACTTCCTGATTTTAAAAATTAATAAAAAACTAAATTAATCAAGGCAGTGTGGTACTAATAAAAGATTATGTATATATATATGTATATATATATATATAAATATAAAAAAGCCCAGTGACCATTATGGCATAATGACCAGAATGACCAGTTGCTATGACATGCACTGCTCACCAGGGGGCAGATTCTTAATACAGGCTCCCACAGTGGTATGACCACTCAGCCAGAAGCCAGGCTCATGGCTGGCTGGCACAGCAGCAGTGGTGGAAGCCTCTCCTACCTCCATGGCAGTGCTAAGTAGCAGCAAAAAGAGCAATAAGGAGTAAGCAAGTGGGTGGTAAGGTGCAAGGGATACCAGATAAGGCCTAACCTGGCAGTCTGACATCCCTTGAGGGGTCTCAGACTGTGAGAGGGCACAAGCTGGGCTGAGGGACCATATATCTCCTATCTAATAAAAGAATAATAGGCAAATTGACCATACCTCCACTACACCCACCAGCCACACCCACCAGCCAATCAGGAGTGAGTATGCACAATAACCCAACCAATATGGTTGCAGCCATGGAGAGAGCAGGAGACTTGAGTTGCCCCTGACAATGGAGGAAGCCAAGCTTTCCACAAACCCTGGCTGCCCCAGGCTTCCACTCAAGGCTACAAAGTTTCAATTATAGAATATAAATAAATCCCAACAAAAATGGCAGCATCCATGGAGCTGGAGAGAGCAAAGGGCTTGGGTTGCCCCTGGCAATAGAGAAAGCCAAGCTCCTGCAGCCCTGGTCTGCCTTGGTCTCCTCTACAAAGTTTCAATTATCTACATTAATAAAAGAGAGACATGCAAATTACTGTCGCTCTACTACACTACCAGCCAATCAAAGTGAGTATGCAAATTAACCTGAAACATGGTGGCAGCCCGCCCTCCCTGCTGCTCTGGGCCTGTGGGGGTCAGAGAGTTGGGTGCCAGTGCCTGAGGCTGGCTACAGCCTGGGAGATGAAGAAGCTGCTTGCCCCATTATCCCAGGCTGCAGCCAGCCGGAGAAGTCACCCACACTGCATCTAGGGAAGTTAGAGAAGCTGCTTGCTTGTGGTCCAGGCAGCAGCAACTGTGGCTGGCTACAGCCTGGTAGATGGAGAAGCCACCCACCCTTCAGTCCTGGGCACTAGTGCTTGGGGTTGGCTATGGCCCAAGAAACAGAGAAGCTGCCCACCTTGTGGTCCCAGCTGCCAGCACTTGTGGCTGCAGCCCAGGAAAAGCCACCTCCCCACCATCCCCTGCGGCTGCAGTCGGCCTGGGAACCTATGGCTGACCAGAGGGAGGGAAGCCTGCATTCTGGGTGCCTGTGGTCAGCTGGAGGAGGAAAGCCTGGGTCCCAGATGTGGGGCCAAGGCAGAGGTGGTTAGGGGCAATCAAGCCAGCAGGGGATGAGTTAGGGACAATCAGTCTGGCAGGCAGAAGAAGTTAGGGGCAATCAAGCGGGCAGGCAAGTGGTTAGGAGCCAGCAGTTTTGGATTGTGGGAGGGATGTCTGACTGCCGGTTATCCCCTGAGGGGTCCCTGATTAGAAAGGATGCAGGCCGGGCTGAGGGACACTCTTCTCCCCCATGTATGAATTTTGTGCACTAGGCCACTAATAGAAGATAAATCCCAACAAAAATGGCTGTGGCTACAGAGTAAGCAGGAGGCTTGGCTCAGCTCAAGGCTACGAAGTTTCAATTATAGAAGATAAATAAATCCAAGGGCCTCCACTTGGGTTGTCGGGGGTCATGGCTGGCCTGCAAACCACCACAGGGCCCTCGCTCAGGCCACCTCATGCCCCAAGGGAACACTCACTCTGATCCAGGACACCCTCAGGGCAAACCAGCTGGCCCTCACCTGTGCATTAGGCCTCTATCCTATCTAATAAAAGAGTAATATGCAAATTAACCATCACTCCAATATACAAGATGACTGCCCCCATGTGGACACAAGATGGCCAGCAGGGGAAGGCAGTTGGGTGGGACCAGGTCTGCAAGGGAGGGCAGTTGAGAGGGACAGGCCTACAAGGGAGGCAGTTGGAAATGATCAAGCCTGCAGGAGAAGGCAGTTAGGGGTGACCAGGCCTGCAGAGGAAGGAAGTTGGGGGTGATCAGGCCTTCAGGGGAGGGCAGTTGGTGGGGACTCAGGCCTTCAGGGGAGAGCAGGTGGGGTTGACAAGGCCTGCAGGGGAGGGCAGTTAGGGGTGACTAGGCCTGTAGTGGAGGGCAATTAGAGGCAAACAAGCTGGCAGGGGAGTAGTTAAGCATCAATCAAGCTGTCAGGGAAGTGGTTAGGGGGTTATCAGGCTGGCCAGCAGAAGCAATTAGGGGCAATCAGGAAGGCAGGCAGGCAAGTAGTTGGGAGCCAGCAGTTCTGGATTATGAGAGGGATGTCCGACTGCCCATTTAGGCCCGAGGGGTCCCAGATTGGAGAGGGTCCAGGTTGGACTAAGGACACCCCCCCATGCAAAAATTTCATGCACCGGCCTCTAGTATATATATATGGAATAGAATTGAGAATCCAGAAATAAATTTATAGTCAATTACTTCTTTAAAAAAATATTTTTTATTGATTTCAGAGAGGAAGGGAGAGAGAGAGAGAGAGAGAGAGAGAGAGAGAGAGAGAGAAACATCAATGATGAGAGAAAATCATTGATTGGCTGCCTCCTGCATGCCCCCTATTGGGGATATTACACTGACATTACACAGGCCTAAACCCAGACCTATGCCCTTGATGATAATCAAACCTGGGACACTTCAGTCCATAGGCCAATGCTCTATCCAGTGAGCCATACTAGCCAGAGATTTAGTCAATTACTTTTTCACAAAGCCAAAACAATTCATTGGGGAGAGAATAATCTTTTCAACAAATGATGCTGGACAACCAGACATCCACATGCAAAAAAAGGAAGATGGAACCCTTCCTTACCTCATACACAGAAATCAACCCAAAATGGATCATACCCTGAATATAAGTGCTAAAATTATCTTAAAAGAAAACAGGAGTAAATATTTGTGACTTTTGGTTAGGCAAAGGCTTTTAAGATACGACACCAAAAGCACAAATAATAAAGGGGGAAAAAAAGCAATCAAAATTTAAAACGTTGTGCTGCAAATGATACCATCAAAAAATTAAAAAGAAAATATTTAGAATTGGAGGAAATATTAGCAAATTATAAAGGGCACATATTCACTATAAATATATACTTATAGGTGTATAGAGATAAATATATATTTTATATATTAAAATAGATATTTATAAGTAAATATATATCTATCTTACAACTCAATAATAAAAGATAACCAATTTAAAAATGTGCTAAATACCTAAATAAACGGATTTTCAAAGAAGATATACAAATGGTCAATAAGTACAGTTAAAGGTGCTCAACATCATTAGTATTTACAGAAATGCAAATCAAAACTAGTTCATTAGAAGGACTATATGTATTTTTTTAAGAACAGAAAATAACAAATATTAGCAAAAATGCAGAGGAATTGGGACCCTCAAACATTTTTGGAGAATACAGTGGTACCTCGAGATACGAGTTTAATTCGTTCCCTAACCTTGCTCATATATCAAGTTACTCGTATCTCAAAGCAAATTTCCCCATTGAAATCAATTGCAATGCCGTTAATCCATTCCAGCCCCCAAAATGCCACCCCAGTTGTTCTTGTTACGTGTTTTTGAATAAGAAAAATGTATTTATAAATGACAAATATTGTATAAAAACATAATAAAAGAGAATGTAAAGGAATAAATTGGTTTTATAAAGTGTATTTACCTACTTGTTACACTCTTAATGCTGCACTTTATCCCTAAACTGAATGTAACTTAACTAATCTTCACTGAACTTAATTGCTACTGGTCTTTGCATTTTTGGCTGATTTCAAAAAAACGTGTCCAACGAGGTTTGCCTCTTTCTCCCTTTCAGAATGTTTCTGAAATGGGTGAGGCAAGTTTCACTGAACAGCTCCGATGCACAACCAGTAGCAACTTTTTTGGGGTGTTTCTTTTCCACGAAGTGACACCCTCTCCCACATTCCTAAGATCTCCTTTAACTCATAGAGATCTCCTCCACCTCAGGCTCCTCCTCGAAACCAATTTCTTGGAGAAGCTCCGTATGTTGCTGAGACTGCAACTCTTGTAACCCCTCCGTGGTGAGTTCCAGAGAGTGCTCCTCAACAGGCTTATTCACGTCTCTCTCATCCACCTCCAGGCCCATGGATTTTCCCGGAGACACTATCTCCTCCTCCACTGTACCTCGGGTTTGAATCCTTCGAAGGTCCTTTCGGCTACGGCCTCAGGCCACAGCTTCTTCCATGCAGAGGTCAAAGTCCTCGTTGTAACACCCAGCCAGGCCTGATCAATAATTCTGAGGCATATCACGATGTTCAAGGGGTTCTTCCAGAACTCTCGAAGGGTGAGGTTTGTGTTCTCCGTCACCTCAAAGCAGCGCCGGAACAGGTGCTTGATGGACAGCTTTTTAAAATTAGAAATTACCTCCTGATCCATGGGCTGCAGGATAGGAGTGGTGTTGGGAGGTAGGTAGACAACCTTTATAAACTTGAACTCTTCGAGGAGTTCATCTTCGAGGTTCTGTGGGTGAGCAGGAGCATTGTCGAGGACAAGAAGGGCTTGCATGGATAGGTTGTTTCCCTGTAGATATTTCTTAACAGAAGGGCCGAAAACCAGGTTTACCCACTCCACAAAGAACTGTCTGGTGACCCATGCCTTTGGGTTTTCCCTCCACATAACTTGCAGTTTATCTTTTAAAATCTTATGTGACTTAAAGACTCTGGGGTTTTCCGAATGGTATACGAGCAGAGGCTTGATCTTGCAGTCGCCACTCGCATTGGCGCACAGTGCGAGAGTTAGCCTATCCTTCATGGGTTTGTGGCCTGGCATCGCCTTCTCCTCTGTCGTTATATAAGTCCTATTCGGCATCTTCTTCCAGAAAAGCCCTGTCTCGTCACAGTTGAAGACTTGCTGGGGGATATATCCTTTGGCTTCTATCAGTTCGGAAAAAGTTTTGAGGTAATCCTCAGCTGCCTTCACATCTGAACTTGCTGCCTCACCATGCCTGACGATGGAGTGAATGCCGGACCTTTTCCTGAAGTTATCAAACCAGCCTCTACTGGCCTTAAATGAGTCTTTTGATGCTTCATCCGTGGAAGTGCACGGGGTCTGCTCCAGCAAATCACCGTAAATCGCTCGTGAGCCTTCTCGCATATGATGCCCTGTGCTAATGTATCTCCTTTAAGCTGCTTCTCCGTCACCCACACCATCAGTACATTCCCCATCTTTTCATGGGGAGAGCTACGGAGCTTAGAAATTATTGTAATGGCCTTAGCTGGCATTATACCCTTTATCGACTCCTTCTGTTTAAGCACAGTGCATATCGTTGAAGTACTACGCCAGTACTGCCTCGTCAAGTCAGCCACTCGCACACCTTGCTCATATTTTTCTATGATTTCACGCTTTAATTCAATAGACATCATCCTCTTCTGAGCACTGACCCTTCCACTCGCTTTCTTCGGACCCATGGTTATAAAAAGAAAAGTGATAAAGTATGTAAATGCACAAAAGATGCTTCGACAATGAGGTAAACAAGCACACTGACTGAGGCGTGGGAAACTATGAGAAGCTCGAGTCTCGGTAAACTGGTGGGTCGTGTGCAGCCGGCCTATCCACGAGATTACTTGTATCTCAAATGTTGCTTGTATTTCAAAGCAAAAAATCACTCGCTCGATGGCTCGAATCTCAAAAATCTCGTATGTTAGGGCACTCGTATCTTGAGGTACCACTGTATATAAAATGGTTCAGTCAGTTAGGGAAACTATTTGGCAGTTCCTCAAAATTTAACCATAGAGTTACCATAAGACCCAGCGACTTCACTTCAAAGTATATACCCAAGAGAAAAGAAAACATACATCTCCACAAAAACTTTTACATGAGTGGTAAAGCAGGGACAGTCATAATAGTAAAAAAATGGGGACAATCCACATACTCATCAATTGATATGTGGATAAATAAAATGTGATATATCCATATGACAGGATACTATTTGACAATTAAAAAATAAAATACTGACACATGCCACATACAGATGAGCCTTGAAAACATGATGCTGAATGAAAGAAACCAGGCACAAAATATCTCACATTTTATTATTTCACTTACAGTAAGTGTCCAGAAGAAGTTAAAGTAGACTGATGATTGCATGGGGCTGGGGAGCTGCAGAGGGTTGGGAGAGATGGGAGGAATGGACTGGAATTATTAATAGGTATAAGGTCTTCTCTTGGGGTGATAAAAATGTTCTGGAATTGAGTGTGGTGATTGATGCACAGCTCTGTGAATATATTACAAATCATTGAACTATCTACTTTAACTGGGTGAATTATATGATATGTCAATTAAATCTCAGCTACAAATGTCAACAGAAATTAAGAACAAAAATTTTTAATGATATAGGCAAAGTAGTATGTGATAATATTAAGGGAAAAAACTGAAAGCACAATTATATAGTCTGTGTATGTTCAACTATATGCAAAATATATGCATAAAAATAAGTCTGAAAATAAATATACACCCAGCTGGTTTTTCTCAATGGTTACAGCATCAGCCTGCATACTGAAGGGTGGAAGGTTCCATTCTGGTCAAGGACCTGTACCTCACTTACAGGCTTGGTCTGAGTGCATACGAATGTGTCTCTCTTGCATTGATGTTTCTATGTGTGTCTCTCCCCATCCTTTCTATTCTCTTTAAAAATATCAATGGAAAGAGTCATTGGGTGAGGATTAATCAAAAACAACAAAAATAAAAAATAAAAAATAAGCCAAATCAATTATAATGATTGTTTACACTCTAGTGTTCGTCTAAATTTTCTACAGGTATGAAGAGCTAAATTGAAAGTAAAAAAATTTAAACAATTAAAAACAGAGCACTTCTTTTCCTTTTACAAATTCAGTTAATGATATATTAATTTCCTACGAGATTATGATCATGCTGAACCAGGTTATTGTCGCTATGGAGTTAGCTGACAATTTCCAAATAGGCTTTCAAGATAACAAGGTTAGGGGTGAAGGTGGTGGCACCTGGCCATCAAGCCATCACTTCTCAAGTCTTGAGAGAGCTCTCTCACCTTTCAGATCTTTTATCCAAATAGTAGGTCAAAGAAATTTACTTTGACGAACACAAAAAGGCATTTTTCATAATCATCATTATTTACAAATGCAAACACTTTGTGGAATATAAACTCAGCTGGGATTTAACACAACCCATTTCCATAATGAGTATTTAGATGGATGAATCAATAGTCCCTTTACTTAAAGATGTAATAGCATTTAATAATCTGGAAGCTTCCTCAGTTATTTGAATTAAAATCAAAATTGAGTAAAAAATCATAGCTTCTTTCTCTGTAGGGTTAACAGTAAACTACCAAAGAATGTACTCATAGTAAACTAATTTTCACTGATTTGTATAAACAAGCCATTATATTTGATCCAAAGAGTAATAACTCAAGAAAGGAAATATGTGGATTTGTTTCACATTCAAATGTAGATATATAATTGTGACATTAAGAAATTAGCTACTAATTCGGCTTGTTTTGCACTGACAATGAAATAAGAGACCTCTGTGTCAATGCAACATCCTATCTCTTAAGTATTAGAATTTTCCATTTTGGAGCTAAAGCAAGCAAGAAAGAATGTTTGCTTTTTACAAAACTCTAAACCACTTCAAAAGATTTTTTAATTTTAAAAATATTTTTAAAGATTTAAAATTATTGGTTGACATGTAGATTAAAAAATAGTTGTTTGAACTAAAATCAACTCCATTTTGTGTATGTAGACACAATCATTATCTTCACACAGGATTTTATATTTTCTTTTTTTAAAGCAGGTATTTTTATTCTTGAAATGTGAATATATTTAACAAGCTACCAAAGTGAACCACCAAATAGATGGCAATAATATTGCCTGAATTTCACCCAACCTACTCCAAATTCTTCTGATAGAGCATATGTAATCATATGGAATTTTTTATTTACAACTTCCCCTTCCTACATCCATAGAACACTATGACTTAAAAGTATGGTCTTATGCTTTGTTTTTTCTTCTGGAAGATTCTAAGCATAATTACAAAAAGAAAACACACCAATTATATTGATATAGCTTTAGTGACCATCTAGTTAGACAATGATCATGTTCTGTTAGGTGTTTTGTTTAAACAGAAGCAGGTTATGTCTTGTTCATCTTCGATCCTTGGTTACCATTATTTTGTTTAACCACAGGCAAGCTGTATCTTGTTCATCTTTCTATCCTCCACTGCACCTACCTATGCACATTGTAGCTGCTCACTATATATGTGGTAAGCAACTGACCAAAAAAATGAATACCTGATGACTGCAGCCATACTTCTATTCAAAAGAAAAAAGAGGAACAAACCCATCTTTATACTTTCCCAGAATAAATGAAAAACTAGATTCTAATGGAAATAGTTTGTATTCCACTATGACTAATTAAATTCCCTCTCAATTAACTTTATACTCAAAATCACACATTGAAAAGAAAAAATTCATATATGCATATAAGTTCCCAGTTAATCACCCTTCACCCCATCTCTCTCTCACACACACACACACACACACACAAAACATCCTCCTACCTTCAACAACAAAGATTTTAAAAATTTAAAAATAAAAAAGAGAAAAATGTGTGAGTGTGCCTCAGTTTCTTAGAAGCTTTTTATTATTCTGATTAAGAATGAATGACAAAGTTTGAGGAGGGGATGCTGTTCAGAGTTAAAGGTCTTGGAAAGAGTTGTTATATTTAAACATTGAAGTGCATTCTCTAATCCTTTCTTTACACACACACACACTCAAATAAGTTGTTATATCTGAAATTTTAGAGTACCTTCTAATTTAAACCTGGTTCTTAAGTATTGGTGCTTCCTAGGATTTTGTCTTTGTTCTTTACATGTATTTTTTATTGATTTCAGAGAGGAAAGGAGAGGGAAAGAGAGATAGAAACATCAGTGATGAGAGAAATCATTGATCAGCTGCCTCTTACACTCCCCACATTGGGGGTCAAGCCCACAACCCTGTCATGTGCCCTGACAAGGAATGGAACCATGACCTCCTGGTTCATATGTTGATGCTCAACCACTGGACCACACTGGCCAGGCCTATGGTTTTGTCTTGGCCCACCTCTCTAACTATTCTTCATGTTCTCATTGATGATATTAATTTCTGTATGGTTTTAATTTCCAGCTGTATGCTTAAAACTTGTAAATCATTATCTCTAACACTGACTTTGTCTTGAACTTCAAATGTATATATCTAGCTGCTTAGTAATATCTATATCTAGATATTTCTTACTTTTCTAAATTCAAAACTTTCAAAAACTCAACTCCCCACTCCTTAACTCACCCACACATACACATCGCAAAAATCTGCCTAAATCTCTTCTCTCAATTATTAACATTTCCATTTATCTAATCATAAAAGACAAAAACCTAGGGTTTATTTTAAGTGTAGTGCTAAAAAGCTAAATCATGCATCTATTTTCATAAATAAAGTTTTATTGGAACACAGCAATGCCCAATTATTTATGTACTGTTGATGGAGACTTTCACAGTACAATGACAGAGTCGAGTGCAATAGAGGATTATTGCCCACCAAGCCTACAATATTTCTATCTGGACCTCTACCAAAAAATTTTGCTGAACTCTGTTTTACATCATACTTGTTCTCTCTCAAAAGTCAAAAGCTGCCTATTTTTCCCTCCTATATATTTCTCAAAGTCATTCCTATACCACTTCTCAAACTTGGGGGTTCATCATCTCTTACCTGGATAATTGCAACAGTGTCCTAAGCCCATCTTTCTCCTACCACCAGAGTAGTACATTTAAAACACACTCTTGGCCCGCCCCAGTGTGACTCAGTGGTTGAATGTCAACCTATTCACCATTTGATTCCTGGTTGCTAGCTGTGGGCTCAACCCCCAGTGTGGAGAGTGCGTGGACAGCTGATCAATGGTTCTCTCTCATCACGGATGTTTCTCTCCCTCTCTCTCTCTCTCTCCCTTCTTCCTTTAAATCAATGAAAATATATTTTAAAAAATAAAATAAAACACACTTTTGATTACTATGCTATTGGGAGACAATTCTTCATGGGTCTCTATTGTATCTGTGCATCTTGCAAGCAGAAGTACTGACAGTTTTTGTTTCGTGCTGTCTTCTCAAGAATATTTGTATAGCAAACATCCTTGGAAGACAAAAGGTCTCCCTCCAGGATAGAGAACAGATTTGTTTGCTGTCCAGCATAATAAAGATAATATCTCCCTTCAGGGCAAAGATTGGGCAGGTTTGCATGCATCTCCCTTATAAAATTCATGCAAGAGTAGGCCTTCTTTGCCCCTGCTGCTCACCAGCTTCCCTCCAGCTGCCAGCAGGGACCTAGGACCCGGGCTTCCCTAGTAGTCCTGGCTTTGTCCGGAAGGTCATCTGGAAGGACATATGGACTAATTAGCATATTACGCTTTTATTATTATAGATTGGGGAATCTGAAGCTTGGGTTTTTTTGGCAGTAGTACAAACCCACTATGTCCACAATATCCACTTGTGCCCACCATGGAACTTAGAGGGGAAGAAGAACCAATATGAACTTGAACCTCATGCTGCTTGTTGTGTGATGAGTAACAAAGTCTTTTGTCTCTTAGCCAGGAGTCTCGTCTCCAATTGTTCATGAAACTATAGCAACCTAACTTGTAGGCTTGTAAGGAGGTTAAAAATCTTCACAGTTCTTAACATTCAGCCCCATTCTATTTGTCTCCATCACCTATAGACTGAAGTCCAGGTATCTTAGCCTAGCATATGAGGCCCTGGGTGACCTAAGTAGACCTGTCCCTCTAACCCCATACTCTCTATACCATTCCCTTCCTCATAATGCTTATTCATGATCCATAGCTGTTCATAGCTCTCCAATTAGCAAATTCTATTCTGCATCTTCCCATCATGCTGTGTCTTTGGCCTGAATTGCCCTCTACATTTCTTTCCCCCTTCTCCATCCAGGCTTCTTTAGCCTGCAACCTCATTTTCATACTTTATATACAGTTCAGAGAGCATTCATCCATCCATCCATCCCCAGACTAAACTTGGAGTCCTTCCTCTGGATTCCCAGAGCAATTCAATCATATCCTTGCCACATTTTTGGAAGTGTCCATTATGTGCCTCTCTTGCCCATCAGATGCTGCACCCTAATACCCTTAATTCTCACTTTGGAGGAAAGAAATAATCCTTTTAACTTGTATTTTCTTTTTTTTAAGATTTTTTTTTTATTCGTTTGTAGAGAGAGAGGAAGTGAGGAGGAGAAAATCAATGAGAACGAAACATTGATCAACTGCATCCTGCATGCCTCCTGAGGGACTGGCCCTGCAACCTAGGCATATGTCCCAACCAGCAACCTTTCAATGCATGGGATGAAACCCAGTCAACTAAGCCACACCAAACAGGGCTCATTTGTATGCTGAAAATGAGAAAATTGCTTTCCTGCTTCCTTTTTAACACTCTTTTCCCTTTTAGAATATCATTCACTATGACTCACCTTTGGAAGGAAGAATTAAGAAAATGTTCCATAAAGGATTGATATTTCCCCAAATCCAGTTTTGTTCTCCAGACAATTTGGATTACTCAGAGGACTCCTGAGAGCAATAACTGAGAAGAAAAGCAATCCAATTCTTCAACACTGAGCATGAGAAGGATGTACTGAATAATGCCAGTGAGCATGGGCCATGTGGTAGAGCCAGCATGGCCAGGGGACTTCTGGGGAAACACCTAGTCAGATCCTCTCCTTTCAGCTGTAGAGAAAACAACTCCCAGTCTTTAGTTAACTGGTGGGAACAAGGTGTCTCACTGGGGGAGATCGCCCCGCCCCCTCCACCCAGATTTTTCAGAACCATCTTTTGTGAAGTGTGTGGTGAGAAATTAGTTTTTGAAAAGCATACAGAGAGCTCTACCACCAGGCCTTTTAGGAATCCCCCAGCCTCGCCCCCAAGTCCAATGCTGGTAGCAGTAAAGGAGTTAATAAATGGAGACTGTTTAACCATTCCCTGGATTGTTCTAGGGAAGGATTTATGTGGGGGATTTTTTGTTTTTGTTTTTGTTTTTTTGGTTATTGTTGTTTTGTTTTTTAATGAAGAAGAGTCCTAGCTGGTTAGGACTCTTGGATAGATAGAGCATCAGCCCTCGGACTGAAGGGTCCTGGATTTAATTCTGTTCAAGGGCACGCACCTAGGTTGCAGGCTGGACCCCCAGCCCTGGTCAGGCAATTAACTGATGTGCCTCTCTCACATCCATATTTTTGGTCTCTGTCTCTCTGCCTCCATTCCACTCTCTAAAAATCAATGGAAAAATATCCTCGCGTGAGGATTAACAAAAAAACAAAAATTTTAAAAATTAAAATGAAGAAGAAAGAAAAGAAAAGAAAAAAAGGTGGAGAGAAGAGACCATTGTTTACATCTTAAGATTTTTTTCTTTTTAAAAAATATTTTTTATTGATTTCAGAGAGGAAGGCAGAGGAAAAGAGCAATAGAAACATCAATGATGAGAGAGAATCACTGATTGGCTGCTCCTGCATGTCCCCTACTGGGAATCCAGCCTGCAACCCAGGCATGTGCCCTTGACTGGAATCAAAACTGAGACCTTTCAGTCCTCAGGCTGACGCCTATCCAAACCGGCTAGGGCACATCTTAAGTTTTTTAAAGCTCCTTTATATGGTCTCACTGATGCAAATACAATAATCCCAGGCAGGGCTGTTTCTTATCTGCAGGCTATCCTTGGTATGCTCAGGCTTCCAGAGAACCCCTGCAAACTCAAATGAACCCATCCACAACCATGCAGTCCAATCAAGGAATGCAATCCCTGGTGAAACTTGGCTAAAATATTCCTATGTTGAATATTTTATTAGGTATAGTATTTATACAAACTATGAGGGAAAATCTTTTTTTTTTTAACTTAAATTCTTTATTATTTAAAGTATTGCATAAGTCTCCTTGAGAGAAAACCTTATCTCTCAGCTTTCCATGGGCCTTTTCCAGATAATGGAATTTCTGGTCCCTCTGAACTTAAATTAAGAAATTTAATCGAATAAATCAACCAATCCTAGACCTGCTATGATCAAAGATACTAATTTTTTTAAATATAGTGGTAGAAAAGGGACATGTTCTGCCTTTACCTCAAGCTACATTACAAAACCAAAAATACCCCCCTCTGTAGTTCAAAGGCAGGACCCTAGAGTAAATTCAAATCCATGTTGCATTAAGACAACCTCTTTACAAAAACTAGCTCATCCTCTCCAAATCCTTTGCTTGCTACCATTGGCAAGTATAATGCATAACAATTGCATAAATATAACCCACCAACATGTTAACCAATTAACGGCTTGAGATATACATATTTAGACTTCAGATAAGTAGGAGTGATTCCATAATTTGAAATATATTATTGAAACATATGGAAAATAACAGAAAATATTTACTATGGAAAATAACAGAAAATATTTACTATGAGATCATATTTCTAATTGTCTTGTGATTACTTTGGTATTGAATAGGAAGTCTAAAAACGCCTAATCTCTTTTGCTTTCTGAGAAAATGTTATGATTAGCATATCTGTTTTAAAATAGCAGAAAAAAAAGTTTTCAATAAGCTTATGTCAAAATCAAAGTTTTTTTCTGTTTCCAAAGCTATTAGTAGTGATATTCACCTACACACACACACACACACTTTTTTGTCTATTTCCTAAAATCAAAACTTTATCAAGGAAAAAGTTCAGGATCTTGAAAACTGATTAGTGCATTCATCATCAAAATTCTAAGTACACAGATGCTCAGTAGGGAAATATGTCCAAAATAGCTAGAAAGTAGATTTCCAATAGTGCTGACAATGCAAGATTATCAAAATATTTGCAAAAGAAAACTGCAACAAAAGAAGACTTGCATATATAATTCGTTCATTTTAATTTCTCCCTGAACATCAAGGGGATTAAATTCATTTGCATTAGTCTTTGGTGTTGATCCTGATGAATTTATTAGCCCCTGTCCAGCATTGTTTTAGGAGTACTTACTGGTTTTCTTTCTAGGTGTTCTCAGATGTTAACCTCACAGGTGCCAGGAAATTTCTGCAGAACATCAATACAAAAATCACCATTCTTTCAGCCTTGCATCTCCGGGGCAGCAGCAGCCAGATTTGTGGTGGGTTGTCCCAGGCAGTGGCAGTGCTGATAGTTATAGTAGGGAATGTTCTCCACTAAATCAGGCCTGGTCAACTGCATGAGGTCTGAGTAAATAATGGGATAAGGTTGAATAGCCACTGCATTCAAAACATTTATTGTATGAAAGTTCGTGCTTGACTGGCTCAAGTATGCTTATAATAGACTAAGAAAAAACATTCAGATGGTATCTGGTTACAAAGTTATGGTGGCAACTGAGAAATCTTTACTCCGAAAATCACTACCCACCCTCTTGACTATCATCTCCTCTGTGTTAAGAAGGAGGACCATTTTAAGATAAAAGTTCTGGGCCTGTGGGATAAAGATGTAAAGGGCTGTTTATCAGTTCTATAATCTCAGAGACACTACTTGTCCAACTCATTGCAGCTTTATGTTTTTTCCTTTCAGGAGTTCTACCGTATTGTACATCAAGCTTTCAGTAGATTGATATTTTTCAGTTTTATTTTACAGATTCCTTTTACATTTAAATTTCTATCCCAGTTGCATCCTTTAGTTGTTGGTCGATATTACAGCATTTTCTCTAGGGCAGAGAAAAAAGCACATGTTTCAGCTCTCCTGAGAATGCTCTTCTATGAAACGAGATCCCACTTGCCTTACAGGAGGGGTTTTAATGAGAGGACTAATTCCAATGCAAGGATTTAAAGACTTGCAAATGACTATACTAAAAAACTGGAGAAATGTCACACTTATAGTCAGTGTGACTTATAGAATAATTTGGTGTTTATATCTTTTTTATGAGAAAGGAAACATGAATAGAACTTACCCTTTTATTTCCTAAAGGAAGAACAGTGACTGTCTATAATTAAGGACTATATATTTTTATTTAAACTTGAAAACTCTAAATGGATCACTCAAATAAAATATTCTAGCTATGGCTAACCCTTTTCCCAAAAGTTTCTTCACATAACTGGCATTATTTAACATTGGCTAGTTTCTGTCCAGTTTGCTGGAAATGTTCAAAAGCAGCAATGACATTTGCTTTCTTTCTTTTTTTAATATATTTTTATTGATTTCAGAAAGGAAGGGGGAGGGAGAGATAGAAACATCAATATGAGAGAGAATGTTTCATTGGCAGCCTCTTGCATTTCCCCTCTCCCCCATACCCCCACTGGGGACAGAACCCACAACCTAGGCATGTGCCCTGACTGGGAATCAAACCCTGACTTCCTGGTTCTTAGGTCTACACTCAACCACTTAGCCATGCCGGCCAGGCAACATTTGCTTTCTTAATGCAAAGGGCTCAGTCTTGTCATCAAATTGCTGAACCTATTTATCTAGATTTATCTGTCTAGATTCTTGTCTCTAAATACCTTTGAATCTAAGCCACTCCTAGTTCTGACACAGTTTCTGTTTACATATTAGATTATTCTGCTATGCTATTAAAAATTCATTCTCCCAGTAAAATGAGATTGGGTGATTTCTAATCTTTTTGTTCAAACTTTCTACATTTTAGAATTCTCAAGGAAGCAGGTATCATTTTCAATGGTGGTATATTTTATGATTTACAAACCACAAAAACCTCAGTTCTTTGTTAATCATTCCTGCAGTAATGCCTGAAGCCTTCTGTTGTCATTTACACAGGAAATCAGGGTGGGAGAGGAAACAAGTATTGACAGGTACCTGTGAACTAAAAAATATACCAGCATTGGTGTAAGAAACAGAGACTTTCTAATTCTCTGTTGTTACTGAATTGATAGTGATATGAACACATGAAAGAAGCAAATCTAGCTGTGACATGAGTAGGGGGACTCAAAATATTAAAAAGGGGAAAAGAGGAAGTCCTTCTAACTAGCTGGCAATATAATGAGTCATCACCATTCTCAAAAGAAGTTGAACTTCCAAGGAAACACATGATTCCATTGGTGTTCTCCGAGGAAAGAAGCAAGAAGAAAACTGATAATATTCTAGAAATAACTGAGGCTCCTGGGTTATGTATACAGGAGATCCACCTGAGCAGAAGGATGAGTGAGAGAAGAGAGATTTTCTATATATTAGCTTAATAAATTTAATAGTTAGATTCACTACTCACATTTTTGTAGTATTTTCACAGTTTTGTTATAAATATATGTAAAATATATTCTCTCAGATATATACCAAACTCTTCATGGTGAGTGCTTTCAGACATTCTGGGGCACCCACTTTTTAATTTACATAATTCTATATTCTTTAATTTTTATGTGCATGTATTTCATGCAGTAAAATGTATATCTGTTTCCTTTATAATTCATAAAGATAAATTATGATATACCTTATGGTTAAGAACAACAGAAAACCTGTCCTGGCCTTCCATATTCATAATTAATTGAAGCTGAGCTAGACCCTTGTGGCAAGTTTAATAACTAAAACCTCTTAGCTTTAGTTGTTCTATGGGTTTTTCTCTAGAACAAATCATTTTAAAGTGAAATTCTAATGTAATATGGACAGGTAATATATTGTTTTTAATATTACTGCCCTGTTGCTATTAATAAAAATGAAGCCCAATACTTAATCATTGCCTGCCAGGGGATCACAATGCAGGGTTTGTCAATTTCCCCAAGAGCATGGAGGCAGGAGCCCTCAGGATTTCTTTCACTTTCCTTGCAAATTTTCCAATAGGACACAAGTAATAGAAAATACATGTAAGTAGGCACGGAGCCTAAAGAACCCACAATTTACAATGTTGAGGGTACAGGGTGAACCAGAGATTAAAGTTGCTCTAAATAGCCACTTCTATCATTGGCACCCCCTTCTAAATCTTATCATCCCTCAAAATAATAATATCATCTCTACTTCCATTTTGGTGTCATTTCATATATCTATATATATAGTAATTTACTGGACTCTCATCCTTCACAAAATGATGCTGATGCACATAGGATGTTACAGGGTATGCTTTTGGGGTCAACATCTATACAGATGTGAAGGAAGGAGGATTGAGCAGAGGAAGCAATTGGGCTGCAGTGAAATCCCAGCAGACAGAATCCTGGAGAATACACATGCAAGGGGCTACAGAAGTGGAAAGTGTTTGGACACTCTATTGTGTGAAGTGAGAGGGAGAAAAAGCCAGGGAAAAGTATAAAGATTTAGCCTGGTCTAAGTGGAAAGCTTACTTTTGTAGGGTTTCTATCCCTAAGGTTCTATGAGTGTATGTAGCAATGTTAAAGGAACAAAAACAATAAGTGAATTGAAACATGGTGGGCACAGAAGTCTGGAGGAAGCAATGACAAGAGAGTTGAGGGTACAAATCTTTTTGTTATAAAAACAACGTAACTACATTTTTGAGAAGGGGGAGGGAGAATCTTCACATTGCCACTATCTACGCAACTCATGTCTGCATGATGTATTACATAATTATAACCATATCTTACATATGATCATCTACTCTTTTATTTTTATCTAACCTTCTAATGTAAGCATTTTTTGTGTTGTTCTATAAAGTATTTCAAATTGAAATTTTGGGATACTCCATATCAAAGATCAAGATCCTCATTTTTGTGAAATTAAACAAGAAGATTGTGAAACTTCAACCAAATTATCAAAAATAAAGAGGGACATGACTCATTTTTCTCTTACTGCTAGAGACCATAATATTGCTATTGCTTTTATCTTAATATTGCACTTCTCTTTTGCCAGCTGCACTCCTCAACCACTTGAAGTTAGAGATATTAACATAAATTTGTTCAGAGTACAAATCAAGGTTAGTATCTAGTAAGTACAAGGATTACATTAGATGTCTCTTTCTCCACCTCCAGACCAGGGTTTCCCTTTAGAAGCATACTAAGAAGATACTCTATTTATTCTTACCCTAAATGCAACATGAGAAAATTATAAACTTTCATTGGTTTGCTTTCTCTACCTGGGGCTAAAGGGGATCTCTGGTTTCCTTCTGGATTGGAAAAGATTTAAGTTCGCCGAAAGACGGGATGATTTAGTAGAGTGAGAATTTACTTTACCTTATTGTTGAACCCTGGCAAGTTTTCTTGGAAAAAGCAGATCCAAAGATACATGAAAAATTATCGTGGTTCAAATTAGAATTAAAGGTGTAACAAAATTTGCAAAAATCAAAACATACACTCAAATTCTTGAATCTGTGTTTTTGATGGTGAGTTCTGTATTGAGTCTTTAGAAACGTGGTCTTGATAGGTGACCTGGAGTACCCCAAAACTATATTTGGGAATATTTATCAAGAACTCATTGATTCATTATAATAGATATAACATCAACATGCTTAAATTATAATGTTAAATTAAAATAAAACTATAGATAATCATAAGTAAAGCTATGGTTATAATTATGTACATCATGTGGAAGGCAATACACCAATTTAGACCGGAGTTGTGTAGATGGTGGGGATGTGAAGGTTCTCCCTCCTTGTTTCCCAAAATGTAGTTATATTGTTTTTTATAACAAAAAAGAAAACCCATTTGTATTTGGCACAGCTAACAAATATGTAAAGCTCATTCATTAGATATGCTTCTCTGCCATGGGAACCTGGTAATTCCTCCCACTCTAATGACCCTCAGCTGGACTCTACAAACCAGGCTCTGAAGTGTGTCCCTCACTCCCTGGGACAGCTAAGCCTCTGGAAACTTAAACCACATATTTCATCCTGCCTAGCTCTCTAGGTCTTTCATGCCTTCCCCATAGTACCTGTTTTTCAACATCATCAAAAGCTCCAGTCCCTCAGTACTTCATTCACCCTATTTCTCTTGCCTTGACATTTCCAGAACCTTGACTCATCAATATAACTTCTTTTCATATTTCTTTGTCTAAAATCCAAAGCATTGATCGCACCCTCCAAATGCATCATATTATATCTTGGGAGAACCTCTAATCTTACAGGTATATCAAGAGATTGAATCCCAATCAAGAGGCAACATTGACCACTGCTTCTGGCAGAGATTGGCAAATGCCTCCTCAGCATCCTTCTTCCTCACAAATAGAATCTAATTTTCATTAGCATGACTATACACATAGCCAAAGATGACATTTTTCAGTCTTACAAATAGAGGTAGCCAATGAGACATATGCAATAGTCATCTGCTTAGGTGTCCCAGAAAGCTCTTTAAAGGGAGGTATACTTCTTTGGGTTTTTCCCCTTCTTACCTCGTCATATAACAGCTGGAGCTTCAGCACAAATTTTACAACCATGAGTAAACATTTTCAGAAAAGAGCTCTGAATGCTAAGGATAGTGGAACAGAAACCTAGAAGGAGCTTGGGGGCATTGAAAATATTGTATAATCACAAGCTAGCCCAGAACCATCTGCTTACTGACTTTTTTTTTATATATGAAAGAAAATAAAGTTCAATCCTTTTTTTAAGTTGCTGTTATCAGGTAAGTGTTACTAATAATTTGGCAGTTCCTAATAAACACACTATTTCATTCATTCACTACCATGTATTTGCTGACTGCCTGTTTTAAGTTCAGTATTATGCAATAAGTTTGGGTAAAAACAGAAAAAGTATAAATATAGTTTAGAGTATGACACAATCCCTATTTCTTGCAAGATGAACTTCATGGCAATGTATGATATTTTTCAAATGCACTAAAAAGTATAGGCAACAAGCATGTTGGGTTATAAAAGATGGCAGAGGTGAGATGTAGGATGTAGTGATTGACAAAGAAGGTAATGAGGCTTGAGTTGAACTCGGAAAAAGAAGAGGGCTGGAGGGAGGCTTAATAGAGCAGTTCTCTTCATGTTAGGAGGAAAACTATGGACAGTGTATCAGAAAGACAGATAAAACTTTTTAAGTTCAAGATACTAAGGGCCAGTGTCTGGCTGGATTCCTTCTGTTGTGAGCCCTCAGGAAAGACAGCCAGCCTCTCTGTTCTGGAACTTCCCCCCTTCCAGAAATCCCACAGGTCTGGAGATTGTTGGTTGAACTCGGCACAGCATTGTCAGCGGCACAAGAATTCTATTATTGTAATTCTATTATTGTAACATTGGCCTTTCTTCCTAAGGTTGTTGTAAGAATAACAATTATATGCCATTAATAATATTCATAGCCCTGTGTCTTCATGTCCTCTCTTGTCAGCTAGTGCCTATGGCATTTGTGCTGAAGGAAGTCACTCTTCATGGTGTAGTTCACTGAGTCCACTCTGGCATGGAGGAAACTGCCTATGACTTCCTTTCCTCGATGAGTGGGCCTTACTATGCGTTTGTCCTTTTGTGCTGTATTGGATCATGCTGTCACCAAAGGTCTTGTTGTAATCTTCTACCAAACAATAACATATCCAGATACTCTCATCTTCCTATGGTTACAGTTCAGAGAGCTACACTGGCTAGTCAGTTACTTAAGTTACCTGTAGGCAATATTTAACCATTTGGGTACCACTTATGTAAAAAAAAAAAAAAAAAGCCCTGACCAGTTTGTCTCAGTGGATAGAGTGGATAGAGCGTCAGCCTGTGGACTGAAGGGTCGGGGGTTCAATTCCAGTCAAGGGCATGTACCTTGGTTGTGGGCATATCCCCAGTAGGGGGTAGGAGCAGGAGACAGCTATTCAATGTTTCTCTCTCATCAGTGTTTCCAACTCTATCCCTCTCCCTTCCTCTCTGTAAAAAAAATCAATAAAATATATATTAAAAAAAAAAAAGCTGACTAAGGTTAAAACTAACACATTTCTATTTCTCCTTTTTCTCTCCAGTACAAATCCTAGTGTTTCTAAGCCTTCAGTTCATTTACCCTTTTTTTCAATCCTTTCTTTTCTCATGAGTCAGTTCCTGTCTCTTCAAGTCTTTAATATTATTAAGTGCTGGGCCTCAGATTTCTTCTGCAGCCATTTAGTGTTTTGGTGCAGGGCTAATCTTTCAGTAACTTAATGCCTTAAATAAAGGCCTTAACCTGCACAAACACTCGTAGCCTGTTTTAATTTTGATGACCTGACTTCATTTTCTTAAACCGGTAGCATTTTAAAAATATATCATAGGCTGTGTTCTGGGCACATCAGATACCACACTTATATAACCTGTGGAAGAAAGTCTTTGGGAAGACTCTCGGGAAATGGGAAAGAACAATTCTTTTAAATATATTTGTACTGATTTCAGAGAGGAGGGAGAGGAAGAAAGAGAATCAGAATTATTGATCGGCTGCTTTCTGCATGTTCCCCACTAGCCTGCAACCTGGGCCTGTGCCCTCACCAGGAATCAAACCCTGACCTCTTGGTTCACAGGTCAATGCTCAACCACTGAGCCACACCACCAGGCAGAAAACAGATGTTTATTCACTCCTGCCCCAAGATAAGGACTGAAACCCCTACACCTACTTTGTTTTTGCTCCCATTGAGAGCTGGTGGTGAAGATTGGTGTCCTTCTCTAATCTCAAGGCATTAAACCTGAACATTTTAATTCTGAGGAGCAATCACTTAGGTAAGAGCATTCTCTTTAGATGGTCAGATGGTCTCTATTAAAAACCAGTAAGTTTCCAGATTTGATGTTAGGTATGAGGGGAAAATCCTAAAAAGCTTAAAGGCAATTTTTTTTTTAGTTTGGACTATGACATGGTACAATTGAACAAACTCTTCCTATTCAAGATTTTACAACAAATAAAAAGTTAACTCTTCTATTGTAATTGAAGCCCATGCCAGCTGTGAGAAGAAAATTCACCACTTTCTACCAGGAACATTAGAGGCTGTTTCCAGCAAGGCAAAAACCAGTTATTAAAGTTTTCTAGCTAAATAAAGACTCTGTGTTGCTGGAATGTGTAAGCAATTAGCTCCTGCCATCACACTCAGGATACATAAAGTGGATTGTAGAAGTGTGGGCCAGGGCTTAAGCAGAGTCTTATTTAGCCATGTCTAAACACATTTTTCTCCCTTTTAAGGCTAACATCTACCCACAAGACACCCCAAAGAGATGCAAAGAACTTCAAACTCCTTTTCACAGAGAGTCAATGTGGATTTGGATCTATACAGAGAGCTTCAAATCTCTATCCCTTACTGGCTCTGGGTCATGAGCAATTCACTTAACCTCCTTGAGCAGCAATTTCCCATTCTGTAAACCAGTGTGAATAATACCTACTGTGCAAGGTTACTGAGATATTTAGCAATAATATACATAAAATATCTGGCATTTAGGAGGGTTTCAATACATGAAAAATGTAGATATAAATATAGCATCTCCATGTTTCCCCCAAAGTACACACACACACACACACACACACACACACACACACACGGGTGGGGGTAGAAGTGAGGGCGGGTGGAGAATGGGGCAATAATTCTATGCTATTGAGAAAGAGGTGGTCTATAGAAACATATCTGTGTTCCCTTATCAGTTTAACATTCCAGGTATAAAATATGGATTTTACATCAAGTGAGCTGCCATACAGAGGGACATATTATTTTAATTTCTCAGAGAATGGGCAAGAAATATTCTCCAAGAGTGAGGGGGAGAGTGTGGGAGAGGGAGCAGAGAGACAGAGGGAGCAGAAGCAGGAGCGAGTGCCCATCAGTCATATCCTCCTCAAGAGGCTGACCAGTATGAGTTCACCTGAGCTCTATTTGTAAGAGCTTTAGCAATAGGGCCAGAGAATGAAAACAAGTGGGGTATGTGAAGGGGAGTGAGCAGGTGAACATTCTCTCCCTCGCGCCTGCTCACTACCCCCAACCATATACTAGGCATACATGTTATTCTCCATATATTACCTACCTTTCCAAGGCAGAAAAACAAAGCAGGGACCGCCGTTCTTAAAATACTTTAGAGCCTGATATTTCACCATGACTCTGAGAGTCTATAGAGAGTACATGATGCATGCCCAGATCCTCCTGTAAGCTGAGCCTCTCATTCCCTCTGCTGCTGGGGGAGTTACCTACTGATGACTCACAGGCAATTCCCTCCGTCAAAGGGAGCTGCCTTGCTCTCCTAGGGCATCCTGCATCCAGTGACTACTGGCGGTGAAGGTACAAAAGCCCTGCACCCTTGCCTCAATTCAGGAAGGGCCATTCCAGCTCTAGAATTCTGCAAGGGAACTGCTCAGGCAACTGCATCGCCATTCAAGTTTCCCTGTGTCTCCTCTGAAAGGATGCTCCTCTTTTCCCTCACTCCCTAACAGGTGTTCCTTAAGGCTCTCTCCAATTAGTTTCCTGCATGCAAGTCTCCACCCCGGAGCCTCTGTGCAAAAACTCAGCCTGCAAATGGTTCTGAAGATCAAGCAAAAACCAGATAAATAATCAAATACTTAACCACTTCTGAATAGCTGAAGTGATACCATTGAAGATGGGACTGTAGAGAGTCCCAGGGGAATCTGAGCTTATGTCAGTGCTGCAGGATGTGAAAGAGAAACTCGGCTCTAGCTCTTGAAACAATTATTGGACACCGGCCAAGGGTTTTACAGTGTGTACTTCTGGATGACATGTGAATAGAAAGCAGAGCAGGATGATAAAATGCCAGTCATTGTCCACTTCAAACAATTCTGAGTCCACCCTGAGGCCAGCTGACAACTGGCTGGGGAAATAACGACATGAACATTGTTATGGAATACAGGAAACAATCACAAACATGAGCATTAAGTGGGGCGCTTTACAGGTTACCAAGCATTTTCAAACATAACCCTTCCGTCTTCGTGATGGAAAACCACCAGATGAGTCGGCTCATTGTTGTTCTTACTACTATCTCCAAAGAAGGAGATGTAGATTTGTTCTGAGCACTTCTCCAGGTCACACACCTGAGCTAGGACGCACATGCAGTGGTCACTCCAAGCCCTAGGCACATTCCCCTGTTCAGAGATGTTTATCCCAGCAGTAGCAGCACAATGCTCTCTCATAAGAAATTTCATCACAAACAATTGTGTAAGCAAGATAAAGAGTAAAGTCAGAAATATGAGCCACTGACTTCATAAAGATAGATGACCTCTCTTTCCAGAACAAGGCTACTCATTCAGGATCAAATATTTTTTTATGGGTGTTATGAAGGACCAACTCTAAGATTCTCTTGAGACTATCTGATTCAAGCCATTGAAGCAGAGAGCATGAGTGCACCTATGACTTTTGTGCAGACTCAGCCTTTGTTCCCTGCCAATGTAGCTCAGTGGTTGAATGTCAACCTATGAACCAGGAGGTCACAGTTAATTCCTGGTCAAGGTTGCAGTCTCAATCCCCAGTGTGGGGCATGGGAGGCAGCCAATCAATTATTCTCACTCATCATTCATGTTTCTATCTTTCTCACCTTCTCCCTTCCTCGCTGAAATCTCTCTCTCTCTCTCTCTCTCTCTCTCTCTCTCTTTCTCTCTCTCTCTCTCTCTCACACACACACACACACACACACACACACACACACACACACTAGAGGCCCAGTGCATGAAATTCATCCATGGTGTGGGGGGTCCTTCAGCTTAGCCTGCTCCATCTCCAATCTGGGACCCCTTCAGGCATGTCCGACTGCCCGCTTAGGCTCTCACAATTCAGGACTGCTGGCTCTCAATTGCTCACCTGCCTGCCTTCCTGATTGCCCCTAACCACTTCTGCCTGCTAGCCTAATCATCCCCTAACCACTCCCCTGCCAGCCTGATTGATGCCTAACTGCTCGCCTGCCAGCCTGTTTGCCCCTAACTGCCCTCCCCTGCAGGCCTGAGTCCCCCCCAACTGCCCTTTCCTGCAGGCCCAGTCACCCCCAACTTCCTTCCTCTGTTGGCCTGGTCACCTCTAACTGCCTTCCCCTGCTGACCTGATCACCCACAACTGCCCTTCCTTGCAGGCCTGGTCCCTCCCAACTGCCCTCGCCTGCTGGCCATCTTGTGGTAGCCATCTTGTGTCCACATGGGGGTAGGATCTTTTGACCACATGGGAGCAGTCATCTTGTGTGTTGGAGTGATGGTCAATCTACATATTACTCTTTTATTAGATAAGATAGAGGCCTGGTGCATGGGCGGGAGCCAGCTGGTTTGCCCTGAAGGGTGTTCTGGATCAGGATGGGTATTCCCTTGGGGTGTGGAGTGGCTTGGGTGAGAGGCCTGTGGTGGTTTGCAGGCTGGCCACACACCCTGGCAACCCCACCAATCTTCTGTAATTGAAACTTTGTTGCCTTAAGCAGAGGCCTGGGCTGGCCAGGGTGTGCAGAAATCTTGGCTTCCCCCACCGCCAGGGGCATCCCAAGCCTCCCTCCTGCTCTCTGTGGCTGTAGCCATCTTGGTTGGGTTAATTTGCCTACTCACTCTGATTGGCTGGTGAGCGTGGTTTGTGAGTGTAATGGATGTGCAGTCAATTTGCATATTACTCTTTTATTAGATATAAATATATATACACACACACAAACACACACATATGTATATGTATATATGTGTGTGTTTGTGTGTGTGTATATATATACTTATATATATATATAAAACTCAGCCTTTATTTTGTCTGAGACCAAAACCACTCAGACTTTCCTTAAGAACTTTCTTGAAGTAAGACAAACAAACTTCTTCAGAATGGGAAGGTGAAGAGATTAGAGTAAGGGGTAGGACAACTGAATAGTGATCTTCTCAGAATTCTGAGTAGGGAAAATGAAGAATTTTATCCCCAGTAACTGCTTTCATGATTTAATCTCCTCATGCCCTACCAACCCTAGGAACATTTGCTGTTTTTACTGCCTGACTGAAGCGTGGATCAATCTGAAGCAGCAGCCATGACAATGGTTTTCTAGTAGATTTGTTTTTTCATAATCTCATAAATGTACAGGCTGCTGAAAAATATAAAAAGCTGAAAAAAATCTAGAAAGGATTGCTATGCTGACCTAAATGTTGCATTGAGGTATATGAGGCCTCAACCAAAGAAAAATTATGCCTATCAAATTTCATGAGGAAATGTGGGTTAAATATTCTTTGTTTAATATTCAGTTTTCTTGAAACTACTAAACCATTTTCATTCCTTAAACTCCAATCCTTGAGCCCACAGAGAGGATCAAACCTAAATTTGTTAATAGGATATACTCAAAGCTTAAAAGTGCATTATATGATTTGGAGGAAGCATATATTTGGTTACCGCTAGGTGGATCTCACATTGGTTCCAGTTTGATTTGTGAGAAGCTATTCTTACGTTGTTCTACTTATTAGTTTTTCTGACATTCAGGGTATCCTCTTATGGCAGGCCAGAGAGAAGCATAGCATTAGGAGCAGATTTTTCTTACAGCAGAGTGGTAAATCCACATGAGCTTTTAAAACAGAACTTTGAAGAGGAACCAAGATGGTGTGGCATAGGTAAACACCTGAACTGCTGCCTCACACAACAATTTCAAAACTACAACTAAAAGTCAAAATGGACATCATCCAGAACCACAGGAAGGCTGGCTGAGTGGAAATTCTACAGCTAGAGGAAAAGAGAGAAGCACACTGATACTCACAGGAGCTGCAGAAGTAAAGTGCAGAAGTACAGAGGTGCACCCACAGAGAGTACACAGCTGTCTTTTTCAAGCGGGAGGGAGACAAATGCTCCCAACTGCTCTGAACTCCAGTTCCAGGCAAGACTCTGGGGACCCAAACTCATACAGGGAGAAACTGGTTTGTCTGGCAGTGGGCGAAACTCGAAGGCAGCTTTCTCTTAGAGGTCTTGTAGTGATTACCACAGGACACTGAAACCCAGGGGACTCTTAGGGCAGGGCTGACGGGAAGCCATTGCTGTTTGCTCTACCCTGAGAATCCACCTCATCCAAGCTGAGCGCAGAGGCTTTTGCGTATGAATGGCCTGGTCCTTTGAATTCTAAACTTACCTAACAAACTGCAGCTGAGTCAGTGAGACCCAGAATATCGAAAAGAAGGCTTAAGGCCTCATAGCAGCTTGCATTGCTTCACAACTGGGCTTCATCTGGGCACCTCCAAAACCCAAAAAAAGAGGAGGCATCTTCAGATATCTCTGTAGCTCCTGCTGGGTGACCTCAGACAGGGGCTAAATTAGCACTTCCTTGGAGATCCAAGAGCCAATGTACGCAGGTGTCAGGGTAGGACGATCTAGATTACAACTCCTCAGATCCATAAGGGACATACTCAAGGGGCAGCCTCAGTGAGCTCCAAACCCCCACTGAAGCAGGTCTTGCCCTATAAGCATGTCTGCAGCACAGAAGTTTTCCCAGCATAGACACAGCTGATTCTCACAGCCAACTGGCCTAGAAGTCAATTGCTCCCAGTGATACCAACAACAATCAGGGCTTAACTACAACAAGACTGTGCATACAGCCCACAAAGGGGTACACCAAGAGTGTCCACTTCAGGTAACTGGGGAGGCTGAGCCACTGGGCCCTATAGAACACCTACCACACAAAGCCACCCTATCAACTCAGGGAAGCAGCCAAAATGCGAAGACAAAGAAACAGATCACAAATGAAAGAAGTGGAGGGAATCAAATGACTGGATATAGAGTTCAAAACCGTGGTTATAAGGTTTTTCAAGAATTTTCTAGAAAAGACTAATAAATTTAATGAAACGTCAAGGATATGAAAAAGGACCAACTAGAAATAAACATTCAGTGACTGAAATAAAAAATAGTATACAGAGATCCAACAACAGACTAGAGGATTGCAAGAATCAAGTCAAAGATTTGAAATACACAGAAGCCAAATGCTTATTTGTATCTTTACAGGAAAATAAAACTTTCCCCCAAGTTCTTAGGATTTAATTAGTCTCAACTTGACCTTGGCTTCCAACAGCTATCCAGATAGAGAAGTTAAGCATTCTAGACTGTAGTTTTTTCTGTAACCCTTCCAGTGAATGGCAGCCTTTCTGGAAATCTATAAAAAGTGTTCTGGCATGGCACTACAACAGGGAAACCTTTTCCTACCTTTCCCCCATGTACACTAATCCTTATCTTTTAATATACAAATCAAACTTTATTTCCTCTGTAAAGTTTTCTGTGATTTATCCCATTCCTGTGTGAGAATTAACTCATCTGCTTGCTTGAGCAAAAACAAGTATATTTGGAAATCAGTGACTTTATCCTCAGAATCAAATGGGATGGAAAACTGGTTGGACGAGCTCATGGAAATATTTTAAGGTAAATAGGTAGCATACTAGGAGCATAAATCTTGACCACCTAATTGCACAATAGCTTTGGAGTAAAAAATCCAGTGTGGGACTCAGCTAAATGAATACAAAGTTAATTACTTTTATAGATGCAGGCTATTCATGTACTCTATTTTTTTCTTGAATAAGCTTTATAGTTTGTTTCTCTCTGGGAATTTGTCAATTTCATATGAATTGTTCATAATAAACCTTTACTATCCTTAAATGTTGGTGATGATGAAAACTAAAATTAAGAATAGACTCATTCAATGTATAAGAACTATAATTAAATTTGTTGGATCTGTAGTATTAGTTTCCCCCATTCATTTAAGATATTGGTCACCAGTATCAGTCTGTTCAGTCTGGATAAAGTTTTATTAATTTTATTGATCTTTTCAAAGAACCAGTTTTTAATTTCATTGACTTTCTCTATTGTTTTCCAGTTTATTTTCTTACTGACTTTTGTTCTTATCTTTATTATTTTCTTCCTTTTGCTTTTTTTGAATTAAATTTATTCTTCTTTTTCTAGTTTATTGTTTTATTGATTCAAGAGAAAGAGGAAGAAAGAGAGAGAGAATGAGAGAGAAACATTGATTTGTTGTTTATGCATTCATTGGTTGATTCTTGTATGCACCCTGATCAGGGATTGAATTGCAACCTTCATGTATTGGGATAATGCTCTAAACAACTGAGCTACCAGGCCAGGGCCTCTAGTTTCTTAAGATCAGTAATTTGACACCTTGCTTCTTGTTTAATATAAGCATGTAATGTTCTGTATTTGTTTCTGAACACTTCTGTGGCTTCATCCCATGAGTTTTATGTCACATGCTCACTTTCATTCAGTTCAAAATATCTTCTAAATTTCCTATGATTTCTTTATTCACATTTAGATTATTTAGAATATTGTTTAAATTCCAAATATTTGGGTATTTTCCAGATAATTTTGCTATTAAATGTTAATTCCAGCTCTCCATCTGATCCTGAATTTGAAGTTGTGACTGTGATCTCACTCTCTAGGTTATATTGATGGGTCCCTACTAGCATACGATCCATGAAATGTGCCCTCCAGCTTCACATCCCACCCACTTGCATTTCAGTAGTCCTCATGGGGCTCATTGGATGTACCTGACCCCCCATCTTTTCTGTGATGTGATAGAGGGTTCACAAACAATGGAAATTTGATAGAAAATCAAAGAGACCTAATTTAATTAAATGAAAGGACTACCAAAATTCATTAAGAGTTTAGCAGAGATTAGATAAATAATGCAGAGTGGGTCTCTCCAGATATACTCAGTGAGGAATAGGGCACTAAAAATGTATAATTGGATTTTATTCAAACTTGAGAATTATTAAGATTAATGAAATCCTATATAATAAAAGAGTAATATGCAAAATGACCATACCACCACTAAACTCACAAGCCACACTCACCAGCCACCACCACCAGCCAATCTGAGTGAGTATGCAAATTAACCCAACCAAGATGGTGGTTAATTTGCATATTCTGGTGCAGAGTGAAGACCGAAGAGAGCATAGAAGGAAGCCAAGTGCTGCAGAAGGGAGGGAAGCTGCCAGAGCAAGCAAGTGGGGTGGTGGAGAAGGGAGGGAAGCAGGCAGGGCAGCAGAGATAGAAGCAGGAAGCCCTATTGTAGGAATCTTCCTCCAATGGGCCTATAATTAAGGTATAAAAGACTTAAGATTGTTAGTAAGACCCTTCTTTGACAAAACCCTGAAATGCTTTCATAATTCTCTTACCCCCCTTTTTTTAATGTGACCTTTCCCCCCCAATTTTATTGAGAAATAATTGAAATACATCATTGTATAAATTTAAGGCATATAGCACCATGTTTGATTTATATATGTTGTTAAATGATTACCACAATAGGCTGACTTACCATCTGTCATCTCATAATTAAAACTATCTTCCCTTAAGATGAGAACTTTAAAAAAAATCTACTCTCTTAACAACTTTCCTAAATATCACACAGCAGTGTTAATTATAGTCATCATATGTACATTATATCCCTAGTACTTATTTATCTTATAAATGAAAATTTATTCATTTTGACCACCTTCCTCCAATTCCCCCTCAACCTCCCAATATTCTCACCTCTGGTAACCATACATGTGATTTCTTTAAAAAATGAGTTTGGTGGGGTTTTTTTGTTTGTTTGTTTTTTACTTTAAATAATTTTTAAATTACAGTTGACATACATTATTACATTAGTTTCAGCTGTATAACCCAGTGATTAGACATTATATTACTTACAGAGTGATCCCATCCTGATAAATCCCTTACCCATCTGACACCATACATAGTTATTAGGATAGTATTGACTGTTTTCCATATGCTATACTTTATATCCCATGACTATTGCAGTTATTAATCCCTTCAACTCAGTCAACTCTACTGAAGTCTAAAAAAATGTGACTATTAAAAGTTAGATGATAGAATGTGAATTGATTAGGAGCTTTGATGTCATGTTTAGCATTGAGGGGGGGGGAGCTGTTTTGTTTTGTTAGTTTGTTGGTCCCGTTCTAAACTCTGAACAGCTAGCATTCCATTTCAATCTCAACAGGAATTAAAGAATTCTGAACACCATACTCTCTTGGCTTTTTAAAGCCTGAAATATTACTTAGAAAAATGGTAATGAAAGAGAAACAACAATAAAGTTTGTTTTATTTGACAGCAATTGACAATGATATTATTGTCCACACATGTCTGTCTATAAATACTGTTATATATCTTACAGCCATTTCCCCTCCAGCAAAATCCAGACATGAATCAGTAGATCAAACCAAGAGGCTTCAAATATAGAACATGGATTAAAATTGTATCTGTTGCTGTGACTGATGCTAGTATTCTGTTCTCATTAGCAAGAGCAGCCCCAGAGAAGAGGTCCAGTGTCCCCAGAGAACCCCATCCCCATGGGTCCTGCTCTCACCTTTTACCTGCCTCACTCCCCAGGCTTCCTTACAGTCCTGGGCCCATAGTTTTTATTGTGTCTCCAAACAGAAATCCAATGATTGCACCTCTGGCCCCATTATTTGTCTCTGGAATACTAACATCTAACCTTTAGAGATTTACCAATTTCTCTCTTTAAACCAAGTATGAAAAATCCATTACTTTTGTTTTAGCCTAACAAAATGCTTAATTCAGAAAAATTGTGAGGGAAACAATTAATTTCAAATCAAAACAATTCAAATTCTTGTTCTTCCTCTAACTCACTGTAGACCTTGAATAAATGACCTCATTTTTAATTGTTCACTCAACCAACATTTGCTGAGGGGACTACTATGCCAAACATGTTTAGGCAACAGGTATGCAAAGAAATATTAGAAACCATTCTTGTTCTCAAGGAGCCCACAATAGAAAACAAAAGATGGACATGTGCAGCAACATTTCCATGCTGGGTGACACAATGAAGGAGGAGATGAAGGAGCCTTTACGGGATCATCTCACCCAGACTGGGAAGGTCGGGGTGGGTTTCTACAAGGAGGAGAGACTGAGGTGAGGACCGAAGGATAAGAGACAGTCAGTCCAAAGGGGAAGGTGAGGAGGGAGGGAGTGCCAAAGAAGGAAAGAGCAAATGATAATGGACTTGGAAAGCAGAAAATGTTTTCCTGGCATGCTACTTGACCCAGCATGAATAATTACCATAGTCCAATTTAAAGAACTTTCACTGTGCCATGGAAGGGCTCTGTGGAGCCTAAGTACATTGAACAATTGCATGATGAGAGCTCTTCAGCAGACACTCTGCCCTTCATCCTGTGCACATGGAAGCATGCACCACCGATGCAACTCTCATTGGAAGGTAATGGGAGATGTGACAGGGCTGAGGGAAAAGCAGAGCCTCTGGACCTGTGTGGGAAATGGAGAGAACACCTTTGGTGGTTGGATGAGTTGGGTCTCCCTCATAGCAGGTTGGATTACTGGAAACATTAACCTGACCACACATTTTGTTTGAGTAGAATGATCTCGCTCTTTCGTTTCTCTTTTCCTTTCTGAATGTGTCCAAATGCCAATTTGAGTCTTTTTTTTCTACAGAGAAAACTAATGGACATCAATATGTAGAAAATGAAAACTAGCTTTTATGCAGAGAGGAACAGACTGCAAAGCCATGCACAAAATTTAGATCAACCAGCCTCTCCTTGAGATACTGACTTGGCCACCAGCCAGGCCCAACTCCAATGTTGAATCTTGCAGGCAAGGAACAGCTGTTGAGCACCAGTGACTCAAAGCACTGTGCTACTGACATACAATATGTACTTCCTTCATCTTGCATCTTTCTGGAATTCTTTAGTAAGACTCCTAGCTTTTTGTTAAATAATCTTTTTCAATTACAGTACCCATCTGACACCATACATAATTATTACAATATTATT
The DNA here is from genome assembly GCA_011751065.1 of Lasiurus cinereus. Lineage (NCBI taxonomy): Eukaryota > Metazoa > Chordata > Mammalia > Chiroptera > Vespertilionidae > Lasiurus > Lasiurus cinereus. The sequence goes on along the minus strand of JAAGEH010000311.1, from coordinate 20,710,606 downwards.
GACTATAGTTCCTATGCTGTATTTGACATCTCTGTGATTATTTTGTAACTACCAATTTGTACTTCTCCATCCCTTTACCTTTTTCACCCAGTCCCCTAACTGCCCTCCCATCTGGCAACTATCAGTCTGTCCTCTGTATCTATGAGTCTGTTTCTGTTTTGCTTGTTCATTGATAATTGTTCATTGGATTCCACGTATAAGTGAAATTAAATGGTATTTGTCTTTCTCTGACTGACTTATTTCACTTAGCCAGATAGTAAGATTTCAAAGAATCTTAGCTTTTCAAATACCATTCTGTTTTCTCCAATCTTGGTGTTTTTCCTTTCTAGAAACCCCAGAATCATGCAGGCTTTTGAGTACAAGTCTTCTTTTATCCTAGGTTTCTCCCACGTGTGAGGAAAGGTTATATATTCTTGCTCCTGGTGTTTTCTTGTATCTAGAGAAACCCCAGCCAATGTAACCTCCTGGCCTCTTCACTCTTCTATCACCCTGCCTCAAGGAAGGAGGAAAAAAGTATTTGATTGATAAATTTGAGAAGAGTAAGCAGGGCTATCAGAACTCAACCCTTGCTTCCAGACCTCGTCCTTCCCAGAGGAATGACGACAGTAATGCAAATATTCATGCCTTCTCTTATACAGTACGTTTTATAAGGGCAGCCCACAGGAGGACACATGTGTGTGTCTGGCCTGGACTGATGGATAAGTCTGCCTATTTCTCAGCTGCAGCATTAGGAAACTCAGTTGCAGCATTCCTAAGCCACATTATCCCTCCCAGCCTTAATCCTGTCTAATAAAAGAGAAATATGCAAATTGACCATCACTCCAACACACAAGATTGGTTACAGATGGCTGCCACAAGATGGCCAGCAGGGGAGGGTAGTTGAGAGGGACCAGGCCTGTAAGGGAGGGCAGTTGTGGATGATCAGGCCAGCAGGGAAGGGAAATTGGGAGCGAATGGGCCTAAAGTGTGTTTAGTGACTAAGTGCCTAGTTCTTATTAATGCAGTTAGGGTGACCAGGCACCCTCCAATAAAGTTTCTTCTAGCTCTCCTCACTGTCTTCAGCATTTTCTTATTAATGCAGTTAGGGTGACCAGGCCTGCAGGGGAGGGCAGTTAAGGGCAAGCAGGCTGGCAGAGGAGCAGTTAGGCATCAATCAGGCTGGCAAGGGAGTGGTTAGGGGTGATCAGGCTGGCCCACAGAAGCAGTTGGGGGCAATCAGGAAGGCAGGCAGATGAGCAGTTGGGAGCCAGCAGTCCTATTTGGATCAGGCCTAAATGGGCAGTCAGACATCCCTCAAGGAGTCCCAGATTGAAGAGGGTGCAGGCTGGGCTGAAGGAGCCCCCTTGCACGAATTTCATGCACTGGGCCTCTAGTAGGTAGTAAGAATGGTATTGTGATCTCCATCTGTCCTATTCTTTGTCTACTTTTAAGTGGATTAGAATTCAGGCTCACTTTTTGACTGTGTTGTCCTTGTCCTGTCTGGTGTGTAGGGGACAAAGTTGGCCTTTCTCTTGTGTATGTACGCTTGTACACATGTACACACAGTGAATGCTTTAAGTTCTACAAACTTAAGACACTCTGGGCCAGAGTGTTCTATAGAGGTGATGGACAAGGTGGTGGAAATGACATTCTAAGAATGTTTCCCAGGGGACAGGAAGGCGTCTGAGCACAAGTGTCTGGTTCTGAGATGCATTGCATTAACAAATAAGTGAGGGGATACATTTCACATCCTTTCTGGTCAACCACTCCACTGAGGCTCGCTTGTCATTCCCTAGCAGCCACTCTCCAGCATCCTGCAGTGGCCTGGGGAGGTCCCAGAAGGCCAGTGTGCACCAGGGCAGCATTGCTGCTTGCTCTGGAGATGATTTGAGAAAGGAAGCAACAAAGCACTTGCCATAGGAACATCTCTGTGCTTGTCCACCTCCCTCTGCACTGCCCTGCTGAGCGGGAGCTCAAACTGAAGCTTGCTGAACAGCTAAGCACTTTTCATCAGCAACAGGGAGAAGGGACTAGCTAAAGTATGTTTTCCCTTTGCAGGGCAGAGAGCTTAGCTCTCATGAATAGTGTTATAAAATAAGCACCTTAGCTTCAATTCCTGAAAATGTTGATCAGTGGAGAACATTTTGGAGTTTCACTTATTATTTACCTGTGAGCCTGCCTTGATGAGTCTTTAGACACAAAGTCCCAGCTGCAAAGCTCAGTGAAGGGCAGCAGGGCAGGTCTGAGGCTCCTTGCTCTGGCTCCAACGGTGGCCCACAGAGAGGAACTGCGCTGGGCCTTCCACTCCACTTGGGCTCCCACTAGGCAGTGAGCACAATCCAGTTATTGTACTACAGTCATCATCATCCATTCATAATTGTGATGTTTTTGAGTATCCCCTGGTCCCTCTTCTGGATGTTATCACTTTACCAACATGGTTAAAACACAGATTGCAGGACTATGAGTACAAAAGGCCTAGTTCAGATGGACCTTTGCTTTCCATGAAAGTTTACCTTCTCTTGCTATTATTTTAATTTTGTTTTAACTCCTTCTTCCCTTTAACCTCCTCCAATAAAGTTTCTTCTAGCTATCCTCACTGTCTTTAGCATTTTCTTATTAAATCTTTTTGTCTCTAGATATTACTCTAAATTAACCTAAATTTGGTTCTTAAAGCGTAGTGCCAGCAGCAGCATCTTCTGGGATTTTATTGGAAATGGAAACTCATAGCCCTTCCCATGGCCCCCTCAGATCCACTGAATCAGAAACTCTGGGGGTGGAGTTCAGCAACATGTTTTAACCAGCCACGCAGGCGGTTCTAAGGGCACATTCAAGCTTAAGAGCCAAAAGCCTAAATCAGCCCCACGGCTGGTCCCAGCAGAGACTTTTCTTTCTCTGTGTTAGTCTCTCTCTCCTAATTGCCAATCATTTTGTTTAGTATCATTATCAATTGTTTCATACTTGAAAGCCCAAATCTCCATCCAGAAAGGGAAACAATGGTAACTCTCTACCCTTACATGATTTATAATTAGGATCTACAAGTCTCTTTTATACAGATATTTTTTGTCCACTCCCAATTATTATACCTGATTTACGGAAAATTCAGGCAACTCAGTTTGTTTTCATTTAGATTACCAGGTGGTTCCTTTTCATGGTCATTGTATAACAAACCCACTCACGAACCTGCAAAGCTTGGCTCTGTGTTTTGTTTTTAATGGATAAACAGAAAATCTCCCATCACAGGAAACTACAGGTAGCACTGGGGGCGGGGGGGATTGGTTTTTACAGCACTGGTTTCCCAACAATTTGAAAAGCATCAAACAATTCAATTATCCTAAAATTGTCATCCAATTTGTTTCTCTGTGGGAGAGCTTGTATTATGTCATGAAGACTAGGAAATTACCTGCTTTCTAGAATATGTGAATCTTTTTCTTCCTATTTTTGCTGAATCTCTGATGGAATATTTTGGGGCTAGGAACAAGGGGAGAAGAGGCAAAATGGGAGCTGAAAAAAATGTTTTTCATTTCAAATAACCCCCCCCCCGCAAATCACTAATGTGTTAAATACACTCTGAAGTGATCCTTTAGTACATTTTAATACCCAGGTACTTCAAATAATTGAATGGTTCAGGTATTTATTAATTTCCTTCCCACCATTCCTCAAATGTTTATGCAAATTAATTTTTAATCAACAAAACTGGTAGAGCACAGCCGGTGTGGCTCAGTTGTTGAGCATCGACCTATGAACCAGGAGGTCACAGATTGAATCCCAGTCAGGGCACATTCCCAGGTTTCCAACTTGGTCCCCTGTGGGCAACATGCAGCCAATCAATTATTCTTTCTCACCATTGATGTTTCTATCTCTCTCTCTCTTCCTCTGAAATCAGTAAAAATATAAAACAACAACAATACAAAAACAAAACAAAACAAAACAAACAAAAAAAATCACACAACAAAACTGGTAGACATTCATGATTTTACAACAAATTCATATTAATGTGTAACATTTTGGGAAAAAAATGTCATTCTCATGCCATTCATTGTGAGGCATGGGAGAAGGAGGGGGAGGAAAGCAAGTCATTCATTTAAATTGTAGTGAAAGCATTTAGCATTTATTAGTGTATAGGAGGAGCCTTGTTCTCAAGGGAGTATTTCACAGCTACTATTCATTCAAACTGTTTCCCTGGAAGGGAAGGAAAGGGAGCCCAGTGAGCCAAAGCCAGTGAGTTGAGTCATTGTTCAGCTCCATTCCAAAGGACTACTCACTTTCAACCTTAGGTTGAGGTTAACATTCTCTGGCTAAGGATATTCTCTGTGGCCTAATCCCATTGGTAACAGCTCAGACATCACTTGTCTGGTCCTTCCGATAACCTCCACCTACAGGACCCTGGGTGGAGCATCCATGGAACAAAAAACCTTCCTGAAGAATGAGGGGCTTCCAAGGTAAAGCATATATTTCTAGTTTCATTTTCAGGTTTCTTCTGAGATTCCCACAGTACCTACAATGGCAAGGTACCTTATTTTCAATTCTCCAAGATCTTAAATTTGGTGGTGATGATGATAGGGGTCCCTTTTACTTACCTTTATTGATTTCTATCTTTTGTACTCCTTTTCTCTTAAATGGCATTTTGGTCTCAGTTGTCTGAAACTTTTTTTTTTAAATCCTAGCTGATCAAGTTTCTTCTGGTGTCTCTTGCTCCACCAACCAGTTTGGAGAAATTATTTAAAAACTATCTGCTTGAACACTCATTCTACCCCTTAACTTTTCTTGAGTCTTCCACGGTAATCTCAGTCTCTTCTGATCATCTCTACACCTAAGCTACCAAAATTTGGGGAAAGTTTATAAAACCGTATCAAATATACCCCCTCCCCCAGCAGTTCTTTCAAACCCTTCAGAGGACTATACAGCTTTATACAGGAAGTTATTGGTTTATCCTCCTGGAATGTCCCATCATAATCCTAGTTCCCTTATTCTATGTAGGTGACCTTGTCACTTCCTGCCATTACACCCTTTTTCACCTCCCCCTCCAAATTTTCTTTGTGCTTCCACTTTTTTCTTTCTTCCTTATGGCTTCAGAGGGAGCTTTGCCCTTTTCATATTCAACTTTTAGTCAAATCTTCAACCTCTTCTCTATTCCTTTTCCTGGTGTTTGCTCAGCTTTCTGTCTCTGTATTTTCTCATTTCTACGCTTTTGTTAGGCCTATAAATATTCAACAAACAAGCAAGCAAACAGAAGTCAACTTCCCTTGGTTTTGCAACCTCTTCAGATTATTATCTTGCTGGTTTCCTATCCAGAGTAAATCTTTTTGCTGCTGGATTTCTTGAAATGGACTAATATCACATGGTTTCTTAGAAATGCTTTTCTCAGAGGCCACCAATAACCTCTAATCACAAAGTTCAGTATACTGTTTTATTTCAATTTACCTGATTTCTCTGACATGTCTGCTCTTACCAGCTCATCTTGAACTCACTCCATGCTTGTCTTTGGGAAACATACCATGCTCTAACTATGCCTTCTTCATTCCCTTCAGGGATTCCTTCCTCTCTCAGTTGTCAAAAATGATCTATTTGTGGAATATAATGAACAATATAAACTGATAAACAAAACAGATCCAGAGACAGAGAAGCATTGATCAGACTGTCAAACCTCAGAGGGAAGGTAGGGGAGGATGGGGGGAAGGGGGAAAGATCAACCAAAGGTCTTGGATGCATGTATATGAGCATAACCAATGGACACAGTCAATAGGGGGGTGAGGACATGAGCGGGGTTTGGGGGTGGGAGGGCAATGGGGGAATAAGGAAACATATGTAACACCTTAATCAAAAAAGAAAATAGTTGTTTTAAAAAGTGATTTTTCCATTAGGTGCTTTCTCTTTGCTCTTTCTTGATTTCATCAACTCTCACATTTTAAACCATTGTTTCATTCCAAAATCTAAATTCCAACTGCCATTGGGCATTTCTACCTTGGCTATTTTAGAGGAAGGGTTGTAAAACTATTTCCATAAAGGACAAATAGTAAATATTTTAGGCTTTGCAGGTCTCTGTTAAGACTAATAAACTCTTTTATTGTAGTGTGAAAGCAGCTATACTGTGTAAATGAATGAGCATGGCTATGTTTCAATAAAACTTATGATCACTGATATTTGAATTTCATAACATTTTCATGTATTAAAATATTATTATTATTTGGACTAAAGAAAACCATAAAACTTTAAAAGTCATCTGGCTAGCCATGGCGCAGTGGTTGAATGTTGGCCTATGAACTAGGTCACTTAGATTCCCAGTCAGGGCACATGCCCGGGTTGGGGGCTCCATACCCAGTGTGGGGAGAGTACAGGAAGCAGCTGATCGATGATTCTTTCTCATCATTGATGTTTCTAGCTCTCTCTTCCTCTTCTTTTCTCTCTGAAATCAATAAAATTATATTTTTTTAAAATTAAAAAGTCATTCTTAGCTCTTAAAATAAGACAGGCAGCAGGCTGGATTTGGCTTGCTGGGTCCAGTTTGCTGACCCCTGTCCCAGAGTTACACATTCCTCAGTCATTTACTCCTCCCTCTCCATTGTGGCAGTTTCCTCTTTAAGACTGTCTTTATTTTTATTTCAAAATAAAGAGTTGTGTGCTGTGCCATTTCCTGACGGCACAGACTTCCTCTAGAGTGGGCTTGGGGAAAATGTATCCATCCAGTATTCTGCTTCAGATACAAAGGAGAGACCCAGCTTGGATTTGTAAAAGTTAAGTAGTGCTAAAGCCAGCATTAGGATTCAGTTCTCCAAATTTTTTGGACCAAGACTTTAGATGAATTGTCATACAGCAGTTAATTGCAATAATATTGGGCTTATATCTTCCAGCACAGAAAACTTAGCAAGGTTCTTTTCATATCTACAATCCATATGACACTGATTATAATGCTTCCACCTAGCTTAGTCAGATGGCCAGAAACTGGTGGAAGAGAGAAACAATGCTTACTAAGACCAAGTGTCATAGATGTCACTTTAAGCAGAAATCTTCATATGCACAATGAAGATCTAGATAACAACTATCATAATTTTGGTACTGGCAAAGAAAAAAGTAAAGACTCATACTGCATTAAAAAGAAAAAGAAAAAAGTGAGATGTATTTGCTATTAGTTCAAATATGTTGAGAAAATGGATTATTTTCCTGTAGCTAATGCCCATTTTATCCTCTTAAGTTGCATTTTCTCAGAACTCACACAGAATTCTAAGAATACTGTAATATTCACTTAGCTTTTATGAGTTATGAAGATCATAGGTTCTTTTATAACTCCTTTCCTACCTCTTCAATTTTAGAATTGTGAGAAATGAATTCATCCTTATTGGTTCTGAGACTACATGTTTGTTTTTTAGCCATAAGCCAATTTGGCACTTATTTAATTTCCATATCTGAATATCTATTCTGATTAAAAAACTGTACAAAAAAAATCTAAATTATAAGTGTTATTTTGCTTTGTGAGGAAGAAAAGCAAACCAACTAATACACAAAAATATTCAGGAAAGAAGTACCATCAGGTATGACACCAATTGTGGGTATTAAAACAACAACAACAACAAAAACAAAACATTAACAGATTTATGTGTGTGTGATTCTACCCTCAACTCAATTATACATTTTTTTAATTCAATGATTTAAACTTGCTTCATGTTTCTTTCATCCTTGTATTATAATAAAAGTAAACCTTAAAGAATCTTGTTTCCTGAGAGTGCATTTGATCATAAGCAGGATTTGTCCCTAATTAAAATGGGATTATCACAGGATACTAGAGCAAAGAAATGTGCTTTGGAGGTGGTATTCTTTTACTTATTATATATATATGATAAAATACATATGAATATTAAATGAAGGCAAAAACATACTACACCTTTCAAATAACAACTCTTTGGTAAACAGGTTTTCATGTTTGAATGGAAGATTAAATTAGCCTTATCAATTTCTTATTGTATAGGGAAATTCACTACCAGAATCAGAGGAAAACAGCTGAAGAATCTAGAGTTTTGTTTTCTGAAGAAAATTACATTTTTGCTTCTATGGTTTGATTATTCAGATATTGAGGTAAGATACTTCACCATAGGAAACCTTATAAAATAAGTTTTGTAATAGTATTATTGAATAGGCTAAGCTGCTGTAAGAAAGAAAGGCCCCAAATTCAATGGCTTGAAGAACAATGAGTTTATTTGTCTCCCAGGTAATAATCCAAGACAAGCATTCCAGCTGGGTAGGCAGCTCTGCTCCTGTCAGAGATCGGAGACCCAGGCTGGCAGCAGCTCTGCCATCAACAGTTGGCTGGCAGGGTTGCTCTGGCCCTCACCATTCCCACTGGCTAAACAGAGAGAAGAGAGGGAGCCTCGGGCCAGGGATGAGCAGATAAGAGAGAAGTTCCTCACATCACTTGTACTCAGCCACACCTCGCTACAAGGGAGGCTGGAGAGCATAGTCTCTCCCTGTGCCTAGGAAGAGGAGAAAACCAGAAAGAGTGGACTACAACTTCCATGTACTCTCTGATAGCAGAAAATTATACACAACCAACAATATGCATTGCAAGATCTCTAGAATGTTATACAAACACACACACAAAATATAAGAAATAAATGGGTTAATTTTTTTTCCTATTATGAAAATATTCAACAAGGTAAAAACCAAGGCAGGTCTTTGATTTTGTCACCACATCAAAAAGATTTTTGTTACCAAATACACAGAGGAAATACCCAACTTAAAATAAAGTATGCTCTAAAAGTTGGGAATTAATTTTCTCATAGAAACAATGTTCTAAACATGGCCAGGTTCCAAAATGATTTCAAAGGGGCTCATTTACCTCCTGGAGTGCATCTGCAATGAAAACTAGTGGAAGACAATACTGTTCTGTAGCACTCCAAATTGTTGGCTAGAAATATATTTTAAGAAATAGTTTTAATAAAGAATTATGTTTAATTGGAGGAGCACATGGTGGGGAAGGGAATGAACACTTTAATGGGCAGTCAAAGTGGACTTTCAGAAGCGTCCCAGCGGAGGTTCTTCACTTTGACATACACCAAAATGCATGGATGGTGCTTTTCCTCCTTCAAGGTTTATCACAAGCAAAATGAAAATGCTGATCAGCCCGGAGTTACCTGTAGATTTTTAAAAACAAAATGGGAGTGAGAAAAATAATGAACAGAGTTGAAGGAGGAAAGGATTCTACAAAGTAAATGGGAAAGAGTTGGGAATGTCAACGTAAAAACATCTAAACCTGTAGAGAATTTTTAAAAATACTTACTTACTGATTTGATGAGAGAGAGAGAGAGAGAGAGAGAGACATTGACTTGTTATTCCACTTATTTCTGCATTCATTGGTTGATTCTTATATGTGCTCTGACCAAGTATCAAACCCACAATCTTGGAGTATTGAGATGATGCTCTAACCAACTGAACTACATGACCAGGGCTGTAGAGAATTTTTTAAAATCTATATTATGTATATATATGTATATATAATTTATTATAAGGAGTTGGCTCATGTGGTTATGGTGGCTGAGGATTCCTAAGATCTCCAACCAACAAGGTAGAGACCCAGGAGAGCCAATAGTGGAGTTCCAGTCTAGGGCCTGACAACTAGAAGAGGCAATGGAGTAAGTTCCAGTCCAAACCCAAGTCCAAAGGTTTAGAAGATCAATGACCCAAGTAGAAGACAGGCTGAGGGGAGTTCCTTCTTATTCACAGGAGGATTCAATTTTTTGTTCTTGTCATACCTTCGATTGATTGGATGAGGCCCATTCACACTTGGAAAAGCAATCTGCTTTATTCAGTTCAAATGCTAATCTCACACAGTATCATATTGAGTTAAATAAGTCCGAGAAAGACAAATGCTATGATTTTCACTTATATGTTTAATCTAATGAACAACATAAACAAACAAACAAAATTGAAACCAGTCTGTTCTTAGATACAAAGAATAGACTGGTGATTACCAGAGGGGAAGGGGATTGGGAGATTGGATGAAAAAGGTGAAGGGATGAAGAGGTACAAATTGGTAGTTATGAAATAGTCACGGGGATATAAACTATAGCATAGGGAACAGAGTCAATAATCTATAATAATAAAAGCATAATATACTAATTAGACCAGACATCCTTCTAGACATCCTTCCAGATGACCTTTAGGACAAAGCCAAGGCTATGAGTGCCAGAGGGAAGCTGGTGCCAGCAGCCAGGGGAAGGAAGGCCTACTCTTGCACAAATTTCATGCATCAGGACTCTAGTACTCTAATAACTATGAATGGTGCCAGGTGGGTACTAAGAAGAGCAGGGGAATCACTGTTTAAAATATATGGTTGTCTAACCACTATACTGTACACCTGAAACTAATAAAAAATAACATTGAATGTAAACTGTAATATAAAATATAATAAGAATCGTGGCGGGAAGGCAGGGGAGGGTGGATAGGTGGGAGGTCAGGGTCAATGGTGGGGAGGACATATGTAATACTTTCTTTTTTTATTTATTTTTATTTTTTTATTTTAAATATAGTTTATTGATTTTTTTTACAGAGAGGAAGGGAGAGGGATAGAGGGATGGAGTCAGAAACATCGATGAGAGATGCCCTTGACCGGAATTGAACCTGGGACCTTTCAGTCTGCAGGCCGACGCTCTATCCACTGAGCCAAAACAGTTTCGGCACTTTCTTTTTTTTTAACTTAGTAAATCATTCTTGCTCAGATTATTACAATTGTTCCTCTTTTTTCCCCCCATAGCTCCCTTCCACTGGGCTCCCAACCTTCCCTCTGCCCTTACCTCCCCTCCCATTGTCCTCATCCATAGGTGTACAATATTTGTCCAATCTCTTCCTGTACCATCCTCACCCCTTCCCCCTGAGAATTGTCAGTCCACTCCCTTTCTATGCTCCTGATTCTATTATATTCACCAGTTTATTCTGTTCATACTTTTAATTCATTTGAATTTTAGATTCACTTGTTGATAGACATGTATTTGTTGTTGATAATTTTTATCTTTACATTTTCTTCTTCCTCTTCTTAAAGAGCACCTTTCAGCATTTTGTGTAATACTGGTTTGGTGTTGATGAACTCCTTTAGTTTTTTCTTATCTGTGAAGCTCTTTATCTGACCTTCAATTCTGAATGATAGCTTTGCTGGGTAGAATAATGTTGGTTGTAGGTTCTTGCTATTCATCACTTTGAATATTTCTTGCCACTCCTGTGTGGCCTGCATAGTTTCTGTTGAGAAATGAGCTGACAGTTGTATGGGTGCTCCCTTAGAGGTAATTAACTGTTTTTCTCTTGCTGATTTTAAGATTCTCTCTTTGTCTTTTGCTCTTGGTATTTTATTTATGTTTTATTTATTTATTTATATATTTCTTTTTTACAGGGGGGAAGGGAGAGGGATAGAGAGCTAGAAACATCGATGAGAGAGAAACATCAATCAGCTGCCTCTTGCACACTCCCTACTGGGGATGTGTCTGCAACCAAGGTATATGCCCTTGACCAGAATCGAACTTGGGACCTTTCAATCCACAGGCTGACACTCTATCCACTGAGCCAAACTGGTTTTGGCTGCTCTTGGTATTTTAATTATGATGTGTCTTGGTGTGGTCCTCTTTGGATTCCTTTTGTTTGGGGTTCTGTGTGCTTCTTGGACTTATAAGTCTATTTCTTTCACCAGGTAGGGGAAGTTTTCGGTCATTATTTCTTCAAGTAGGTTTTTCAGTATCTTTCTCTCTCTTCTTCTGGCACCCCCATAATTCTGATATTGGTATGCTTGAAGTTGTCCCAGAGGCTCCTTACACTATCTTCAAATTTTTGGATTCTTGTTTTCTTTTTTCTTTTCCAGTTGAGTGTTTTCTGCTTCTTTGTTTATCAAATCTTTGACTTGATTCTTGCAATCCTCTAGTCTGCTATTAGGTCTCTGTATAATATTTTTTATTTCAGTCAGTGTATGATTAATTTCTAGTTGGTCCTTTTTCATCTTCTATTGGTTCTTGGTAAATTTATCCATCTTTTCTAGAAAATTCTTGAAAAACTTTATAACCATGGTTTTGAACTCTATATCCAGCTGTTTATTTTCCTCCATTTCTTTCGTTTGTGATCTGTTTCTTTGTCTCCGTATTTTGGCTGCTTCCCTGAGTTGGTAGAGTAGCTTTGTGTGCTAGTTGTCCTATATGGCCTAGTAGCTCTGCATCCCCAGTTACCTGAAGAGGACTCGCTTGGTGTACCCCCTTGTGGACTGTGTGTATAGCCTTGTTGTAGTTAAGTCTTGATTGTTGTTGGTATCACTGGGGGGAATTGACCTCTAAGCCAATTGGTTGTGAGGATCAACTGTGTCTACACAGGGAAAACTTCTGTGCTGGAGTCAGCCTTATAATAGAAGACTTGCAAAATTGCAAAAGCCTTTGTGTTCAGTTTGGATGGAGTGGAGTCTCAGGGCTGATCAGAAAACCTTGGCTTCCTGTCATCCCTGCCCTATGTGGCCCCTGTGTCTCAGTGTCCCTCAGTAATCACTGCAGCCCTCTCCATGTGCACTCGCACTCATGCACCTCCAGACCTCTGTGTTTCTCAGCTCCCCTGAGTTTCCCTGTGCTCTAGGGACCCGTATGAGTCTGGGTCCCCAGGTCTCGCCGGAAACTGGGGTTCAGTGCAGTTGGAACTGGATTTCAGTGCAGTTGGGAGGTTCTGTCTTCCTCCTGCTAGAGCAGTGGTTCTCAACTTTCCTAATGCCACGTCCCTTTAATGCAGTTACTCATGTTGTGGTGACCCCCAACCATAGCAACGAAAATAATTTTATGGTTGGAGGTCACCACAACATGAGGAACTGCATTAAAGGGATGTGGCATTAGGAAGGTTGAGAACCACTGCGCTAGAGAAAGCCAGCGGCACAATAAGCAGTTAGCCCTCTATGTGTGCACTCATGTGCGTGTGCCTCCAGACCTCTGCTTTTTGTGGCTCCCCTAAGTTTCTGTGCACTCCTCCCTTTTCACAACAGTCCAAACTCCCCCCATATGAGTCTTGCCCAGAACTGGGGTTCAGTGCAGTCGGAACTAGGGTTCAGTGCAGTCGCGAGTTTCCTTCTCCCTCCCACTAGAGGAAGCCAGCCAGGCCCTCCACCGCCCGTCCTCTCCATGCGCCTGTCTCCGTACCTCAGCTTTTTGCAGCTCCTCTGAGTCTCAATGAGCTCCTCTCTTTCCTTCTAGTTGTAAAATTTCCACTCAGCCAGCTTTCCTGTGGTTCTGGATGATGTCCATTCTATCTTTTAGCTATAGTTTTGAAATTGTTGTGCGTGACAGCAGTTTAGGTGTTCACCTCTGCCGCCATCTTGGTTTTCTGTAATCTGTAGAGAATTTTTTAATAAAAATGTATTTGAGCCAAACAGAGGATATATCTGGAAGCAAGATTTATACCTGCAAGCAAGATCTCAATAGGCTGAGATAAATTCTTCTTTTATGTATTTGAGATTAAGGAGGAGACATAAGGAAGATTACAGGAAGGTGGGAGAAAGCAAGATGATGACAGGAGAGTTAAGATTAAGTGCCATCTTGCACACTTTTGAAAGAGAGGTCTGAAAGGGAGGTCAGGTATTATAAGAAGGGTTCTGAAAGGGGACATTCCAAAGATATACCAACCTAGTGCACAGAAACAATGGGCAGGGCAAATAAGGCAAAGATAAGCCTTTTAGTAAAGAAGTTATAGGCCTTGGGTGTGACAGACTACCCACCAAGACCTGCCCACGTAGGAATTTATGATCAAATTACTCTTGAGGTTACTTTCCATAGAACCGCCCCCCCCCCTTTTTTTTTATCCATAGGAAACAGAAGGGAAAGGGAGTTAAAGTCTCATGTGCTCATGTAAGGGAAGAGATAAGCAGGGGGAAAGAAAGCAAGACTGACATATGTGGGATCTCTTGTGGGAAAGGGTGAGAACAGTTTGGGATTGACTTTTCTTCCCGGGTCCCACCTCCAGGAATTTGATTACAGTCTGCAGTGAGGGTCTGGAATCAGGAGAGGCAGCAAGTGACCACGTGGAGAGAAAGAATGTTCACAAGCTCAGAGGAATTTAGGGAGTGACTGCTGTTTTTTGTGTTTGTTTTTTTTAATTGGCACAAGGAGAGTTCCTGGTTTAAAACGAAGACGGGAAAACATACCAAGATGCAAATGAGAAGAATCTCCATGGCTGAAAAGATACTTCAGAACAGGGGCCCTATGACTATACCCAGTATATGGATCCTTGCTTCTTTCAAGTACATATTTGTTTTCTTCTTTCTAGCTGTTCTACTTCAGTACAACTGAATGGTTCCTCTAGTGCTTACAATATAACTTTCTGAAGATGCTTGATCTTGAACAAAAAACGGCGTTTTTGAGCAGTTTGATCTGAGTGTAAGTCCTGTGTCTTAAATACAATGGAGGGCTGCTCTCTGTGCATCTGAGGCCTGCTCACAGCCCACTGAGAGTGGGAGTCACCAAGGAATATTGGTTCCTCTCACTTGACAACTGCACGTACTGTAATCACAGACGTGCCACTGAGTTCCTCTACAACTGCCTCCAACTGCTTCCCAAGCAGTACTTGATCTAACGGTGGCACTGGCAACAATGAACCATCGCCCTGGGTTTTGAGAGCCCAGCCTTTTAAGCCTGAACACGGAACAGAGATTGCTCTAGCTTCTGAAAATGAAAGCACCCTTTGAAATTAAACATAAATTCTCAAATTGGCTGCAAGCTCTTTAATAAGTGCTCTTTGCGGTTTCCAGAAATATTAATACAAACCCAAACATGTCAGCACAATTTCACTCGCAAATTTCTCTTATTCCAGGTAATTGCTGTGTTACCTATTTTGTAGAGAGATCAAAGTTAATGAGACAAAAGGTAGAAATGATGTAAAGTTTAAATATAATTTCCCCCCTATTCTGTCTTAACTCTGAGTCTAATTAGTTGCATTATCTTAATCAGGTCCTTAGACCTCTCTGGATTTGACTCCTCAACTGGAAATTGAAAGGATTGTATGAGATGACCCCCTCCAGCTCAATAGGCTATAATTCAAAATTTTCTGGCTTCACTTGTGCTGTGACAGGAAACTTTATTGGCAGTCTTGGATTACTCGAAGATGCAGCATACTGCTTCAGGCCTATGCCATACTAGCCTTCCCAGCTGCTCTGATTCCTTCTGTTACAAGCCACAAGGGGTGAGGCCATGGAAATTCTGTGTCCACATCTAGAGAATTTTTGAAAAGCTGCCATGTGATTCAAAAATACAAGCTGAGCCCGGCCAGTGTTGTTCAGTGGTTGGACATCAACCTATGAACCAGGAGGTCACAGTTCAATTCCCAGTCAGGGCACATGCCCGAGTTTTGGGCTCAATCCCCAGGAGGCAGCCTATCAATGATTCTCTCTCATCATGGATGTTTCTATCTCTTCTTCTTCTTTCCTCTCTGAAATAAAATATATATATATAAATATATATATATTTATATATATTTTTTTTTTTTTTTTTTAAATACAAACTGACTACACTAAGTCAGCTTTACAAAGTGACAAATAGGCATTCAAAGTCAACACTAAGAAACCCTTCAATGTTGTTGTTGTTGTTTATCCTCACCTGAGGATATTTTTCCATTGGTTTTTAGGGAGAGTGAAAGACAGAGAGAAACATAGATCTGAGAGAAACATATGCCCTGACCGAGGCCTGGGCAGGGAAGGAGCCTGCAACCAAGGTACATGCCCTTGACAGGAACTGAACCCTGGACCCTTCAGGCTGCTCTATCCACTGAGCCAAACCGGCAGGGGCAGCTCTTCAATATTATTCTTCTGCTCAGCCTCTGCCCTGCTGTACAGAATTCTCATAGGATATTTATCAGCAGAATGGACCAAAAACAAAAACAACTGTACATGGAGAAACGTTTCTGGCTAATATTCACCCACCTGGAGCTAAGTGCTACAGCTGGTACTGGCAGTGATTTCTGGAACACCACATAAGGAAAAGCATCTCACTAAGAGATCAGCTTCCAGCTTGAAACTTCTGATTTCAGTAGAAAGATTAAGGGCAAGAGCTAATTTGAACTGAGGCTTATTCTAGGTCAGACACAGTTAATCCTTCAATCACTGCATTTGGTAAACACTCATTATCATCATCCTTTTTACACAGGCAGAAATTGACGTCTAAACAGATTAAATAAATTGCCTGGAAGCCAGCACCGCCATCCCTACTCTAGATGCTAATCCATGCACTTCACAGTTTGCCTGCAGCCATTTACGTGCTATTTTTGCCATCCAATGGTGGGGGTAGGGTAGGCAGGAGAATGAAGAAGGGTTAAATTTTAAACTGATAGCATTAGAAGACTTCAATATGTTTCATTTGCAAATATTCTATCTTTTTTAGAATTGTCCTTACTTAGGCTCGGATCTCTGAAGAGAGCGCTAGAAACTGTATGAATTTGCTTTTCATTTTTCTAACAAAAAAGACTCACTCAAGCACCTCTTACATGCAGAGTAACTACTGAACTGACTACTGAAGAGTAGGTTTGAAAAAAAAAAAAAAACCACAACAAAGCCCTGGCCAGAGTGGCTCCCTTGGTTGAGCACTGTCCCACGCACTGAAGAGCTGCCGGTTCCATTCAGCCGATGCATGTTTCTCTCTCTTTTTCTCTCTCTCTCTCCCTCCCTCTCATTCCTCTCTCTTGTAAAATCAATAAGAACATTTTTTTTTCAAAGAAAAGAACTCTTAAGATGTTGTCCATGAGCTAGGAGGATTACAACCCAGTACCTGAAGCCTTTCAAACCCATTTCACATTCATGTTTCCTTCTAATGCCTCTTCCCTTTTGCCTCTATTACTTTCTGCCTGTATTTAAAAATTAGGAAATCATTTATAGTCTCAATTTCAGGAATTTGAATCATTCTTGTGAATTCTGCACTATCTCTGATATAGACCCAAGATGTCCTTGAACTATCACAGTAAAATAAATACTTATGTACAAAGTAGTTCTTCACCCGAGTCACCTCTCCTTCCCTTTTCCTAATCCAGCCTACTGGAATGACAGTAGATCACCTGCCTGGACTGACACAGACAGCCCTTGGGCTTGGATGTGCACTGACCCAGGTCTAGCATTTTAGGTTCATGCTGTGTCATGCTTGTTTTGCTTTAATTTAATTTTTTCCTAAGAACTCCTTTTTATTCCTTTACAGTGGTACTTTGAGATACGAGTGCCCTAACATACGAGATTTTTGAGATACGAGCCATCGAACGAGCGATTTTTGCTTTGAAATACGAGCAACATTTGAGATAGGAGTAATCTCGTGATCGGCCGGCTGCACACGACCCACCAGTTTATCAGGACTTGAGCGTCTCATAGTTTCCCATGCCTCAAGGTTACGGAACGAATTAAACTCGTATCTCGAGGTACCACTGTATTTGCTCCTGCATAAAACGGTCAGACAGAATCAGAGGCCTTAGCCACAAGGACCCCAGCATACAATCATGATTACTTGTTACAAGAGAAGGGAGTCTGACTCGCCCGCCACCTTTGATTAATTTCTAACACTTGGACTCTAATAAAGTGTTTTTTTGTTTTAGCCAACACATCTCTAGGGAACACCAGATGCTAAAATTAAAACAAAGACATCTCTGCCCTGAGGAGAAGAACAAGATTTCCTTTTCTTGGTTTCCTCTCTGAAACTACCCAGGGCTGAATTGATTATCTATTTCCGTCTAAAATCACCGGAGTATTTTGTGTGTTTTTTCTTCACTTTGACAAGATGTCATGACCCCTATTAGTACAAGGACTTTCCAATTTTTAGGACAACCAGTAACTTGAGGCTATTTCTTCTTTGTTCATTTATTTGTTATAAAGTTCCAATGTCTCATAGGATACATAGGAATAATGACTTTTTTGGAAACAGATGCTCAGAAATTGATACTATATAAAATAAATGCAAGGAGTGAAGTCACAAAGTAAAGTAAAAATGTGTAATAGAAATTATATTCACTCATTATGTTCCTAGTGCAAAACTATCTTTAAAGCCTCGCCTACTTTTTTGTCGTTGTTGTTTTTCCTGGATTTTTTTAGTTGGTTTTTGAATTGCTGGAGCAAGCCTATTTTGCCATGTCTCTTCTCTTTCAATGGCATCAACTACTTTAATGCATGATTCATATATTCAGAATGTTAGAGCTAGATGTGACATTGGAGGTAATTTTATAATTCTTGCCACACCAACAATGCAGCCCCCATGGAGATGCGGCCTCTCGGAATAACCACATCTGGGGGACACACAGGAGACAGGGGGAGTGGAAGCAGACTCTCATTAGACAGCAAGATCTGCCTGTTTTTGCTGTGGTTCAAAGAACCACTGGCAGATCACGCTTCTATCTTAGAGAAGCCAAGGAAGGCAAAGGTTCTTGCCCAGAGCCACAAAGTTCATTTAAGTAGGAGAACTAGCACTCACTGGCTCACTTCCTAGGATGTCCCCTTACCTGGTAAAAGACAGAAATCCAAGAATGTCTTTACAATGCACATAGTTGCCCTGAGCCTGAGAGCTCAGTTGCTTAGAACACAGTCCCAATACACCAGGGTTGTGGGTTCGATCTCCAGTCACAGCACATACAAGCAATCAATAAATGCATATATAAGTGAAACAACAAATCTCTCTCTCTCTCTCTCTCTCTCTCTCTCTCTCTCTCTCACACACACACACACACACACACACACACACACACACACAATCAATTTAAAAAAATGCATATAGTTATCTTAGTCACAGTCATCTGTGGGCTACTTTCCCAATTGGCTTGTAAATTACCTTGGAAACATCAATCACCCTAAAATAGTAGGCTAACTTATTTGTTAAATGTATAGCCCATAATGAGGGGGTGTTGATGCTGCTAGTCCAGCCCCATCCTCCCTCCCCATCCCACACCCCCCACACACTCTAGGCACCAGGTAAAAAGAACCTGCCGAACCCAGTTCACAATTCACGATTTCATTCTAACCTTTTCAACTTGAACCTGTGCCAATCCTATGCTTCATTTCCTCAGCTACTTTTCATTCTTGCCTCACTTTTTATTGACTACATATTGCAGTGGTAGAGAATGCAGACTTTGAGGCCAGAATTCCTGGGTTTGAATCCTTGCTCTGCTACTATCTAATGTTGGAACCTTGACGAAATTACTCAATCTCTCTGTGCTGTGACTTCCTAATCTATAAAATGGGTAAAATGGGTAAACAGTTATTGTATTTAAAACTTAATAGATGAGAAGCATTTAGAACACAGCCTGCCACAGAGTATACTGAAACAGAAAAATTATTGGCTTTGTTGAAAGTACCTTCTGACTCAACAGCCTGAAGATAATAAAAACAGATATGTACCAGGCATTGTACTGAATGATTTACACACACATTATACCAGTGAATCACAACTATTCCTTATGTGCTGCTAATATTATTCTCTCTTCTCCTGGCCCGCATTTTTTTTTTTTTTTCAGAAAAGAAAACTAAAGTCAAAGAACTTAAATAGCATGCCCACAGTGATTCAGGTAGTAAAAAGCAGAGTCAGGACTTAAACCAAGGTCTGTCTTGGTGTCTTTTCAATCTCTCTGGGAAAAGAGCCTCAGAGTTCTTTGCAAGTTCTTTTAGTTAAGTGGATCGCCTTACCTCCCACATAGGTCAGAGGCTGAAGGGCAACAGCAGGAAGGGAATGGTCTCTTCTGGAAGGTGTCAGGCATGGGATGACGACACGATCAGTGTCTTAGCCCGCCCACCCCGCCTTCCTCTGTGCCACTCAGCATCCACTTGGGCTGTACTGCTCCAGGCCACCCCCAACCCCTTGCCTATTTGAGTACAGAGTTCTGATTCTGGTCAAAGTGGTAGTATTTATCATTTCAATCATTTATTTCTACCCCAGCCTTACGGTACAGGAAATGTCTCTTTCTTTCTGAGATTAAAAACAAAATGTGATTTTTCTCTCTTCCTTCAGAGCGTACAGTAGCCAGTATCTCACCACTCTTGCCGCACCCTTATTCCCAGTCATCAACTTTTCTTCCATTTGTCTAAAATGATGTCTTCAGTGGGAGGTCTGGGACTAAAGGGCTAGGGGAGGGAAGGGAAGGAAAGTCTCTAATTTGTTATAGGAACACCATATACCGCCTTGTCTCTGCTCCTGTACCACCTACCCATTCCTGTTTCTCCTCTGGAGCTGTCTGCCTCCTTCACCCCTACCTTGCACCCCAGAATCTTCACTCAGAACCTTCCAGGACAACCTCTGGGGTGCTCTGCTGAATGCAGGTGAATCAGCTCCATGGCCTCTGTTTTTCCCAAAGACCCACCAGTAGCATCCATGCTGGGTTTGGCTCATTGGGCTAAATTTGGGAAGAATAACATGGGGAAGATTTTTACTCTATTTCTTCTCCCCATACCCACCATCATATTTAGCTATCAAACTACTAGAAAATGCCAGAGAAGCTGAACATGAATCTTTGTTATATAAAGAGGGGCAGAAAAGCTGTTTGAAGGCAATGGACATAGAAATCCTGGTGGGCAGGAAAGAGATTAGCAGAGGGAAGATAAGTAGGTAAATCTATTTCTACGGCCAGTGGGAGAATAGAAAGGGGGAGACTCTAGCAGGTGAGCCTGAGACATAAGCCTTTACCCAAGAGTCCCTGTTCCATCCCAGCCTCTCTAGGTCTATCCCACAATTTCCTAACATTTTTAGAGCCTTCCCTGCTATGTAGCATGCATTTACTTTCCATTAATACATTTGCTACAATTCTTAAAAATGTGGCTGAATGATTCTAAATTACTTTCCAATAATTATTCTTGCTATGATCATATAAATCTCACATTTTTAATCAGCTGTAATTTTGCCCCACATGAACTGCAGAATCTGCTGTTGCGGAAGGCTGGGTCCCTAATAAGGAAGCTCTGATTATCTAGCAGTACCATTAAAGGAAACAAATTTCCAGTCTGCAATTAATAAAAATATAATTAAGTACATAAAAGCAACACAGAAGATACTTTATCTTTCTGCTATGATTCAGAAGTCATATCAGGGTCATCAGTATAAACCTCAATTATAGTATTGAGAAGTGTAGGGAGATTGGTGAGTGGCATTCAGATTGAAAGAATGCCAGTTAGACCAGATTTTACTCCATGTCTTTATAACATCAAGTACCACATTCATTGATTTCCCCAATATACTGACCCTAGAATAAGCTCTGGTAGAATCCCTATAATTAATTTCAGCTGACTAAATCCATTCGTTTAGCCCAGTGGTTCCCAACCTGCCTAATGCTGCAATCCTATAATACAGTTCCTCATGTTGTGTGACCCCCAACCATAAAATTATTTTCATTGGTACTTCATAACTGTAATTTTGCTACTGTTATGAATCGTAACGTAAATACCTGTGTTTTCCGAAGGCCTTAGGCCAGTGGTTCTCAACCTGGGGGTCGAATGACCCTTTCACAGGGGTTACCTAAGACTATTGGAAAACACCTATTTCCCATGGTCTTAGGAACCAACACACCGCTCCTCAGTATAGCAAAATGTAGCAATGTAGTTTACTGTTGTTATATGAAGACTGTTGCCCATGCTACACCATGATTCAAGACAAAATTTCATTTATTTGTAATTAGAAATAAATATTTCACAATATATAATTACATATTGTTTTTGTGATTAATCACTATGCTTTAATTATGTTCAATTTGTAACAATGAAAATACATCCTGCATATCAGATATTTACATTACAGTTCATAATAGTAGCAAAATTACAGTTATGAAGTAGCAACAGAAATAATTTTATGGTTGGGGGTCACCACCACATGAGGAGTTATCTTAAAGGGTGGCGGCATTAGGAAGATTGAGAACCACTGCCTTAGGCAATCCTGCTAGCAGTTCTCAACCTGTGGATCTCAACCTGTGGGTTGCCATGGTTGCAGGAGGCTGCAGATCAGGCCCTGAGAGAGGCCTGGAGAGAGAGGCAGGGTCTGAGCCAGCCTCTGTGGCACCTGTTGATTAGCCATTGCCTCTCTCTTTCTCTCCGGGCTTCGCCAGCAACTGTACCTCTCTTTCTCTGTGTGACTCTTTTTCTGTGGCCTCTCTGATCAGGCCCGGAGATAATGACTGGCATAGAAACCGACCAATCAGAACCAAATTGGCTGGCAGGGGAGGGAAGTTAGGGGTGATCAGGCAAGCAGAGGCAGTTAGGGATGATCAGGCCAGCAGGGGAGGGCAGTTGGGGGCAACCAAGCCAGCAGGGGAGAGCAGTTGGGGACGAGATCAGGCCAGCAGGGGAGAGCAGTGAGGGGTGATCAAGCAGGCAAGCAGAGGCAGGTAGGGGCAGTCAGGCAGCCAAGCAAGCACTTAGGAGCCAGTGGTCCCAGATTGAGAGAGGGATGTCTCTGGATTGGGCCTAAACTGCACTTGGACATCCCCCAAGGGGTGCCCTATTGGAGAGGATGCCGATTGGGCTGAGGGAACCCCCTCTCCATGCACGAATTTATGCACCAGGCCACTAGTGAGAAATAATACCATTTATACTTGCTTTCCACATATACCAAATGGAGAGAGAATACTTTTTTCTTTCTCTTCCAAACTTATCACTAATAGTGATTAAATCAAGGCTTGGTAAGATGCTCTGGGCTAAAGAACCCTAAATGACCCTATTTGTACAAATTTTAGCATATCACTGGGCTTCAAGATAGTTTTGATGTCTTAAGATTACTGCTATAGCTCCAGCTACCACGTCCATGTTCCAGGCAAGACTAGGTACTAGGCTTGCCAGCACCCCACTACAAGTAATGGGTTTTCCTGGGGATCCTATACAGCACCCACCATCACCTACCATTCATCTATACTTAGTAAAACCTATCTGCAAGGAAGGTTATGAAATAAAAATTTTCACTGTGCACAAAATCAGTTTTTTGTTACTAAGAAAGAATGGGAAAAGGGGAATGGACTAGGCAACTAGAATTATCTGCCTCATTTTCTTTTTTAGGATATGTTTCCTTAGATGAACTGTGAACTCCTTAGAGGGATGAAATTACGTCAAATTAATTTTTGTAATCCTGAAACCTAACATAATACCATAACTTATTATGGGGTGTGTGTGTGTGTATGTATGTGTTTATTCGTTAAAGAAGACCATGAAAATCTTAGCTAGTTATAGCTTAGAAGGAAGACCAAAGAAAAGTATATAAAAGGTGAGTAAGTGGCATTAGTTTATTCCACTGATACTATCATTCATTCACTTAATTATTTCAACTAATATTGAGTTCCCAGTCTGAACCAGGCCCCGTGTCAGGCATGGGGGATACAATGCCAAGTACAGCATAGTTCCTGGGTAGGGGTGAGATTGGGGGCAGACAGTGAGGGCTTCCCAGATAAAGGAGCAATTTCAGGATAATGTAGTAGGAGAACTGAGAAGGGGTCCTGAACCACTGTTGGAAAAGCTAGGAAGCTGTTAAGTAGTCTGGGTGAAATGCACAGTGGGTAAAGAAGTCGGGAAAAAGAAAGCAAGATAGGGAGGGCTACAACATAAAGACACTGATGTTACAGGCAGAAGTCCATAATTTATTCCTCCTAGCACACGTACCTATTTGCTGTGACAAATGTTTGTCTCTCCCCTGGACTTCCTCATGAAAGGATTTCCCGATCCTTTGCCCTGGAAGGATCTGACCCATAGACGAGATTCTGCTCTGGCCTAAACGGACTGAATTTAAGCATAGAACAGCCATCTTCCCTGCATCCCATCTTACAGCGTGCTGTTTCTGATGGACCAGTTTGGGAAATGCTTGTCTAGACATATATACCTCAAACTCGGCACTATGATTTGCCAGGGATTTCCAGAGAAAGGGACTTATACCCAAGGACTGCAGATGTGAACCTGGTTTTCTTAGTGTGCTAATATCTTGGGTTTCAGTTACATAAGTCGCTGAGGGACCCATGATTAGCTGAACTAATGTGTCACCACGGCAGCACTAAAATTCCACTGATGGTTTGACTAGTAATAGAGACACTAGCATCTCTTCCTGCAAATAATTCAATTCAGTTCATCACACAGAGGGCTAGAAATGTGGCTACACCTGTTCCCATTTTCTTAGCCTAGATTAAGAGATGCCCCCTAATCATAAAGCAGAGGTGACAAAGATGTTATGTCGTTAGCTTTGAAGACAGTGGAAGACACCACAAGCCAAGAAATGCGGATGGCATCGTACGACACTGGAAAAGGCAGAGAAATGGATTCTCCCCTAGAGCCTCCAGCCAGGACATAGTCCGCACCTTGGTTTTAGGATTTCTGACCTCCACAACTGTAAGGTAACACGTTCTTGTTGCTTTTAGCCACTAAGTTCGTGGTAACTTGTTTATAGTTAGCAATAGGAAAGCAATTTATATGTAATTACATATCTCCAGATGTTATCCCCCACCCCTTTCATTCCCACTGCTTTCCACACAAGTCTCTCTCCCTTGGTAGTCTCATCTTTTCTGAATCCATCCTCTCAGATTGTTTTCTTGAAAATCCAATCTGATTATGACACAGGGCTTGAAGTGCACTGACTTCTAGTGAGGTTACTTTCTGGGAATATAATTAGAAACCAGAAATAAGAGTTGTTTACAACTCTCATTAAGGTCATTTGGTATGATCTCAGGAAGGCTTAACAGGGGTGTGAAAATAGCTAAGAAAGCTTAAAACAAATTGAACTATGCAATGAAGAAAGAATGCGTTAACCACATGGGGCTGAAATAGGGAATAGATTTATCTGGATCTAGCCACGATTGGACAGGGGTAAGTTCACTGATTTCAATAGCCATTAATAAGGCACACTGGTTTACAGGTGGGGATACCTCGCCAGGTACTTTGATCCTATTAATGCTTCTCCTTAACAGTGACCATGGTTATTCAATCATAGTAAATTTCATCCTGATTTACCTGCTGGTCACATGAGAACTGGTTATTATCAATCAACTTGTTCATCTCCGGATGCATGCTAAAATCAACCTCAGGACCCTCCTAGTGACCACAGAAACTATAGTAAGGTTTTTCTACTTGTACGATCAAGAATCCTGGTTTAACTAGACATACTCCTGCCTGGTTCAAAATCACCAAAAAACAGGGATGACTATCACAGCCAAAAAAAGAAAAAGAAACAGAAAAAGGAAAAGGAAAAGGAAAAGGAAAGAAAAGAAAGAAAAGAAAAGGGGAAGGGGGCCCAAGAAGGAAGGAGAGAGAAGTCAACATTTGCAAATGCCACAAAGGGCACAGGATGGAGATTAAAATTTTCCATCAGATTTGGCAATTAGGTGGTGGCTGATGTTCAGTGGAGTGAAAACCTGTCAAGGGAATGAGAGCTTAGGAAATGGTACCATTAAGGTTGGAAAACTCTGGGCAAAGGATCCATGCCCTACTGTCATCTCTAAAGTTCCCTTGGGTTTTTTACATTTGAATCAAAGAGAATTCTCCTCCCCAAGCCCTCCAAATGTTGATTAGCTAAACGTTGAGTCTTACCATTTCTCTCTCCTCGGTTAACCTCTGAGGTAGAGGAACTAATGAGCTGCGCCGCAGTAACTAAAGGTCAAAAAACAAAACAAACAAACAAACAAAAAACAAGCGGAAGAAACAAAAGGCCTGCTACAAACCCAAACTCAAAACAAACAAAAAAAACAGATCAGGCCCCGAGTAAGATGAGCTGTAACAAGTCGTGCTGCCCATTTAATATCCTTGTTTTGATGATTAATAAAACAACTATCTGGAGAATTAAAAGCGGCGTTTTATAACCGGAAAGCTCTTTTGCATCTCACCCATTATCTTCACCCCACCTCCCTCCAAATTAATAGCTGTTGCAGAGGTGTGGGCATGTGTGAGCACAAGCTGGACGCGAGGCTGAATTTGGTCCAGTGGCTTAGAGTTAAATGCATGTGCCCCCGGGCCCCTCCGCCACACACACACACACAAGTGGAAGAGTGGAAACAACATACATAAATGCATTTCTAGATGAAAGCACTATTTTCCTTTCTCGACTAGTTGCTATATTTAAAGGGAGGTAATGGAGGGGGCAGAGGGGGAGCACGAGAGGGTGACGGGGGAGCTCCTGGATCTGAGCTCAGCTCTTTGCAAACTTGGTTATTCACACAGTCTGATTCATTCGCTTTCTCTGGATTCCGGTCTCTGTCATTGCCTGCTGCTGCTGAGAAGGGGGTCGCTGAATCACTGCCACTCCAGACGAAAGCAATTCAAACCCGGTCCTTGGGGCTTGGAAGGGCTTTTTTTTTTTTTTTTAAGCGTCTGCGGGAGAAGCTTCCTACTTCCCGGGGTGACCCTGGAGGGCCGTTTTACCAGGCACCCCGGGCCATGGAAGATTTTGCTCTCCTGAAAGTCAGTGCGACACCGGTCACCTCTCCACGGTGGCCTCTGGCTCTCAGGCCTGGGGCCGGGGTGAGGCGGGCCGGGCGGCGGCGAGGCCAGGCGAGCGGGGCCCGGGCAGTGAGCGGCCCCGCCGCCCTCCCGCCGCGGCCAAAGCTCCCACAATGCAGCGCTGGCGTCCCAGTTCCGTTACCAGGTCTCCCCCCGGCGCGGCCGGCGAAGCGGCGGCGAGGCGCGGGCCCGGGCCCGGAGCGGCGGCTGTAACCCGAGCGCCGGCCGAGGGGGGCGCCCCCGCACCGCGCCCGTCGCGCGCGCGGACCGCGGCACGGCCAAGGGGCGGAGCCGCCG